>OU015748.1:65311787-65414849 GCA_907169655.1 Acomys percivali | reverse complement strand
GTGTGTGTGTGTGTGTGTGTGTGTGTGTGTGTGTGTGTGTGTGTGTGACAGCTGTGGTAGGACACTCACAGAGCTTACTAGATCTCAGTCCTCCAGAACTTTTGTGGGAGACTGTTCCTGCCAAGGCAGTTAAGTGGATGAGGGGCAGGCAGGTGTGCTGGTGGGAAGCCACTGCGCTGCTGTTATGCATTGCTGGAGTCAAGTGCCGCAGAGGCTGTACATGCCATGCTGTAGAAAGCCAGGGGAGCCAACATACCAAGCAGCAGAGTAAATCCTTTTCTTCTGCAACATTTCTCTAATGCCTGCGCTTTATAAAGGTCAACATCATATTATCTCATAAAGAAACAATAATATTTAGGAGCTGGAGAGGTGCTCTGTGCCTAAGAGCACTTGCTGTATTTGCAGATGACCTGGATTTGGTTTCAGGTGCCCACATGGCAGCTCACAACTTTCTGGAACTCCAGGTCCAGGAGATCAGATGCCCTTTCTGATCTATGCAGGCACCAAATGCACATTTGGTTCACGTAAATGCATTTGGGCAACTGCTCCTATTCATACAAATACAAAAAAAATTTTTTTAAAGAGTGTCTTTCCATTTTGAAGTGCAGGCAATACAGGTAAACAAAATGACCCATGGCACACTCGTTTTTATCTGTTTGTGTCTTTACTCTAGAGTTGGAGATTGAACCCAGGGCCTCACACGTAGTAGGCAAACGTTTGTCCTTGAAACTACGCCGCCCACTCTGCCTTCAATGTATAATTCATGCATTTGTGGTGTGGTGTCTTAACACTCTGCATGTTTTCTCTGTGGAAATGGGTCCATTCATCCAACAAACACTCACCAGGGAATGAATGCCTTAGGAATTTACATGAAGCAGATGCTCTCGCTGTTGCCTGATAACAACTTTTCCTGTTCTCTCTTAGTAACGGCATCTCAGCTTTCCTGTTCTAGTCACAGGCTGCTCCTAGTCTTGTTCCATGGAAACCACAATCAGTGTGAACAGGTGTTGACAATCCATGCTCAATCTCTTTGTTGGCTTTGGGCCGGTAAAGGGAAATTCCCAGGAGCTTCTAGGATGGGGTTGGGTACCATCTTAAAACATGACATTCTTGGGCTGAGGCCATCTCTCAGTTGGTAGAGGGTTTGCTTAGCATGCACAAAGTCCTGGGTTCAATCCCCAGTCCTGTGCAAACCAGGGTAGAAACACGGTTCCTCACTCCAACCTCAATGTCCTGATGAATTTTTTCAGGGACCCAGACTCAGATAAACCCAGATCCCTGGCTTTGATATTAAAAAGAATTTCAGAGTTTGGGTTTCATTAAAAATAAAGGCACTCAAAAAATAATAAAAGCACAGGAGTATGGGTGTGAGCTTCTCAAAGAAGACTTGTGATTTGACAAAAGATTTGCTTGAACATAGATTTTAAATACAGGGTTTAGGAGAAAGAGAGATGCCCAGGGGAATAGCAGAATACAGGCTTCTGGGTATCTCAGCAATAACCATACAGAAGCTGTGGTGACTCTCAAGTTACAACTCACAGAGTTGCTAAGCAACCCCTCTCCATTGCTTCTTTTGATGAATGAAATTATAGGGTGTCTCCAGGAGTGGCATGGATGGGTCTTCTCATGCATGGGTCCACTCTTGGGTAGGTTTATAATCTGATAAAACCAGGAGCCAATAGAGTCCATCTGTGTGAGTCATCCACATTCAAATCACCGCAAACCCCTAGTCCCAGAGGGATGAGGGCAAGAGAGGCAAGGTGTTAGTTTGTTTTGAAAGGAACACTTTAGGTAACCTCAGCAGACCATGGTTAGAAGAATAAGCACGTAGCACGCATGTTCTTTTCTTCTTCTGACTTCCTCCTGCGTCTATCCCAGGAGCCAAGGGCCGTAGTGTGGGAAGCACAGCGTTGGCTGCACTCACTGCAACCAGCAGCTACAGAAGGGTAGCAAAGCTGGGTTAGCAAAAGGAATCTCTCAGCCCAGAGCTGGACGAGTCAGGCCCTTGCTTATGGGAGAAGCAGGGAGAGTTGGCACTAGGGTTTGGCTTGCAGATGACTCACAGTGCGGTTGGGATGACTGTCTGAGAAGAAAAAGTTCAACATAGAGCACCTGCATCAAGCGTTGGCCAGCCAGCAATCCCTGGCTGCTGTGGTGCTGGTGGTTGTCCTGGGGATGGCTTCCTGCAGACTACGGTTGGTAAGGTGAGGAACCGATTGTTAAGGAGGATAAGCTGAGCCCACATTAAAGTCTGATAACCTGGAACAATAAAAAAAGATGACATGAACTTCTTAAGATGCTAAAACATGGAAAAGAATAAGGTCATGTGGAAGTCAGGGGGAGTTTCAGTGCTGCGTCCCAGTACTGATGTTTACAACACTGGCATTCCTCTCTCTCTGTGTGTAAAACTCTGTGAAGTCTGTTCTCTCCTTATATCTTCGGACTCACGGGGAAGGTGTGGCAAGCACCTGTACTTACAGAACCATCTCATGACATTTTAATGACTTAGTTTTGTTATTGTCCCGAGTAGGTGGAGCATGTATAAAGCTGTGTAACACCTTCTCTTATTCATGGAATTTGGGTTAAGACTCATTGTGCCCAACTTCCACTTCATATAAACGGTTCTAACCTCTAATAAAACCTTGCATAATTCTTCACTTAAGAATATTCTAATAAAATAAGCTAAACTCATTTGTATAGTTGTGAGAATGTGTGTGTACGTGTATATAAAGGTTAAATAGTAGACAAATAAATGAAAGCGTATTACAGGTTAGGGCTGGTGTGTGTGTGTGTGTGTGTGTGTGTTTGTGTGTGTGTTTGTTTGTGTGTGTGTGTGTCTGTTGGAGTGGGACAAGGCCCTAAGAAAGAAGGAGATAAATTTTTCTTGTATCTTTTCCCAAGCACCAAAACTAGTGGTAGGTTTTCCATGTTACGGAACAGGATAGGCAGCAACGCTCTGGCGTTCTAACTGTGGTGCACTGTGAGATCACTGCAGTGACTATTTTCTTTCATTTGACTGTAATTATTGTGCTTGTACACAATCAAAACCAACCAGAATTTCCAGAAGTATCCCAAGTACTGTAGTTACAAATGCCAAGTGTTTTAGGGCTAGGGGAACATAACTAATAATAATAACTAATAATTATAAACAGGACTAGAGAGGGGAGTGTGGGCAGTTATACTTCAAACAGATTTACAAGATGATTGGCAGGTGTCCTTGAGGAAGCTAGAGCAATGAGCTAAATCCCAAGTGGGCTAGCACACTTTCACCAAGCAGAGCAGCTATTGGGCCGGAGAGGTGTCTCTCTCTGATAGCACCGCCCTTCTGAGCGGAGTGCAGTGCACTCTTCTAGGCTGCGGCTCTCCGCCAGGACTGCCAGTGCCTGGCCCCGCCCACCCCTCCCGGCCGCGCTCCGCCCCGCCCACCTTTCCTCCGCTGCTCCAGGCCCGCCCACCCCTCCGGGCCGCGCCAGTCCCCGCCCACCCTTCCCGGCCGCGCCCCGCCCACCCTCCCTCCGCCGCGCCGGGCTCTTCCCAGCGGCTCTCAGCTGCAGGCCACGGCCGAGGGGCGGGGCGGCCGGGAGGAACCTCGTTCTGCAGCGGGAGGGAGATCCGCCGCGGAGTTACGGGAAAGTTGGTCCGAGTTCCCGGGAGTTTCCCGGTGCGGTCCCCCGCGTTTGGCCCGCTGCTCCCAGGCTCCTCTCCTCCCTGAGGCCTTCACGGTCCACTCGGCCCCTCTTTCTGCCACCGGCCGCCATGGAGCAGCCGCCGGCGCCCAAGAGGTAACGACGGCGGGAGCGGGATGAGGACGGAAGCCGCGGGGCGGGGGCGGCTAGGCCTGGCCTGCTGCGACCCTGTCTCCGCCTGCCAGGCGCGGAGCCGAGCCTGGCCAGGGCGCCCGCCGGCTGGCCGCGTCCTCCCGCGAGGCCAGGGGCTCCGAGGGGACGCCGAGTCTCCGTGCCGACGGCGTGCGGGGCCTGGCGGGCCGCAAGTTGAGTGGCCAGCGCTGGGCTCCCCATCGTGGGCTAGGAGGGTTTGAGTGGCATATTCGTGAAACCTGGCGACATGGACATCAATGCACGCGCCTCTCTCTCTCTCTCTCTCTCTCTCTCTCTCTCTCTCTCTCTCTCTCTCTCTCTCTCCCTCCCTCTCTCTCCTTATTTACAGTTTAAAGAATTAAGTATATTAATAGTCACGCAGAATGTAAAACATTATGGATATGCTGCAGTGACAGGTGTCACCCCCTCCCCCAAGTTCTAAAGAATTTATGGCTACAAGACAGAAGGAATGCTAAGTTAGAACCCCTCCCCCATATAGCATGTAAAAATAGCTGTACTTGGTATGCTATGTATTGTTTATGTTTAATCTTGGACATATTGGGTGCATATGTATACAATATGTTTGAGCTAATAATTTCAATGACCTTGATGAAATTTCATTGTGTGCACCCTTTCTGCCCCAATAATGAATAAACGAATTATTTGATGCTGGGTAAAACATTTAACCTCATCCTTTCATTTTTAATTTACAAAACTCTCCAAGAGAGTGCTGTAGTGGAAATGCAAGACGTAATGCGTTTTGATAGCTAGAGCTCTTTCGATATGAAGTGTTAGGCTCATGAGGTGGAATAATTAAAAAGGTAGGCACTTGGCGAATTGTGTGATTAGCTATGTGAGCCTTACGTCCTGGAAACCATCTGTTCAGGTGCAAAAAGGGAGCTTGTGGACAGCGTCCGAGAAGGGACAGGCAATGTGTCTGATCACAGGAAGCAAGTCAGTTGATAGACTATATCATGTTATTCGTGTGCGTGGTCTAGTATTCACTGGATGCTTCCCTTCCCCTCAACAATGGAAGAAAACCTGAAACTTTGTTGTTTCTGCTTTGGAAGAGCAGTAAGGGACCTTGACTTAGGCCAAGTCAAACGACTGAGTTGAAATAAAAGATGTTTATTGATTGGCTGTACTATAAATGACCAGTTTTATTATAGCTAAATACCCAAGACTATCAGAAGTTGTGGGTGATAATTCCATGGCTTATACTTTACAGAGCACGGGTTGTATATAAAACAGACTTATTTTTAACTTTAAATTTCTTTAGAGACTAATTTAATCTGGAAATGCAGTTCTTTTAGCTCTTTCCTTTTTTTTTCCTCCTGTGTCACAAAGTTTGGCTCTGGATTCCAGGGTCTAAGAGCTGCTTCTGTCTTTGACTTAGACGTATTTGGGACTAGGATACAGTTCTTACTCAGGAAGGCATTTTAAAAATTATATTTTGTTTATTTAGTATCTCACCTCGTGTGTGTGTGTGTGTGTGTGTGTGTGTGTGTGTAAGTGTGTGTAAGTGTAAGCCCATGGCAAGGTTGTGTGGAAGTCAGGACAGCTTGCAGGAGCTGTTTCTCTCCTTTCACCATCTGAGTCCTGGGGCTTAAACTTAGGTGATCTGGCTTGGTGGCGGGTGCCCTTACCTGCTGAATAATCTTGGTGCCTAATCTTGCTATCTTTTGCATTTCTAAAAAGCAAAAGATATGGGATGGTACTCTTTTATATCTTGGTATCTCAGTGTTTTTTTCATAGCATTTTCAAATTCATAGTATTTATCCTCCCAGCAACTCTGAAGTAGGTTGGATGACAGAAAGGTCTTACTTTATAGATGAAGATACTATGAGTTTGCCAAATAGAAGCCTGTGAGTTGCTGACAGTGAATTTCTGTGCTCTTTTGCTCTTTGCTGTCTAGTGATAAAGCATAGCCACCATTTTTGATATTGTATTGTTTTCCAGGAAACTTACACACTGTGACTTAATGTTGGGGCTTTTTTTTTTTTTTGGTTTTTCGAGACAGGATTTCTCTGTGTAGCCTTTGCTGTCCTGGACTCAGTTTGTAGACCAGGCTGGCCTCGAACTCACAGTGATCCACTTGCCTCTGCCTCCCAAGTGCTGGGATTAAAGGCGTGGGCCACCATGCCCGGGGCTTTTTTTTCCTGATAGACTCAGTAGGTGATTTGCACCGCTAATCTGCATGGTCTGCCCTGGACTGCAACATTGTTATGGGATGTGATTGATACATTCTTTCCTTTAGGCAGTCATTTTGAGAAACAGTAATCCCCGTCCTACCACATCCTATGCTAGTTCTAAGTTTAAATGTCCTCACCTGTAAAGTGTATCCTGGGAGTTAAACTGGCTCATGACGAGCACTGTTCATGGCATGTTTAGTACAGTGCTGTTGCCAGCTTGTGTTTTCCTTGTACACGGAAGCAGGAAGAGTGCCAGAATCCTTGGTCAGGAGGGCTGCACAGGTGTATTCCTTTATTATGTAGAGAGGTGCCCTTCATAACCCTACAGTGTAGTCCTGGTCTTCCCTACAACCTTCTGGATCCTTCTGCTCACTGTTTCTTAATCTCAGGAAGAATGCCATGTACGTTTTCTGCCGGGAGTAGCAGTGCCCTAACCCTCAGATGCATTTGCGTGGTGGATCTGTGATGCTCTTCTCCAAGCCCATATGGTTAGCTGCTGCTGTTCAGTTGACATTTCCTCCCTCCCTCCCTTCCTTCCTTCTTTCCTTTCTTTCTTTCCTTCCTTCCTTTCTTTTCATGTGGGGCTCATCCTTCATTATTTCGTCTGGTTTGCCATTAGGTCCTACTATGTTTTCCATGAACAAGTTTGTGGATTCAGTTTTGTTTTGCTTTGTATTTTTCCTCTCTGCTTTTCACTTGTAGGATGTCTACTGTATTTCAGAGTGTCATGTAACACAGGAATTGCAGCAGTGCTTCCTAAATAGGTACTTTTCAAAAATTGTTTAACAGTGGAAGCGTTTTAGCAGCTAAAGGGCTGTGTTTGGGATAGCGGCAGGGCGTTGGGCCTGGCTTCTAGACCCTTGTCTTTGCTGTTTTGCAGAACCAGCACTAGAACACGGTTTGCTTTAGTTTGCCCTGAGTGTAGCGTCTGGTTTATTCTGCTACCACATCATTGCAGTTATGCCTTCCAGCATCCAGGGTTCTGTCACTTCGCCTCAGTCTGGTCTCTCCCCCTCCTTCTGTCACTACTTGATCAGGTGCACCTGCTCATAAAGTGTGCCTTTCTTCAGGTTGTAGGGCATGTACACTCTCAATTTTGCTTTGGTCTATGCTGTTCCTTTGGAAAAGTTGTGTCAGCTGGCTATGGTGGGGCATGCCTGCCATTGTAGTATATAGGCTGAGAGGCCTGTAGATTTGGGGCAAGCCTAGGCTACATACATTATAGTCCAGGCTATAGAATAAGACACTGTTTCAAAAATAAAAAATAAAATAGAAAAGGAGAAAGAGAAGTTAGTTGTTACTATTAGCATTATCATTTCTCTGTAGTCTGTTTTATTCTTTCTTCAAACCCTGCTTCATAAAGTTCCTTCTCTGGGTACTGCTGTCCACCCTGAGATATTTTTCAGGATTCCTAATATGATGCTCACTTGTTTATGTGCTGTATTCTTTTTGCTTGTTTAAAAAAAATACAAAACCCTAAGTATCCAAAACATAATGAGAATTAATTTAATAAATCCTTATGTATCAGCACCCAGCTTAAGAAATGAAATATTCTGAAAACATTTGAAGCCCTCTGTGTGTATCTCTTCTGGGTTGCATCTCTTTTCCTACTCCCAGAGAGAGCATAGTCACCGTTCTGAAGTGGGTATTTGACCTTTATAAATCCATGCCTTTTTAAACATAGGAACATGTTATTGAGTTTGTATTTCTCTTCTTTGCTATCATTTTTCTCTGGTCGTTGGGGCGTCTAGTGTGCAGCCAGGTTTTAGAATCACAATTCTGATTTCTAGGCAGTCTTGTGCGTCGCCTCTCACCATAAACGCATGCTCTTGCTTCCTTGTCAGACCCTATTGCTGAAGATACCACGCCCTTTGTTCTCAGGACTTGGAGAAATCAAGCTGGTATTGGCCTAGAAGCCTCCTCCCCAAGGGCTAGCTCTCTAGTGATAGGAGGTACTCTGTAGGCTGTCATGGGACAAGAGATATCAGCAGTCCTAGGTAGCTATAAAGCCTGAGAACCGTGACAGTATCTGGTTGGACAAGACCAACAATGCAGTAGTGGCACTTACATCTTGGGGTTACCAACAACTGCCTAATTGGACTTTGGACCTGCTCAGTAGGAGAGAAAGCATGCCTAGTACTACAAACCTAGCTAAGAACCCATTCCTGGAGAGGCCATACACCGTAGCAGAGAAACTATCACTACCATTTTTCTAAGTTAATATAATTTCCAACCTCTTTCTAAATACTTACAGATAAGTGCCATTCTTACCCTTCACCAAAAAAGCTACATTTTTGCAGCAGGTAGATGGAGGCTTTACAGAGATTCAGACCTGGATAGGTGATTATGGAGTACTCAACCTGAAGTGGGACACAGATAATACAACTCCTGCAGCTAAGGCTGGGAAATGTCTTGGAAGAGGGGATGGAGAGAGCCATGTGACAGGAGTACTGCTGAGAGTGTGTCCTCTGGATGTGATAGCAAGGGTACTGCATTATGAACGTCAACAGTATGATTGCTAGTGTAAGACTCATATGAGTCCATACCAGCTGACATGCCAGCATGGTTGGGAAAGGCTCGTCAGGCCCCATGCCTAGATGAAGATCTGTAGATGTCAAGAGCCATTTAGGGAGGGTTTCTCTGGGAACAAACGCTGCATAAGGTTGCTGGACCCTAAGTGATTAGCCCTAAGCACATATTGACAATGCTAATTGGATTCATTAGGTTATTTGTGTGCTTTGTTTAATAATGTGCTTGTATATATAAATATATAATATATATTATTAAATTATAAAGGAAGAGGTCATGGATTTTAGAGATAATTGGGGGTTGGGGGAGATAGGCATATATTATGTAAGTGCTTATGTATGAAATTCTTGAATTAAAATAAAAAAGTTTACATTGAATACCTCTTGTTTAGATTGAATGGAAAAAAGTGAATAGTTAGAATCTGGAAAAAAAAAAACTTAGTTTGAAAGAATTCTTTGAAAAAAAAAACAGTCTTTGTTTAACTAGAGATGTTGTCACATAGCTGACCATACATTAGTGACTTTCAAAATTCATTTTTTAAAGCATATATACATATAAATATGTATATGGGTTTATATGCATGTGCCTATATCTTAAACAGAAGTTTTATGAAATCTACTGTGTTTTCTGTCTACTTTCTGGTTTGTTTCATGATGAAAAGATGGTCTTATACTGAATTATTTTCACGATTTACTAGCGAGTTATGATTTGTGGTTTGAGAAAACAACGTTGGTGTATAGTTTAGTGATGGTCACCACCATCTCATCCTACTTGACAGAGGTGATGACATGGCCAAAGGAGGCCAGGCTGCTGGTGCGCAGTGACTTATAGGCCTTGTGAAAACATTCTTTTAAGATGTTAGAAACAGAAAAGGTGATGGAAACTGAGGATACTAATATTTAAAAATTACTGTTTTGGGAATAATTCTGTGTGCCCAGTTAAAGTATGGGAAATGTGAAATGATGACCTGTGATGTTTGACAGCATATGAAGGAAGCTGTGACGGCTGAAGGCTCATTTGTCTTCTGGTGTGTGCTGGGAAACATCCAGCCCTAGAGACGGTGACCTTAGTCTGTGACTATCATCTGTGGAGACTTTTCGTTTTTCCTTCTTAAAGAGAAAGTATGCTCTCTGCTAGATCTTTTTTTTTTTTTGGCTCCAAGCTTCCAGTTCTTTGTTGTGATTTTTAGTTGTTTCATGTGTATTAGGATTATTCTAATTTCTAAAAGCCCGTAGTTCTTATGAAGAGTCCAAATTTAAAATATTTTCTTATAATAACATTATAGTTTCAAGTTAAATGAATGAAAGTAGCAAATATGGAAACAGGCATGTCTGAAGTTATGTTTATTATGTGCTCTGAATATTAAAGTTCAGATTACTTTGAGATTTGAAAGTATATCAAAGATTATATCTTATGAAATAACAGATGAAAATGAGGGTTGCCAGAATGATAACTGATGATTAATTGACATAGTTAGCATTGCATTGGGTTCTGAATCAGTCTATGGATTTGTGTGACATCTCTGAAAAAGAAGTGAATTGAATACAATTTTCAGTAATCAGACTGTTGATACACACTTGTAATTGGGGAAAATTTTAAGTGTTCGTGTTCCAAGGATGGAAAATTTTTGTATTTAAAATATAGAATATTCTTCTATGTCCAGGCTGCCTTTCAGTTTTTGGATTTTTGGTTTTCTGAGTAATTGAGTCATTGAACCTAGCACACTATAATTAGAAAGGAATGCAAGTTGAACTTGTTAAACTTCCTTGACTAATTATATATTTGAGGAAGGCATAAATAAGATAACGGGCACAATTTCCTGAATTCTGTCTCTCTTGAGCCACATAATATGCTGGTTGTTCCTTCTCCTGTTTCTTGTAAAAACTGGCTTTCTTAGTGATCACTGCTCATGGTTCTCAGACCTCGAGTCATTCATATGCTTATTTATTCATACATTAAGTAATTATTTATTGATTGCTTTCCAGATACCAGCTGCTAAGTATATTGGCAAACGAAGCAGACGGGGAGTTTGCCCTCACATAACGCACACTCTGGTTGGTGCTTGAGCTCCAGGAGCTGGAAGTAGCTCAGAAAAGTGGAGGGAGTGGGTGGGGCTCCTGACAGGGTGACATTTAGACTCCTTTGTGACACTGAGAAATTCGTGGAGGGTGGTGATGGTGGTGAGGAGAGTATTCAGCCAGAGGGAGAGCTGTGAGAATGCCTGAGGGAGGAATTGAAATAAGGCTGTATGGCTGGCTGGGTTGTAGGGTGGGAGGAGGTGGGTGGCGATGAGGAGGGATGGCAGTGATGGAAGGAATGTGGATTTAAGACAGAATGTTGTAGGCTGTCATTAAAGAGTCTAAAGAAGGGTTTAAGCAACTTACATATATATGTACATACATATAAATACATACATATATGAATATATACATATTATATATACATATTACACACACACACACACACACAAACACACATTTTTTTTTTTCCGAGACAGGGTTTCTCTGTGTAGCTTTGGTTGTCCTGAACTCACTTTGTAGACCAGGCTGGCCTCGAACTCACAGAGATTCTCCTGCCTCTGCCACCCTGAGTGCTGGGACTGAAGGAGTGTGCTGCAGTGCCCAGCTGCAATTTATATTTTAAGGAGGCCATTATGTTTGCTTTGGGTAGATCATGAAGGGTTTATAATAAGAACAGAGGGCTGGAGAGCTGCCTCCGCAGTTAAAAACACTGCTCTTGCAGAGGACCTAGGTTTGGTTCCTAGTACCCATATGAGAGCTCATAACTGTCTGAAACTCTAGTTCTAGGAGATCTTACTTCCTCTTCTGGCCTCTGTGGGCACCAGGCATGCACACAGTGTACATACATATGTGCAGGCAAAACACTCAAAATATAAACTATGAATAAACTACACAGAGAAGCAGGAGGCTATTAAAGTAATTTCCACAGCTGATGCCATCAGTGAAGAGAAGTGGATAGATTGACATTATATTTCAGTTTAGAAGTGAAGTATCACTGACAGCCTATTTGGAGGGAATGAAGATTTCTTGTGTTTGAGCAACTTGGAATCTGGGTTGGGAGTGGGAGGAATTAGGAGAGGAACGGATTTGGCTGTTATCTCGGTCTTGGAATTCCATACTGACAGAAAAGGATTCTTATTGGGCTGAAGTGGGAAATTAGGTGATTCCCTTTGAAGTGAGTAAGGAGGGAAAGATGAGCACTAGCTTTACTTTTAAAAAAAAATTCTTGTTTTAATCAGATTGAAGAATAGATGGACAAAACACATATTACTTGGTGAACTATTCTAAGACAGACATGTTTGTAGTAACCAGGCTGAAACACTTTGTCCACATTACCTTGGCAGTCACAGTAATGGCCTGTAGTTAGGATAGGAGCTGCCACGGCTCACCTTTTGGTGCTCTGCCCGTTCCTTCTCCCGCTGAAGCATTCAGGTTGTCCGAGCTGTAGCTTCTCTCAATCTGTGTTTTCCTGATTGCTTACTCAGGGTTTGGTCCAATCAACTTCTTTCTTTTTTCTTTTCTTTTTGGTTTTTCAAGACAGGGTTTCTCTGTGTAGTCTTGGAGCTAGCTCTGTAGGCAGGCTACACCTGCCTCTCCCTCCAGAGTGCTGGGATTAAGGCTTCCAATCACCTTCTTTGTGTTGACTAGTTCCAGCGAATGGGCCTCTGGCTCCAGAGATGGATCAGGCTCGAGTTGGATCCCTTAGGCGTTGTTACAGGTGGGGTTTGCCAAGGCCTTAGGAGTTCCTTAATGTTTGTTTCCCAGTGTTTGGGGGGAGGGGCCAGCATCTGTTAATGGTTAGTGTTTATTTCTTTTAATTGGTGCTGCAGAATGGTGAAACTCTGTGTGGATCATTTTGATTTCATTTGTTCATCGGATTGTATTCATAAAGCACTTCCTCTCACTTTCTGTTTGGTTCCCTGGGTTCATTAATAAAAGGACACAGGACAAGTGTTTGCTTCTTGTCTGTGGCTTACCAGCATTTACAGCAGTGAGTCAGTTCTCCTCTTCCGCCCGTCACAAGGGACAAATGCTTTCTTTGATTAAAGTGCCATACTGTCCTTAAGCTCAAATTGTCTAGTCTTTTCAGTCATTTTAGGAGAGAAGATAGCCCTGAGGATATTTCGCTATTTTCTTGTCAGCTGTGATGAAACACTTAGGGCTCATTTAGTATGCTTCCTCTCCCAGATTTGGAGTTAACCATTTCTCCAAGAAGCTCTGGTTTCTTTTGATGAGAAATAGTCTATTAAAATCCTAATCCTGGCACTAATTGTGGGGGGTAGAAGCCATTGATTCTTTCAAACTCTGGTACATTCTGTCAAACTATGATGGCACTATCAATTTTGAGTGTGTGGTGGTTTGAATAGGAATGGCCCCCATAGGCTTGGTCATTGGGAGAGTCATTAGGGAGTGGCGTTATTAGGAGGTGTGGCCTTGTTGGAAGAAGGGTGTCACTGGCTTTGGGATTCAAAAGCTAAAGTAAGGCCCAGGGGCTCTGTCTTCCCGCTGCCTGTGGATCCTCAGGTAGAGCTCTCAGCTCCTTCTCCAGCACCATGTCTGCCTGCATGCTGCTGTGCTTCCTGCCATGATGACAGTGCACTAAGCCTCTGAACTGTAGCCAGCCCCCGTGTTGCCGTGGTCATGGTGTCTCTTTCCATTGACAGAGCACTGATGAAGGCAGAGCTCTTTCTGTGGGATAGCGTCTGTCTTACATGTATTTCTTAAGTTTAAATCAGAGGTTGGGTATGCATGGACTCAAATGGTACAGCAGAGACTATGGACTTCATTTCTTGTTCTCTCTGTTTACTCTGATCTGAAAGCCCAGTTTCTCATTTTTGTTGCTGCTAAGTCTTGACTTGTAAGTGAAAAGGATCTAGAAACACAAAGGACTCCAAACCAACACTGCTGTTGGTAAGGTCAGATTTCAGCCTTACGTTTTTGAAGAGAATTTTAGCTTGTCTTGTCTTCTGTACTCAAAAGTGTACAAAGAAAACGTAAAGGACAGCTTTAGAGTACCTGTATTTCCAACATCCCGTGAAGTTTGCATTAGAGGGAGTGAAAAGATGCTGTTGCTTTGAACAAATTTTGTAGTTCATATGGTTTCTAAGAAATTATTAAAAAAAGACTGTAAGAATGTTATTCTGGTGGAATGTGGAGAAGTGACCCTGGGCACTATTGCCATGCAGTTGGGTGGTACTGGGGGCGTCAGGCAGAGCAATGTCTGTCTGTACAGACTGCTGAAAACAGCCCTTGCCCGCCCAGCCTCTGTGCCTGCTCATGGACGCTGGTGCACAGCCCTGAGTCAGATACAGAGCATTGGATGATGTAGAGGCTTTGCTGTTGTCTGAGTGCGACGTTCTGTTAGAGGGGTGATGGCGTTGCTCCACTTAGGGACTACTCGAAGTTTGGGAGGTAAGTGAAGGGCCGTGTGTAGGAGTTGGTCCAGGTTGGAGTGCAAGGGACGTCTATGCTGATTCTGTTCTTTCCTCCATATGGCAGGTCCACGGCTAGATCGTGGTGTTTCACATGGACGTTCCCCTTCCTTCTTTTAGTGAGTTAAGATCTCGGTAGCCCAGGCTGACCTTGAACTTGCTGTGTAGTGAGGATGCATCTTCACCTGGGTTTTACTTTTGTGGACATGGATATGTTCAGGCATTTTCAAGTCTATTGTTTTGTGTATGTTTTCTGGATTTGCATATTTTGAAAAATTAGTTATTAAGACAGTGGCTGTGGTAAATGCTTTAGGGACCAGGCTCATCTAACTTCATGTGTTTCTTACAAGAAGTTAAAAGGAATAATGTTAATTTCCAGTTGATGGGAGGTAGAAAAAAACATTCTCAGAAAAAAGGGAGGAAAGGATAGAGAAGACTCTTGTCTTTTCACTTTTAGCTCCTTGCCAGGAAAGTGTAATTTCATAAAACTTTTGGGCAAAGAGCCTGATCTGAGAGGAAATAGAGCTGAAAATAACACCTTTATTTAATTAAAAATTTCTTTCATTGTACCCGTTTTCTTAGATGGTTTAGGCACATTCTAGTGACAATAATTAGCTTATTCCCCATACATATTCTAAAGGTAAATGTATTATGAGATCATCAGATTGCATTTCTTTTATTATGGAGGAGTGACACAACTGAGGCACTTCACAGTGTCAGGGTCAGTAACTCTGACAGCTCTTCTGAAGGGTCCAGGTGCCACGTGAGCGGTTTTCCTTGTGTCTCAGCACACTTGTGAAGTGGCAGTGATCATATACCTTTCTGAAGGCTACAGGGCAGTTAAATAAAGTGTGAGCTGGAGTGTGTGTGTGTCTGAAGATAATTTCCATACGGCTTAGCAAATGTGCTTCTGATTCTGGCAGCATCTTTAGGGATATTAATAACTCTGAGGACTTCCAAGGACAGCATTTACTTGGGTACATAGAAGTCTAGAGCTAAACATTTACTGAACATTTATAAATTGTTTAACTTTTGAAAAGCAAAAATGAGCAGAGGAAGATGACCCCTGAGTTTTACTAGTTTGAAGAAAAATGAGCTTTCTGTAGTTGACATAGAAAAGATGTTTGATGTTAAAGATTCAGAGTCATTTTTATCATTGTGTGAAGCCTAGAGAATGTTTATTATGAAGATCTAACTTTGAGAAAGTTTTGTTTTTAGAAGCAATGGTAGAGATCAAACCCGGCTTCTCAAAAAAGTAAAAATGCTGTGCTCTAGTGCCTGAAGGACATGTAGCTGAGGCCCAGGCTTTGAAGTAATTAGTTAACTATTACTCAGCTGTGTTAAGCTGCAGAACCCAAAGATGTACCCTTGACGAGGGAGCTAGACTTGGCTGGATAGGAATCCCTCCTTTATGTACGTCTTCAGAGGCTGTCACTAAGGTACCTGCATCCTCCCCCCCTCCCCAAAAAGCAGAAAGATCTCAAATAAACAACTTAAGATTTCTGCTCAGAGAACTAGGCAGACAAGAACAAACAAATTCCAAATTAGCAGACAGAAATAGACAATAAAGAAGAGAGTAGAAATGAATGAAACAGAAAAGTAAATGCAAAAGCTCAGTGAATAGTTGGTTCTTTAAAAAGACAAAATTGACAAACTCTTATCAGAAAAAAGAAAAGTCAAGTAAAAGCAGAAAGAAAGACATTTCCACTGACAGAACAGAAGTGCAAGAAGACCATTGGAGATTGGGAAACGTCTGCACAGTAAATTTCACTGTGTGGAAGGAGTGGATACATCCTTGAACGCAGACACCTTCCTAAAGTTCAGTTGCCAAGAAATGGGAAACCTGACGTGATCAGCAGGCAAGATCAATAATAAAAAAAATCTCAGTGTCAAAAAATCCAGACCTCACAGCTTCTTTGTTGTGTTTTACTAAACACTTAGAGAATCATTGCTGATTTCCCTTAAATTGCAGCAAAAAGAATTAGGAGCAAAGGACTGGAAAAGACACTTCTGTAAAGAAGACACCCAATGTGTATGTGTGCCCTCCACGCCCTCCATGGCAAGGTGCTCTGCAGCAGGAGTCATCTGGGACATGGAAAGCAGAGCCATTAAAGGCTGCTTAATATTTGTAGGTTGGCTGCTTTAAACACCCATGGCTGGAGAGGTAGCTCACTTGCTGCTCTTGTAGAAGATCTGGTTTGGTTTTTAGCACCCAGATGGCCGCTCAAGCCTATCTATATCTGAGGGCGTCAGGCATACATGTGGTACCTGTATGTAATGCAGGTGAAACACTAGTACACAAAAACAAAACAAAACACAAAGGGGGGGGGACCTCAACCCAAGACCAAACTGAGAAAATGGCCAGCTTGCAAGGTACAGTGGGAATGCATTGCTGAAACAGTGGGAGAGTACTATAAGGATCATAGTTCAGAGCACGGATCTTGTTTCCCCTGTACATGTGCTCAGTGGTAGGACTGCTGGGCCACGTGTGGTAAGACCCTTTGCCACTATAGTCTCTTTTTCATTGTTCTTTATGAATAAATAGCAAGGAGGGGAGTGACAGTGGTTCATGATTTGGGTACTTTGTCAGAATACTTTCTATTTTTTATTTTTTATTTTTTCGAGACAGGGTTTCTCTGTGTATACCTGGCTGTCCTGGAATTCACTCTGTAGACCAGGCTGGCCTCGAACTCACAGTGATCTGCCTACCTTTGCCTTCCAAGTGCTGGGATTAAAGGTGTGCACCACCACGTCCAACCTGTAATAGTATATTTCAAATAGAGAAAAATTAGTTGGATTGATGATAGAATCTTTGGAGGATATTTATACATGAATATCTACCTTAAAAATTGTGTCTCACACTTTGTGCCTGAATTAATAAAATGATTGTCGGCATTGCACATAATGGCTTCCTAACACTGAGAGGCACTCTGTTATATGCTGGAGAGACTTTTGTTTGATTCCCTTTTGCATTTATCACCAAAGTAAGTGAGGAAATCACTTAAACTTTAGTTCTCTTTTCTAATAACAGAATAACCACTTAAAAGTTTATAAAGATCCAGTAAGAAAAAAAATGCTTCTTATGTACATATGACAGTGCCAGAAAATGCGTAATAAATATTTTCAAAAAGTTTTTTTTTTAATGTGGGTCTTGGGGGATCATCAAACTTGGCTATAGATACCTGTACTTGCTGAGCCACTTGGCAAGTCTGCCTACACATCTTACCTTTCTTCTTAAGGTTTATTTTAATTTATGTTTGTATTTTTGTGTGGGCGCGGGCACTCGCCTGCAGGAGTTCCAGCACATTGCATCCTCTGAAGCTGGACTTGTAGGAAGTGATAAGCAGCATGTGGGATGATTTTACTGAATTGTGGAAACAAGTTTTATTCTATTTTGTATATGAAATACAGTTTAAGAAGTTTTCCTCGGGCTGGAGAGATGGCTCAGTGGTTTAGAGCACCGCCTGCTCTTCCAGAGGTCCTGAGTTCAGTTCCCAGCAACCACATGGTGGCTCACAACCATCAATAATGTGATCTCATGCCCTCTTCTGCAGATAAAGTGCTCATATACAATAAATAATAAATAAATAAATCTTTGAAAAAAAAAAGGAGTTTTCCTCATTCAGTGAAGCAATACATTTTACTATGCATGGGAGTACTCGTCTGTAATCCTAGCATTGGCGCAGAGGCAAGAGCAGTGCTTCCAAGTTCAAGGCCACCCTGGTATACACAGCAAGCCCAGGCCGGCCAAGGCCACATAGTGCGGTCCTGTTTAAAAAGAACTAAACCTAATCAAGACAAAACATATTTTAAAAGTATGAAATGAAGGCAGAGAGGGCACTCTTCCCCATTGTCAAAACCTGGGACCTTAAAGTGTTGACATGCAGCAGATATTTGACTTCCTGTTGTCCGTCAGGTACAGTTTTTGTGTGAGGATGTAGCAGGGCACAGACAGTATTCTGTGTGGGCATTGCTCCTGTGCCTGCACATTCGCGTCCCAGCGGGTGGGCCAGGGGGGAAGGTTGGAGAAGCTTTAGGAGACAGACTTGTGGAAGAAGTGGGTTGCTACAAGTAGAACTGGAGGCTTTATAGCTCCCCCCACTTGCTGTCACTGCTTCTGAACCCCACACAGTGTGGCCAGCCTGCTTTCTGCTCTTGCTGCTCTTCTTCCACCATGATGAATTAATATGCTTAAACTGTAAGCCAGAATAAACCTTTAAGAATTGCTCTTTATCGGGAGGCAGAGGCAGGCGGATCACTGTAAGTTCGAGGCCAGCCTGGTCTACAAAGTTAGTCCAGGAAAGCCAAGGCTGCACAGAGAAACCCTGTCTTGAAAAACCAAAACCAAAACCAAAAAAACAAATAAACAACAACAACAAAAAGAATTGCTCTTTGTCAGCTCTTGTCATACCAATAAGAAAAACTGATGCAGCCCCCGCCCAGTATACATTATGACAATTCAGATACATCCACAGTCAAAGAAAAAGTGAAAATAGTTTAGTTTTGTACACTGTATTATAACATTTACTCTTTGCTCTTTGAATTATATTGTGAATTTATTTCATATAAGTTTCAGTTTACTTTCTTTTGTTTTCTATAGAAAACCGGTCACATAACATAATTTTAGTGTCTGGTAGCAGTGAATGGATATTCCATAATTAACAAATATTCTATACCAAGATATTTCATTTACTTATAGATTTGTTGCAAATACATGATTGTATTTTTGCTATTTCTAAAAACACATTAATTTAACTTTTGCCATTTACGCTAAAAATCTTTCTATCACGGAAAACTTCCAATATGGGGTTTTAAGTGCAGAGAGCACTCAGTTTAAGCAATCAGTTCCTGGCTAGTGCTGTGTTAAATGGGTTCTCTGATACATATTTTACACTTCAGGATTTTTGAAGTAGGCTCAGGGATCATAGCCTTTACTGTTATAGTATGTGGTAGGAATATTGGACAGTTTAACACCTCCATTATGTGCCATATTTTTCAACGTAACTAATCTTGAAATTATAAAATCTTAAGAATGTGGAGAAAATGGGTGGCTTTCCATAGACCCCCCCCATTATTGTCCATAGAAAGTTTGTATTGAATTCTAGAAGAAAGTAGTAACAGAAATTCATACATTGGAAAGAAGTAACAAAAATGAAATTATATAAAGTTTGGTCTGGTGGAATGTTGAGATGGCATTTAAAGTTGAATTATGTGAGAATTTGCATGCCATCGAAGAGAGTAGAGAATGGCCATGGGAGAGACTGCTGATGTGCTTTGATTCAGGCAGTGCTGGTGCTGGTGCAGGTGCAGGTGCAGGCGTGGAGGATGTGCTCTTCTCTCCCTGAGATGCGGTAGGATGGCAGGACTCTGTGTACTGAAGCATGAAGTACTAGAGGCTCTGTTATTTACAAAGGGCAGCAATTAGTTTTCTTTTTCTTTTTTACAGTTGCAAAGGTGGGGAAACCAGAGGTTGAGATTCTGTTGTGCTATAAGGGCTATTGTTTGTTTGCAAAATGGTATGCTGGTGCTACTTCTCAGAAGAGGAGGGATACTATCTTCAAAGAGCAGAAAACAGAAAGCTACTTAGCTCGGAGAGACCTTTATGGAGTCTCAATGCCATGAAGGAAATGGCTCTCATGACATAATCACCTGTCTCCTCCTCCTTTCCTCCTTCCCCACTCCCTATCCCCGTACTAGGGATTGAATCTAGGGCCTTGTGGGCTAAGCAAGCTTGTTACCACTGAGCGATGCCCTTGGTCCTCTCTTTACTTTTGCTTTGAGACAGGGTCTCTCTAATTTGCCTGGGCTCTTCTTGCACTCATTCTACAGTTCAGGCTGCCTTCGAACGTGTGGCTCCTTTTTCTCAGCCTCCCAAATAGATAGGATTACAAACCTTGGTCACTCGGCCCAGCAGATCCAATCTTTTATTAAGTTGGCTATCTGTTTTCAGCACCTTTGCTTATTGCTGGGAAGTCATGCTCAGATGCAGCAATGAGAAAACCAGATTGTACCAGTTGTTTAATAGTTTTTAAAAAGACAATTCTTGGCTATGTTTGCCTTGAGCATATAAGGCATACTTCTCAACTTCTATTAGAGATATATGGGTAACTTTTCTCTGTAGAATTCTCTAGTATGTGGGAGAGTTCCCATGTTAAAGTCAAGTATAGTTTTTGAATCTGTGATTAAAATGTTTATATTTAAGTTGAGATTATGAGGTGTTAAAAATCCACCAGTGTCATAGACTGGTAAGATAAAACTATGCTTATTCTATTTCATTTGTCTTATCAGTAAAGTAGAAAAGTCCTGTGTGTTGATGCTGAGATGGAGCAAAGAGCCGCATGCAGGCAAAGTAAACAAAACACTGTATGGCTGAGCTCTGTTTCCAACCCCAGACTGACTTCTCAATATGTGAACTTTTCATGGCTATAGAGGTTTGAAAGCAGACAATGCAAAATTTATTTTAAATTAAGCCTTAAATGAAAAGATCAGTTCATTTAAAACATCAGAAAGAGGAAATAATAAACCATCAGAAAATATGAATTATTTTTCCAAATAAGTCATGTGTTTTCACTTGACAAATGTCCCAATGATACTGTCTTTGCCTAATTACAAGTTATGCTAGTAATATTTTAGTTCTAGAAGATGCAAGGACTAAGAGGACATGCTCACTGTGTCCACTGTGTTCATCTGAGTGACCTGTGTGCGATTGGCTTGTTACAGTGAGCCAGATTATAGGGCTTTTTTGAAAGAAAAATTTGAATTCCCAAAGAGTGACATAGTGGATAGATTACTTTTTGGCTTAATATTAAAGAGAGTTGTTAATATAATAATGCTGTCTTAACAGTAACATGTACGTGGTTCATCTTGAGTTATTATTATTATTATTATTGGTTAGCCATGAAGGCCATGAAGCATTTTTAATTTCTGATGCACAATTTTCAATCCTTTTGAAAGTTTAAGGAGCAGCTTCTCTTTCTAATGGGGGGGGGTGTCTTTTCCTGAATTGTAACATCTTTCAGCGTCACTTTTCCTGTCTCTGTACCAGCCTCTTTATTTTTTTCTGTCTTTGCCTAGTCTAACAGGTTAGTCATTATTTTTCCAATATCTTTAGTCCCCTTATCTCATTGCTTTTCAATAGCATCTGCCTGATAAATTCCAATCTGGACTGGTTCTGTCGTTTGCTTCCTTGCAATACGTTCAGCTTCTGGGTGACCGTGAAGAATGTATGCATCTACAAAGACTGCTGCTTTACGTTTGTGCCTCCCCACCCCTCAAGGGGCCAAAAGAGTCATATCCGCAGGTGTCAGATTAAGAAAAATTAGAGTAGCATAAATGTCAAATTTAACTTCTAGAATCACAACAGATCTATCACTTTTTGACTTTGTAAAACAAATTGAAACCAATACATGAGAAGCTCCTCGATTTCTGCTGCCAGTGTGGACCCAAACTTGTAGTCCTGGCCATGCCATTCTGGTGGCATGGGAGTGATGTCCTCCTCAGGGCATCCTGCATACTGGAAGCCTTGTCCTGCTCAGGGCTGTGCGTCATTATTTATCTCCCCGTGTTCTGCACATTCAGCTTTCCTGTATTTTACTAATTAATGTCAAATAGCGTTACACTTACTTGAGCACCCTACATATACTTTTTATATTTTCTTGGTTTGTTTTATATTCCTTGTCAGACTCATATCTCTACAATCACGAGGCCTTTGCCCAACAGCAGTGTCAAGTGAGCAGTTTCCCTGGCGTGTGCTACTTCCTTACTGTCCGAAGCCATTGTCCTCTAGCTTTGCCTCTCTCACCTCACTAACTTGCTCTCCCCATCATCATTAGTAATTTCTTTCTTCTTTAATCATCAGTAATTTTTTTTTACCATTAAATGTAGAATTTCTTTTAGCTAGTTTGTCCAGGATCTGAATATATCAATAGTTTGTCATTTCTTTCTTTCTTTTTTTGCTCAGTAGTATAATACTGAATGGATTTCCCATTATCCAATCACCAGTGGTGGCAACTGTGATTGTTCAGTTTTTGGTTGTTATGAATGATATTACTGCAAATATTTGCATTTTGAGTAGAGATGTTTTCATTTTTCTTAGGCGTAGAATTGCTGAGCCATACGAGAAATGTGTGTCTAGTTTGTTGAGAACTAAACTGTTTTCTGTGGGAGGAAGTTAATTTTACCTTTCTACCCACCATATTTCTTGTTCCATATCCTTGCTTAAACTTGTGATAAATATGTCTTTTTATTGTAGCCATGTTTGTGAATGTTTAAGTATCTTCTTGTAGCTTAAGTCTTACTTCCTGACTTCCTGACTACTGATACTGTCTTTTCATATACATACTAATTATTTGTTGTATACCTTTGTTGAAAAGTCTCTTAGATATTTTACACACTTTATTTAGAATTTTATTGAGTTAAAACTTTATTTTTATACTATATATATATTTATAACATTTATAAGGTTCTTTATATAGTTTTTGGATATAATTGATATCTATGGCTTCTCTTCTCTCCAGTCAAATTGTAGATAAAAGTAGATAGTTCTAATCTGTGCTTTTGTATATTTGTATGTGTTTATATTTATTTATGTCTTTATCTTTAAAATATGTAGTAGTATAAAGTTTATAATTTTAGCCATTTGGAAGCATTTGTTTCTATGGTATTAAGTTTATTTATAATACAGTGTAACTAGGAGCCCTAGTGGCAGAATTGTGTGGAACTGACACAGTGTAACTGTCATTATCTAGGTTAAGACCTTTTTCATTTAAAAAAAAAAAAAAAAAGATCTTTTTCATTACTTCAACTAGAAGCTCTTTTTTTCCAACATAATATTTTTATTGATTATTTGGGAATTTCACATATGTACCCCGATCACACTCATTTCCCAGTCCTCCCAGGTTTGCCTCCTTGTGACTCCCCTCCCCCCCAAAAAAAACCCAAGTTCAATTTGTGTTGCCCATATACTCACTGGAGCATGGTCAAATTCCTTAAAGTCAACTGAGACCTTCCCCACTGCACCCCTGCTGGAAGCCATCAATTGTGGGGAGCTACACTTCAGCATCCTTATTGCAGTTTTTAAAAGCTCTCTTTGGGATGAGGAGGGATTGGTGTAGTGGTTGTCACAGAAGCGTTCTGTGTCACTCTTTCAACTGTTGGCCTGCATTGACACCACTGCACAAGGAGCTTCTTTGCTCTGTCCAGTCAGTGGGAGCATGGAACATGGCTTCCACATGGTCTTATGTGCATCAGCACTGCCATGGACCTTGGCATGTCAACTGGAAAATCTTACTGTAAACGCCACTAAGTGTTTGGTGACATCAGAGCGCTCTGCCTTAGAGTCACTTCTGATATCACATAGGTGCTGCTAGTTCTTTCTGTTGAGTTTTGTTCAATTAGTTGTGTTTTATCACCTCGTTTTTATTTAATGAGTCTTTACCTCTTTTTAGTTAAGTTTGGTTTATTTTTTGTGAAAATCTCTTAGTCGATCTTTTGTATTTTTTTCTCCTTAACCTTTATTATTTTGTTCCTTTATTAATTTTGGATTTTTTTTCAATTGTTCTAGTTCTGGAGATAGTGTAAAGGCCGTGTCTTTGGGACGTCTCCTTTATGACATAGGTGCAGTTCACTATGCTCTTCTCTCTGAATATTGGCTTTGCCGTGTTTCCCTTGGGTTTTAGTATTTTGTGTGTTCGTTTCCATCTATTTGAAGACAGTTTTAGAACTCCCCGGTATGGCTAGCCTTGATAGCTAGCCTGCTCTGCAGAGCCAGTGTGGAGTTAAAGGTAGTCACCATGTCCATCAGGAATAGCTGTGGGCGTCGGGATTTGAACTCTGGTCCTTAGGCTTATGCAGCTTCACCCCTGGGCTGTATTGCAGCCCCTGCATGGTTTCCTTTTGCCAAGGTCTCCTCCCCATTTTCTTGTTCCTTTTTGGCATTTGGAGACTGGGTCTCTCTGTGTAACAATACTGGCTCCTGTCATGCAACCCTCCTGGTGCAGGGTTGTGATAAGTTTGTTTTAGCCTGGAGATCGATTTTCTGCCTATTTGATAATATTTTTATCTGTTTTTTTGTTTTGAGGACTGTTGATTTTTGTTTTCTTGGCATTTTATAAGCATTTTTGTACTTTGGCTTGCTAGCGAACAAAAAGGTGCTCACACTCAGTCGTAATTTTGTTCAAAATCATCTAAAAGTTAGAGTACTTCTACTTCCGTATGTATGAACTAATATGATACATATCTTCTATAGATACATGCATATGCATATAAACTAACATTTCATCATATGTGAGTCTTTCAGGTGTCCTCAGGTGATGGAGTCACTTCTGGTACAGAGCAGAGCCATTGCCCATTGCGCTGTTCACTGACCTGGCTTCTTGCTGTCTGAACTTCTCAGTGTGTCCATGTCTGAGCTTTCTCCTCTCCATGACCATTCTACTGGTCAGTCTCCCACCTCGAGACTGAGGTAGTATGCTCTCGCGTGCTCTGACTTTGGTGTTCTTAGTTTCAGGCCCTCAGAGTAGCTGGGTCCCAAACCATAGATAAAACAAGATATAATTGAATTGCTGGGCACTGGTAAGAGAGAGAGAAGACAATACCAAATATATGATATTTATATGAGAACACATTCTTCTGTTTCTGTGTTCTTCACAGCTGTCTCCTCAGCTCTGTGATGCTCGCTGTCCCTAGAGTCTTTCTTTTGCTATTACTACTTTTGTTTTATTATTTTTCAAAATTTACTTCTCATTCTTCGACAGGTTCACACACATATAAAATGAGTTTTAGTTCTTTTCACCCCTATTACCCCCTTCTCTCACTGAAGCCACTCTCCCTACCAACAAGTCTTCCTTCTCCTTTATGTGTGTCCATTTGTCCATCTGTCTGTCTCACTAAATAGGGTTGTCTTCATGAGCAGGGACAGGAGGGTATTTACTGGAGCATTGGCAGCTTGTCAGTGGCTACCCCATTGAAGAAAAGGATACCCTGTGCCTCAGCCACAGCTGACTGTCAGTTACCATCAGGGAAGGGAGGAGGGAGGGACCTGGAACCCTTTCCCCTCCTGAGGAAATGTTGGCCTGATCGCATGCCACTCTAGCCACAGTGACTTCATTAGTGCACCAGCCACGTCAGGTCCGGAAGGTGTGTTTCACTGCATGCTTCCTCAACCCTTGGCTCTTACATTCTTTCCAGTCTCTCTTCTGAGAGGTCTGGGGCATTCCCTGAGCTGTGGGCTTATGCGTGCATGTGTGTGTGCATGTTCCATTTGGGGCAGAACACGCCACAGACCCATATTTTCTGTCCACTCAAAGAGAAGTTCTCTGTGGAAGGCTAAGAGCTGCACTAATCTGTGGGCCTAAAGATATGTGGACGGTAGTTTGATACTGTGTTCATTTAGCAAAATGAAAGTCACAGGCAGAATTCTATAGTTTTGTTTTTTTGTAAGTAAAGTGGTAAGAGGACTATTTGTCTGTCTGTCTCTGTGTATACCTACGTTTGAATAACATCAAGTATATTATAATATAACAACACTTTTAGTCATACAGTGATCTTATGCTAGTTATATTAGAATCAATTGTTACATATTTATGTTTACTGTACTAGATACATTCTTGTAAAGGCAATGTGCTACATAATGATGTTTTGTTCTATGATGAATTATATATGATACTGGCCTCATCAGATTATAATGGAGCTGAAAATTTTCTACTTTCATTTATTGATATTATAGCCATTGTGGTCTTTGAGTATAGTACAGTGTTTATGGTGGTACTGGTATGAACAATCCAGTGTGCTCTAACCATAAAAGTATAACACATGCTTTTGTGTATAGTGTATACTACTTGGCCATAATAATAAATTACCATATTGTTCATTTGTGTATTAATTGTACTGTAGTTCTAAAAATTATTTTTAGGCATATTCTTACTTATAAAAATGTAAGGCATGAATGTTCTACCATGTTCTCTGATTACCTGACTTTCCGATGTTGAGTTTGTTATGGACATAGTAGAAATTGGTGTATACTGCCCACGTAACAGGCTCTGCTGTCTTGGTTTGTTGAAGTACATTATGTTATTAATAATACATAATTGACATAAGTTGTTGGGTGAAAGCAGTAGAGACCCTAACAGTATGCATGAAGTGCAGTATGCATAGAGTGATGTCTTGTCTGCTTGAATGCGGGAAATGGATTCATGTGTGAATGGCAGTCTCACTAAAACTAATTTGAAGAGGTTTGTGTTGGAGCATGCTGCTAGGTACACGAGGAACGTCACTTGGAAGGGACTGTTTGCTTCATACCTTTCATATTACTTGGTTTTGAAATGTATGACTATTGTTTTTTTTCTTTTTGTTAAAAGCTTTTAAGGAAAGCATTTTTCTTTTCTTTTCTTTTAAATTTTATTAGTAAGCTAAAAAAGCTGAGTGAAGACAGTTTGACTAAGCAGCCTGAAGAAGTTTTTGATGTTTTGGAGAAGCTCGGAGAAGGGTGAGTACAAAAACCATGAAAGTATCTTTTAGAGAATGACAGCATTGTCTAGTCTTTGACCTAGAGAATGTTTGTCAGAGTTGAACACTACTTCAAAGAGCAGGTTATGATGGTAAGACTGTCTTTGAGAAAAGTAAGCTGTCTCTGTGAAGCATAGTGATTTGCAAGAGGTTTGTTCATCTTCTGCTGTGTTTTCAGCGCTAAACTTCACAATCTTGTCTTTATTACATGAGTGGCTTGTAGGTATGTTTTAGCACCCTAGGACCCATTTCATTTGGGAAAAGACCAGCAGAAGTTGTGAATTGAGGCAATCAGTATGTATAGGCAGGAGAATTCTTAACACTTGCTAAGAATTATTTCAAAATAATAGAGGAATGTACATCATTTGATTCTGGAGAAAGGCAGGTAATAAGTATAAAATAATTAAATTTGCAAGAACATATAATACATAACATCCTAAACTAGCCAATTTGCTTACATAAGACCTATATAAAACAAAACAGTGGGGGTGTTTCCGTTAAAAAAAAAAAAAAACCTTTATCAGAAGATTAAACATCTGAGTAAAAATAAAGAGAAAACAGAAGGGACAGTATTTGCATTAGGTAAATTAAAGTTAAAAAAATCCCAACTGTATAAAGAAGTACATTAGATAAGTATAGAAAAGAAAAATCATATCAAAACTTTTTTGACATATATTACTGTAACTAACTCAGTGATGGGAAGTTATTTGCAGAGTCAGTAGAATCTAATAAAAATGGATATGCTTTTTTATTTGTCTTTTAGAATTGGACAGATATAAAACAGAACTGGGTCAGATGTTATTAGAAAACCTGATCACATATATATTTATATGAGGCATCTGTTTGTATTTAGGTATGCTTAAACACACACAAACACATGATACCTTGCAGTCTTCCTTTTAAAGCATACTCGACAAGAGAAACTTGAGAAATTCTAAAATAGATTTTTACAAGTCACATTTTCTGATATTGTTGGCTAAGTTAGACATTATTACAAAAATGAAAAATACATCACACTAATTATAAACTAGGAGATATAATCTGAGGTAATATGAAATTGAAGGAAATATTACAGATTATCTAGAGAGCAATGACAAGAAATGAAGAATGATCTGGAGCCAGTTAAGTGAAAAGTTTTAGTGTCAGATTTTTTATTATTAATGAAGGTAAAAAATTAGTATTTATGACTGGGTGGTGGTGGTGCATACCTGTAATCCAACTACTTGGAGTTCAAGGCTGGTCTATGGAGCAAGCTCCAGGACATCCAGGGCTGTTACGTAGAGAAACTCTGTCTCAAAAACCCACAAATAAATAAATAAGAAATCTGTATTTGCTTAATGCCAAATATAAAAATAAAAATTTGAATTTAAAAATGATTATAATAAAAAGACAACTATAATAGTAATACATAATAAAATGAGGAAGAAAACTAACTAAAACTGAAATTAATGAAGTAAGCAAGCATTTAGGAATGATAAATATGTATAAAAACTTTGGAATGGAATAGTTAATAGTTTGGTTAAATTGCTTCTAAAGAAAATAGAGGTGGAGATGTAGCGTGGACTGGACGTGGGCTCAGTTCCCACACTCGCTTTCTGCACAGGGAGGGCGGGAAGGAGAGAGTGCAAGAGCAAGAGAGCAAATGTCCGCAGGACTCAGACGATGGAGGATGTGAGCTCTCCTCAGGTAAGGGTGCTACTCTGTGACAATGAACTTGAAAGTCCAGGTGCTAAGGCTGTCCTAGCAGATATAAATTATGTAAATTCATCTCACAAAGAAGTTAAAGCTTAGATTAGTTACCACAGAGAAGATAGAAAGGTAATTTAATATTTATTAAATAAAAATAGAAGGCTTTCTTAATTGTGACAAAATACTCTTACAAAAGAGGTTTATTTGCTCACAGTTGAGGGTACAGCCTGTAGCACAGCCCTCTCCAGTGAGCTGTGCACCCTACATGCACACATGCCGCTTTGCTTGCTGGGTGTCCGGTAGCTCTGACGTCTCCATTGTCCTGAAGTAGCCTTCCCCTTCACAGCGTCACACAGCGCTCTTTCAGGGCCTTGCTCCCACTCCTACCCTGACCGCATTGCTGGCCTCTGCTGCTACCTAAGCCCTGGAGTAGTCTCATGACCCACCCCTTCAGTCTTGCATCTTTCTGCATCCAGATTTTGTGATTGTTTTGGCAAGTCTTAACTCGAAACCATACAGGAGGGGGGATTCTGGGAAATAATGCTCCCAATTTCTGTTTTATAGACCTGAGAGATTTTTGGACAGGAGGAATGTTGTTGCATAATTCATCTTAGATAAAGTAGCACTGAGTCCTACGTTAGCTTTTGAGGAAAGACATAGAAGCCTCTTTCCCCAAGGGGTGACTGTTTATCACACTGAATGAGGTTGCTTCAGCGAGCCTAGGCAGCATGGGGTAGTGTCAAACTGGTTTTGTTTAAGCATCGTCTTTACTACTTGTTACACTTCCACTATTTTGAAAGTTGTAAATTTGGAAGTGATTTTTGTGTAGTTTGTAATGTTAGGAGACACAGGGAACATCTTATGTCTTGTTCTCTATGGAAATAATGTGCTGAGAAGACTCTGATCATGAATTAGAAGATGTACTGAGTCTGAGGCTATTTCCTCATCTTTCAGTGATCATAGTCATATTTTTTTCTCATAGCCTAGAGGAGAGAATTTGATAACGCTTGTAAAATACCACAGAGCACCTGGTTTACTGCTAGAACTCAGTAGTCTTAAACCTTGGTTTGGAGTTCCTGTTCAAGTACAGATGATGTCCTTCTTCATTGCTCTGCTCTGTAAAATACATGCTGTTTCGTCACTCAGGAGCCGGGAGCAGAGAGCAAGTCCTCTGTGTCTGTCTATGAGGACACCGCTCTTCTCTTGAAGAGAGGCCTCTGGGAGGACTTTGGCTCAGGACTCCCCACTTTTCGTTCCTTAGTGTTAAATGGTTCACAGTACTGAGGTGTTGTGGTGCACATCTGTAATATTGGTAATTTAAAATCATCCTTGGCTGTATAGTATATTTAAGGCCAACCTGGCCTGCAGGAGACCCTGTGCCGAAAGAATCCCAAAAAAAAAAAAAAAAAGAAAAAAAAAAAAAAGAAAAGGTCCACAATGAAAGGTATCCTGGGGCTTTTGCTTGATTCAGCCTTTTCTCTTAACCTGGGACTTGGACTGTTTTTAACTTACTTTTCACACTTGTAATTTCCTTTTCTATCTCCTTAAGCTGCATTTGAGTTGACAAACCGTAAGTTAGCCCACTTGCCTTCTTCCTGTTGTCGCCCTTCTTGCTCCCTGCTTCCCATAAGAAAATAGCAAGTCATTGTATTTTTACTTGATAACTTTTAAGTTTGTGATTCAAGCAGTAAAGCTACTTCATTAACTTATTATCCCTTTACTTTTGTTTTTGATCATTTCAATGAATTAAGCTAGAAAATACAGTATGAAAAAATGCATAAAAGTTACAGGAGTCTTTAATACAGTACTTGATGAAAACAAGTGATGTCTTGGCTTTCTTCTTTAAGGTCTTATGGAAGTGTTTTTAAAGCGATACACAAGGAATCTGGTCAAGTTGTTGCAATTAAACAAGTACCTGTTGAGTCAGATCTTCAGGAAATAATCAAAGAAATTTCCATAATGCAGCAATGTGACAGGTATGAAAATATTTTATTTTCTTAATTCATTTTGGTGACTATCATTAGTTATATAGTAAAATATATTTTTTTTGTTGCCTATTTAAGTTGCTTTTTCATGACTTTACATTGGAATCAGGACCAAAACTGAAGAGCCTAAAGACAAATCTGTAGACTTGTCCTTTGGACTTAGCTCTTCACTAATAAAACAAAGATGATATAAAAGGATGTATACAGGGAGGAAAATGATCAGCCTTTCTCTTTTCAGGACGGAGTTATGGTTGAATATTAAGTTTTTGATGTTTAGTGGATCACTTTACATTCTGTATTGCATGTTTGTGCTTTTCCACACAGGGTTTCCTGTGTAGCCTAAGGCTGACCTGGAGCCTCCTCTGGAGCTTAGGCTGCCCTCAATTAGGATGCTTCTGCTCCAAACTCTGAGTGATGGGAGGATAGCGTTCTGCCGTGCCTGGCATTTAATTGTTTCTATAAATCTGTTCATCGACAGCACTTACAAACATTTCCTATTGGACACGTGCTGTGTCAGGATCTAAGAACGCTAAGAAGTCTAAGATTTCACTTTCCTCCTTGAGGGTCTGTGGTCTAGTTGGGACGACAAAAACATGAACAGATAGCTCTAAGTTAGTATACTTAGCGTCCTGACTGGTGGGCACTGGGAGTAGCATGAGATAAGAAGGCAGGGCACCTGTCTCAGCCAAGGGTGATGGGAAGCTGGGAATGCTGAGAACGAGTTTGGTAAGAATTATTATATCGAGAGGTGGAAACACCTCCTCTGACAGTGGTTAGAACTACTGTGTTGGGAAAGAGGAGTCAGAGATGGATAGGAGATCAGGTTGGATAGATAAGTGTAGCTGATAAGGAGAGGTTCTGGATGCAGTGTTGAGCAGCCTGGTCTTTATTCTGTGAGGGCTGCAGAGGGCATAAATAGTAGTGTGTTTTTCTGCAGTGAATAGCAAAGGGGATACCGTTCTCTTTTGCTAAAAGGCTTGAAGTAGGAACTATGCAGCAGCAATATAGTGGTATCTGTATTTCAGGCTTTTGTTGTTTCATATATTATATTCCCACTGCAGTTTCCTCTTCAGCCTCTGCTGCTTGTCCCAACCCCCACACCTCCCTCTCCCCAGATCCACTCCTCCTCCACTTCACTTCAGCAAAGAGCAGGCCTCCCAAGGGGATCAACTGAACATGGCACAACAAGATTCAACAAGACTAGGCACATCCTCTCATATTAAGGCTGGACGAGGCAGCCCAGTAGGAGGAAAAGGGGCACAAAAGCAGGCAAAAGAGTCAAAAACAGCCCCTGCTCCCACTGTTAGGAGTCCCACAGAGACCAAGCCACACATAACACACGTGCGTAGGACCTCGGTCAGTCCCACTCAGGCTCTCTGATTGTCAGTTCAGTCTCTGTGAGCCCCTGTAGGCCAGCTTACTTGATTCTGTGGGTTATCTTGTGGTGTCCCTGACCCCTCTGGCTCCTACAGTCCTTCCTCCCTCTTTCACAGGGTTCCCCAAGCTTAGCCTAATGCTTGGTCTTGCATCTGCTCCCAGCAGTTGCTGAATGAAGCCTCTCTGATGATGATTATGCTAGGCTCCCATCTGTGTGTCTAGTGTGGTATCATTAGGAATCATTTCATTCACTTTTTCCCCCCTCCTGGCCATGCCTGATTCTATCCAAGATCTCTGGGCTGTCCAGCCTCTGGTCCCTGGTAAGGCTTATTTTTCTGATCACTGTGTCATTTATTTCATGGCTATAGAAGGTATGGTGGTTTGAATGAGAAACGTCCTCCATGGGCTTATTTGAACACATGGCCTCCAATTTGCAGAGGATGTAGAATCTGCAGGAGGCGGAACCTTGCTGGAGGAAGTGCCACCAGGCTTTGAGGGTTACTGCATTTCCCAGCTTCCTGTTCTCTCCCAGCTTCCTGTGCATGGGTGAGCATGTGATCAGCTAGCTTCCTGCTGTCATGCCTTCTCTGCTTTGATGGACTCACTCCAGAGCCATAAGTGTGTGTGTGTGTGTGTGTGTGTGTGTGTGTGTGTGTGTATCCCTAAGTGTTTCTGGTCATGGTATTTTATCATAGCAGCAGAAAAATAACTAATACAGGAGGCTGCTCTAGTCAACCCTCGTGTCTACTCCCTAGGCCGAAGAAAAGTCTTTTTTAGAATTGTCCCATGTGGTGTCTTAGTTGGGGACTTACAAGTGTCAGGACACATTGTCATCCCTAATCACATTAAAGTCCTATAGTCATAGTCCTGTAGCTAGACAGTCCTAGCTGAATATAAAACCTTTGTAGATACTCCCTGACTTATGATGGCTTGATGGTTTTATGTGAAATCAACAGGCAGTTAGTAGAACCCTTACTTTGAATTTTAAATTTTGATTTTTCCCCCCCTGGGCTGCCTTGCTCTTGTAATGCTGGGTAGCAGCAGTAGGCTATATTCCATCAGCCTTCTGATTGTGAGAGCAGTCAGTACCCTATGGCATATTGTATTGCCAAGCTTAGGTATTGAGTAGGTTAGGCTTGTGAAATATATTTGCATCATAGTGTTTTCAGTTTGTAGTGGTTTTGCCAGACCCAATGCTGCTGTATAGAGTCAAGGAGCATCTGTGGTAGACCTCTGTAGGTAACGAGGAGCCTGAGCAATGCTAGGGGAATGTCACTGGTCCAGGATATTTTACTCATGGTTTAGATATGTGATATGTTTAGGTTATATGGGATGTTTTCTATCATAATTTGAAAATATTAATAAGAAAATGTATGTGATTGTAAATTTCTCCCAGACATTGCTGATACATTAACTTGGTAATTTGAACATTGGGAAAGAAATACTATGATGGGCTATCAGCTGTACTTGATAATTGCCTGATGCTGTTTTTTATTATTAGGACTGATGGTATACTTCTAAAATATTTTTTGCTTTGGTAGTGCTGGAAGTAAAGCATGGAGGTGCTGGGAACTAGAGTTATGGTTGGTTGTGAGCCATCATGTAGGTGCTGGGAACTGCACCCAGGCTCTCTATAAGAACAGCAGTTGCTCGTAACCACTGAGTTATTGCTTCAACCCCATATTTTGTATTTTAACTATAAATCTGAGCATTATTTTAATTAGTTTTCCTAGTTATTTTTATTTTATCATTTTCCTTCTGAAGTGCCATTATCTTAGTTGTTGTTGTTGTTTTCTCTTTTTTTCCTTGGGAATACAAACAATGTTTACTTCTTAGTATCCATTCTGTTGCTTAGCACTGCACTTCTGTTTGAATGATTGGGATTAGTATGCGTGATGAATACAGAGAAGAGCATTATAGATGTAGGAATAGCGCAGGCTGGTATTTTCAATGGAAAAACAAAGGACTAAGAATGGAATGGAACCCTGGAGTGTTCATACACTTTATAGCTAAATGCCTTGTATATAGGAAGAACTTCTAAATATTTGTTGATTAGAATAAATACTGAAATGAATATTGACTAAACAGTTGCTGTGCTTTATATTTCACCCTCAATTTTATGTTATAATTATGAAATGACAAAAGATAAAAAAAAATTAGTCAGTGAAAGGGCTGGGCAGATGGCTCAGTGGTTAAGAACACTGGCTGCTCTTTTAGAGATCCTAGGTTCAATAGTTAGTCCCCACATGGTGGCTCAAACTGCCTGTAAGCCTAATTTCCAGGGGTTCTGGTACCCCTTCCTGGCTTCTCTGGGCACCAGTCACACACATGGTGCATAGACATGCATATAGGCAAAACACCCATACACATAAAATAGAACTATAAAAGATAGTTGGTTAAAAGCTCATAAAACACTAAAAGACAAGTAAAATCATTATTATCAATGTAAATGAATGATTAAAAAATTGACATAAAAATGGTTTAGAAGAAAATAAAGTAGAAAAATTACAGCTTCTGAAATTTTGGCCAGACAAAAGGAGATAAGCAGTTTTCTGCAAGTTGAATTTTTTCTTAATTTATTCAAACATTGGACAGTTGACAAATCATCCTGTTTTCTGCACTTTGTAAGAGTCATAGGGAATTTTTAAACTTTTAGTGATTGTTAAACATGTACTTAGTAGAGTATTTGATGGAGCCAGTTTGCCTTATTTACTGCTGAATCATCAGTGTCTATTCTAGTGTTTTCATAGGCATTTAATAAAGGTATATTGAATTCATAAGCTGTAGAATTTTATTACTAGATTCTTTCTTTAGTGTTTTTCCTTTTATACTGTTCTAAAAAGGTGCTTTTAGGAGCCAGTTTTGTTTTCAAATAGTGACAAGTTCTGCAGAATTAAAAATATCACTGATTTTTCTCTTTCTTACATTGGGCTTATTGTTAAGTTTATATTAGATTCTGGTACTAAAACATACATAAAACAACTTCAGGGTTTAAGGAGAGACCTGGAGATTTTACGTGAATGGTCATACAGCTACCTAAGGACCAAGATGAGAACCCGCTTTTCCTGATTCAGGGCTAATATGAAAGAAAACGATGCCTGTAAAAATGTCTGAGCAGTTCAGGGTGACTGGGCTTTCCTAAGAGCAGAGACAAGAGCAAAACTCAGTAAATTCTGTGTCTAGATAATGTGAGTGCATGGGGGCTGCAGCTGACATGGATTTGTTCTCTCCCTGTACTCTAGAGAAGGAACCTTTTGTATAAACAAAGAGAAATGTTATGAAGCAGGAACAGCACTATTCACTAACTTAGTCATTCACCTTGTTTGCTTTTAGTGCCTGTTCATAAGTGTTCCACTCATGCACTGCTCACAAGAGATATAATGACAACCCCAGGGATTTAGGGACTCTTGGTCAGACAGGAGGCACCTGGGTAGCCAGGCTGTTACAGTATAGTCTGCTAAGAGGTGAGGTGTGGTAAATAAAGGGACTTAGGCAGGACTCCCCAGGGAGATCACACCCATAGGAAAGGATGGGTTAAGTTTGATAATAAACGCGTGCTAACAGACACCATTCTGACTCCCACAGAGCACACCAGCATGAAATGAACAGGTGCTAGAGAAGTTAGTCCCCAAGTAAACACAGCCATTCTTAACAATGCTAACAACGGAAGAATTGTGTAAAATAAACTGCTGTTATTTTATATTTACCATTTTTACAAATAAAATTACTCTTAGCTCAACCCCCATTCCCATGCTCACAGAAAGAATTCTAATTAATGCAGAGGGTCACATTACAAAGCCATCAAAGTAGGAAGGAAAGCTGACTTGATGGCAAGAAGGGATTTAGTGGGAGAAATGAGATGAAGGTAACGGGGTGAAAATGACCAAAAGTCATTAAAATAGATGTATACTATTATCAAAGATCCAACCAACCAATGCCTGGCCCAGCTCTGCTTATAACATTGAATATGGGTTGAGATTAAGTGTTGAAGAAATGGTAGAAAATAGATTGACTGGTATCGTGATGCCGTTAGTTTTGCCTGCTTACATACTTTTTCAGGTTAATTTTCTTGAGTCTGTTTTATAATACAGGGCTTTTGAAATATGATTTATTTGGTTTTGTATTATTATGGACCATGGTTTACTATTTTTAAAACAATTTTATGCCAAAGTGTTTTTGTGACTCACCTGTATGAGAGGCTCGGGGGATGGATATCTGCTTTTCAGGTAGCTCTCTTAGGATCCCTATCTGTCATAAGAGCTGCCAATCCTTAGCATGACTGACTACTTATTATATATGGCAAGAATATGACAGTATGTTTGTGCTTCCCAGTGGGCATAATCTTTTCATTCAGTATTGTGGCTGGCCGCAGACTTAGCATGAAACCCAGATTGATCTGGAATTTCTAAACCTCCCCCGCCTTAATCTCCTTAGTGCTGAGATTACAGGCATGCATTGTCTTGGCTAATGAAGATGCTCTTGGTTTTCCTGCTACTAAACCCTTACCTCAATTCTGAATGATAATATTAGTATTCAAAGAGCTTTCTGAAGGGTATGTAGTTTACCTTCTGAAGTGGTGTTTTTGTTAGGGTTACTGTTGTTGTGATGAAACACCATGACCAAAGCAACTTGGGGACAAAAGGGTTTATTTGGCTTACATTTCCAGAGCACTATTCATCATCTAAGGAAGTCAGGACAGGAGCTCAAGCAGGGCAGGAATGTGGAGGCAGGAGCTGATGCAGAGGCCATGGAGGGTGCTGTTTACTGACCCACTCCTTATGGCTCACTCAGCTTGCTTTCTTATAGATTCCAGGGCCACAAGGAGTGGCACAACTCACAATAGGCTAGGCCTCATTGATCACTAATTAAGAAAATGCTCTACAGCCTGATCTTCTGGATGTATTTTCCCAGTTGAGTCACTGAAGTCACAGGTAGTTGTAAGCTACCATGTGGGTGCTGGAAATTGAACTGGAAGTGCAGCAGTGAGCTGTTGCTCCAGCCTCTGGAGTAATTTTTAAATAATTTTACTTAGATTAAAGCCTTTGTACTAGTTCTTTCTGATTGTCCCACCGTGATCAAGTCCTCTTCTGAGTTTGATTTACATGTTGTATACACAACATGTAAATATGTTATATGTAAATATGTACATATGTTGTGTGCAGCATAGTTTACGTTGCCTTGTAATTTAATCCCGTTGTGCTGTCTGGTGATTATGGATACTTTGCCTCTTGAATCAGGGAACATATTTTATATACGAGTCTATGTGGTGTATCTTTAATAATCAGTAATGGTAGCATGTATATAGTTCACTGTTTGATTTTAAGTTTTCCTGAAAACAACTTGACTTTAAACCTAGCTCATTCATCTCTGGAAGATTTAAACCGTCAGTTAAGAAATACTCTAAATGATAAATTGATTATAAGCTGCATGTGTAAATCATTCTTTTCTTAATAACCTACAAATGCCAACATGAAAGAAAAGTTATCCTATTTGGCTTCATTGAAATATATATTATTTTGAAGTTGGGCATTAATATTGAATGAAAAATTTTTTAGAACAGTTGTATTTAAAATATTTTTATTAAAGGAAAATATGTCCATTTGTTTCTAATATTAAGTAGTAAATGCCTTGCAAAATAAAACATTATTTTTGTTGGGAATCACTGAAAATGGTTGGGCCTCCTGCTTATAAACTTTGTTAAATTTTTATCCTTGAAATAAAACCCTAATTATACACAGTTGCTGCGCTCTAGCTACAAACAATTCAATGTAAATAGAAGTTTACTCATTAAATTGAAATATCTGAAATGTTGAGAGTATTTTGGGATTAAGAAGGACTTTTCTTTGCAGATGGACTAAGTGTAACTCTTTTCCTTCAGTCCCTATGTTGTGAAGTACTACGGCAGCTACTTCAAGAATACAGACCTCTGGATTGTGATGGAGTACTGTGGAGCGGGGTCCGTTTCAGACATAATTAGATTACGGAACAAGACAGTAAGTATTTAAATTGTTTGTTAATCTCATTTAAAAGGTCCACTCTAGAATCTGACTAGTTGTATTTTGTTACAAAGAAAATACTAGTGTGGAAAAGGAGAGCAGGAGGTTGGGAGTAGACACGCATCCTTCCAAGGCAGACCGAGCTCCCAAGGGGAGTTTGTTGGGGCGATTGTCCAGCACTGCGAGCACCGTGGTCCTCTTGTCCTATGAGAGTCTGCATTTGCGTAGTAATCTAAGTTCAGGAAATGATGGCTAGAGTTCTAGTTCAACTTCATAGCATTCATGACATTTCCTCATCTTACTTTTTTTTGTATTTACCATCTATAGTTGGCAAATAATTGAGGTAACATTTCTGAATTTTTAAAAGTAATCACATATTTTTTGTTTCTCAAACGCCCACCAGGTGTGTGAAAATAAAAGTGCTAGATCAGACATGCGCACAGGCATGCACGCACTCACGTAGTGTGTGAAGTGAGTTTAGCAAAGTGTACTACTTAATAAAAGCTCTTATGGCTGTGTCGCAGCCTAGGTAGAAGAGCTGTTTATCAGCCATCTAAGGCCCAAGGTCCTTTTCATGTGAATGGCTAAGAAGCATTATCGGTGAGATGATCTGTCAGTCTGCAGAGCAGTGATTCGGCATCTGTGTGATGGACAAAGCCGTGACTCAGCATCTGTGTGATGTGCTGCCTGCTCTCAGACATGTTGGGTTGAAGTACGTTCAGGAAAAGCACATAACTACTTGAATCAGTTTGTGGTTCACCAGAGTCATTTTAAAGTTTGCTGAAATACTTGGACGCTTATTCTAATTTTTTTCTGTGGAGAAAATAAAGTAAGTAGGATTTCTTTAGAAGGGAATGAAACAGAAGTTGAAATAATTTCTGTTTTGACAAAGGATTAAATCATCTGTGACATTTTAATTAGTAGCTTGGAGTTTCTATTATTTTTAACTAGCATTTATGTAAATCAGATGACTGGTAAGTGGCAGAACCATTGAAAACAATTGCAGTCCAGTGAGAAAAGTGTTATAAAATTGTTTCAGGCTAATCACACCCCCTCTGGTATTTAAAATGATCAAATAAGAGATGGAGTAGAAGCATGTGAATCCGGAAAATTTAAACATTTATTTTTATGGTTTTAAAGTATTAATGTTAACCATTATGAGCATGGAGTAGGTAGCTGATAATTACAGACTGTGACGGTCTCTACAGTTCTTGTAAATGACATGGATGCAACTGCAGGCCTGAGGACTTGGCCTCCCCATTTAGCCCTGGGGCGTTCTGCCTGTTGATTCATAGCCTCCATGAGAAGACACCGCCCACTCATGTGCACGGTGCGATTCCTGCCTTAGGAACAGCGCAGTCAGTGCTTCTGCAGAGCAGCTTAGTTGGTACACATGGAAAAAAGACTGGTTGTACAAGACAGGCAGCGCTGTGGGGATTGTCTGCCTGGCCTCACGGGCAGCTGTGTAAGTTCTCAAGAGCATTAGTAGACCTGTTTCTTGATTAATTTTCTAAAAGGACTAACATTGTTTTGAGGATTACCAATGTAAGGATGTGGTTTTCTTTTTAAGTTGTTGGGAATTGAGCCTAACCTCCGCCCCCCACGCTTCCACGCACCAGAATCACTCTAGTACTTGTTTCCATGGTCATAAAACAGTGTTTTCCCAAGAATATGGCAACTTTAGGGTTTATGTGCTGTGTTGCCTTTTTTTCTTTTTTTGAGACAGGCTTTGTGTGCAGCCTTGGCTGTCCTGGAACTCTGTAGAGCAGGCTGGCTTCGAACTCACAGAGATCCATCTGCCTCTGCCTCCTTCATTCTGGGATTAAAGGTTTGTGCCACTATGCCTGGCTGCTGTGTTGCTTTTTGTTTATGCTTTGATATTTAATTCTGTGATGTGTATATATATATATTTTCTTTTCCCATGTAGTTTTGCTTTAATTGCCTTTGATTTCTCCACACACTTCCTAGTTGCATGGAGAACATCATTTGTTTTTTTAACTCTAGGATGGTGATAAAGTCTTTGATTTTGAGGGTTTTTTTGAGATGTATTTTACTTTAAAAATATGAATTGCTTTCATTTTCTCTATGATACTGGTAATCAGATACAGTGACTCACGTGTATATGTAAGTTCTCTGCCACTGAAGCGCATCCAAGCCCTTCCTTTGTTTTCCTAAGTCTTGTTGGCAGTTTCTTTAGCATTAGAAGATACCGACTGCCCGACTGCCCGACTGCCTGACTCCTTTGTCTCTTCTCATAAGTTTTGCTGTTGCTTCTTTGAAAATCATCTATTATTTTTAAGATTCAACCTTTGGCACTCAGAAGCTGCTATGGGCTCCTAACATTTTAAAAGGTATTTATGTCTTGTTTTGAGATACCTATATCTAGATACTAATGTTTATCCTTTCTTCTGATATACCTAGTATCGGTTTTTTGTTTTTTATTTTTATTTTTTTATTTTTTTAAAATTTCTGATTTTGGTGATGCTGGAGCTGCTTATCCTCTCATCTTGCTTCTACAACTTGATATTTGTAGTCCGTGTTAGAAACCTTTCAGCTTTTAATACATACCCAGTGCGTGGTGCATTCTTTTTTTTTTTTCTTTTTTTTTTACAGTCTAGGCCCTTTATTTCCTTTTGCACATTAGGCCATGAATTCATAGGGAGTGGGCTCCAGCAGCTCAGGCTCCTTCCATTAGTCCTCATGAAGTGAGCTTCTCTGGGTGGTGCAGGCTGGCGCTTCAGCTGGACCCAGGTGCCCTTCTCCGTGGCCTCCTCCTTCTTCTGGTCGTTCTCCTTCACGCGCTTCAGGAAGCTGTCCATGCTCTTAGAGCGCTTGATGTGCTCGATGCGCACGTTGATTCTCTTGGCGAGAATCTTGCCCTTAACCTGCTTGTTCACAATGATGCCCACAGCGTGCTGGGTGACGTTGTAGACTCTTCCGGTTTTGCCGTGGTAACACGTATGGGGCCTTCCTCTTTGAACAGTGCCATCCCCTCGATGTCTACAGTATCACCCTTGTGGATTCGCATGTACGTGGCCAAAGGCACAACTCCATGCTTCCTGAAAGGCCCGGAGCACACACAGCGGGAGCCCCTCCTCTTTCCCTTTGTGTTCGCCATTTTGGCGAGTTACTGCAAGATGGCTGCTGCGGCCAAAGGCATGGTACATTCTTGCTCTGTCTTCCTAGGGCTCTCATTGTACACATTGTGCTCTAGCTCTTTCCTTTTCCTCCTTCCTCCCCTCCCCTCCCCCCCCCCTCCCCTCCCCCCCCCCTCCCCTCCCCTCCCCTCCCCTCCCCTCCTCCTCCTTCCCCTCCCCTCCCATCCTCTCCTCTCCCCACCTTCCCTTCTCCTCCCCACCCCTCCCCTCCCCCTTTCTCTCCAGCACCCTCTGTATCAGTCTGTTGAGTCTGTTTCTGTGATCATTCCTTTTACTTTATTTTTTATTTTTGTGGTTATGGTCTGTGCCTGGTTATCTTAGAAACAGTGTTTCTAATTCTAGTGAGGCAGAGTTAGGCTATTTGGATTCTTGAACTCTGAGTTCAAGGATAGCCTTGTCTAGATACCAATTTTCAGGCCAGCCAAGGCTATGTCGTAGGATCCTTTCTTAAAAAGAAAAAAAAAAAAATGCAGCTGAAGGATGCAGCTCTATGGCAGGCTACTTGACCAGCATGCATGAAGCCATAGGCTTAATCCTTGTAATAGTAACAGCAACAGAATAAAAATAAAAACTGTAGAGAGAATTTGTGTTTCTGAACATTGATGTCTTCTTTCAAAGGCTTTTTGCTTTATTCTGTGGCGTGGTGCTTCTGGACCATGTTAATGCAGTGTGGGTCAGAGATAGCCCATTTGAATCTGGGTTAGCCTGCCTTTATATCTGGGCTGTAGGGCTAAGTAACTTCTGCGCAGGGTTGGATTTCTCATCTTGGTCTTCATCATTCAAGCTTGTTCTTTTTCTTGGCCTCTTGGGCTTTATTCCCCAGTTTGTAGGTATCTTTTAAGAAAAGCTGCCCTGGTTCAGCTTAAGTCTGTGGTTTTCTTTCCTCATCTCTTGGCTCTGAAACAAGGTGCTACTTCTTGATTGCTCTGAGCCTTCTGGATGGGGCAGTTCTTTTAGCAGTGATTACCTAGCACACTGTTAGCACAGCAGAGCCCTTTCCTACTGGCTTCTCGGGGTTTGCTGTAACAGCCACTAGCCTGCCTGGTATTCACTATGTGTGTGATCAGAGAAGGGGCTTGTTTGTTGAGACACAGTTACTTCTTTCCGCCTGATTCAGGAGCCTATGCTGGCAACACCAAATGCACATGGCTCTGCACTCGGTCTCTGTCTAGTTATGCTATAGTTATACTGGACAATTGTTGCACTAAAGCAAACTTCTAAATCTATGGCGTACTTGATACCTTATTCTCTTTTTTAGCTTATAAGTTAATTTGGGTCAGATATCCTTATGGTCAGTCCTCAGAAGCATAACTTCTGTGCTCATGTCTTTATACACCCTTATAGATCCTCTTGAAAAATGCTAATTTGCTCTAAGGCCTTTGTCATGCCCCTCTTCCCGGTATCACGAGTGGTGCCTTTTTTCTGCTTCTATTTTTTAGTTGGTTATAGGTGAAATATATTAAGACTATTTTTGCATATAAACATTATTCATGATTGCATACCCATTCCACTTTGCATTTGGTTCACCTCTGAGCCTGTATCTTGATTTTTACCAATTATTTATTTACTTTCTACAAGATACTCTTTTTAAGTTGAACTAGTAAAGTCCTATTTGATTCTTCGTATAGGTCCTTGCTTAATGCACGAGTCCTTCCTTTTGAATTAAAAAAAATATTTATGTTTTTATTACATATTTTTAAATTTTCATTATGCGTTATACATATGTGCACGTGCATACACACACGTATATACACATATGCATGAGTGTTTGCTTGATTTTATGTATGTGTGTACCATGTGTATGCCTAGTGCCTGAAGAGGACAGAGGGTGTTGTCGGATACCTTGGGATTAGAGTTACAGAGGTTGTGAGCTGCAGAATGGTTACTGAGACTTGGGCCTGGGTCTTCTTCAAGTGCGCTTAACTGTTGAGCCATCTCTCTGGCCTCTTTTTCTTACTCTTTTTAATAATTTTAGAAGTTTAATCTTGACCTACGAAGTCTATACCTTGTATTTTGGGTCTGTTGTGAGTGTGGAGTTCATAGATAACTGGCTTATTCAATTGGCTTTCTCATGCAAGTTCATTTGACAATGCCCTTGAGATGGCCTTTCCTATGTTTATACTCATGAAAATGAATTTATGTGTAGCATGTGCATATAAAACTTCATCACCACTTTAACTTTTATAAATCTGGAAACTAATGCATGGTCATTGAATTTCTTTTTATGGTTATCTTAGAATTGTGACTAAAACCAGTAAAATGTATGCTGAGAAGCAGCTCATATTGGTGTTTAGGTAGACTCACAGATGAATGTTCTTACAAGGTTTGCTGTATTCTGATTTGAGACCTTAAACTGATGTTCACTGTTTATATGTACTATGTACAACAGCCATTTTAATAGTAACCTTATTTAGAGGAACAGGCAGGTGAAGTCCTCTACTTCTTCTCCTGACTCTCTGCATGTCTGTCAAGTGTCGCTATAAAGAAGAAGTGTGTGTGTGTGTGTGTGTGTGTGTGTGTGTGTGTGTGTGTGTAGCAATAATAAGTATAGAAGAAGAGGTCATAAGTTTGAGAATTTGATAGGGAGTGGGGGAGAAACACAGGAGGAGTTGGAGAGTAAAGTGCTTGGGGTGGAAATGATAGAAATACAGCACTTATGAATGAAGTTCTCAAAACAATACCTTTTGTTTTAAAAGAAGAAAACAAAACTAAGTGATTGTTTAGCAAGTTGACAGTAGAGCTTGTGGGGATTTTTTTGTTGTTGTTGCTGTTGCTTGTTTGTATAGCAGTGATGTGTTTTGTGACATTGTGCTTATTTTTTAAATTATTCATTTAAAAGTTTTATCAAGTATTTCTTTAAAAATTTAAAACTAAAAGCACAATAAAAAACAAACCTGATTTAAGTTACATGCCTTCTTTGTAAAAACATTATTTATTTATTTATTATGTACGTTGGTGTTTTGTCTGCATGCATGTCTGTGTGAGTGTCAGATCGTGGAATTACAGACAGTTGTGAGCTGCCATGTGGGTGCTGGGAGTTGAACTCGGGTCCTCTGGAAAAACAGTCAGTGCTCTTAACTGCTGAGCTATTTCTCCAGTCTATTACATGTCTTCTAAAGAACATTTAAGTTCGTGTTTATGTAGGCCATAGCATAAGCACCATTTGTATGTTGCCTCCCTATGTGTTTACTACTTACCACTGCTCTGTCATACACTGTGGACTCTGGTTTTTTAAGTCAAGCAGGCTGTTAGGATGAAGATTGAAGTCATATTTTAGCCATTTTGTTTCTTCTGTTCCCTTGTCTTCTCAGCCTTTCAATGTTCTTCTCAATTTCCTGGAGTGGTAATTTTGCATCATTTTCATCAATAAATACCAGGCTCTAGCTTGTGCTCCCTCTTCCCCTCCCTCCCTCCCTCCGTCCCTCTGTCCCTCTATCCTTCCCTCCTCCCCTCTCTTTCTCTCCTTCTCCCTTTCCCCCTCCTATTCTTATAGTTCTGCCATGCAGGAAGCAGAGGCAGGAGAATTCTGAGTTTGAGATCAGGCCGAGCTGCGTAGCAAGACTGATAACAACCAATCAAACAAACAACAGTAAAAATGTCTTATTTGAAATTAACTCTTTATTCCTTAGGCAGTCTGTGTCTATATAGTCATGTATTGATTAAGTGGATTAAATCTCCTGGCACAGGGCTTCTCAACCTTCTTAATGCTGCCGTCTTTTAATGCAGTTCTGCATATTGTGGTGGCCCCAGCCGTAACATTATTTTTGTTGCTACTTCATAACTGTAGTTTTGCTGTTGTTATGAATCATAATGTAAATATCCAATAAGCAGGATCTCTGATTTTCAGCCATGGTGAAAGGGTCTGTGCCCCCACAGGGTCTCAGCCCACAGGTTGGGAGCCTCATTGCTGAGAACAGGTTCTCTAGTGTGCTTGTTCCTGAAGGTACACAGTGAGTGGGAACTGCGATCACACTTTAGTTTGCCTGGTTTGATAGTAGGCCAGCCACGTGTGTCTAGTGCGCAGTTCCAAGCCACGTGTGTCATGTGCCGCTCCTTTGAGCTGTCCTCTGCTTTGCTGCTGTTGTTGGCCCTTTTGGTCATCTGCAGGACATGTTTGACGTTTGCTTCACATTTCTTTTTAAGAAGTCAAGAGTTATCTGATTGTCAGCATAGATATTAACTAGGGTCTTCAAAGCGTGACTTGCACTTTTTCTTTGTCAAACATCCAGGGACACGTGAAAGCATAGTTTTAACATAGTGCTCTTGGAAAGTTCTAAGTTCCTAGAAGAGCGAGCAGTTCTTTAATAGAGTTGCTCGTTGAATTGACAGGCTCAATTGGCTGCACATCCTGTGAATATAAAATAACTACCCAGGCAGGAGAGGTGGCTCAGAGGTTAAGAGCACTGGCTGTTCTTCCAAAGGTCCTGAGTTCAATTCCCAGCAACCACATGGTGGCTCACAGCCATCTATAATGAGATCTGGTGTCCTCTGCTGGCCTGCTGGTGTACATGCAGTCAGCACTGTATACACAATAAACAAAGAAACAAATAAGTAAACAAACAAAAACTCTACCCATCTTTTTGGTGTTATAAGGATAAGTTGTAATTTGTGTGGCTATTACATTTTGGTGTTAATAATACAAATTATTGAGTAGATATGGCTATATATCAAAGAAAGTCCACAAAAATTGGCTTACTGAGAACATTGGTATATGTGAAATACCAGATGTGTTGTATTGGCTCTATGGCTGTTCTGAAAGTTATGTAATGTTTTTGTGTCTGACTCTTTGCTCATATTTAAAAACGTCTACCATGATAGCTTTAATCTAGACCTACCTCCTTTAGCTCATGAAAAGGAGCAGTGTTACATTGTTCTAAGTGACTATTAAGAGTAATTCAGCATATTTATGGAATTCATATTAGAAAGTTCCGTTTGAATGAATTTAAAAATAACCAGTTATATTAAGTGCATTTAGCATCTCTAAATATTTTATACATCTTAACATTATATATTACTGTGAAATTGAAGCTTTTTAAAGATAAGTTTTAGTTTGGGTTAGAAGATTTTAAAATGATCCATATGTAATAAATTATGAAGCTATGCATTTACACTTGGAAGAAAGTTTGTCTCTTAGGGGCTCATCCTGTACTTGGAAACATTCTAAGAAGCTGACCAAGGCTGTTCTCTCTTCCTGAGGCTCATTTTTGTTTTGGCAACTCTTTGCATTCAGCTGTGTGTGTGTGTGTGTGTGTGTGTGTGTGTGTGCATGTGCGTGTCTGTGTGTGATAAGTCCAGCTATTCAGCATGATGAATTTAATTTTTATTTATTTTTTATCAACTAGACTGATGATCTGGGGAAAATAACAACTGAAAAGAACTTCAGCTTTCTCATCTGTTAAATTATGAATAACGTTTTATAGTATTTTGCACACTTTATCTGTAGCTTCTGAACAGTGCTTAGCAAGTAGGATGCTCAGTAAAGACCTAGAGAATGAAGGCTCAGGCGAGAAAGGGTAGAAAATACTTAGGCGAGGAAGGAGGGCATGACGTTGTTCCCCTCCGAAGGCCAGTGTGACCCCCAGCTCACCAGGGAGGATGGCCGCAGCGTCTGGCCTAGATGGGCTTTCACTTCCTAATCAGCTCCTTAGGGTCACTGCCATGCTTGATGGGTCTGTGTCAGGATTGTGCTTTTGCACGTTGGTTTTTGCTGGAGACTTTGCTGCTTGTCTTCTCTCGGTGACCAAAGTAGCATGTGCCATCTTTGAGGTTTTTTAGTGTCTCCCGTTTGCTCCTCACTGTGTCTGTTTCTCAAATGTGTGGGTGTTTCCTTGAGGAGGCTTTCTTGGCGCTTCCTGATTCTTGTTCTAATGTGGACTCGTTGCCTTTTAGGTCTGCTGTACAGCTGCAACCTTGGGCTTTCTTTCCACTGGATTCTTGGGTTAGTGCCACTGTTTTCTTACCTATTTCCTGCTTCCCACTTGCCTTTTGTTCTAACCAAACTGTCTTCTTATTAGACATAAGGTCCACAGTTGGAGTGTTTGCATATCTGAAACTATCTTTAATTTGCTTGGTAGTTAGCCTATGCAGAGTTTTAAATAAAAAGTAATTTTCTCTTAAAATTGTGGAAATTTGTTCAATTACCTTCTAGAATCTGGTATTGGTAATATGATACAGTGCTTGTCAGTGTCTAATGTGTGGGTCTCACTGCCTCTGGAAATTTGGGGCTTTTAAAAAATCCTTATGTTTCTGATACTTCACAAGGGACAAAGTATATAATAAGAAGACTGGGCTTAATTAAATTATTTTAGTACTTATGCTCAGGGTTCAGTATATTCTTTAAGCATAAACATGGCGATTCGAAAACATGCGTGCAAACCTGATTTTGAATTGCTGTGAGGATTTTTTTTAAAAGTCTTTTTTGTTTGTTTCCTGATTCGTCTAGTTTCCTCCCTTTCTGCGTCCGTCCGTCCGTCCGTCCGTCTGTCCCTTTGCCTTTTGTCTTCTCATCGCTTCCTCCCACCGTCTTTGCTCCTCTCCACTCCTGTGTCCCTTCCGCTCCCCTTGGCTCCTAGCTAGTCTGTCTTCAGTTTTTCCATGCTCAATTTATGGAGTTTCAGGGAAGTGACAAGGAACTAAATACATAAATTCAGGTTGTTTTTGTCCCAGAGTCAGTGTCACTCTGTGCCCACCCACAGGCACATGCACATGCTATATGCTTGCTCCACCTACATTTGTGCTTTTCAACTCAGTAGTTTAAGCGAATGCCCTTAAACATCAAATTTTTGTTTTATGTTTATCAGTGTTTTGCCTACATGTATGTGTGCATCCCATGTGAGTGCCTGTGGAGGCCGGAAGAGGGAGTTAGTCCTCTTAGAACTGGAGTTAAAATGCTTGTTAGCTGCCATGTGGGGGTCAGGAACTGAACTCTGGTCCTCTGGAAGAGCAACAGCTACAAGCCCTTGGAAGAGTAATCTGTTAATCTCTTACAGTTGAACACTGACACGTGCATCTTAGGACCCTTTTAGCAGTTCTTTTTCTCAACCTTTGAGAAATCTCACTAGAATTACACAAATGACATCTGTACAGAAATGTTGTTGAGACAGAAACTCAGAAGCAGATTTGCATGCTGAAGAGCCTCGGACTGGAGATTCCTTGGGGCTTCAGTCTCCACAACTTACTGGTCCTCTAGTTGAAATATGTCAAAGTGTCAAGGACCCAGTTGTACAGATGATAATTCCCAGGTAAATTTTGTGTCTTAAAACATAGGCAGCATTCAGTTTGTTCTGTTAGTGTTTTAGAATCTTTTTTTAGGATGAACTGTTTCCATGATGATAGTTTGGGTTGGGGAAATGGGGCTAGTGGGGAGGAAATTCTAAACTGAGGAGTCTAGAAATTAAAGTGATGTGGTTTTCCACCTGGAGGCTTGTCATAGCTTTCTTATTTTGTAAAGGAAATAATTGGAAAGCCCAGTTTTCTTTGATCACTGTATCTTTACACTAAGAGGATGCATCCTGATAGTCCTGCAGGGTACAGTTTGTCAGGGTTACAGCAGTGGTACTTGCCAGTTTCAGGCTTACCATCAGACTTTTGGTAGATATTGTAAAAACAGTATTCACACAGTTCTTGTTATGTATTTGGTACTTTTCTAAATGTTTTATGTTGGCTCTGTTTCTTAACAATTAAACTTTATTATACAACCCAACTAGCTTACACAAGAAGGAAAAAAGGTTAAAGGGACAAAAGAGTGAACCTTCCAGTATCCGTTCCACGGGATGAGTCCTTAGGTGTCTCTCTGGCCCGCATGATAGTCCAGCCTGTTCGCTTTCTCCACACGCTCTCCAAAACCCCTGGCTGAATCTGTTGTTTTTCTCTTACCCACTTGCCCGAGTCACATGGGAAGGGTGGTCTCCTTCTCCCGTTGAGGGTCCATTAGGAAAACAATAGCCCAGGTGGGGTTCCCAGGTCAGCTTCCTGAATTCCAGGCCCAGGATGGCTCCACTCAGTCTATCACAAGGTATTCATGGGGTGCCCCAAGGGTAAAGCCTGCCAAGACTGCTTCCACCTGTGACAAAGCTTAATCTTTTTTCCCACAGTTTTACATTATGTTATAGCATTTAATTGTCATAAGAATCACCAACTGTGAGATCAGAGCTGTTGCTGGTCTTTTTTCCAGAAGAAAAATGGAGTCAAAGAGAACTGAAAATAGGTTTGGGGGACAGGAAATACCTATCTTGTAAACTGAGCTGAAGTTGTCAAAAACATAGAACTGGACCAGAATCCCTAGGTTGAAATCATGCCTATGCTGTCTACTTACTATGAATCTGCGGAAGGGTTTTTACATTTTTGTGACTTAGTAGAATGATCAGTGTATGCCATTAAATGTTCTTAAAGATAACACCCACGTGAATGGTCTGTCAGCATATTCCAGCCCCCCAAAGCCTGTCACCATCTTACCATTTCTTGTAGACTGGAAGGAGTGTCTTCATATGATGCATTTACCTGTCAGATGGGTTTAGTAGAGATGTGCAGCAGATTACGGGCCCGAAGACAGAGTTCTAGCGCTCACTGTTAGTCCTTCAAATTACTGTTAATTAAAGAAGGAAAGAAGTTTATTTGTAGGCACAGTAAGAGTTTCTCCACTAAACTTAGGCATTGGCTATTCATAATGTCTGAAGATCCCTCTATCCTTAGAATTAATTCCTAGTTCATAGTAGCTTTGATTTGAACACTTGAATTACAGTATTTAAAATGTATTTACCATCTTGATAATAATAATTATTATTTTAAATTCATTTAAATATTAATTTAGATAATTATGTTTAAAATATACTACTACTACTACTACTACTACTACTAGTTATTTTTGAGACAGGGTTTCTCTGTGTAGCCTTGGATGTCCTGAACTTGCATTGTAGACCAGGCTGGCCTCGAACTCACAGCTATCTGCCTGCCTCTGCCTTCCGAGTGCTGGGATTAAATGTGTGTGCCACCACGCCTGGCCAATTATGGGTTTTTTTAAAACATTTTTTTAAAGTATCAAATTCTTTTTAGGATTTAATTTGCCTGTTACATTATTGCTGACAATACATGTCTTTTGGCATATGTGAATTTGTACTGTATAGTGCACCTTTCTGGAGACTTAATCTCCCTGTGGGTTACTGGTCTGATTCATGCCTGTCTTTGCCAGTCACTTTGTTGCATGCTTTCTCTTTGCGTAATAGATACAGTTCATACAGGATTTACAACTTCTTATATATTGAGAACTTTTGTTTGGTTTTGTTTTGTGATCTCTTTTTCAGGACTCTTTTCATGTGGGAAAGGATTTTAAATGTCTGCCCACTGAACATTTTCACAGTCCAGTGTCAGTTCTCTTTCTTTGCAGATCAAGGGATTATAAGCAGCATGTATATGTGTATTTATATGTGGTGTGAGTAGTGAAAGCTTTCATTTTTACATCACTAGTTGTGGGACTTTGTGAAAGATTATTAACCTTTTTTTTCTTTGCCAGACATGTGCAGCCCAGATTTCATGAAAGACAAACTCTTTTTGCCCTCTTCTCTGTAATACAGTTAAAGTATTCTAGCTATGTTCCTAACGTATGCACTCTGTGCTGAGAGAGGGGTTTGTGTTGTTCTAAAGGAGCCCCATAACCCGTTTTATTGCTCAGAACGTTGGACACTTTATACTCTCAGATCTGCTCTTTTGGGTGGGATGATATGGAATGACCATCTGCTCTGTAGTTTCCCACTCTTTTCTTCAGCCTCAATACCCAGAGCCCTTGTTCAGTTGTATTTTTTTAACCAAGGGAGAGGGAGAGAAACTTGGATTATAAAGAAGTTGGAATATGAAGCTTGGCTGGTATTTGGATAAAGTTGTTTTGTTTTTGTTTTTGTTTTTTGAGGCAGGGTTTCTGTGTAGCCTTGGCTGTCCTGGACTCACTTTGTAGACCAGGCTGGCCTCGAACTCACAGCAATCCGCCTGCCTTTGCCTCTCAAGTGCTGGGATTAAAGGTGTGCGCCACCATGTCCGACTTGAATAAAGTTTTACATGGAGGCTTTCATATTACTTTTGAAGGGTTTTGGTCACTATTCTGTTTGCTTATGTTATGTATCATAAAAAATAATGGAACTTTAACCATTCCAGGGTTTTTGATGTGAAGTCTAAACATAGTATCAGTTCAATTTGAAGTAAACATGTATTTTGGCCAGAGCAGGCAAAGAAGCCAAAAAGGAGACCTTTAAAAAATATTCATATATCTTGTAAAAGATAATTTTATTATACTTTTAGTGGCCCCAAATATTACATTCCTTTTGCTTAGAGGCAGAAAGTAGGAGTCGGTTCAGAGATTTTATACTGTTGTATATTCAGAATAAGCACTAGCATTTCTGGAATTACCTTTTTTATATATACAAACATACTGTACTAGGAATGTACCCTCTTTTCATATTAGCTTCTAGGTCCTGTATCAATTTCAACTGTTGGTTACATGTCATAGAAAAACACATCTTATCTATTTATTTATTTATTTAGAGATAGAGTCTCTATCTTTCTCCCCAGAGACCTGGCCAGCTTAGACCTCACCGTCTTGATACAGGGATCTCCCTGTCTCTGTCTGGTGTGTATCTGTGTATCATCACTTCCAGACCTATACTTTCTTTTTTAAACTATAAAGGAAGTCTGTTTGCTAATGTAATTGAAGTTCTTCGTAAAATTAGTACTGCATGTTACTTGATTCAGGGTCACAAGAGTGAGTAGAGTTGGGCTGTTGTGAGTCCTCTACATTAATGCCAGCTTCACCCCACACTTCTTCCATAGCTACAGGTTGGTTGCCAACAGCCTGGGTTGTAGCTTTCAGTCAGAGATCCATTAGTGCCGAGTGATGGTCCTGCCCCTCAGTGCTTCAGAATGGCCTTTCCCTTCTCTGAGCAAATCACTGTGCGCATGTGGACTGTGGTGTGCGAGATGTCTTCCCTTGTGACCACGGTGAGGCTGACGAGGACATGGTCTAAAGATGAAGACGTGAACTGCCTTATAAGGGAGTCAGGGTGTTAGTAGGAGCAGATGTGATACACTGGACAAAGAGAACGCAGTTTTGCATGTTTTCAAAACAAAAAGTCCCCTAAAATATACCAAGAATAGCTTCTTTAATGAAAGCTAAGTCTTGGTAGCAGTGTTTGGTGACACTGATTGTTGAAGCTGTTGGCCCCTATCTATCTCCCTTACAATAGAGTTAGGAAGGTTGATGTTTCTTAAAGAGCCTGTTGCTCCTATTCAGTAGTGAGTGAGTTCTTCTGGAGAGTCTATTTATGGCATTAGAGGGCCGTGTTATAGTTGTGGTTCGCAGCCCCTCTGCTTACAGCAGATTTCTTAGTCATAGGCACTGTACAGACTCCGAGGAGAGTGTTAACTTTTCGCCACTGTTATAAAACACCAGAAATTAAACAAAGCAAGAAGATTAATTTTGGCTCATGGTGGTCATCTGGCTCCACTGCTTTTAGACCTGTGTCAGAGCAGCAGCATCAACATGGGAAGCTGTGAGGAGAGAAGCTGCTCATCTCAGGGCTGGACGCAGAGGGTGGGAAGAGCAGGGCACGCTGTGCTTCTCAAAGCCGTGCCCCATGCTCATCTACTTTTTCAGTAAGGCCCTGCCTTCTAATCGCTCATTCAGCTTTCAGTCTATCCATCAATAGACTAGTCCCTGATGACCCAGTGACCTCTCAATGGGTCCACCACCTGGGCACCAAGCCTTCAGTACAAGCCTTTTTGGGGGACATTTCCTATTCAAATCATAGCAGTAAGTGTTTTGTATAGAAGGTGATACTTTTCTTTTTATTTGGTGCCTCTCCTGGAATCAGGATTGAGTTTTGGGTGTTGCAAGTAATAGCTTTAAAGCGAATAGAAAATAATGCCATATGCTCAGGATTAGACTATTACTGTTTTTTTAATAGCAATTATGTGTCATCATGTCTTAATCTCCAATTCAGTACACTATACACATCATGCTTCATTACATCTTTTCTAAGATTTTGATTGGATTATCAACACTTTTATTTATGGTTTTTCCATGTGAAAACATAGTCCTCCAGCTAGATGATCCCTTTTACCGTAGCTAAGTGCATTAGAGTTACGGTGGTGTCCTCTTGGCTTCCCTTGGTAAGCAGCCCAGTTTCCTCCTTTGTTGCTATTCTTCTTTTCCACAGGTATAGTTCCCTTTTGTGAGCCAGGCCCACCTTCACACACTATTTTCTTACTGTGCATTCCTCTGTAGGCAGATGACTTGTCAAGCCAAATCTGTCTCCTGTCTGTGGTAACCCTGACCTACAGCGTTGTGCAACAGTGGTTATTTGGAATGATGTTCTTTAGTGTGGGTTCTGGATGTGGAGCCAAAAGACCAAATGCCAGTGCCTGGGATATTGCTTCCCTGGGTGCATGTGTAACTTCCCTCAGCCTGAGAGTCCGAATCCTAAATGGGTGCAATATCAGATTCCTTACCCACATCAGTGTTTGCTACTGAGGACCACGAGGATAAGGCCCAGCACTCTGTATCCATGAGCTTGGTATGAAGGTGCTGTGACATCACTGTTAAGGGAAAGTCTTTTAAAGAATGGTATCTAAATTTCTCCTTTTAAATGAATTATGAATTTTGTATGTGTTGAAATTGTAGCCAGCTAGCACTAGACTTCAAAAACAAAACAACCCCCCAAAAAAACCCTACATGTGGTATTTTATCCCTTTTCTTTTCCATTTTTTCTTCGTTCCTTTTTTCTCTTCTAATCACATATTTTAGATACTTTGTTGTAGCAGTACATGAAGGTTTTATGTGAGTGTAAATGGAATGCTTATATATTTTTCATTCTCTTGAATAAAATGAGTTCCAGCGTTTTGGTTTTTGACCATTAAAATCAAAGCTCCAACAACCTTGTATACATGTATTGGTTTACTTGTATTTTTAATGGTCATTGAATATATTCAGAGATGTGAGAATTACTGAGTCAGTGGGCATCATTCTCTCCATTTTCTCCTCTAGGGCCCAGGAACAAACCCAGTGCCTTGTGCATATCAGTCTCTACTTTTGAGCGACATGCACAGTTGTTAGGTTCAGTGTTCTGGGTGTGTCTGAAGGTGCTTGGTGAACTGCTTTTATGGCTCGGAGGTGTAGCATCTTCAGACAGTGGGTGGGCTTTAGTGCTGACTGTAATGGTGTCTTTCTGCTTCTTTTAAGTTTTTCTAATTTTTCTAAAGGTGTTTACTATTAATCATACTATGGAAGTCTCCCTCAGGATTTAAGCTGCTTCTACTACAGCAACTTTAGTGTTACTACAAAGTATTATTTCTCTACAGCAGTTTCTCCATATCTTGGTTCTTCTACTCTGAGAGCATTAGTTCAGATATGAAACATTTGACTTACCATTTTGCCCTATTTTCCTATGTGCTCTATTTCCAGAAAAAAAAACCAAACAAACCAACCACTGCCCCCAAAACTAGTTACTGATACTGGACTGTGTGTGTGTGTGTCTGTCATTGTGATATTGTCATATATTCACATAACATATTTTGATCGATCATATTATGTGTGTGACTGTGTGCATGCCATGGTATGCATTTGAAGGTCAGAGGACAGCTTGAGGGAGTCAGTTTTTCTCCTTTTTTCCATTACACCACCATTTGGGTTCAGAGGACCAAACTCGGCTCTTCAGGCCCAGTGGCAACTGCCTTTACCTGATGAGCCATCTTACTGGTCCTGGCCTGTCTCCATTTTTTGGTATTAGAGGAAACATGTAAACCATGTCTTTATTTCTTATTTGACCTAATGTATGATTTACAGTTGCATTGTTTTTGTTTTTTGTTTTGTTTGTTTCTTTGTAGCAGACATGCTTTTGTTCGTCTTTATTGTCCATTGTGGAAATATACCACATTTTAAAACTTCCTATTTAATGTTTTGACTTAGGCTGGTGGCTTTATATGCTTTTATGCCAGTCACCCTTGCATTCAATAGTTTTTCCTTCTCTCCTTGGTCACTTGATAAAGTTTGTCCACTCTTCAAGAGTCGAGCAGGTCATCTCAGCTGTGAAGCAGCCCTGGGTGGGAAGATGGCGCAGTGAAGTAGTCGAGGCTGGCCTCAGGCATGCTAAATGGCTTGGGTTTGAGGAGGGCTGGTTTTGAGACACAGTCAGCTTTAAGGATGGCTGCTGTGGAGTGTTTTTATGGAGTCTCCTAGTGCTACAACGATTTGTTCACTAACTGTCCTGAATATCATGAAGAAGGGCCAATGGAGCAGGGTTTTAAGTCATCCCATGCCTGCCTTCTACCCTTATGTTTGTTGGCTATTAAGTAAAGCAGTAGGTGCAGATGATGGATGGTAAGAACTCAGTGAATGTACGTTATTATCAGTGAGTAGATATGTTTAACTTGATAGAGGCTTAAAGGACTGTAAGGATTACATTATGGAGTCCTGATCTTTGTGTTTAATTATACGTGCATGCGGGTGGTGTGTATGTGAGTCGAGGTGATGCACAACCGTGAGTGTGTTACATGATCTCGCTAGCTCTTGGTCAGTTTTTCAGAGCGTATGCAAAAGGGACTAGAGAGTTGGCGGAAGCAGTTGTTGTTGTGGTGGTCCTGGCTTCAGCTCTCAGTACACACATGGCTGTCCATGACTGCTGTGATTTCAGTTCCAGGGGATCCAATGCTCTGACCTCTGTAAACTCCTGTACACATTTATAACCCATATGTGCATTCACATACATACACATGCACACACACATACTTGTGCACAAATAGACGAATATATTTAAAAAAATCATTCTGTGCAAAATCATTGTGTGAGTGAAATTTAGTAGGATAGTTGTTTTAAAATTTCAAGTTTCACTTGCACAGTGATTTTTAGTATCCCTGTAAACTAACATCAGTAAATACAGACCGGATACATTGCGTTGTGCGTAGATAATTAAAGGAAAGAGATGAGTTAACCTTGAGTCATTTTAGAAATGTAAATTCCTAACTTTGTTTAACTTTAAAACTTCACTTGCATTTGCTTTTACTGACTAAAAACATTAAAGATTTATGTTTATTTTAAAATCATTTATGCATTTGCCCTTGAGACAAGTTGGTGGGTGAATTTTTTTATCAAAACCATATACATGGTGACACATTAAATGTATCATATTATTATACTAATCATGTGACTCTAGAAACAAAAGTAACCAGAGGACTAAAGCCTATCAAAACCATCTTTTTTGTTTTTGTACAATGAAATTCTTTTTAAATTTGCCAGGGAATTCATAGTAATATTGAAACCAGATGCGGACTTCCGTCTTTTAATGTATTAGCTCAGCTACAAAAGTCTTATTTCCAACCCTGATTGTGGAGTACTTCATTTATGGCTTATAGTCTCCTCTCTTTTAGAACAGTTTAAAAATGCCAACAAAATGGTTTTTAAAAGGACATTGTCAATTCATGTAGTGACAGAAAAAAAAAAAACAAACCCTAATGTATTGAGGATCACCTAATTAAACCCATAAGCAAAGTATTCCTCCTGGTAATTTTTACGTGAAGGAATTTGAAAGATGCATTAGCTGTAGTTTGACAACAGATCTGTGACTTTTCATTATTATTATTATTGTTGTTATTATTATTATTTTCTGTTAGAAGTAGATTGTCTTTCCTGTTGTTTTGTGCTGTTTTGTTTTCTCCCGTGGGTTTTCAGTACAACCTGGTTATAGAGCTGGGGTTTCTATTGCAAGGATAAATCATCATTCCCAAAATCAACATGGGGAGGGAAAGGGCTTATTTCACCTTACAGCTTATAAGTTTACCACTGAAGGAAGCCAGGGCAGGAAGCTGGAGGCAGGAGCTGATGCAGAGGCTGTGGAGGGTGCTGCTTATTGGCTGGCTCCTCAGGGCTTGCTCAGCCTGCCTTCTTTTAACATCCAGGACCACCAGCTCAATAGTGAAACTGTGCACAGTGCACTGAACCCTCTCATATCAATCATCAATTAAGGAAATGTGTCACAGGCTTGCCCATAGGCCAGTCTGGTGGGGGCATTTTCTCAACTGAGGCTTTCTTTCCAGGTGACTCTAGCTTGTGTCAAGTTAACACAGAACTACTAGCACACTGACCATTTCGAAATGGTTGAGTATGTGCATTTGAACTCATAAAATTTGTGTAGAAGTGAGATACCATATTACCTTAAATTTTATTAAATAACGGGAATAGATTTTACTTGATACCTAGCCACTTGGGGTAAAGCTATAATTTATATATAAATGAAAAACTTAAAACAAATTTATTTCAAAATGAAACTCCATGTCTTAGGACGATGAAGGTCTTTATTTTTTGATAACTGGTTGAGAACCACTGTTGGTAGACTGAGAGCCTCCTTGGTTAGGTTAGAGTTACCTCACTTTCTATTCTGTTCTAGTAATTGAATTGATGGCCTTGGCCACTGAGCCTCCCCAGTCCAAACTCTTTTTAATTTTAATTTTTTGAGACAAAGTTTCTCCGCGATGCATAGGCTGACTTGAGGTTTCCATTCTCCTGTGCCAGCTTTCTAACTGCTGCTATTAAATATGTTGCTACCATGTACAACTTTTTATTTGTTTTTATTTATTTTTCTTTTTAATATAGAACTGTGGTCCCAGAAAGCTTTTGGGAGAAGCTGATGGATGAGCCATATTCTCATAAGTTCTTTCTGCTATTGAGGGCCATAGTTACTACCCAAGAGGTAGCATGAAACTGTCTCCTCCTTTTAACCGTCACTTGGAAACTTCATTATTGTGTTATTTGGAACAAATAGACAGGAAGTTTGGCTGCCACTGCTTAATTGCCAGATAACAATTTAGTTACAGGAGTTCAGTCTAAAATAATGGCCTCTTGTAATTTTTATTTAATACTGGAAAATAAAAAATTAAGATGTTTCCATGCCTCTGTTTTAGAAAAATTTCCCTACTTACTGTTTAAATTCTTTTTCTTTTTTAGACAGGGTTTCTCTGTGTAGTCCTGGCTGTCCTGGAACTCACTCTGTAGTGACCAGGCTGCCCTTGAACTCACAGAGATCCATCTGTCCCTACCTTCCTGAGTGCTGGGATTAAAAGTGTGCTCACCAACCCCTGACTTAAAATAATTTCTTTTAGGGATAGAAACTTTTCATAATTGAAGTTAAAAGTTAAAAGTAAAGTAGCTTTTGCTGTTGAAGTATGACACGTACTTCTTACTGAAGAGGCCAATTAGAAAACCTTACCTGTGCCCAGCTTATGCATATATGTGCCCAAGAATGTGCTGGCAGATTCATAATGATATTTTACTTAAAATATGCATACTACAATGTACATGTTACTGAGATTGTTAGGATAAAATCCTCAGTCCAATAACCTAGGCTTGGCCACTTACTCTCAGTAGACCCGTTACAGAGACAAGTGAAACGCAGAGAGAAGATTCATTCACTACAGACAAAGGAGGAAGAAAAACAAAAAAGGAGGTTCAGTGACTCCCATCCCAGGTCCATCTTTAGGGGCTTTGACACAGGCAAGACATTTGCTCAGCTAAGTAGAATTAGTCAAGGTGTGGCCCTCCTATCATCTGTCCTTGTCTCGTAGGGTCCTGTGCTGCTCTATCAGTTGTCAGCACCGTGTCAAATCTCTTCTTGGGAGACAAATTCTTTTTCTGGATGAATCATGTTTCGGCCTTTTCCTTTTTCTAGCATTCCTGGGGGGAATTCTCATACCTTTGTGTACCATTGTTTTCGTAGTCTGATAGCCAAAGGGAAGGGCACAAAATTCCCTCTTTAGACTATCTTCCTGCCTGCCTGGATGGTGAGCTTATAGAGCAGTGTGGGAAGTTGGAGGAGTTGACACTAAAGTCACTAAGTGTAAAGAATGCTTTCCTGCGTAGAATTGTGCAAATTCACCATTTACTTCCGTTTTGTATTCTTACGCATGTAGCAAATTGTTGAAGGACTCCTGAGTAATAGAAGTGATTTGTGTTTAAAAAGCAACAACAACAAAAATAACAACAAAACCCGTAAAAAACCATAACCCAACCCCAAACAAAACTTCTTTTACTAAAATGTAGTAAAGAGGCAGAAACTACAGTTTATCTTAGGTTCACAGCTCATGATGCATTAGATACTCAGGATCCACATGTGGAGCGTATGGCCAGCATCAGGTAGTACACCCCTTAAACCCCAGGATGAGCTGTGCGCTGCTGACGGTGCAGACAGGCCTTACTTTCCTTATGCTTTACAGAGATACAGAGAACTTTTTACTTTCACATCTGGATTTCTTCATTCAGCTTTGTGAAATTACATTGTTGCTTAGATTTCACTGCTCTATAGCAGTCTCCCTTGGGAATTCACCATTAACTGCATTCAAATATTCTTTTGATTGTCAACACTCTAATGAGTTGTTAAAATAATACCGTACCACACAGTGTAAAACCAAGGCCTGCTTATGTCCAGACTCTGAGGGTTAGAAGTTGTGTTGGTTTTGATTAGAGAATAGCATGAAATAAAGAGGAACAGATTGAGTCCTTGGAGGAGTGAGAGGGCATTCTCACCGACAGTAGGATAGTATATTAAAGTTAGTTTCAGGCCTGCCTACTCCATCTTCAGTAGGTTAGAGCCAAATACAGGTAGGCCATTGATGGTGTGTGTGCACATGTGTGTGTGTATGTGCCAGTGGAGGCCAGAAAAGGGAGTCACCTGATGTGGGTTCTAGAATCCAAATTTGTGTCTTCTGCAAGAGCACTTTATGGTCTTGACTGTTGAACTATCTCTCCAGCCCCACAAATAATCTTGTAAGCTTAATAAGGATAGAACTATTAATTTCCTCATCGTTCTTCATTAAGCATGTCCAACAACATCTGCACAGTATAGTAGACATTTATTGAAAAAATTTGCTTTCTAAATGTGTATAAACTTATTTAGTTGTTACATGTAGACCATTTTCACATGAAAATCTTTTGTTAATATGTTACAGATTCATAGGATGTTATTGAACCTTTCAAGTCTTTTAGCAAATCATTAAGAGGTCTTGTCAGACCTCTTCCTATACTGCTTCCTATACTTGTGTCATACTAAATGGCAGAATTATTGGAAGTTCTCACCTAATCCTAAACCATAATTAATGTGATAAGTTAAAAAAATGAAATTAAAGTAAAAAGCTTAAAAACATTTTTAAAATCCAAACACTTAAACACTCTAAAACCCAGGGACACACCAGCCTGATACTGACATACCAAGGAAAGATGGTATAAGATACTGAAAGTCTTTGGTTTCTCTAAATCAGTGGTTCTCTGATCCCGTCCAGCAGGACCAGTAATTACGGGGTCGCGAAGGGAGCCATATCTGAGAGATGGGATGGGAAAGAAAGAGGCGAGACCAAGTAGCGTTCCTATCAAGGTCCGTTTATTGAATCAAAAGCAAAAGCTTCTATGGGGTGGAGGCAGGAGCTAAGCAGTAGGGGGGGGCCGAGAATGCCTCCAGATACCACAGGGGAACATCCTGTGGTTCACCTTGCAACAATTCCTATCTTATCCTAGCTAACTATCCTCGGAAATTCCCTAGCTAACCTGCTAAACGGCATCTGCAGAGGCTGAAAGGAGGAGGGTATGCAGAGGCTGAAAGGAAGAAGTTTAGCTTTGGAACGGGGCATCAGTATTTTTCCATAGCCTGTAGACTCTTTTGGCCTTGAATGGCCCTGGGTTGGCTCCGGACATCTGCCCCTTCCTTATTTGGTAGATGCAGAGAGGGGGGGTGGGTGGGGAGAGTAGAGGCCTGACCTTCCTTGAGATGGGTGTTGCGTTAAGAGGTCACTGCATGGCCATTTTTTCAGGTCACACATGTCCCCAACATCCCAGACGCATTTGTGGAGGACAAGGAAAGGATAGTAACATCTTTTATGTGCATCAACCTGTATGCAGACAGGCGTGCTCCTCAGGAACCTACCGAGGGGTCTGGCATGGTTCCCTGCAGTGCTTAGCCTCGCACCCTCTCAAGTGAACAACAAGTCTCAGCTTGTTGAAGTCGAGGCCACTTTTAGCCGCATTATCAGGGATGGCACAGTCTTCTGCCTTGGGGTCGAGTCGTTCGAGCCTGTGGTAATAAACTTCCACATGGGTGGGTCCCTGTATGGCAGAGTCTATTTGCATTTGACAAAGTCAGTAATCTTTCTGAAAGCCCACGGTCCAAAAGATATTAGTAACAAGAACCCTATAAGAGGTCCCAGCAGTGAAGGGAGGAGGGCAGTCAGAAGAGGGGAAGCAGAAAACCAATTTTTATACCAGGATTCAGCTCTATCTCGCTCCTGCTTGTGATATTCTAGACTGTCTCTGACCTTCCTCATGCTATCTTCTACGATCCCGGTTTTATCGGTATAGAAACAGCATTCTTCTTTGAGTGCTGCACATAATCTTCCTTGTTGTAAAAACAGCAAATCTAGCCCTCTCCTATTTTGCAGTACCACTTCTGCAAGGGAGGAAAGCGAATTTTTTAAAGCTGCCATAGCAACCTGTATTTCAGCAATATCTTTAATCTATGGCTGCACTAAGCTGCTGATAGTTTTGATTGGAGATCACTAAAGAGGAAATGCCCGTCCCGGCTCCGACATCCCTGAGCCCCACAATAAAGCACAACAGGTGTCTAACTGCTGACCTATGACAAGGTCAGCTAGTTTCTGGTGAATGGCAGACTTCTGGAGAAATAGGAACCTAGGTTCAGACAAGATGGTTGGACATTGGCCATGTAGCCCGTCCCCAACATCTCCTCCCTCTCTTTATTAGAAAAGGAGGTAAATGGATCCATCATATAGGGGTGAGCTTGGGTCCCCGGAGGGAGCGGGCATTAACCAGAGGGGAGAAGCATTGACCTGATCCTCCTGGGGCCAGATTGGGCTGTCAAGATGTCTTTTGAGGAGGAGAGGGAGGTCCTGATCTGCTGTCTGTGGGCATCTCCAACATACAGCAAACAAGACAGTTTCAGACATCAACCTCTATGCAATCAGGGTTACTTCTCGGGGGACTCAGTCGGACAATCGGGTCCTCCCCCTGCGGTACCTCATCCTACACCCCTTGCAGGTGCCCATGCCTTATGGCAGGCAATATTTGAGTATATGCCATTCTCACCGTGCCAAGGAAGGGGAAACGGAAGCACATTAGTGTTCAAGCTCATCATGGCCTTGGTCCACCAAGTCAAATCTATGTTAATACACCTGTATTGCTCGGGCATCTCGAGCATCTAGCTGTTGTTTTACAAAGCCGGTAAGGGGTCTAAAAGCCTAAGGTGTGGCCTGCTATTCATCTGAATAGCCTTAGTCCACAAGCTCCAGCCTGTGAACATGGACCTGTATAGGTTTTGCCCATATGACATCCACTTGCTGTTTGACAAAGGTGATGAGTTTGATAAAGAGAAAGGGTCCTAGCGATAGTAATATTAATAAACCAAGCAAGGGACCTAAAGAAGGGAAAGGATATGGGAGGAACCCGTAGAGCCCATTCCAAAGGGATTATGTAGCAGCTCTTTTTGCTGCTTTTCCAGGTCTTCTTGTTAGCATAGAAATAGCACTTCTCCTCCAACCTGAAGATCATCAGCAAACTCATCCATGCCAGCATCTACTTGACACACAAGTCTCTCAGGCAGCTAGCATGCAGCATCAACTTCCTGCAAGAAACCACAAACAGAGCCTCCACCCCATATTAAGCCAGGGTCGGGTCCATTCCACTGGACCACGGTGAAAGGATCTTTCCATTTCACTCTAGCGAAGGATGACTGAGTGCCAGAATTGATTGGCTGCAGAATTTCCTTTAGCATCAAGCAGTAAAAAATTTAAAATAAAGAGAACATGACTCAAAGCATTTTAGGTGATTGGGGTAAAGTTCTCCCTTCTTTACTTTTTGTAAATAGGTTTTTATGGTGGAATGAGCTCGTTCCACCATACCTGGTCCTTGCGGGTTATAAGGAATACCTGTAACGTGCTTTATGAAAAAAGAGTCACAAAAGTTTTAAAAAGCTTTGCTGACATACCCTAGAGGCTTGTCATAATCTATATAGGTTAAGAATTGATTGGAGATAGCCTCTTCCACTAACGTCAAGGCTTTCCTAGCTCCAGCTGTAAGCTCTCAGGGTGAGTTTGGAGAGGAATCTCCTTTTAAGATTTTGAATAAGGGCCGTAAATCTCTAGTTGTTAATTTTAAATAAGGTCTAAGCTAATTTATATCACCAAGCAACTTTTGAAAGTCATTTCAAGTTTTTAAATGATTCACTCTCAATGTGTTCTTTTGGTGTTTTACCTGAGAAGGAAAAACTGGAATCCCAAATACAAATATGGATCAACCTTTTGGACTTTTTCAGGAGCTATTCGTAGACCAGACTGAGACAATTGGATTTCCATAAAAGCATAACACAAAAGCACTTGTTGTCACCCCTTTTCAGCAATAAGTATATCATCCATGTAATGAATGATATATACATTGGTATATATATATTTTTTAACCTTTTGTAAAGCTGTGGCTACAGATCTTTAACACAGGATGGGACTGTTAGCCATTCCCTGAGGCAAAACCTGCCAATGCTATCTCTTCATTGGCTTTCTGGAATTCACAGAATGCCTACTGAAAGCAAGGCTATGGCAATCTTTTAGATGCAAGGGAACAGTGAAAAAACAATCCTTAAGTCTAATATAAATTTAAAAAAACTTACATCTTTGTAAGAAACTTAGCTTATCAGCAGATCACGCTCTGTGGAGATCAGGTTGGAATTTAAGAGTTCTGTCTCTGTTAATCCCCAAGGGTTAGGATTAAAGGTGTGCACCACCATGCCCTGTCACAGAGATCCGCTTGTCTCTGTCTCCCGAGTGCTGGGATTAAAGGCATGTGCCACCGTGACTTGTTTAATTGTTTCATTCCAATTTTAGTAAAAAAATTTTAAACATCTTAAACAAAAATTAATCAGGGAAACAAGAAAATTCTAAGTTCTAGGTAGTTAACTACATTTCCTAGCCTAGTTTAGAAATCTATCAGCCTCCTAGTTCCGCCTCTCCAACTAGCCATGTGTCTGTAGCCACCTCTGCTCTGTAGGAGTCAAGCCCACAGATAACTAGGAGCAGTGTCTGTAAAATTACCTGGCCCAAGGAAATTTTAGCCCTGGACTTGTTTAGTTAGTTGGATCTAAGCTGGAAACTCTCAGCTGCAAATGTTTGTTACCAAGGACAAAACTAGTTTATATCTCTTATTTTAGAATCGAAAAATTTTCAGAAATATTTCAAGTAAACATTAAGCAAATAAACAAGAAAATTATAAACACCTTGTAGCTAAGGAATTTGGAATTAACTCTATTTTCTAGACCAATTTGGAAAATTGTTAGTCACTTACAACCAAAAAATTAAGCAAGAAAATTCTAAGTTTTAGGCAATAAACTCTATTTCTTAGACCATGCTTTTTCAACTTGTCACATGTTTGCAGCCATGCCTGTTCTGTAAGAGGCAAGCTGCATAGGCAGCCAGTGTGCCTGGGTCCAAGCCCTGGGAAGGGCAGGCCTGCTCCTGCCTCGGAGGCAATACTCTTACTGCCTCATAGGCTGTGTGTGCCATGTTGTGCTGCACTGTTTTAGAAAATTGGCCAGCGAGTAAAGCTTAGCCCTCTTTCAAGACATAGAAAAATGAAACAATATTTTAAAAATTAAACAAATTTATAGACATAGACATAAAATTAGACATTACGATTATAAAGCAATACCCGAGTCTTATTCTCGACGAACACGGTCCCAACGGTCAGGATTAATATTAGGACCATCAATGACAAATCAGGGAAACAAATAAGAAAAAACGTACAAGGTCTCTTAACTCTAACTCCTCTTTCTCTGAGAAAATTTTAAGGTGGCGAAGAAATTGCGCCTCCTTTGAGAGACTTTTACCCATCTTATTGACAGAGATGAACACTTACGGAAGTGCGGAGAGGTCCTGTGAGCGGCAGGCCTGCACCCGAGACAATCGGAGGTACTTTTGACCTCGGCAAGATACTTGACTGCGGCTTTCTGAACTATTTCCCAGGAAGGGTCTCTGTTGTGGCAGAGATCTCGTACCTCGTGGCCACGTTTGGGCGCCACTTGATCCCGTCCAGCAGGACCAGTAATTACGGGGTTGCGAGGGGAGCCATACCTGAGGAGATGGGATGAGAAGGAAGGGAGCCGAGACCAAGTAGAGTTCCTATCAAGGTCCGTTTATTGAATCAAAAGCAAAAGCTTATATGGGGTGGAGGCAGGAGCTAAGCAGTAGGGGGAGGGGTCTGAGAATGCCTCCAGATACCACAGGGGAACATCCTGTGGTTCACCTTGGAACAATTCCTATCTTATCCTAGCTAACTATCCTCGGAAATTCCCTAGCTAACCTGCTAAACGGCATCTGCAGAGGCTGAAAGGAGGAAGTTCCGCAGAGGCTGAAAGGAGGAAGTTATGCAGGGGGCTGAAAGGAGAAAGTTATGCAGAGGCTGAAAGGAAGAAGTTTAGCTTTGGAACGGGGCATCAGTATTTTTCCATAGCCTGTAGACTCTTTTGGCCTTGAATGGCCTGGGTTGGCTCCGGACAGTTCTCAACATTCCTAATGCTGCAACCCTTTGATACATTCATGGGGACTGAAAGACCCCCGAAGGGAGACCCTCACTCAAGCCTTGGGATGGCGCGCACCCAAAGACACACAGATGACAGTCTTGCTGTAAACACATGAGACAGTTTATTGGCGGAGGTCCGGGTCGACACGTGTCTCATGCAGTAGAGAGAGGGGTTGACCCAGAAGCCCAGGAGCTTAGGGTTTATATGGGCAAGGGTCGGGGGGAGCAGGAAGTTTTGGCGAGGCCACACATGATTGGTTGTTTCAAACATTTGAACATCAGCAAATTGCGTAGGCAGATCTGGGGTAAGGTCAGACTTAATCACACGGGAACAGTCCTTGGTTCCTGCTTTTTTCGGAACCCGAGGGTAGATGTTTAACTGAGCTAAGGACACATCTGGTTAAACTCAAACACCATAAGATCAGATGAGGGGTCTTGGCTCATTACTCACTCGATCATGTCAGGTACCTCTTTCTCTCAGGAATTTGTCCTTGTGTATCCTCCCTATCTTTTACGGCCAGCCGATCCCTGGAACACTCAATAGATCTTTGTTTCCCAGCTCTGCATTCGTCGTGACTTATCATCTGGGGCCTTGGGCGAGCAAACCTGCTGACCTACACTCTCAACTATTAGGGCTTATGAGTTAGAGAGCTCTGCTCTTCTGGTTGCTTTAATGCTAATTAAAAATTCTCTCTCTTAGGACTACCAGCCATAAGTGTCGTTCCATGTCCCCCGCTGCTGCTGCTGGGCTGAAAATGGAAGTGTGCATTTCTCTGGTAGAGTCTGAGCCAGAGAGCCCTGACTTGGGTGTATTGGTGGCTGTTTCATGATCAGCCAGTAACTGAGGCTTGCTTGAAGCTCCAAAACCTAGAGAGGCAGAGCTTGGTTTTATCCGGACTGACAAAAATGTCTGTTTAGGAATAGCCAGCCATTTGCTCCTGCAGATGGTCACTGTAGTGGGTGGAGCAGTGCTAGAAAGATGGCAGCAGTGTCCTTGCTGATGTGCTGGTAACATTTGCAGTGGCCCTGTGGGTGGCTTCCTCGTGGCAGCTGAGCTTTGGGGGTTCCAGAAGCTTGAAGAGACCTTCAGGGAAGAGGGGAGCCCTTCCTCCGCCAGAATAAATGATGAATCTTAGATGGTTATGGTGAAATAGAGGTTGCTTCCCCTCCCCCAGTTTGAAGTGAAACTGGGAATTATGAACTTTGGTCAGTGGGAGGAGTCTTGAGGGTGAATGTTTGATTCGCTGGGACTAGAAGTGCCAGGGATACTTGATCTACATGTAACAAAACGACCCTATGGTAAGAGTGGAAAGCAGTGCTTAATTACCCTGTGGGTGGGGGGAAAAATCCAGGTACTATTAACGGTCATTGGTTGAAAGCCAGGACACCAAGTCATCTCATTAGCATAGGGTGGGTGTCTCCAGGAATCCCCAGGTGCTTGCTGAGCCGGTTTCTTATCAGGAAAAGGTCAGGCCTATAATCTTTCCTGAGGGTTGTGTGATGCTCCTTAGGGGATCTGAGGTTTCCTAGATCAGGCAAAAAGGGAATCCCACTGAGAAAGGGAGAGTCCTTTGTCTTACACTGAGCTCAGAGGCTATCCAGAAATGCCAGACTTCAACCTTAATAGCAGGGTTCCACACATAAGATTATTTTCATTACTATTTCATAACTATAATTTTGCTACAATTAAGTCATGATGTAAACATCTGATATGTAGGATATCTGATATGCAATCCCTAGATTGACACTCACTGCTCTAAATCATTATATTTTGTATAAGAGAAATTATTTACAGTATAATAAAAACATTGCTGTTTATGATGTGAAATAGTCTCAAATCTGAGCCAATATTTCCAGACAGTGTCCCTTGGCATTGTGTCAAAATGGTCTGTGTGGGACATGTGTACCTGTTATATGTTCGAGTCAAGGCTACAGTGAAGTTACACGATAACAGGATAGATGAGCATGCCAGAAATTCCTTAGATTCATTATTCATTTGACGTTCCCTCAGTCTCTGCTCTATCTTTATCCCTGCACATCTTGTAGGCAGGGCAATTTTTGGGTCAAAGTTTCTGTGGGTGTGTTGGTTGTTCCCTCCTTCTACTAGAAGACTTTCTACTTGAGGGTGTCCTTTTCAGTCGCTACGGCCCCCGATACTAGGAGTCTCTGTTATAGTCCTTCTCATATCCTCCAGGGAGCCTACCCTGAGTTAGGTCTGCAGCTGGTCACAGAGATGCCCACAGACAGTTTCTCTTTCCTCTGCAGCCCTTCAGTCCTCCATGCTCCCCAGGTCTGATCTGCACTCTCATGTCTCTCTGCTCTCCTCCCCTACCTTGTTCTCTCTTCAACCACTCCCTCTCTCTTTTCTACTTCCCCTTCTGAGTGAGATTTATGCTTCCTCCCTCGGATCTTCCTTGTTACTTATCTTCTTTCTTTGGGTCTGTGCATTGCAGTATGTTTATCCTGTACTTTATGGCCAAAATCCACTTATAAGCGACTACATACCATGTGTGTCTCTCTGGGTCTGGGTTATCTCAGTCAGGACGATCTTTTCTAGTTCTGTCTATTAGCCTGCAGATCTCATGACCCCTTTGTTTCTAATAGCCGAGTAGTATTCCATTGTGTAAATGTACCACAGTTTCTTTATCCATTCTTCGTTTGAACATAGTTAAGCAAGTGTCCTTGTTGTATGATGGAACATCTTTTGGACACAGACACACACACACACACACACACACATGCCCAGGAGTGGTATAGCTGGGTCTTGAGGTAGAACTATTCCCAATTTTCTGTGAAAGCACCAGATTGATTTCCAAAGTGGTTGTACAAGTTTGCAGTCCCACCAGCAATGGAGGAGTGTTCTCCTTTCTCCACATCCTCCCAGAATGTGCTGTTACTTGAGTTTATGATCTTATCCATTCTGATGATTGTAAGATGGAATCGCAGAGTTGTTTTCATTTGCATTTTCCTGATGACTGAGGACATTTAGCATTTCTTTAAGTGCTTCTTTATTTTTTAAAGATTTATTTATTTATTATGTATACACTGCTCTGCCTGCACATGTGCTTGCACTCCAGAAGAGGGCACCAGATCTCATTACAGATGTTTGGGAGCCACTGTGTGGTTGCTGGGAATTGAACTAGGAACTCTGGAAGAGCAGCCAGTGCTCTTAACCATCTCTCCAACCCTTTAAGTGCTTCTTTAAGTGCCATTAGACATTCCTCTATTGTGAATTCTCTGTTTAGCTCTGTGCCCCATTTTTAATTGGGTTATTTTGTTTGTTGGTGTTTAATTTTTTGAGTTCTTTATATATTTTGGATAGTAGCCTTTTGTTGGATGTAGGATTGGTGATGATCTTTTCCCAATCTATAGGCTGCTGTTTTGTTCTATTGAAAGTGACCTTTGCCTTACAGAAGCTTTTCAGTTTCATGAGGTCCCATTATTAATTGTTGATCTTAGAGCCTGACCTGTGGGTGTTCTTTTCAGGACGTTGTCTCCTATGCCATTGAGTTCAAGGTTGTTCCCCACTTTCTCTTCTAGTAGGTTTAGTGGATCTGGTTTTATCTTGAGGTCTTTGATCCACCTGGATTTGTGATTTGTGCATGGTGATAAATATGGATCTAGTTGCATTTTCCTACATGTAGACATCCAGTTTCTGTGCCAGTATCATACAGTTTTTTTAAAAAATTACTATTTTTCTGTAGTATAGCTTGAAGTCAGAGATGGAGATACCTGCAGAAGTTCTTTTAGTGTATAGGACTGTTTTAGCTATCCTGGGTTTTTTTTTTTTTTTCCATGTGAAGTTTAGAATGTTTTTTTTCAAGGTATGTAAAGAATTGTGTTGGTATTTTGATGGAGATTGCAATGAATCTGTAGATTGCTTTTGGTAAGATGACCATTTTACTATGTTAATGATCCATGAGTATGGGAGATCTTTCCATCTTCTGATATCTTGTTCAATTTCTTTCTTCAGAGACTTGAAGTTCTTGTCTCACAGGACTTTGACTTGCTTGGTTAGAGTTACTCCAAGATACTTTGTATTATTTGTGGTTATTGAGAAGAGTGTAGTTTCCCATATTTCTTTCTCAGCCCATTTGTTGTTTGTATGCCCTGTAGTTTTCCTACAGTGTCCTTTTGTTTCTGATCTCACAATAATATGTGAACAAAATACTTTCTCTAAATGTGTCTCCCCTTTTCTGATTTTTAGAAAGGTTTTACAAGTTGAATGAAGGAATTACCCCTGCCCCCATCTTCTTTTAGTGTAGATTGTGTATTCTAAGAAAACATCCGTATCATTGGCTCCATGTCATTTATACCTCAGTGATATGGGCTGGAGGTACAGATTAGTGACTATCCATGCTTAGAATGTGTGAGTCCCCAGGTCAGCCCACAGGGCATCTGTCTCTCCAATTTCCTCACCCTTAATGTGCTGTAAAACATAAAACCAAAGAGTCTCTTAGATATTCCTGGGTATCCAGAGAGGCTTCCCCCACTTCCTCTCCTCTAGCTCTCTGTCTGTTTTCCTCATGGTAGTTTCCACTGACCTTCTTTTAATTTTTATGTTACCCCTGTTTTCTGTCAAATTATGCCTTCCTCTGTACCTAAAACATAAGCTCAACCATTTATGTTTGATTTGATTATATAGGCATAGGTAAGTCTTCGGAATTGGTGATCAAGTCACATGTCATGAGGTCATTAGTATGAAAGAGCCACGTTATGAATCTTATAAAAAGGAGCTGGAGCTATAGTTCATTTGCTAGAGTGCTTGGCCCTATGATGTAAGCCCTGAGTTTGACTTCAGCACCACAGAATCTGGGTGCTATGGTGGATCTTTGCAAGCCCCAAACCAGAGAGGTGCAGGCAGGATGACCATCTGCAGCTGGATAGCAAGTTAGAGGCTGTCTTGTGCTACACAAGACGCTGTCTCTCTGCCTCTGTCTCTGTCTCTCCCTCCCTCCCTCCCTCCCTCCTGTGTGTGTGTGTGTGTGTGTGTGTGTGTGTGTGTGTGTGTGTGTGTCCCTTTCCTCTTTTGTTTATCAAGTTACAAGGGGTTTAGAAATTCTTTTTTAATAACTGGAACCTGGAAAGAAGATCAAATATTTATTACAACTTTAGAATGTAATGGTACACTATAGGATTGCTTTAAAGGTACATGAAATAATCAGTGCAAAACAGATTGTAGTGGCTCAAAGGGAAATGATGACTTCTAGTCAAGGTGATTCTTGGGATATAGATTTTTTACTTTATGTGCATCACAGATAATTTTAAAGGATTTTAATCTCCCATTCTTAAATAAAATATATAATAATAGAATGGTGGAATTGTGTGGAGGACAGGAATTTTGTAATTTATTAATCTTGATCTTTTTTGTAGAGGTTTAATGGCTGTTAAGTACTTGTGTTGGGCAGTGATGGCATATGCCTTTAATTCCAGCACTTGGAAGGCAGAGGCAGGAGGATCTCTGAGTTTGAGGCCAGCCTGGCCTATAGAGCCAGATCTGGGACCGCCAAGGCGACACAGGGGAAACCTTGTCTAAAAGAAAGAAAGAAGAAAGAAGTCCTTGTTACTGATGTTTGTCTTCTGGGACTTTACCTGAGATTGTATCTTAACATGATTTTAAAATTACTCCTTTTCAGTTAACAGAAGATGAAATTGCAACTATTCTAAAATCCACATTAAAAGGATTAGAATATTTGCATTTTATGAGGAAAATACACAGAGATATAAAAGCTGGAAATATTCTCCTCAACACAGAAGGACATGCAAAGCTTGCAGATTTTGGAGTGGCTGGCCAATTAACAGTGAGTTTAATAATTTTTATATATTTTCACTATTTTCTAGGCTTAACTGTGACTCAATTGATATTTAGGGTGACTTCGTTACTCTTCTGGAGAAGAAGCCATATTTGGCTCTTTATGTTATGCGGGTCACTAGTTAATGAAATACATTTATCATCAAAATGTTCACGTTTATGAAAGGGAAGCAGTTTTAATCTCTTGGTATATTGGTATTTGTTGCTTTTATTCTTATCATATATAATCTTTAGTGGCTATCTTTAATAAAATCATGAAGAGTTAAAAACTTGGTTATTTTACAGATAGTGCTAAAATATGTTAGAACCAGTTCAAGTATTAGGAAAGTAGTCAATTTTGAATAGAATCTGTGTTATTAGCAGATCACATGTTTTAATGAATATGTTGCTATACCTGTTTTCTTTGTGTTTTTATACAGTATTTATGCTTATATAATGTCATTGCAGGATACGATGGCAAAGCGCAATACTGTAATAGGAACCCCGTTTTGGATGGCTCCTGAGGTAATTCAAGAAATAGGTTACAACTGTGTGGCTGACATCTGGTCCCTTGGCATTACTTCTATAGAAATGGCAGAAGGAAAGCCTCCTTACGCTGATATACATCCAATGAGGGTAAGGAGTTACATTTTGCTAAAAACATTGGTTTTGAGTCTTGTAGTTTTGTAATCATAAAATGAACAAACACAAAGTGAGTTAGATTCTGTGTAAAAGGAGTAGGTTGTTAAAGATGAGTAACTGTTAACTTCTGACCTCCGTTCACTGTACTATAAGAGCTCTGAGAGCCATTTATCTGTAACAAGCACTATTTTCCTTCCTTCCTTCCTTCCTTCCTTCCTTCCTTCCTTCCTTCCTTCCTTCCTTCCTTCCTCATTTAGCTCATTGCTTTCCAAAGGTTACTGGACAATTGCTCCTCACATTTCTTTACAGTTCTCTGTTCCTGTCTTCCGGTGACTTTTCTTTCTTCCTTGTATGTTCTTTTTTTTTTTTTTTTTTTTCTTCCTTGTATGTTCTTTAAGCTGATAGTAAAAAAGTCTTTATGGGGGCTGTAGAGATGGCTCAGCAGTCAAGAACTGGGTTAATTCTCAGCACCCACATGGAGGCTGTAACCCACAGCTGTCTGTAACTCCAGTTTCATGGGTTCCTACCCCATCTTCTGGCCTCTGTACACCAGGCACATATGTGATTACACAGACAGACATTCAGGCAAAACATCCATACCCATAAATTAAAGTTTTGTTTTTTAAAGTTCTTATATTCCATATTGCTATCTATCTTTGAGAGGATTAGGTATATTTCTTTAAATAAGTATTTATTTTAAAAATATACCTTTCCCCTCTTAATCAGTTATCTGCCTTCAATTCCATGATAATCTTGTATTTCATAATCCCTTGCATATTCAAGTCTAGTTCATTTTGCTTTAGGATTTGTAATGACACAGTATTTAGATTATAGCAATATGTGACTTTCTTGCATAGATATGTAATTTCTCTTTGTATGTACTTATTGCTGTCTAATAGCTATAAGTACCCTAAGAAGGATGTGAGTGAAGGGTGACAGGTGTGTGTGTGTGTGTGTGTGTGTGTGTGTGTGTGTGTGTGTTTATAGAAAAGACAGAGGGTGACTTGGAGAGGCAAGTCAAGTAAATAGATGGAGGAAGAAAGAAGGGAATATTTTTGAATGCCTAATGAGGAATACATTTGGCTTACGTTTAATATTACAATGCCATTACAGTGACTGCAGTATTTACAATACTTAAAGATACACATGACGTATTGAGGCACATTACCAGACAACTATTTTTAGTAGTAGAGTTGTACTCCATGTAGATTGTCTTTCTACATGTAAACTCCCTTGGACATATAAAAAGTAAAAATAACAAATTACTTACTTGAAAACAACATGAAAAAAAAGCAAAGCCAGCATAGGAACCAGAACATGAGCTCTTTGTCTCCTTTGTGCATCAGTTACCTCAGGTGCTGTGGTCAGGATGTTCATGGGGTGGCTCTCGAATGGGATGCAAGCATGCTCCAAGAAGAGGTTACAGTTTATCTGCAACATCCTAGCTGAGTCCTAGAGGGGAGTCTTACATTGTAACTGTTCTAGTTCTACCCTTTGTAAATCTTTTCCAAACAAATAGTTTAGCACATAAATTTGGCCATGTGAAAGCCTCTCTACCAGATTGAAAAGAATTGTAATAGTATGTGGCCCCTGCTTTAATGATCTTGAAATTCACTTGAGTTTGAATTCATATTTACAAAATAGTAAAGACGTACTATAATACAGCATTTCTCAAAGCATTTCTATACTTTAAATTCTACAATAATCAAAAATCCTCTAGATACACTATATATATATTGCAAACTTCTTCCTAAAATGCTGTCTTAGTCAGTGTTCCATTTTTGTGAAGAGACACCATGATGGGGACGACTCTTATAAAGGCAGACATTTAGTTGTGGCTGGTACAGTTCAGAGTTTTAGTCCATTGTCATCATGGCAGGAAGCATGGTGGGTGCAGGCAGACATAGTGCTGGAGTGGTAGTTGGGAATTCTGTATCTGGATCAGTAGGAAGAAATATCAGCCATTAGGCCTGGCTTGAGTTTCTGAGACCTCAGAGCCTGCCCCCTAGTGATGCACTTTCTCCAGCAAAGCCACATCTTTTAATAGTGTCATTCTCTATGGACCTATGGGGGGCATTTTTATTCAAACCACTACAGATGCCTTGGTCTCTTTTTCTGTTATTTTAAATCCTGCCAGGTTTTCAAGTCTCAACTCAGATTTGATTTATTTGTTTGTTTGCTTAATGTGCATGGTGCTTTGCTTGTGTGACTCTGGGGGCAGAAGGGGTGGCTGCTTGGGCCAGATGGTGGCATGGGTGCCAGTGTCAGTGTCAGGCTCTGAGCCGTCTGCTGGAGGTGGGTGATAATACTTGGCCAATGTACTCTTTTTCTTGGGATGTTTTCCCTTGATGATTTGTTCTTTTTCTTCAGATGTTTCACTTGTCCAGTGGTTCCAGATGCCTTAGTTGGATGCTTTTAAACAAAACCCTGCCTCAACCCTACTTAACTCGGAAGGGTTCCCCACCCCTTTAAAACAGTTTATATCTTTTCTATGGCAATTTTTTGCAACAGAAAATGTATTATCTTTCAATTGAAATTTAAAAATCTTCTGAAAAATTGAAAGTAAATATACCTTAGCATGTGTGGGTAAATATACCTTTTTCTTTATATATAAATTCAAGGTTAAGTATATTTATTTTTAGATCACAAAGGACATTCGCTTTGAATTTCAGCCTGCCTTTTGCAAGTGGCTTTTAAATTACATTACTATAATACTTATTTAAGTATATTCAGATTACATCTCAATTGTTATACCCTCACTTGTATCTTTCCATCATTCCCTGCTCCCCTCCCTTTTTCACCCTACTCCCCTTCCCTAGGTCTGTGACAGAAGGGGACCTCCTCCCCCACCATATGATCATAGCCTATCTGGTCTCATCCTGGTAGCCTGCTTACTCTTCCTCTGAGTGCCACCAGGCCTCTCCACCAAGGGGAGGTGGTGAAATAGGGGCCACCATAGTTCATGTCAGAGTCAGTCCCTGCTCTCTACACTGCTGTGGAGAATGTACTGTCCATTGGCTAGATCTGAATAGGGGGTCTAGCTTACTGTATGCATTGTCCTTGGTTGAGCAGATCCCCTTGTAGGGATCTTGTCTTCTTGTAGGGTTCCTGAACCCTCTGGGTCCTTCCCTTTCCCCATTCTCCCATACTTCTCTCACCTGGAGTCCCAATAGGAAGTCCCAATATATATTCCAACCCTCGCTAAGTGAAGACTCTCAGAGGACATCCATGTTGGGCTAGTGCCCATTTATAAGTGAGTATACACCATGTGTATCTTTCTGGGTCTGGGTTAACTTATTCAGGATGATCCTTTCTAGTTCCATTCATTTGCCTGCAAATTTCAAGATTTCCTTGTTTTTAATAGCTGAGTAGTATAACATAGTGTAAATGTACCACAGTTTCTTTATCCATTCTTCGACTGAGGGACATCTAGGTTGTTTCCAGATTCTGGCTATTAAGAATAAGGCTGCTATGAACATGGTTGAGCATATAACCTTGTGTGGTGGAGCGTCTTTTGGGTATATTCCAAGGAGTGGAATAGCTGGGTCTTGAGGTAGCACTATTCCCAGTTTTCTGAGAAAATGCCAGATAGATTTCCAGAGTGGTTGTACTAATTTGCATTCCCACCAGCAATGGAGGAGTGTTCCCCTTTCTTCACATCCTCACCAGCATGTGCTGTCACTTGAGCTTTACTTGCTTGCCTCTGCCTCCCAAGTGTTGGAATTAAAGGTGTCAACCATTGTCTGGCTATGGATTTCTTATAATAGTTACTCTAGTAGGGCTGTCCTGGTCTAATTTGACTCTCCATTACCCCTTATTTTCTAGTGTTAGGGATAAACTTTCTGGTTTTTGAATGGGTAATCTATCTTGTGTGCTGATTTATTCTGAATGTGTTCCTTTGTAAATTTTAATTGTGTAGTCTTAGTTAAACGTGATGCCACCTTGTCTACTATGTCATCTTCAGATGTTTTGTCTCTCTGGCCTGTATGAGCTACATAAAATTTGATGTCATTGCTAAGGTTTTCGTTTTGCCATTTCTATTTATGCCTCCCATGACCAGATTATCTTTGCCATTTATCTGCCAGGTAGTGGTTTTCCATTTTGATGACCATATAGCTATACAATTGCACAAGCACCATGGTTTGGAGAGGATAGACATCTTTCTTTTGCTGTCCTAGTTGTTTGTCTTATAGCCAGTAATGCTGCCCTGACTGTGTGACTCCTCCTCGGCCGTGGCCATTCCATGCCTGCTCTACAGGCTGCTGCTGTCCGTTGGTCTTGGTTCTATCAGTTGATAAACCATCAGTGACCCATGTGTTGACCTAATGCTATGAACATTCCATCGATCCCCACAGTTCAGTAGGTGCCTCTTGGGAGATGGGTAAGCAGTTTAGGCAGCTGAGCTATTTCCCCAGGGAAGGAAGGCACAAACCCCTTTGCTACCACATCCTGGTCATGAAGGAATTCAGACAGGTACTGGTTCCACTGTAATACCCTTCCTTCCATGGCTAAGCCTGAGAAGGACTCTACTGTCTAACGGATGGATCCAATCCATCGTTGTAAGGAGCACCCTTATGACCACAGGGTGTTTGGCAATGACTGAGGTTTTCCATGTCTCATAAAATGTCCAGATTTGTTTCTCAAAGAGAGAATATTTATTGTACGTATATGGAAAGCGTTTGCAGTAGAAGCTAACAGCCAAATGTTTGTGGACTCCTTTTTTGCTTTATGAAGTGTCCCCAGTTGCCAATTTACCAGCAAATATGATATCTATAATTAGGGTACCATCTGCTTCTGTGTTGCTCAGAGTTAAGTGCACAGAGATGTGCTTACCAGCAGTTGCAAAAGCTACTCTTTGTTCTTGTCCTCATTGGAAATTAGTTGCCTTTCTAGTAACCCTGGAGAGGGTTTTTATAATAAGCTGTAACTATGGCATGCAATTTCTCCAGTGTGCAAAATACCAATTAGGGACTATATCAGAGTTTTGTCCCTGGGTGGTGGGATTAAAGGTATGCATCACTACTACCTTATTCATTTTAACTCTAGAATAAAGAAAACAACTAACTTGTGGCCCTCCCTTTATCTGGTGGGTGTTGTTGGCCACTGGCCTGTGAGGACAAAGGGAGCAGAAGTGGCAATCAGGGTTCAGATGGCCCATGAGTATGAAGGAATGACTTCTGGGAGCAGCTTCAGTGAAACAGCTCAATTCTATTCACAAGAAATGAAGAGACTATCTAGGATGGGGCAGTAGTCGGGCCATCACCTAATAAGTGCCCACAGTGTGCGTTACTTGCATGTTGACAGCATGGTCCTATTGGGTGGCAGGGGAAGAGCATTTGCAAGAAACTGTGTCACAGGTTATACTCCTGATATTTTAGGAATTTGTGCATAATGACTTTCCAGATGATGTCAGGCAGAGTGGGAAGCCCTGCTTAGGGAAGGGAGCCCTCCATTTTGTGCCATGCTCAGAGAGTGACCCAGACTTGGTGGACTTTGACCTTAAACAGCAAGGTCCTCCAACACTAATTTATAGAGATCTCCCTGTCTCTGATAGATTAAAGGTATGGGCTACCAGCACCCTGCTCAAATATTTTATCTTAGCTCCAAATCATTCCAACTCTTAGAGAGCTAGAAAACACGTATGAACTGTAGAAACCCTTTGAATTTACTTAAAATATTTTAAATCACTTAACTGTGTTTTTAAATACCAAACAACAAAAATTACCTTTTTATTTAAGAAGAATATTTAAAAGCAGATGTCCAAGATGGCATGGGCCACGTGGCAATATACTGTCTAACATTGTAATGTGGAACTAAGACATGTGGCTTAAGAAAACCCACCTTTCATCTTTTGGCAGTAAGACAAGTGTGCCTTTGGTAAGTTATCATTTGAAAATAGTATATTTTACTTTTTTTTTCATGCCTGATCAAATGAAAGTCATTTGTTAGTCTTTATAAGTTAGTTTGGACTGAATGACCAAGATGTCTGATGAATTATTTCCCCTCCTTATTCAGGAGATCTCTCTTGTTCGGGTCTAATCTTTATAAATCTTGATGGTATCCACAGTTTTTCTTCTTCTGTGGAAACAAAGGCAAAACCTCTTTCCTAATGTAACACATTTCCCAGTTCCCATTCTGAGGTCGACACATCTTTAAAATATACAAGCTGATTTAATTAAACAGTGGTTTTTTTGTTTGTTTGTTTGTTTTGTGTGTGTGTGTTTTACTGTTCAATGTTTCTCCACAGATGTTGTTTCTTTCTCATTAACAATTAAAAGACTTAATAAAACACTGTGTAATCTGTCTTTGGGGGGTTCTTTATTATCACTTTATGCTTATTAAGCATATCTTTTAAAGTATGATTGTATCGTTCTATAACTTCTTGTCCTGTAGGATTGAACGGTATATCTATTAATATGTTTTATATTATAATATGCAAAAATCTATCTCATTTTACTAGAGACATTTGCTGTAGCATTATCAGTCTTAATTTGTATAGGTAGCACCATAATTGCTATGACTTCTAATAAATGTAATTATAGAATCAGCATTTATAGAACTTAAAAGCTGTTGCCAATTGAAATCCTGTGGATGTATTTATGGTATGGTGCACGTACTTTAATTTTCCAAACTCTGCAAAATGAAATACATTCATTCACCAAATTTTATTTCTTTGGGTACCTTTTGGGTATTTTTTGGGTTACTTCTGCAAGCAATGGGATTTGGTTATACAAAGAACACGTAGGATATTGCCTTATAATTTCTGTGGCTTGTTGCCGAGGGATAGAGAAGTATTTCTTCAAACCTTTGCTGTTAACATGGTGTTTGTTACTAAATTCTGAAGCTTCTAGCAATTTTCTGGTAAGAGCTGATCAATTTCATCATTACCTTGTGCTAGGGGGACTGGTAGACTCGTATAGGATCTGATATATGTTATATATAATGGATGATTTATATTTTTGATTACTTTTTGTTGTTGAATAAATAGCAAAGGTAATTCTGAATCATCAGGAATAAGTTCAGCATTTTCAATATCTGAAACAATATATTGAGAGTCAGTAACTGTATTAAGAGATTCAGGAAAATGTAGTGGTACTATAAGAATGACATACAGCTCTGATTTTTTGACTGAATCGTAAGGGCTCTGTGCCTCTCAATTTTCCTGGCTTAAAACTTGCCTTTCCTGATTTGTTTGCATCAGTAGTGGCTCCAGAAATTGCTGTCCCTATTACTTACTATACCAGGGAGAATCCAATTATTACCTTTTATAAACTGAAGTCTCTTGCTTTTGGGATATGGGTTGTTTATCTCTCCCCCTAAATTACTGCAAGCTCTTTGCCAATGTTCATTTTCTTCCTATAACAAAGTAGTTTCAGCATTAGTAAAGGCTACCACTCATTTTTCCTTTTAGAATCAGTTTAGAAACTTTTTTTTTCTTTTCTTTGCTTTTTAAAAAAGATTATTTTATGTGCATCTGTGTTTTGCCTGCATGTATGTTTGTGTGATGATGTTGAGTCCCCTGGAGCTGAATTATAGACAGTTGTGAGCTGCCATGTGGATGCTGGGAATTGAACCCATGTCCTCTGGAAGAACAACCACTGCTTTTAACCTCTGAGCCATCACTCCAGCCCTAGAAACTTTTTCTATATAGTTCTTTAATGTTTTGGCTCTGTTTGTGTACTAAAAATATCCATTCCTGTAGGAGAATGACCAGAGGGCAAAAACCCAAAATATAATCAAGCAATACACACGTGCATCCTGTAATTTCTTTTCTATCAGAGCCAATTATCTGTCAACCTCAGTGGATAATTTTCTTGGACTTTTTAAGACCCTACTACCTTGTAAGGTTTGAAATAAATGACTTTGTGAGTAGTTAGTCCAGTTTTGGGCTGTAGCCAGTTACTACCTCCCAGAAATTTGTGAAAATCATTAAGAGTTTGTAATTGATCTCTCCTGAGTTGTACGTTCTGTGATCAGACTTTATCTGTAAACCTAGTTCATATCTTAGATAATTGCTAGAATATCCTCTTTGTATTTTTTTCAGGAGCAATTTGTAATCCCTAGCAAAGCAAAATTCTCTTTATTTCATCAAACATTTTTTTTCCTAATGTATCTGCTTCTGAATCAGTCAGTAAGATATCATCCATATAATGGTAACTTACAGATTGAGGAAACTATTTATGAATTATTTCTAACAGCTGTTGTACAAAATATTGGCACAAGGTAGGACTGTTTCACATTCCTTGTGGTAAGACTTTCCAATGATATCTTTTTATTGGACAACTGTTATTATAAATAGGTACTGTGAAAGCATACCTTTCCCTATCATGCTTATGCAAAGGGATTGTGAAAAAGCAATCCTTTAAATCACTTACTTTTATAGGCCATGACTTAGATTATAAGGAAGGCAATGGGATTCCAGGCTATAAAGAGCCCATTGGCTGATTCATCTTATTTATGGCTCTTAAATCTGTTAAAATCATCAATTTCCTGATTTCCTTTTCATAACAAACACAGAGGAACTCCATGGGTTGGTAGATCCTTCAGTGTGATGAGCATTCATCTGCTTCTGTACCATCTGTTCTAGAACCTGTAATTTTCTTTTGTCATAGGCCATTGTCCCATTCATTTGTCAGGTAGTCATTTTAAAGGTAGGGAGGTTGGTACCAATGGTGTTATTCTGTTTTCATTGCTGCAACAAATATAAATGCATGGCTATATTAGACACATATGGGTTAATTCTCCTATTTGTCCCTCTGGCCCTGTATAATTGACCCATCTTGTGCTTTGTTTTACCTGAGATAAAGTTCCAATCCCTAGATGCTGCATATTTATCTCCTGAAGAGGCCTATCTGGATGCCAAGATTTTGGAGAAATTATTGTTACATCTGTTTTTGTGTCTACTAAACCTTCAGTCCCAATGCCACTCATTTGTATTTTTAGCTTTGGTCTCTGATCATTTATAGCAGCTTGCCAAAATACTTGTTTTCTGATCTCTCCTGGATATTTTTGTTTTATCCAGAATAGTATTGTTAAAAACAACAGGCACAAAATCTTTTCACTGCTCTGTGGATGAGTTTCTCAGATGCTGACAGAGAACACTTGAATTAAATTTGATATCGGGGCTTTCAGGAGGCCCTCTAAGCCATTTCCTGTTGGTAGAGGCTAGCCCCCCTGTTCCTTGTTGATTTATATTCTTTAGTCCAGTGCCTGTGTTTGCCGTACCCTCTGCGTACTCCAGAAGGCTAGGGCCTTTAAAAAATTACCTCTAGAAAAAATATTGTTTCTAGGTACACCTTGTCTACAGTCCCTTTTCAAATGATCTGACTTACCACAGTTAAAACATCTGACATTTTGATCTCTTAAGACTTTTAGAAATTATTTCTATCAGAATAATATCATAAATTTGAAATCCAATATCAGCTGTATTTCTAATTCATTCATCAGTTGCTGCTGGTCTTGCTTTTAAAGGCCTAATCACCCTTTTGCATTTTTTATTAGTATTTTTCAAAAGCCAAAGATTTGAATAAAATTCGTCTGACTTCTGTATCTGATCGTATTCTATTTACAGCTGAAGTCAATCTTTAAAAAAAAATCAGTGAAGGCTTATGTAGGGCCTTGTATAATTTTAGTAAATGACTTAGAACTGTTTTCTTATTCTTCAGTGTTACCTCAAGCATTTAAAGCTGCTAAAAGACATAATATAGCACAAGGTGTGGTCATCAAAGTCAAGCTGCCTTTGTTACTCAGCATATTGACCTTTACCTAGCAACTGGTCTTGGGAAATATTAATACCTCAAACTCTATTTTGTTGTTGTATGGCCCTAGCTTCCTCTTTCTATCATGTTTACCAAAGTAACTGAAGACCAGCTTTCAGTATTACTGTTGCCGAGTCATTCCAGTCTTGGAGGATATTTCTGTTTTGTGTTGCCCGTGAATTTTATATCTGCTTCACACAGGACAAATGCATAGATTATGAAGCAATCACTTCCTTAAATCTCCTCATCTATTATGTCTATAGGATTCCATTTAACTTCTTCATAATTTTGGGGTGCCCAATGTCTGATGGTAGTAGTAACTGGATAAACTAAGGCTGGTTTCTAACAACCTTGGGCTGCCCCTCTTCAGTTTCATCATGTGGTGGTGTGGTGGATTTTGTCTAAATTCCTCTGTCTGTGTCTGAGTATTTTTCTTATTTTCATATTTAAGTTTTTCTAATGCTTGTTTCCTTATAGTTTCCTTATTAGTCCATTTTCTGTTTCTATTTTTAAGCCATCTAAAGTAGCACTAGACAGGGTCTTAATGCCCTGCATCATGACATTTCCCATTATTAATGTGGGAAAGATTTTTCTTTTTAATATTACTTTATACTCCTTGAGGACTTCCCAGGTGTCTTACCAGATGTGATGGCTTCTCAATTTGTCTGCAGCTGGTGTGATTTCTCTTTCTGTGTGGTCATGAACACACATTAGAGCACTGAATGTTGTTATAAATAAAATTTTAACGGATCAATTTTATCAATAAAGATTTGGGAGCCAGGTTCTGGGCTGAAAGCCTGCTAAGAGAGAGCGGCAGAGTAAGAACCCAGACGACCTTCCTCCTCAACAGATGTCCCAGAAGGAAACCCCTCTCCCACACTGTTTCAAACAACCTTCTTCAAACTCAGTGTCCCACCCTTTTCTTTCCTGTTGATCTTTCTATTCTTGGATTAAAGATATGTGCCAAGGCTGAGCCACACCACAACTTATAACAGGTTTTTTTTTCTCAGTAAAGAACACAATCTCGGGGCTCAAAATATGATCAAGTATCCTGCAACAATCTTATGTGTTTCCAAGTATAACACGGTTATGACTTCCTTTGTAAATCATGTTGAGTCTTTCTTTTGTTGTGAACTATCTCACAACTCAAATACTAAGTGTGTGTCTTGAGAAACAGTCACGTCATGCAGAAAATGGATTTCCAAACCCTGAATCCTTACTTGAAAGGATGCTTGTTTTCCTTGAAATGAACATGTTTACTTGTTTTTTTGGTTTTCTATCAGACCCTTAGAAAACAGAGTTGTCTTGGTTTACTTTTCTTTGAGATAATGGTTACATAAAATATAGAGAAGTGCTTTTTGTGTTTTGCCATTTGTAACATAGGATATGAAACAATTGTCCAGGGTGGATGGTTAATAAAGCTAATAATGAAATAAGAAAATTAGTGATCTGTACAATCTCATCCAATTGTCAATGGTTTAGGGTGTGTTAATTGTGTTAAATGTGATAATTGATTCAATGATCAGTGATGTGTGTACGCATATATTGGGGGTTGGGTAAGATAAAATGCCTTCTTAGAGTGAAAATAAAATGCCCTAATTAGAATTGGACAATGAAAAAAATGTATTTGAAAGTGTTACAGGTAGTATAGATAAAACCTTTAAGTAAAAGGTTAACATTATTTGTTACTATGACTTAACCTGTCAGTTAAGTTAACTCGGATCAAATGTAGGTCATAAGACTAGGCTGCAAGTGCTCTTAACAGGGTTAGCCATCTTGTTGGCCCCTTTGGCCATTCTTTGAAGGCTTCTAGCTCTACCAACCACAAGTAGTAATAAGAACACTACTTAATAGTGGCCCTGACTTCCCAGATTGTTCTAGAATCAGATATTTGTAGTCATTTTCTTAGATACATGACATTTTAACCATGCTTCATAGTAGTGAGGTGACTGATACTGGAGAGCTTTGAGGCTTTAACCAGCTTTTGTGTCTGTGAATTAGCTGAGATGGCCCCTTAGTGTGTACTTCATAGAGTTGTTCTTTAAGTTCAAATGAGATATCTGTGAAATGCACCTAAATATGAAATTAGAATTGTTAGGAAGGATTTTGTAGTTTTGTTCAGTTTTTATAAATGATTCAAGGTCTTAATGATTCCTATTATTGGTAGTTACTATTCTTTCCTAGGGAACTTTTGTTATGGGAAAAACAAGCATCTGTCTGTCCTGACTTTTTGGTGGTTGTCCATTAGGGAAGTGGAAGAATCAGGACCATACATAGAACCTAAGGCATTACTCTACTCAGGTGGCAGCTGCAGATGCTACTGGAAAAAATGGGCCATGCAGACACAAATACATTTTCTCTCCTTTCTATTGCTGATGAATGGTGCTTTCTTTTTTAATGTGTGTTTATGTATAATAATGTGTGTGTTTGTGTGTGTCCCTTGGTGTGTGTGTGTGTGTAGGCCAGAGAAAAAAATTGCATGTTAGTCCTTGCCTTTAGTCCTGTTTGATACAGAGTCTCTTGTTTATCACTGCTTAGCCCAGTCTAGCTGCCCAAAGCTTCTAGGAAGTCTCCTGTCTCTGCCTGCCACCTCCCTGTATGGTACTCTGATCACAGTTGCATCATACTGTGTCTGGCTTTACATGGTGTACTGGCTGGTTTTGTGTTAACTTGACACAGCTAGAGTCATCAAAGAGGAAGAAGTCTCAGTTGAGGAAATGTATTCAAGGAATCCAGCTATAGGGCATTTTCTCAATTAGTGATCAGTGTGGGAGGGCCCAGCCTATGGTGGGTGGCACTATCCCTGGGCTGGTGGTCCAGGGTTCTATAAGAAAGCAGGCTGAAGCCTGGCGGTGGTGGTGCACACCTTTAATCCCAGCACTTGGGAGGCAGAGGCATGCAGATCGCTGTGTGTTCAAGACCAGCCTAGTCTCCAAAGTGAGTCCAGGATAGCCAAGGCTACACAGAGAAACCCTGTCTCGAAAAACCAAAAACAAAAAAACAAAACAAAACAAAACAAAAAAGAAAGCAGGCTGAGTAAGCCATAAGGAGCAAGCCAATAATCAACAACCCCTCCATGGCCTCTGTATCAGCTCCTGCCTCCAGGATCTGGCCCTGTTTGGCTTTTTTAAAAATTTAATTAATTTATTCAGATTATAACTCAATTGTTATTCCATCACTTGTATCTTCCTGTTCCTCCCTCTCCCCCTCCCTCCTGCTTTCACCGTATTTCCCTCCCCTAGGCCTATAACTGATGGGCCCTCACTATATGGTCATAGGCTATCAAGTCTCATCTTGGTAGCCTGCTTATTCTTTCTTTGAGTGCCACCAGGCCTCCCCACCAAGGGGAGGTGTTCAAATATGGGGCACCAGAGTTCATGTCAGAGTCAGTCTCCACTCTCCACACAACTGTGGAGAATGTTTTGTCCATTGGCTAGATCAGAATAGGGGTTCAATGTTTACTGCATGCATTGTCCTTGGTTAGTGCAATAGTTTGAGCAGACCTCCCTGGGCCCCAATGCACCTGTCATGATATTCTTCTTATAGGTTTCTAGGACCCTGCGGGTCCTTCTATTTCCCCATCTCCTATATTTGTCTTACCTAGAGTCCCAGTAGGATGTCCTCACATCTATCCCAATCTCCTGGTAAGTGAAGACTTGCCTTTTGGGCTAGTGTCCAGTTATAAGTGAGTATATACCATGTGAGTCTTTCTGCCTCTGGGTTAACTCACTCAGTATAATCATTTCTAGTTCTATCTATTTGTCCACAAATTTCGAGATTTCCATGTGTTTAATAGCTGAGTAGTATTCCATAGTGTAAATGTACCACAGTTTCTTTATCCATTCTTCAACTGAGGGTCTTTTCGCTGTTTCCAGGTTCTGGCTATTATGAATAAGGCAGCTATGAACATGGTTGAGCATATGTCCTTGTTGTGTGGTGGATCATCTTTTGGGTGTATTCCAAGGAGTAGAATAGCTGGGTCTTGAGGAAGCCCTATTACCAGTTTCCTAAGATAGCGCCAGATAGATTTCCAAAGTGGTTGTACAAGTTTGCCTTCTTCATGGTGTTTTTTTCATAGCAGTAAAAACCCTGACTAAGACACATGGTTCCTGGGATTCAGGTCTCATGCTTGTGTGACAAGTGTCTTGCCCATCTCCCTAGTCCTAGGTTTTCTTTTTCCTTGCCTTTCATTTTTACCTATTGACTAGCCCAGCTATGTAAACCATGATAGACAAGAACATAAAAAATGAGGTTTTTCTTCAGCAGAGAATTCAACCAGGTGAGCCTCAAAATTACCCTGGAATATTAGAGTTCGGGTAGATGTGCATTTTTATTTTTGTAAGATGGTATTTGATTTGTTTTTGTTGGGACACAATTGCAAGTGTGGAAGTCAGAGGGCAATTTGACTCTCTTTTCACTGTGTGGATCTCAAGGATTAACCTCGTGTTGTCAGGCCATCTCATTGACCCAGTTTATACTTTGGATCAGATGAAAATTGGGGCTCTGGAAACAAGGGTTCCTTTATCCTGAGTGATTGGGAATTGTGTGTTCAGTACTAAAAATATTAAAAAAGGTTTATGATGTATTTTTACTATTTGCTTTATAATTCTGTATTTTGATCTGAAATACGTGTGTGTATATATCATATTGTATGAACAGGGTCCTCATTATCTTCTCTCCTCCCCTTGTATTATTATTATTATTATTTTAACTTCTTAAAAGTCTAGCTTAATAAGTCTAATTACTAGTAGTCTTCACCTAGCTATTTAAAACTATGTCCTTGTCTTGCTAGGTGTGATAGCACACACCTTTAATCCCAGCACCCTGGAGGCAGAGGATGCTGTAGTTGGATGCCAGCTTAGTCTATATGTTGAGACCACCTTCAGAAACAAAGAAGAAGAAAACAAAACAAAAAGCCCCTTTCTCTTAATTCTCCCGTCACACTATCTACCAATGTAATTAGCAGCACATTTAAATGAGGGATTTGTCTTGTAGTTCCTCTTCGATCTCAGTTTTAAAGCAAGTTTGCTTCACAGGTTTTTTCCAACTGAACCTGGCACAATGACCTATGTGTAAAAATATTCATCAAATATTTTTGTTAAGTGACTGTGAGCTAAGTTCCCTTTTCTATCTTGAAAATACTCTATGATATTAGCATGAAGCATGGTGATCTCAGATTCTTCTTTCGTACAATAATGTTTCACTTACAACTTAGGGCCAGGGAAATAAACAAAAACCTTGACAGTAAGTGGTAATGAAATACAACCTGAAACACCCATCTTTCCTTGTAGTCTGCCTTTCATTCTTTTACTTAACACAATTTATTTAAATTTTAAATTCTTATTAATTTTTTGAGTATTTTAGATCTTATCTCCTTATTGAAGAAGAACCAAAAGAAAAATACTGCCATCCTCTAGTTCTGACCCCTGGGCACAGCAGCATTGGCTTGCTGAATGAATATAATTGTTAGATCATATGGAAGATTTCTGTCTGCTGTAATAGCAACTGTGTAGGCTAGTACGTGATCATTGCATAACTGTTTTGTCCGCAGTTAGTCATAGTGAGTTGAGTGTGACAAACTGGGGTAGCAGTTGTTATGGGAAACATACAAGTTAGTGATTGGTTTGCTGACAGGCTTTGTTTGTAATTTCAAGTATACAACACTTAGAAATTCATAATATTTCTGGTAAGAAATAGGCTTTCTGTCAAGTTTGACTTTGGTATTATGCTTATAAAGACACACAAAAAGACATACTTAAATGAATCTTGCAACTAAAATGTCCTCAGAAAGAATTGTTTACCATCTTAGAGAACTGTATATTGATTATGTTAGTTTAGAATGCTCTGTGTTGGTGTTAGTTTTCAGTATAACTTTTACACAAGTAGAACCTTTTTTATTACAGATGGGCTCATGTAAATAGTATAATTATACATAGTTGAGCTATGCACTGAAAGACAAGGGACACATGATAGAGGTGACTTAATACGCACCACCGTGACTTATAACCTACAAGTCACCATTTTCCCTGGAAGCTTGTGAATCTCTTACATTCTGTAATCAAATAAATGATATTAAAGAAGTAATTTAACATAACAATTGTGGCATATACTGAACATATGTTCTGGCTAATAAGTTGCATTATGATCTTGAAGGACTTATATTTAGTTAGTACATTTTGGTTCATATGATACCCTCAGTTTTTCTTAATTTTTATTAGCAAGTTGTTACAGTGGTTAACAAGAAATACACAGATTTAAGCTGCAATAGTTTTCCCAGGGTTATATGATCTAACTTCACAAGCTTCTTGAACATATGTAGATGCTTTTCTATTTTGCTTTAGCTATGACATACAATTGATATAGGCAAGCATGAAAGCTTGGGCAAATTTTCCTTGCTTTTTCTGGATCTTACTCAGGTTCTGTGGTATTTATGTAAAGAACAATTTTGTTACTTGGGAATGCATGTTGAAATTACCATGTGCACTGTTTTGCTGTAGGCCCGTTGGCACTGCCACAAAGGTAATACATTGCCAGTAGGCCATTTCCTTGTCGGCTGCATTTACAATTTAATAGAAATATTACATGACTTTTTAAACAAGTGTTTTGGCAGGGAGGAAATGGCAGATTCCATACAAACAAGCATAGCTTCCTTTTCTTAACCACACTACAGCTACTCAAGAAATTGTAGTTGGTTTCAGATTTGGGGGTTTAGGGATAGAATGGGGAGTCAGGTTGAAGCAGGAATGGCATTAATATTTACAATAAAATAATCATGTATTTTTACTGATGGATTTTATTACTGTTTAGTTGCAGCCAGTGACAACTAATATATTTATGCATCACAGCTCAGATAATTTTAATGCAATTTAGGAATAGCGGGGTTTTGATTGGTTGAAAGGACCAGCACTACAGAAGGGTCCTTGGTGGTAACACTGCTTTCTATACTTTTGTTTCTTATGCTTTTGGTGTTGCTGTATGATTGGACCTTCATGACTTCGCCTAAGCATTACCTTTTTCTTTTCTTTTAAACTGTGATTTTTGCCTTGATGAGTGATTCTGGGAGATAGAGAGCACAGCAAAGAAAGTCAGGTGACTTGTTCACACTGGCATCAAACCTGATGATATTTCTGTCACATCTTTTGGTCAGTCTGTTTTGGGTCTCTGTTACTCATTTTTAAACTTGAAAGGCCATATTTACAATTTTTACTTGGAAGTTACTCTGTCATATAACTCTTTACTTGCTTAGTCCTCTGGCTCTTGAATCATTTGGAGTTTTGAATAAAACTGCCATCTTTAGTTGTGTGGGATTTATACTTCTGGAAACTGCCTACAGGGAAGCAGTTGCACTTTGCTTTTGAACATTTCTGTGGCACATTCCTCTTCTAGTGTAGATCCTTTTCTTTTGTAGGGAAGAAGGATGATTTATACTTTACTCCTTCCTTTTCTTTTGCTTTTGACTCCTTATCCAACTACCTGGCAGCTGTAGCACATTACACTGCTTGTGGTGTGGTAGAGACTGGCATTGGGTGTGCTCTTACAGCCATCATAGCACTGGTTTTTGTTATTTTCCATGTTTCAGTTTGTTGGTAATGGACATATGGACATCATATGTTCCATGGAATACTGTACGAAGCCAATTTGAACTGTTTCCATTTGCCTCAAGTCCAATCTTGGTATTTATTTTTTCCATGGCACTTACCCAGATTATCCATACCTCCTGCTTAGCTTGTGTCACTGCTACCATGGACTGTGTTTTGTCTGACTGCCTCTATTTTTTTCACAGTATGTAATTGCCTTTCTCCCATAACTCCCTTTGCATATCACTGATTGATGTTTATAAATAAGCCTGAGATCTTTTAGATAACGGATATTCAGGTTCATAGTAGTAGGGTATCCAGCATGTTTTTTGTTTACACACAAGGAGGGTTTTATATTCATTCTCCTGGACTGGAATTGAGTATTCTAGTGGAAAATGTTATAAGAGTGACACAGTGGTTTTAGACAGTATTATTTATATTTTAGTATCCGTAGTAACAGGGTCCATTTTGTATATCAAATCAAGGTACAATTTTGCTCCTGCATTTTGAAGGTGAAACCTTCAAGTTCTTTTGCAGGCATGGAGAAATATTGCTGTGATATAATTACTGTAGGTCTTTAGCTCTCTAACCTTGCATAAAGGCATTTCTAATTACTGCTTTGCAGACCATGAAAAGGGGAGTTACCATATTCTTATGATATTCAGTGAGCCAAATAGTATTGTTATTAGGAAGCTGTAGCTTTAGGCTTGTGGTTCATTTGGCATGGATCCACGTATTTATTCATTTAGCTAATATTTACTAAGCACTACATCCTGGGAATACGGAAATAGAAGAAGAACACAAACATTTCTCAATTGGGTTTTGTACACTGAAGGGGAAAGACAATGTGAAAAAGAACCACAGCATTTATATTACATGATAATAGGAAAAAAGCAAGGGAACAAAATAGGAAATGGTAAGAGTTACATAGAGCGTTTGATGTATTTTGTTGTATTTTTATCCAATACCTCATCTAGAAAGTAGTACTTGAATGACAACCTGAGGAAATTTAGGCTGAGTATAGAATACTTCAGGCAGAGGTAACAATTTTGTATTTAATTGTGCTGAAATGGGGGTGGTGTTCCTGTTGACTCCTGGTATATGTCACAAAGCCTTGAAGATTACAAATCACTGCTCTTGTTTTGGAGGAGCTGACAGGACATCTGCACAGAGGAGGGATGTGACAGTAGCCTGAAGGGGTTACAGATACAACATGGAGAGTCCTAGGAGAAAAGTTGCATAAACTAACAGAAGGATGGTGGCTAGTTGATAAGACTGACAATAGCAATGAATTAGCTAATAGGTGGAGCTGAATATGTATCTACTTAAAGTGGGCTAGCTGAATTCATAGACCAGTCATGTACAGTAAACACCGGTGAGCTGAGAAGGCATTCTGATCTGCTCTAGAAGATGACCATTTTCTACCCTACCAGATAGCATGGGAGGGCCAAGGCTGAGTGTAATATTGAATTTTTTTTAAGGAAACCCAAACACAAGTTTAATATATGTTTGTTGTACAGAGGAAAGACAAATGTAAAGGAAGAATGCAAAGCATAAAGAAGAAATTAAAAATCCCAAAACTTCTGCTACCAAGAGCTTTATCATTGGTATTTGACACATGCATGGCCTTGCTGTTTGTGTTATATATCTACCACAAGAACATGCTGGGTCTTAAAAGTAGTTTTCATGTCCCAGTTGGAATAATGAGGCTATACTGTCTCTTAACTTCAGGTCTCATTTAGCACTATCTTGACTGCTTCTCCTTGTCCTTATCATTTGACTCAAGCAAGCTGTAGCTGGGATGCATGCTTATAACTCAGCTCTTAGAGGGCTGAAACAGGAAGGGGCGAATGCAAGGCCATCCTGGGGTACTCAGCAAGGTTCTGTCTCAGTAGATAAATAACAAACCAGTAAGCAAGTGCATTTTTAAAGAAAATATTTGAGTGGCTTAAATAATATATTTTCTTATGCAGTCTGCATTTAAAGCAAAGGCCTTAAAAGAATGGTTTCTTTACAATGAAAGAGAACAACCTAGATGGAAAAGCTGCAACTAGTCACTACCCTAAAGTTTATGAAACATTGTTTCAATTTTCCATATTCCTGTTATCCATTAATTGTAAGTTATACTTTTTTTATCTTTGTTTTTCTAGACAGGGTTTCTCTGTGTGGCTCTGGCTGTCCTGGAACTCACTCTGAAGGCTAGGCTGGCCTGGAACTGAGAGATCCACTTGTCTCTGCCTTCTGAGTGCTGGGTGTGTGACACCACCACCACCACCTTGCAATAAGTTACACTTTTAAAGAAAGTATTCTGATGGCAACTTTTAGATTAAGGCACATCAATTCTGAATGAATTTGGCTTTTTTCCCAGAGTATTATTTCTACATAGGATTTTAAGAACTGTATTAAGAAAGAGTTATCTGTTAGTTAAGAAACTTATATTTATACTGCAAGTTATACTTTGTATCTCTAACTTTCTATCAGTAAGCACTCTCAACCAGCTGAATGATTACATACAGTCTATAGAATCAACTACATCAGAAACATGCAATTAATAATGAACAGATTGTTAGATACTTCCTTCTAGCAGCCCAGACATTTTAGAAAGAAAACATTCTGATAACCTGCCAAAAAATATAAATGTGATTTTCTTAACCTTGAGTATTTTTATATGCATAAGCATTTGAGAAGTATTTGACGTTTGCCAACCTCTTGGTCACTGGGTGATGGAGTTGTTTCTCACTACCTTGCTGTGTTTGCGAGTTGCTACCTCTCTTGCTGCTGATATTCTGAGCTTATAAAACATCCTGTCAAATCTCATGAAGAGGAGTTCTGCACAGTTCCTGGAAGGGAAAGATGCATGGAGGAAGGGTTGTGTAACAGTTGCCCACCTTTAGAGATTTGGAGAATATGTGTGAAATGGAAGCCAAAGAAGGAAGAATTAGGAGATCTGCTGCTTTAGACAGGGGGATGTAACTGACGGTCCTTTAGAAGTGCGCATCTGCTTAGTAGCCTTTTTTTTTGGGTCTTATGAGTTAGATCATCAGATTGAAGGGCATGGTCAGCTTTTAGGAGTGTAGTTTAGTAAAGTGCTGGGGCTGAAATAAATTATTAAGAAATAAAGAAAAGAGTAATGTGTAGGAAAATGGAAGTCTCAAGAGTAGACTTTATTTGAAAGGTTCGGCAGCTAAGGAGAAGAGGTAAGTTGGGATCAAAATTGTAAAGTGTCAGAATCCAAGGAAGGTTTTAAAAGGATGAGGAGACTCCATCTGAATTTAGAATTACAGGAAGGACCCAGAGTAGAGGATTTAAAACAGAAATAGGCAACCCTAATTAGGTAGCAGGGACTGTCTTGAGGTGCAAGTCCAGTCATTAAGTGTAGGAAAATAGATGTAAAGTATGTTTATAAAGTGCTCATGTATGAAAACCAAGTGTGTATTTTAAACTCCATTTCTTCCACTTCAGATGCAGTATAAAGCATTCTATAAGGCTACCAGTGTTAGACAGGACCAGTAGGTTGACAGACAGTAATAATTTTGTTGAGCTAACTGGTTTATGCACCCTGGTTAATGTCAGTGCTTGTGCAGTTGCTTACAAATCATTCAGCAGCCTTTTAGCAACCATGCCATGACTGACTCTAAAACAGTATAGAGCAAAACTCACTATTGAGTGACTAACAGTTTTTAAAAATTTTTTACATATACATCTATATTACACCCACATAAAACAAACTACATACAGCAAAAGAGCCACAGAACATTCAGGAATTACATTCGTGTTACAGTCATAGTGTTTTGGCTGTTTGTATTTGGCAACCTTGAAGAAATCATTTTCCTATCTTGGTGAGTCTAAAATTCTGAATGTAGCTCAATAGCTATCATATCTCATCTCTATCAACTTAAAACATCTATGTAGACCTAAAAGCAACTCAATCTCCAAACAACTAGGCTCAATTTTGACACTCAACTATTTGGTCTTCAACCCCATCAGACTTGAGAAGGAGTAAAATTAATTGCCTGACGAAACAGGAAGTGTAGGTTTAGTAGCTTCCTAATTTAATAGTAAGAGAAAAAAATGACAGGGACAGTTTGCTGCCTGAACCCATAGCTCTCTAAAATGTTGGAGCATCATCTTCAGCCTTCTGTCCTAGTATATCTGACAGACATATTTGTAAGGCAGGAACCATTGAGGACTTGCTTACCCTGTCTTGGCAGAGTTTGGCCATAAACTCTGCCTGCATCCAAGCTTACCCACTTTTAGGCAGCATTCTGCCTGTCGTAGAAACAAGGACATTTTGCCCAGTAGCTTGTTTGACATTTGAAGCCATCTCCATAAGGAGGTTCTTTGATGATCATCATCCTCTTTGAGGTAGGCTGGGTGTTGCCAGGAGTTAACCTGTCTTGCCAGAGAATCATTAAAACACTATAAACATGTTTAAATGCCATACTCTCTAGGACTCTGAGGCTTTTGAAGACCTTATCTAACTACCTCATCCTTCTATAGAATCAGATCTGTCTGTTACATGGAGGATGTATATTCTTGTGGTATAAACAGACTAGGAGAGTGACTTAACAGTTTTTAAGAGTTGTGAAATATACACAAACTTTAATCTTTTAGAAACTACTCTATGTGTGTTTGTGTTCCTGTACTCATTTGATTACAAGTACACATGCCCATGTATGTGGCTGTGGCAGCCAAAGGTTGGAGTCAGGTGCCTTCTTCTGCTTTTCTTCATCGTAGATTTTGTGATAGGGTGTCTTGTAAACGGAAGCTTTCTGTTTCAGATAGGTTGGGTGGCTTCTGGGATCTGCCTAGGCTGGGATTACGGGTGTATACCAACATGCCTGGCTTTCTTATGTGGGTGCTAGGAACCCAAACTCAGGTCCTTGTGCTCGAACAGCAAGGACTTGACTAGTGAGCCCTCTCCCCAGCTCTTGGTGTTACTACTTTAAGTGGCATTAATTATGTTCCTATTATTCTGCAGTTACCACCACTAGTCACTTGAACGTATCATCCCCACCTCAGCTTCATAACTTACGAAACATCAATAATTCTTATTTCTTCATCCTATAACATTAAATAGTCACCATTCTTTATGAATTTGACTACTCTAGATACATTATACAAGGAAAGCCATGCAATATATGTCCATTTGTACGGTGCGAGAGAGTTCTGGACTGGTGTTTTGTAGATTTGCCCACATTGTTCCATATGTTGGAATTTCATCCTCTCTTAAGACCCCCATGTCTGCCCATCCTTTTGTTGCTGGACACTTGTATTGTTTCCGCCTTTCATTATTATGATTAATGCTGCTGCAGACATGAGGGTGCAGCTATCTCTCTGAGTACTTGCATCTCTCGTTTCATTCTTGTGGGTGTACACCCAGAAGTGGAATTCCTGGATTGTCTGGCAGTTGTTTTAGGTTTTCTGAGGGACCACTGTAACTTTTCTTTAGCTCATTAACCTCCCCTGTTGTATTAGAGCATCAGGGTAAGAGAGTGGAGTGTATTGTTTCTTTCAAGGATTTATAGACCTTAGTGGGGTATAATGTGTACCTGTACCTCTCACTATGTGAGAGGCAGAGGCAGGAAAATTGAATTTAAGTCCAACCTGGACAATACAGAGAGGTTGCTGGGCGTGGTGGCGCACGCCTTTAATCCCAGCACTTGGGAGGCAGAGGCAGGTGGATCTCTGTGAGTTTGAGGCCAACCTGGTCTGAAAAGTGAGTCCACGACAGCTAAGGCTACACAGAGAAACCCTGTCTCGAAAAAACAAACAAAAAAACAAACAAAAACAAAAAACAAAACCCAAGCAGCCAAAACAAAGCAAAACAAACAAAAACAAAACAAGCCGTGCAGGACTCATGGGATACAAGAGAGCCCCGTCCATGTGTTGGGTGACTTGTTTCTGTTGTTCCCGGAGGCTGGAGTCCTCGTGCAAAGACGTGCAGAGGACCTGAGGACACGCCTACTCTAACGCAGCAATCCTCACACGTTACACTTCTCTTTCAAAGACCACACAGTGCAAAGATAAGGACATTTTGAAATGTGTGATAGAGAATCTGTTAAATGTTTTGTTTTCCGCACACCAGATAATTCATTTAACTATCTTTATTCATACAGTAGTTAAGTCTGTTTTCCCTTACTTGTTAAACATTTCCTGTAAGGAGGTTGACTTAAATCTGTGCTTTTGAACTAGTGCAAGTTAATGTCCTTTCTTTGGCTAATTTCAATATATAAAAATGACAGTTTGTTCAACAATATAGTGTAACATTAAAATGTTTTTTTTTCTATTAAACACAATGTGCATTTGGAATATATTTTTCCAAACAGATCTGCTATAACACATTTAATCCAATTTTGTGATTATCAGTGTGCTTGGGAAAAACAGAAGAACCAGATCTTCTTACTAGCAAAGTGGACATGAAGCAGTGAAATGGAAGATAGGAGTTATTTTCTTGCATTTGAGGAATTTCATGATTTTTCTTTTAAGCTGTTAGTTGGACATACCTTATAATTTATTTTAATCTGTTTTATTGGGGTGAAGTGTTTTCAAACCTTATCTTTTGGGTGCCATGTGAAAACAAATGCTTTATTTAATAACACATTCCTGTAAACTGTAGGGTGAATGCTTTGGTGCTTGGGATCCTATTTGTTTGTTTATTTGTCTGACTGTTTTTCTCTATCTTTTTTCTTTACTTCCAAACCCTCCCATGTACATCTCTCAAATTTGTTCAAATTCATGTCCATTTAATCTGTTTGAATATTCACAAACATGTTCAAATTCATGTCCCAGTTTTCTCATCAATTGTTAATGACTACATGTATGTATTTGTATATACATCTATATTCCTAAATATAACCTGTTGAAACCATATATTGTTACTTGCAGACGTATGTTTTCAGGGCTGTTTGGCACTGGACAACCAGCTGGTGTACTCTTCCCTGAGTTGGACCACCTCCTACTCCCAGCTCACTGGAATTATGTGGCAATACAGTTATCAGTGATGCTTCTGGGGAAATGTCCACTTTTAGCACATTCTAATCTTCTAGTTATTATTGATTGCTAGAGTTGGGGACATGTTTTAAAACACATTATAGAAGTCTAATTTTCATCAAGAACCTTTATAATTATTGTGAAATGTTTCAGAGGTTTTAAAAAGAGGCTACCGTCTTTATATGCTTCTTTTAAGAACAATACATATGGATTTGTGGTGTTATTCAGCTCCAAAAAATATCAACACTATAAGAAATAAGACTTTGGTTAGTGTTTGGTGATACATATTTTATTTATAATCTCTAAACTTTCTTATATCCCAGACATTCAATTTTATGACCTCAATCTTTACAGATACCTCAATGTCAAAAAGAAGAGCTGCATTGGTCTGGGGAAAGCAAACTTGAAAGGATTAAAAAAAACTATAACGCTAAATGTTCACTGCCAGAGAAAGGGATTATTCATAAATCTGTACCTCTAAATGTTCACTGCTATTCATTCATAAACTTGTACCTCTAAATGCTCACACACAAGAAATACATAAATGCAAAAGCCTGAACTCAGAGTCCAGGAATGCTGAAGCTCAGACTTCTTCTTTATAAATCTGTGAGGGTTTGAAGAGTGATGTCTCAGAACTTAACTTGAGGACTTGTAGGTGGGAAGTTTTGTCAGATAATTTACTATTATGGGATATATCTACAGCAAAGAAATCACACACACACACACACACACACACACACACACACACACACTCTCTCTCTCTCTTTCTCTCTCCCCCCCCCCCCCCCCCCTCTCTCTCTGCTGGAAAGCCATCGAAGGGTATTTTGTGAGCTAGGTATCATGCTCATGTGGTGTAGATAGAGTCTTTGCTTGCTCACAGAGCACTTCTGGCAAAGTGGATTATAGTTGTAAATCTGCTTGTATGCTATCACTAGTAAATGTAAGTCAGTTGACAGGATCGGGCATGTTCAGAGTGGTCTAATGGTGTGTCTGTCGACAAACCACAAAGGAAGCCTCATGAGTTCTGATCAGAAGAGCTAAACTCAGGCATTTGTTCTTGCCTTCTACGTTGATTGCTTAAAGGGTAAATAAGTTATTAGTGGATTGAACCTAATTTGTAGTTAATGCATTTATTAGTTATTAAATTGTTAGTTTAAAATAAGATGTGAGCTACTGTCTGCTAACATGTAAAATAATTTCTTTTAAATTTATTTATTAGATAATGAGAAAATATTAATTTGGCACATTAATCAAGTAGCAGAAACAATTGGAAAGCTAGATACAATTGACACTTAATTGGAATTAAATATAAAACATTTCATATTTCTAAATGAGTTTTTTTCTTTGTTTTGTTTTGGTTTTTTTTGAGACAGGGTTTCTCTGTGTAGCCTTGGCTGTCCTGGGCTCGCTTTGTAGACCAGGCTGGCCTCGAACTCACAGCAGTCTGCCTGCCTCTGCCTCCCGAGTGCTGGGATTAAAGGCATGTGCCACCACTGCCTGGTCTCTAAATGAGGTTTTAATTAAAATAAAATTGACTCATCTTTTTTGACATGTCTTTGCAAAGGAAATTTGAAACCGATTTCAGTTGATGGTTGGCTTTCTCTGTCTTTGGTTAATCACTTTCAAAGTGAGCCATGGACCAGCGCAGTAACTTGGTAATTACACACAGTGCGCTCATTGGAGACTTAGCTAAAGCAACTACAAATGGGTCTTACACTGGTCACCTTTACACAGAGTCCTGTGTGTTCTCCTTCACAACTCAAACCACAAATACAGAACTGACAGAGATTCTGTTTTTAGTACTTTTTCAAATATTATTTAATAGAATAGATTTTAACTGGAAGTAGTGGTTTCAAAGACATTTAATCTGTTAATACTAAAACATTAAGTATCCTTTTTGTTGTTGTTGTTTGACAGGAAACTGCCCATGTGATTGAGCATTGGAGGGAATGTAGCCAGTCGAGAGAAGTTCTCACTTCACACTAATGGACCCATTTGTGTCTCTCCAGGGCCCTGCTAAAAATAAAACTTTGAATAATTTGAAATACTTGAAATGACAATCAAATGTGATCTGAACAATGGCGCTCTCGTCAGTGCAAGATTGAACATATCTAGCAGCTCTAAATACTTTGTGTCAGAATTGATAAGGAGAAAAGTTATTTTCTGGTTGCCTCATCCACCTACAAATGGAATCTTCACTGGGAACAAGTTCTTAACTGTTTCTGAAAGATTGTTGTTAGTATTAGCAAGAATATTAATTTATGCATGGCAATCTATCTGTAAGTTCCTCATCTGCTCATTTCATAGCTAAAAATATAACGAAAGAAATAACTTTTGTCATTAACATTGTATTAAGCAACCAAGATTAATAGAGGGGATGAACACAATCAAAATCACTTCTATGTACATATGAAAGTATTAGTGAAATCCTATGTATTAATGTATGCTAATTAAAATTGCAATGTAGGGAGTGGTAACAGACAGAAAATACAAAGTATCAAACATAAATATCTATCTATCTATATATAGTTAATCGCATTTATATTTATTTGTGTGCATGCATGTGTGCAATTATCATGGTTAATCTCTTTATTTCTTTATATGTGTGTGCATTAATGTGAGTGCCATGGCTAATCTCTTTAATATTTATTTGTGTGTGTGTGTGTGTGTGTGTGTGTGTGTGTGTGTGTGTGTGTACATGTGTGTGAGTGTCATGGTTAATCTTTTTCAACAGGGATAAAAAGTAACTGCTTAAAGGTAAAAACTGAGTACTTACATTCTTTTCAATACTAAAATAAGAAACAGAAGTTTCAATTCTTTTGATAGAGGAAATTTCATCAAATTTAAACAAAAGATTATACAATAATTAGTTAAAAAGTTAAACAGTATAATGTTGCTAAACACACCACATTTTTCGTACAGGTTGTGCATTTAAGTTTCTTTTGTGTTTTTACATCTTAAAATTCTTCTCAGAGATTCTTACTTGCTTTTCTTATTTTGAACTGCCTTATACATTCATTCAGTTTTTAAAAGGATGCTGCATATTTAATGGAAGAATTTTTTTTAAAGGAAGTGTTGCCAATCAGTCTAAATTTGTTACAGTTAAAATTTGATGGTCTACAGACAATTTATAATCCTTTTCTTGTTATAAAATATTGTCAAAATTTTGGTAGTATCAGTTGGAAAGTTTATGGAAATGTTGTTTAAGGTGGTTTAAAATAGAACTAAATCTTTAATTTGAATTTGATGGCACCTGTTTTCATTTTGTTTCCTCGGCAGCACCACTGGCACCCAAATTGCCATAGACCACCCTGGTTTTGGAGGAGAATGAAATCATTCTGTCTTTTTCTTAAAAAAATAAAAAAACTTTCATCCTTTTACTGACTAAATATTTAAACAGAGCTATAAAACATCTGTCAGAGTTTGTGAACTCACTTTGGAGTAAAAGAGTTTAGGACACATAACTGGAAGTTTTGAATAAAATATCTGAGCAATTTTAGTTTAACTTTCTTATGGTGAAAATTATAGTAGAATAAGAATTAGAAATTAGAAAAGTGACTAACAGTAAATGGAGGAAAAAAATGGCTTGACTTAAAAAGGTTTGTGAAAAGCTGTGCTTTTTTGTTTCATTCATTTACTGAGAATTTGAATTAAAAATGAAAAAAAATTTAAATGTCCCTACTGGTTTATGCTCTACAGCAGTGTTTTTCAACTTTCCTTATGTTGTGACCCTTTAATGCACTTCCTCATGTTGTGGTGAACCCCCCACCCCAACCATAAAATTATTTCATTACTATAACTGTAATTGCATAACTGTAATTTTGCTACTTATGAATAATTATGTAAATATGTGATATTCAGGATGTCTGATATGCAGGACTTGGGCTTGGGCACTGCTGCTCTAGAAACTCCTGCAGGACAGTGAGGCTGGCAGAAACGTAACCTTTTCTAATAGGTTCTGCAGTTTTATGTTCTGCCATCTCTTATGTCTTCAGATGAAGATGAAATATTATACTAGCTGTTGTGGCTGTGGGCAGTTGAGACTTAGATTCATTGAAATAGTGGCTGAAAGTGACTAGTGTTCAATGACCTGAGGCCAGAATTGATTCTTACAATAGGCAAATATCTTAGGGTAACATGTATTCTTTTGACAAACTTTATTGATTAAATGGGATTTATTCCTGTGCCCTCCAAGGAAAATTGATATGGTAATATTTTAGTTTATATTTATATAATTGGATGGATATATAGCCCTGTAAGTTTTTCTTTTAAAATTTCTCTTTTTTTATATAAATTAAATGTCTCCATGGAAATATTTGTAGGAGGCAGATTCTAAATCAGACTTGATAAGGAAGCTTTGTATATAGAACCAACTAAATATTTGACATTTATTGAAAGTGATATTTTACTGTTCTTTTTATTGTAAGAATACATTTTAAAGACAGATCCCTTTTTCCTTAGTTCAAGAGCTGGTTATGGGAAGCCATTGCAACATTTTCCTCAGAATGGTGGTCGGGGTGGAGCAACAGGTGAGAGCCAACAGGAAATAGCTAATGGTCCAGGTGACAAGTGATGAACAGGTAAAGCATTAGCTGTGGTAATTAAAAGAAGTTAAGGTAGACAAGGTAGTCAGCTTAGATGACACCTGGAGGGACAGCTCTTGGCCCACAAGTTTCTTCCGAAGCATTTCCTTACTTTCAAAGAAGTTTCTGTATTTGACTTTTTTTTTAAATTCCAGAAGTGAGAGAGAAAACCTAGTTTAATCCCGAGTACTAGGAATTAAACCTGGGACATACTAAGCAAGTGCTTTACCAGGTCTCTAGACTCCTTCCTTGTACCCACTTTGACTCTGTTGGCTTTAAAAAACATTTTAAAATTGTTTTAAATTATTATTACATCATTTCACCCTTTCCTATCCCCCTTCTGCCCTCTCTCATGCACCCCCTTTGCTCGTTCTCAAATTTACAGCACTTTCTTTACTTGTTGTTATACATACATTCTCTCCTAAATACATAAACATAACCTGCACAGTCTTAGAATGTTCCCTGTGTGAACACGATCCAGGGCTAGTCACTTAATATTGCATCACTAGTTGGGGGCTCTTCCCAGAAGACCATTGCTCTCACTCTCAGCATTCCCCAGTTGCTCAAAGTAGTGCTTTGTCTATGGCTGAGTCCCCATGAGTTGCCCTCTTCTGTGTTGGCATGTTTGTAGGTGGTGTTATTGCTCAGGTCTTGTTTAGGTAGCTGTGCTGATGAGAATTCATGGTTAGAACAAACTTTGTTTCTTTTGTCTTAAGATTATTTCCTCCTCAGTGATGCTTGAGCCATAGGCTTAGGAATTAAGTTACGGATGTATCATCTGGGACTGGGCGCCACATGTCTCTTGTTCTCTGCATTAAGATCAGTTACGGTTTCTGCAGTGGTCTCCGTTGCAAACCAATGTTTCTTTGGTGAGGGCTGAAAACTACACTTATCTGTGGGATTAATGATATGTAGAATGTAATTAGGAGTTATTCTGGTTTAGGAATGTGATGGTCGTGGGTTCTCCTTCATAACCTAATTCATTAGCTCTGGGAAGTACGCTAGCTCTCAGTACCAAGCATGGTTCCCTCTTGTGAGTGGGACTTAAATCCGACTGGAGAGCTGCTGTGTACTGCCAAGGCATGCATGCCACACTGTACCATATATGTCCTTCTTGTGCCATGCTAGACATGGTTATAGGTCATAGGCATCATGGGGGCATACTGTCGGCTGCTTCCTTCCTTGGAAGCTTGCACGGTGCCTTCTGGGTTTGAAACATGTTGAGGCCTGGAACAGTAATTGTTCCAACATTGTTCTTTTTGCTCATGATTTTTTAAAATCTGTCCAGGGTATTTTGTAGTTCCATACAAATTTTAGGATAGGTTTTTTTTTTTCTATTCTGTGGACTATGAGATGGAGATTTTGATTGGTGTCATGTTGGAGCTGTAAATGGCCCTTGGCAGAATGGTCATTGTCATATTAATTCTACCAGGGCCTTTCCATTGTCCAGTGTCTTGATCTCCTTCTTGAGTTTTTATTGTAGTGGTCTTCCGCCTCCTTGGTTACATTTATTCCTACATACTGTCTGTGAGGCTATTGTGAATGGGAATGTGTCCATGATTTATTTATTTATTTTTGTATGTTTGTTGTTCTTGTTGTATTGGGAACTGTTGATTCTTTGTAAGTTAATTTAGTATCTTACTGAATTAATGTATTCTGTTTGTAGAAGTTTTCTGGTAGAATGTTTAGGATCCCTAATGTATGATATCATCTGCATATAGGGATACTTTGACTTCTTCATTTCTTGTTTTCATCCCTTTCCTTGCCTTACTATCCCACCTAGTTCTTCAAGTGTAGTATTGAAAAAGAATGTTGATAGTAGCCATCCAGCCTCATTCTTGATTTCAGTGGGGTTGCATCAAGTTTTTCTTCATTAGGATGGTGTTGGCTGTGAGTTTATCATATATTACTGCATTCAGATACTTTCCTCTAGTTTTACTCTCTCTAGAACTTTTATCATGAAGGCGTGTTGGTTTTTTGTTTTTTGTTTTTTTTTTAGTCTTTTTCTGTATCTATTGAGATGGTCATGTGATTTTTCTCTTTAAGTCCATTTATGTGGTTTATTACATTTATTGACTTGAGTATGTTGACCATCCATGCATTTCACAGATAAAATCATGATGGATAACCTCTTTGATGTATCTCTACATTTGGTTTCCAGTAGTTTATTGAAAATTTTTTAATGTTTGTTCATCAGGGACATTGGCATGCACTTTTTATTTTTTGTTATATCTTTACCTGGTTTTGGTATTAGTGTGGTACTGGGGTCTTCCCTCTCTCCTTGTTTTGAATAGTTTAAGACTGGCCGTAGATCTCCTTAAAAGTCCTGCTGTGGCCCCATCTGGTCATGTATTAGTTTTCTTTTTCTTTCTTTCTTTCTTTCTTTCTTTCTTTCTTTCTTTCTTTCTTTCTTTCTTTCTTTC
>OU015748.1:65287200-65309622 GCA_907169655.1 Acomys percivali | reverse complement strand
CTGTTGGGTGTGCTTCTCTTCTAGTGTGTTTATATCTTCAGGTTGGATCTGTTGGGTGTAGTTATTTTATGGCTGGTTCTATTATGGGGAATATTTTTTTTCCTGCAGCTGTGATGGATATTGCTGGGAACGTTGGTGTATGCTGCCTGTCCTGGTTTTTATTTATTTATTTTTAATTATTTTCTTTTTGTATATGTACATTATATTATTACACATATATACAATAGATTACCTATGGCAAGAAGAACCGTGACACAATCAGGAATTATATAAATATTACATTCTTAGTGTTTTGGCTACTTGTATTTGACAGCCTTGAAGAAGACATCTTTCCTATCTTGGTGCATCTAAATTTCTGAATGTAAATCAGTCTCCAGCACATATTGTCATTATCAACTTAGAATACCTATTTAGACCTAAAAACATCTTAACCCCTAAAAAAATTAAGCTTCATTGTAAAACTAGGCTACTTGGTCTTCAACTCCTTCAGAGACTTGAGAAGGAGTAAACTTGATTATCTGAGTATGCCAGGAGTGCAGGTTAGTAGCTTTACAAGTGAAAAGGTGACAGAGACAGTTTTCTACCTGAATAGTCTTTGGCCCAATATATCTGACAGACATATTTGGGGGGCAGGAACTATTGAATACTTGCTTACCTGTCTTGTCAGAGTTTGGCCATCGACTCTGCCTGCATCCAAGCTTGCCCCTTTTTAAGGCAGAATTCTGTCTGTGGTAGAATTGAGGACCTTTTACCCAGTGACTACTTTGCCGCATTTGAAGCCATCTCCATAAGGAGGTTCTTTGATGCTCATCATCTTCTTTGACGTAGACTGGGTGTTGCCAGGAGTTAACTTGTCTCATTGTCAATGAATCTTTAGAGAAATAAAAACATTTTTAAATGCCATATTCTGCATGTCTCTGGGGTTTGTCTTTCTATAGAGTCATATCTATCAGCTGTACCTAAGATGTATATTCTTGTGATAAAAGAAGACTAGCAATTGACATGACCATTATTTAATCTACTAACATTTAATTTGTATAACTTATTTCTCCTAAACAGCTTGATAGCACTTTCAAAGCGTTAGAAGTAAACTTTGTGTTATAATTGAGTTATATTCGTACAATAACTCATATTAGAGTAGAAATATATATATATATAATGTATGTGAAGAATAATCTTTCATTTGAATTCTGTACCACTGTATCTAGAACTTATTTTACATCTATATACAGAATTCTGTATCAGTGAATTAGCAATATCTTGTGAGTGACAACTGAGGCATTAGGTTGAGGAGTAGATTCACTAATCTACTTTTTGTTCTATCTTCCCTGTACATTTCTATATTCCCCCTTCTTTTTTTTTTTTCAACTACTTTCTCCAAACAGTATGTCAATGTCCAGTATGCTGCGAGGAATGCATCCTGTCAGGTCTGAGCCAATGTCAGTGTCTGATTCTTTTGTTCTAAAAGCATATAATTTCTCACAAGTATTATACAGTCCTAAATTATAAGTGTATAAAAGGTGTACGTAATGCATGGAACAATTAAAGCTGGATTTCTGTTCTTTGTATGAGCAGGAAAAGAAGACATCTGTAAATCATCATTCATGCCGTCTGAAGAATGGAATCTAATAGTAATTCATAGGAGTTCTTAAGTCAACAAGAATCATTTTGGCACATCTACACAGTGGAATACTATTCAGCTATCAAAAATAAGGAAATCTTGAAATTAGCAGGCAGATGGAGGGAACTGGAAAACATCATCCTGAGTGAGGTAACCCAGACCCAGAAAGACACGCATGGTATATACTCACTCATAATCTGGCATTAGCCACATAATACGGGATAACTACACTACAAAACAGAGTCAGAACCATCAACCAAGGAACATGTATGATGTGGACCTAGACCCACTGCTTGGATGTAGTAGCACAGTCTCCTTGTAGATCCCATGTCTGGAGAGTAGGGACTACTTCAGACATGCCCTCTGGCCACTGAACTTAGATCACTTTCCCCTGGCAAGTCGGCCATAACAGGCTACAGAGGACGAGGTTACAGCTAATACAGATGAGACCTGATAGGCTGAGGTCAGATATTAGGGGAAGAGGGCTCCCCTGTCTGCGTACTAAGGGATGGAGGGAGAGGGGATGAAGGAAGGAGGGAGGGAGGGAGGACGGGGAGGGGTTGAGGGAGGGGGCTACAATCAGGATGTGAATAATTTAAATTGCAGAACAAGCAGGTAACTTATATTGCTAATCCCACTAAAAGGGTACTAGCTCTGAGACAGGCTGAAACATGAATGTCTAGGCATAGACAGTGTTTCTTGTGACTGTCCTGGTTTGTAGAACTAAGAATGCCTTGTTCTAGGCTCATCTGCCTTCCAATTTTCCACCGAGGAATCAGCTGTTATTCTGTTGGGTTTTCCTTTATATGTGCTTCATGTTTTTTCTCTTGTAGCTTTTAGTATTTTTCTTTGTTGTGCATATTCAGTGTTTTCAGTATGATACACTATGAGGCATTTCTCTTTCAGTCTTGTCTGTTGGGTTCTCTGTGTTTCTTGTGTTCGGATGGACATGTTTTTCCTTTGTCTGGCAGAGGTTGTGGCATTGTCTGGTCAGTTCCATTGACCTGAGTTGGTTGCACTCATTCTATCGTCGTAGTTTTTGTAGTGTTCTGCTTCAGTGGTATTTTATGTTTCAGTAATTATCACCTAGTTTTCCTATGTACACTCTCTAGGATACACTTATTCCTCTGTTAAGCCAAAACACATATTTCTGGCTTTCTTTAGGTTTGGGCTATTAGATATTATATTTTACGACTATTTATATCATGGGAAATATTTTAGTTTCCTTATCTGTGGGCTCAGTTTTCTTAACAATTATATTTTATTATGAACTTACAAACCGAGAGTACCACACTTATAACCCAACTAACCTAAACAATAGGAAAAGGAGATTAAAGAACACAATAATGAAACCTTAAGGATATCAGTTCTAAGGAATGCTTCTCCTGGTGTAGTCAGCAGGATTTCTTCTGCTGAAACCTGGAGCAACCAGAACCCGGAGCCTCAGCCAGAGCCCGGAGCCCCGAAGCCTTCCCTCGAGTTGTTCTCTCAAAGGAGCGTCCTGAAGTGGAGCAATGAACAGCCAAAACTATCCCAAGTCTCTCCAAAAAACCCCCTCTCCTGTTTTGGGCGTGTGTGTGTGCGCACGCGCGCACTCGTATGTGTATGTGTGTTATACATATACAATCAAGCCCCCGCATTAAGTGGTTCATCTTCTAGTGCATTAACATCACCTGTTCTCTCACAAATCCATTCCTCATCCCACTCTCGGTTGGCATCATAACAAAAAACATGTTTATCTCTCCTTCACCTATCTATTCCTATAATCTAAATGTTTTGTCTTTTTGTAATACCCTTCATTGCCTATGTGTTTTTTTCATTGTTTTATTTTTATTTGCTTATTTCACCTAGGTCCTCTCCTTATCTTTAAGTCCTGATAATCCATCTTCTGCTTCATTCTTGTAAGCCTTTCCATTGACTTTTCCTCTGTGTTTCTATCTCCTGTTGAATTACGCTTTTTCAGACTCTTGATTGTGTCTGCCACTTCCATTAGCCCGTGCTTATGTTTTCCTGAGTGTCACTTGGGCATTTGTTCTCTCTAAGTTCACTGAGCTGTTTCCATAAGAGTTTGACAGAATTTATGATAGTTCTTGTACATTTTGTGTCCTGATGTTCATCTTGATAATTCTCACTGGTGAACATTTCCTTGGGACTGATGGATTTGGGGGTGGGGTGTACTGCCCTAATTTTTCATATTTTTGTGTTCTTGTGCTGAGATATGTCCATGTGGAATGTGTATGTCTTTTGTTAGTTCTATGTCTGATGTGGCCAGGCAAGACTGAGGCAAAACATGGGAAACATAGGTCGGGTTGGACCGAAGGTTGGATATGGTTTCAGTGGACTCAGGGCTGGCCTGGGATGCAGGATATGCATCCTGTTGTACACCTGAAGTTCAGGGCTAACGATGGGGCTGATAAGGGTGCATGGAGTACAGGAGCGTGTGGATTCACTAGGCTAGCCTCTGCAGAGAATGCTCAGGACTGTGGCTCAATAGCTTGGATGTGACATGGGAGGGGCTTGTAGGTCCTGATGGAATCCCAGTCACTAGGAGCCCTGTATACAAAGGTGACCAGATTAGGCCAGGACTCTGGCTGTGGGTCCTAGGCTGTGTCTGGGGGCTTTACCTTTACCTGCACACGAATGTGCATGACAGTTGTAAGGATTCAAGTTGCTATGTAGTGTCTCCTCCTGTGTTTCTTGTACAGTGGTGTTGGAGGGCTCATCTGGGGATGTCCTCGTTGTTTTTGAGACCATGTAATCTAAGCTGGCCTTGAGCCTTACTTTATTTGACCATTCTTGGGTATAGGTTATATATTGGGGATAAGGCAGTAAATCTTGACCTGGTACCTGGAACTTTGCTGGAGGAAAGGTCATGAAAATACTTCATGGATTGATTAAAAAAAAAAAAACCCAAACACTTTGCTTCTTTGCTTGTTATTGTTATGGATAAGCTGTTATATCACATTGGACATTAGACACCACTAAAAATCCATTGGTTTTCCTAACACTGTAAGTTATAACATATGGACCTTTTCTTTTTTTTAATATTTATTTATTCATTATTTATACAGTATTCAGAGGGCACCAGATCTCATTACAAATGGTTGTGAGCCACCATGTGGTTGCTGGGAATTGAACTCAGGACTTTTGAAAGAACAGCCAGTGCTCTTAACCTCTGAGCCATCTCTCCAGCCCCTATATGGACCTTTTCTTAACAGGAATAATTTTCATGTTTTATATATATATCTACATATGTATATGTACATAGATATGTTTATATACACATGTATATATACACACACACACATTGTTTTTTTGAGACAGGGTTTCTCTATGTAGCCCTGGCTGTCTTGGAATTTACCCTGTGGACCAGGCTGGTCTCAAACTTACAGAGATCCACCTGCCTCTGCTTCCTCAGTGCTAGTATTAAAGGCGTGTACCACCACAGCCCAAATTATGCATTTATGTAATAATTTTCATAACAAAATTATAATACCTCTCTTCATCTTCATACACTATTCTTTTAAAACTATGGATTCTTCATTGTGGTGAAAACATGACAGAAAACTTACCATCTAACAATCAGAGTTTGGTGCTCTGCTTGCTGCACACTGGATCTTTTTTTAAATGATACTTTCTTTTGAAAACTAAAATTCTGTGCTAATCACACATGTGCTTCCAATTTCTTTCCCTGATCATCAACATTCTATTTTCCCCCCTGTCTTTAGCTGTAATAAATTTTTACTTGTATTTGTGGCTAATTTTTTCATATAGTCTAAGGTTTTCATTTTGTGTCAGTGACTGAACATAACTTTAAAGATTCAATATCATTTATTGTATATATGTCATATTCATTCATTCTCTTTATTCATTTTAAAATTTTGCTTTTTACTAAGATTATACATATATATGTATATATATGTATACACGCACACACACACACACACACACACACACACACACACACATATATATATATATATATATATATTTTTTTTTTTTTACTGTTTCTTTGTCTTCAGGTTTAGCTTACTTGGGCTTCCCACCACTGGCCTGGCTTGTTCTTTGGAAGTTACATGATTGTGTCTTCCACCTGTTTTGTAGCTCTATAGATGACTAATACCTTGTAGGCCATTCATTTGGAGCTCTTGATTTGTTTTGTATCCTTAGATATTTAATTGATTGCAAGTTTTAGAAGGATGGAGAACTTTGTCAGTTGAATAACTACAAATTATGAGGCTTCAATTTTTTTTCAATAGCTTACAGACTCTATGCTTCCCAGCTTTAAATCAGGGACCTCATGCTGCCTCAGGGTGTGTGATGTCATTACTTCAATTGAGCAGAGCTTAATTTGTTATCAAAGTGAAAGAAAAGTCACGTAATAGCATCAAAACTCTGCTGCTGACATCTGCTTCTGATACAATTTCGGTAATATGATAAAAATTAAAAGCATGTTATATGATCATTGTTTGTGCTTCCCTTGGTAACAAATGAAGGCGACATGTGTCTTTTGTGAACGGTCCTTATCTGGAAGTGGACTGTATTGCTGAGCAATTGATTTTTTTTCCTGACACTAATCCTTGTAGATTAATTGTTTACTTTGTTAAGTTAGTTTTATTTTGCTCCTGGAAATTTGCAAAAATAGTGAAAAAAATTTATCAGAAACTTCAAAATGTACGTTTGTATTTAGGGAACACTTTCTCTAAAGCCATATATTATCTTTAATGTAACAAGCTAGTATATTCTGTTTTTTACTTTGATACAGGAAATCTATTTTCCTTAAATTATTTATATTGCAGTTAGAGCTATGACCATTCAGATGAATAAATGGAATTAGCAAAAGTATATACAAATGCTCATGAACACAAACTTCCGTAGAGAGAAGATAGAAAATCATTTAAGACAGACTGTTTGACTAAGGTAATGGGGAAAAAGCTAAGGAATAGAGAAAAATCAGAAACTAAAACAACCAGATGAAAAATGAAGAAAGAAGAATGAAATGGGTAATGCAAAGTAAAGTTAGAATTTGAGAAAAATAGAAAGGGGTTCCTAACCTCATACATGCTATGGGAGTAGTTACCTTTTGATGTCTCAAAACAAGGACTTGAGCTGTTTGATTAGATATTCTGGGATTTAGTTTTCTCTTGTGGCTCAAAACCATATTACTAATAGGGTCATCAGAGTAACCTGACAGGTACCAGTCTCAAGAGCAGTAACTTTAGTTAGTACAGTAGACTATTCTACCAAACTTGAATCAAGCATATTTCTTTGTACTACACTGAACAACTTCTAAGTAAGATTATCTTTTTGTATTTGTCATGTATCCTGTAACTTAGTTAACTCTTATCATGTAGTGAGTGCACATAGTAAGTAGAGGTTCTTGCATGTAATAAACTATGCTATTGTTGTCTACATGTTTTAGATATTAACACATAAAATTTGTATATACTTAATCATACTTCTTTATACTTTACAGATTAATGATTTCACTTATTTCTTGCTTTTATCTTATGTGACTTTAGGGCAAGATATAGATTCTTTTCAACTTTATGATCTATAAAGTGGGCATCAAATTTACTGAAGCACCAGCCTATTTTAAATAACACAGTGCAGTGGTAGTGGACAGCAACACCAGGGTATGTGTAGATGTGCTACTGTTATTTCTGTCTTCATTGAGACTTCACTGATTCCTCAGTTATACAGTTCTACTTTTAAGTTTTAGAAATATTTTAAAGAACCACAGCCTGATTTCCAATACTTTTTCTTTATTTTGGATTTTAATCTTGTCTTAGTTACTTTTCTTTTGCTGTGGCAAAACTCTTATGACCAAGGCAACTTACAAAAGAAAACATTTATTATGGAGTTTAGAGTTTCAGAGGCTTAGAGTCCATGACCATCATGACAGGGAGCATGGCAGCAGGCAGGCACTGAGAGTGCACATCTTGACCCACAAGCATGAAGCACGAAGAGCTAACTAGAAATGGTATAGGTTTCTGAAACCTCAAAGCCAGCTTCCAGTGACACACACAGTTCCACCACCAGGGACCAAGTATTCAAACTTACTGGCATAGGGAGTCATTCTTACTCAAATGACCACTGTTTTTATGTACTTCTCTTGATCTGTTCTTAATAAATAGTATGATAAAACATTTTCTTAAGATGAATCTTCTCTCTCTGCCCATCTTTTTTTCTTTTTTTTTAGAAATGGTTTCATAATATCCCAGGATGGCCTCAGACTCCTTAAATACACTTAAGATTTTGAATTTATGATCCCCCTACCCCTACCCCCAACTCATATGTTGGGATCACAGATATGTGCATCCACATCTGCTTTCTGAATGTTAGGTAAACACTATCGACTAACCTAATGTCCAGCTGGGATGTTTCTATAGATTATTTGAGCCACACATTCTAAAGTTTTATCCATGGATATAATTCAAGAGTTTAATAATACATACATTGGTTTTCTTCATTAAGTTTATAAAATAAACCCATCAGCAGTATTTGTAGTGCCGCTTTCATTTGCTAGGAAGTTGCGTTAAAGGTAATGGCTGAAAGCTGGGTAGTTGGACTTAAGTACTTGCTGTTCTACCTTGGGGAAATAATTCTGTTCTCATTTTTCTCTGTTGTGACATATTCATCACTTAGTAGGAGTATTTATGATAAAATTATTCCATGTCCATTACTTACTTTTTAAGGGACTGCTTACATTAACGGCTATCATGTGGTCGCCATTGCCATCACCATCAATAGAGATGCCTTTCCTGACCAATACTTACATGCTATGTGCTCTACTCCATCATCATTCATTTTCCCTTAGTTCTTACATTTTACTTAGTAATTTAGTATGTTAAAGATTCTGTTTTCTTCATGATTATCCCTAATGTTTGTGACAGGACATATTATATTCTGAGTGTGTGCGTATGTGTATTTGTCTGCCTGTAATAAATTAATTAGTAACACAGCTAATATTTTATTTGCTCATCAAAGTGAACTATAAAAATTAGATTGTTTGTCTGTCTGTAATTAATTAGTGACAAGCTAATATTTTATTTGCTTATCAAAGTAAAGTATATTTTTAGTATCCAGAAAGTTAACATAATTTATCTCGTTTATCTCACTTGAGGATGATAGTTGAATAAACTCTTAACCATGTAGCAAATTAATCAAAACAAAACTGAACCTGTAGAAGGTTATGGAGAAAGGAGGAAACAGTTATAAGTAATGAACCTTTTGTATTTATTACCAAATCTAATAGAGTGGTGTGTGTGTGTGTGTGTGTGTGTGTGTGTGTGTGTGTGTGTGTGTGTGTAGGGTCTATTTTCTTTTTGTAAAAATTCATTTATTCAGATTACATCTCAGTTGTTATCCCCTCACTTGTATCCTCCTGTTCCTCCCTCCCTCCCTCTTTCACCCTATTCCCCTCCCCTAGACCTGTGACAGAAGGAGAACTCCTCCCCCACCATATGATCACAGCTCATGAAGTCTCATCCTGGTAGCCTTCCTATTCTTTCTCTGAGTGCCACCAGGCCTTCCCACCAAGGGGAAGTGGTCAAATAGGGGGCACCAGAGTTCATGTCAGAGTCAGTCCGCGCTCTCCACGCGACTGAGGAGAATGTGCTGTCCCTTAGCTAGATCTGAGTAGGGATTCAGTGTTTACTGCATGTGTTGTCTTTGGTTGGTGCAGTAATTTGAGCGGAACCCCTGGGTCCAGATCCATCCATCATGATATTCTTCTTGTAGGTTTCTAGGACCCTCTAGATCCTTCTATTTCTGCATTCTCCCATACTTCTCTCACCTAGAGTCCCAATAGGAGGTCCTTGCATCTATCCCAATCTCTGGGTAAGTGAAGACTTTCATGGGACATGCCTTTTGGGCTAGTGTCCAGTTATAAGTGAGTATATACCATGTGAGTCTTTCTGCTTCTGGGTGAACTCACTCAGTATGATCATTTCTAGTTCAATCCATTTGTCCACAAATTTTGGGATTTCCTTGTTTTTAATAGCTGAGTAGTATTCCATAGTGTAAATGTACCACAGTTTCTTTATCCATTCTTCAACTGAGGGACATTTAGGTTGTTTCCAGGTTCTGGCTATTATGAATAAGGCAGCTATGAACATGGTTGAGCATATGTCCTTGTTGTGTGGTGGAGCACCTTCTGGGTATATTCCAAGGATGGAATAGCTGGGTCTTGAGGAAGCCCTATTCTAAGTTTTCTGAGAAAGTACCAGATAGATTTCCAAAGTGGTTGTACAAATTTGCACTCCCACCAGCAATGGAGGACTGTTCTCCTTTCTCCACATCCTTGCCAGCATGTGCCGTCACTTGAATTTTTTATCTTAGCCATTCTGATGAGTGTAAGATGGAATCTCAGAGTCTTTTTGATTTGCATTTCTTTAAGTTTTTCTCAGCCATTCAATATTCCACTGTTGAGAATTCTCTGTTTAGTTCTGAGCCCCATTTTTCAATTGGGTTATTTGGTTTGGTGGTGTTTAATTTCTTGAGTTATTTATATATTTTGGATATTAGACCTTTGTCCAATGTAGTATTGGTGAAGATCTTTTCCCAGTCTGTAGGCTGTCGCTTTGTTCTGTTGACAGTGTCCTTTGCCTTACAGAAGCTTCTCAGGCTCGTGAGGTCCCATTTTTAATTGTTGACCTTAAGGCCTGGGCTGTTGGAGTTCTGTTCAGGAAGTTGTCTCCTGTGCCAATATGTTCCAGGCTCTTCCCTACTTTTTCTTCTAAAGATTTAGTGTTTCTGGTTTTATGTTGAGGTCTTTAATCCACTTGGACTTGAGTTTTGTGCATGGTGATAAATATGGCTTTACTTGCATTTTTCTATATATAGACATCCAGTTAGACCAGCACCATGTTTTGAAGATGCTATCCTTTTCTTATTGAATAGATTTGGCTTCTTTGTCAAAAATCAAGTGTCTGGCATTAGCCAGAGTGAGGAATTCTGCGCAGCCATTCTATTTGCCGAGTGTGTGACACATGTTCTGTTCGCGGGGGTCGGGGGTGGGGCTTGGTGGGTGGGAAGGGGAGGATGCTTGTTTGCTTCTCAAGTGGACATCGAAAAAAACGGAATTTATTTTTAAAACAGGTTTCATGATACAATATTATTTTTGTAGTGGATATAAACACATATTTGTTTTGATCCCAAGTGTGGGATAGGTATTGGATATAAACATGTTTTGGGTTTGATCTCAAGTATGGGATGGGGAACAGACTTGAGAGACAACAGGTAGTGTTTATCTACTTAGAAGTCGAACCACTTTGTGGGGGCCACTTGGTTTTTGCCGGCTGAACCACATCTTTGTAAAGACTCTGAGAGGATATACATACATACATACACATGCACATATACATACATACATACATACATACATACATACATACATACATACGGGCCCAAAACAGGAGGTTGGGGCTTTTCTGGGTCTTGGTGTTGTCTGGCTGTTGATTGCTCCACTTTAAGAGCCTTTGAGGCTCCAGTTTCAGGTTCCAGCAGCAACTTTGGTGGAATTGCTGAAGTCCTGCTGACTACACCAGGGGAATCGCTCCCAGGAACTGGATTCGACAAGGCCTACTTCTCCTGTTCCCATAAACCTCCTTTCTCTCCTGTCTAGGGCAGGTGGGGTGGAAGGAGGAGTAAGCATTAAAGAACCCCAAATAAAGTAGGTTTGGAAAAGGGGAAGCTGTAACTTTTGTTGTTGTTGTTGTTCTGTGTAGGCTGGAAACAACAAAATACTATCTTCTTCACTAAAAATATATGCAAGCCAAGTTACAGAAGGTTGATTTCAAAATTCAGATAAATTCCAAATCTAGGACCTTGCCACATTGCTAAGCTTCTAAACATTCAGTAGTAAAGGGTATTTAATGAGACATTTAAAAATTCAACACACTTGAGAACAAAGCGCAATGCTTATCAGTAGGTTTGAACTTTGGAGATGAATTTCCCAAAGCCAACCCTTCCTGAAGATGAGGTTCACAGCTGTCCCACAGGCTCAGGGCCTTCTAACTCAGCTCACTACTACTACTGAGAAAGAAGCAAAGTCTTTTTTTAAACTGTTAGTGTTTTATTTTCTTTGGGGAAAAAATTGCTTCTACATTGGAACTGGGTTCTTACTAAGACTGAGCACTTGTCCATAGAGCAGAAGGAGATGTGAAGTCTCTGCTGCCCAGGTTGGATTGGAGGTATCTAAGTCATTGATCCGTAAGTCTGGTCTTCTGTAGCCACAGTTCAACTAAACTAAAATGCTATGTATGTGCCAATCTTCAGGGATCACATAGTGATGATAGGCAGGATGCTTAGATTCTCGTGATATTTAATCTTCTTGCATCTCTGCCACCTTTCTTCACACTATGATGCTCCCCTTAGGGTTCTGTCCCATCCAGTAAGGGAAATAATTTACTTTGCTTACAAAAGCCTTTGTTGTACAACTGATTTGGTATGATGATGTATTCATCATAATTCAGGGATAACCTGTAAAAACAATGCTGAAGACAAACCCCTTGATAGGCAAATTGTGATATTGAAAACAATGATAAAGCAGTAATATGTATTTTTGAAGCCTACAACTTTTTATGGTATATTTACCACTTGGCTTGGTCAAGACTGATTGACTATCAGCTCTGTATTCAAACATTGAGAATCCAATTGTTAGTAAGTCAGGAACATTCTATTACAGTGTTGGTTAAAGTTGATAGCTATGATAATGTGTGGATACTTGCAAATATTCACATGATTTTTTCCCTCATAGATTTGCTCACTTTGGCAGCTAATGTACAATAGAGTGTTTAGTAAGAAAAAACAAAAAACAAAATAAGTTCATGTGTATTTTTATCATTTAGCTGCTAACAGCTTTGTGTACCTAAGACTTATTCTTTAGTATCTAAGATGTTCAGTTATCTCAGCCTGTCAGGGCTGGGTTAGGTCAGAAGTTAAGTTTAACATAATTTGCTAAGCCTTTATTCTAAAACTGCCATGAAGCTGCCACTGTGCTTGTAGGGTTCTTGCACCTTTAAAGGACTCTGAAACAAGAGGGTGGCCACCCCGTGAAAACATGAGCGGTGATTTCTGATTAGAAGTTGGTATTTAAATCACTCCATCTGGTTCTGTTGTTTAAATGAGTCTGGTTCAGCAGAGCAAAACAAAGTCAAGTGATTTACATCATTTCAGTACCTGTAATTGTATGTAAACAATCTAGTCTAGCTATGAACTGCACGTCTTTGGTGAAGGGTTGTATGGATACCTATTGTAATTTGTCTCAGTGGCTGTGTCTTTAAATGCTGGAAATGGCTCTTTAATGGGAATCTGCAGTAAATCTTAACCATAGAGGCACACACAGGTTTCAGTGTAATGCAGAGCAGGAAGGAGACACAGTAAACAGACATACTCCTCGTCTTAGCATGTACAGCGGTCTCCGTGGGATGCAGTCAGTGTTTATTCAGAGAGCATTGGAAATGGGAACCTGCTGTGCCTTTGCTTTACTGTGGATTTTGATCTCTAGGCTATTTACTTCTTCTGCATGTTAAGGAATGGTATTAAAAGGGACTGGCATCAGTTTACTTTTCACTGAAGTAATAAAAATTTCATAATCATGGAGATACTTTTCATTAATTTTGAAATTTTATTTTATTTTTAACTTTGAAATTTTAATTCTGGGGGGAAGAATATAAAAGACAGATATTTTAAAGTATAATGTAGCATTATATTTTATGTTGCAGTTCAGATTCTGAATTCATATGAATATTTTATATTAAAATTTTTGGTCACAATCAAGGAATCTATTTTGTTTTTATACATTTTTTAGTATTTGAAAAATAAGTACATGCAACACATAATATATTTAAATGTTAAGTAGTGGAGAAAATATTTGGCATCAGTTGAATACTTTGTTCTGTACATATCAAACTCTTCAAGTTGTTTTTAAAGTGACTTTGTGGTTTTTGTATAGTTATAGGTTTATTTATTTTAATTTTATGTCTATGAATGTTTTGCCTCCGTGTATGTAAGTGGACGGCATATGGGCAGTGCTCAGGGAAGCCAAAAGAGGGTGTTGGATCTGATGGAACTGGAGTTACAGGTGGTTGTGTTGCCATGAGGGTGCTGGGAACCTAACCTGGTCTTTTGTAAGAGCAGTCTGTGCTCTTACCTGCTGAGTTTTATTTTTGAGAAAATTTTGATTTTACCTCTTACCGTTTATAGATGCTTATTTCCATGTATACCACAGCCTCTTAGTCTACTAGCCATTGACTTGCTGCTGCTGCTGTTTGTTTTTTAGATGGTCTTGCTGTGTAGCTTTGGCAGGAGTCTTGCTCTGTATACCAGGTTATCCTCAAAATCATAGACATCATAGCTGTTGCTGCCTCCCAGGTGCTGGGATTGAACGTGTGGGCCATCACGTACAGCTAGCCATTAACTTTAAAAGCTGTGTAATTCAGTATCTATTACTACTGCCATGATTACTGGAGTTTTAGCCCATATAATGATTTATATCTACAATCTTACTTAAAAGTATGTAAGCATTTCTTTGAACCTTATTTTGATTATAATTTTATTTTTAATTAGTTAAATGAAGTATTATTACAGACATTGTTTGAAAAGGGAGATAAAATTAGAGTATCATAAACACTAGAGTGAGAACTCATAATTGTGTGAATGAAACTAACATTATCCCTGTTCCTTCTGAGCTCTGTGGTCAGCTCCTGGTTATTTGATAAAGTTTAAAATGTCTTTGGTAGTTTGGCCCAGTGTAACAAAAATGTCGTGTATTACATGATTAAAAAGATAAAAACAAGCCCTGAATTCATTTATCATGGTTTTGTTTTTGAGAGGGTGCTTAGGAATCTAAGATCAATGTGCTGGTTAATGTCTAGAGACACCCATCTTTCTGCAGCATGCATAGGGAGAGTAGGCTTCTCCCACTGTCACAGTGGGGTTAAAGTTTAGGATAAGAAATTTAAGGCTCGTTTATTAATATTTAACATGTTCAACCTAAGCATTTCCTTGAATGCACAGTACATTGTCTAGTATACCCCTTCTTGCTTTCCGTTCGTAAGTGTTGCTCTCACAGCCCACAGTCACAGCCATTTCCCTGCTGCTGCTGGTGTCACCCAGGCGTGACCTTGATTGTCTTTTCCTCTTAGATCCCTACTGCAACCTCTGGCCTCTTATTTCAGTGCCAGCACATGATTGATTTCTTCAGCTCATTTTTAAGTTCTTCTGTTTTAAATTCATTTTTTGGTTTGTCCAGTTGGTTCTGCCCATATGTATATAGGTGGAGGGCCGTCCACTGGGGCGTGGGGAGAAGACACTTAGGAATGAGGAGAGCAGCATCCCTCATGAAAACTAATGCTTTCTCCCCAGCAGCCATCAGCTCGGGGTAGCTCTTCAGCTAGAGCTGGGGTTTTGTGAGGCTCTCATCCATCCATGTTAACATTCTCACTGCCTTGGTCTTCTGCAGGTCTTGTGTGTGCAGCCATTCACAGCTGTGAGCTTATGTGTATAGCAGGCCTGTCATCATGTCTGGGAAACACAGTTTCTCAGCAGTCCTCCCAAACCCCCACTGTCAGTCTTCCCTACTACTTGAGGCTGTAGGAAGGGGATGCGCTGTAGATGTCCCGTGTGGGGCTAATTACTCTTCTGTCCCCCAGCCTCTGCAGTTTGACTCATTGCAGCTTTCTGAAGTAAGCACGATCTACTTCAAAAAGAAGCTTCTCTGGTAATGGTTGAGAGCTGGACTAATCTGTGGGTATAAAGCTCAGTATTGAGGGAGCAGTTTGAGAATGTGTTCAGTTAGCAATTAGTGGTCCAGCTTGTCTGCTGAGGCCTATGACCGGCCCTGGGTTCTACTTCTCTGTGTTCCTCAACATAGAGGCGGACACATAGCTGCTAATGAGTTTTTGATTGTTTTCCTAGAAGGTTAAACATCTTCTGTAAACATCATGAGTTACCATAATAAAAACATTTTTAAAATATTTGTAAGTGTAAAGAAGAAAGGAGAAATAATGTCTATTGTTAAATGACAGAATAATTCAGAACCTAGAAGTACCTTGAAGGACAAAATGATTTGATTTTAAAAAGATAAAATTAGACATGTATTAAGTCTGAATATTTGCCTACTCTTGCTTTCATAGTGAAATAGGACAGGTTGGGAAGTTACATTGTAGGCTAGATACATTGGTTTCCAGCAATCAAATAAAAAGCATTTGGGGATATTTGGAATTTTGACTGATTTTTTTCTTTTTTTGAGATAGGTTTTTACAGTGTAGCCCAGGCTCCAGTATATAGCTTGGGCTGGCTCCAGCTCACAGAAGTCTACTTGCTTTGTCCTTCTGAGAGATGGGCTTACAAGTTTGAGCCGTCTGCTCTGGCTCAACAGCAAATTCTTAAAGCAAGAATAAGTTCAGTAGACATTATTGGTTTATTTTGTACTAATATCTCTATTCCATGCACTTAACAGTTTTTTTTATATAGTACTTACACTGACCAGTGCCTGAGGCCTTCTTGTCAAGAGGAGAGAATGGAGACATGCTTTAGAGGTGTGCTCCAAAATACAAACTCCCTGTCAGCGCTGAGTGCTCCTTGCCTAGGCTTTGTCAGCGCTCCTCCCCTAGGCTTTGTCAGTGCTCCTCCCCTAGGCTTTGTCAGTGCTTTGCACTCCGCCCCTAGGCTTTTCCAGGGGCATCAGGGTTGGCTTTGTTGATGGACTTACACTGGTTGGTGGGCACCACACAGCCCATTTCTGCCTTCCCTGCAGCCCCAGACATGCTTTGCTGCTCCCTTCATGGCCTCTAACTGACTTTTGCAAAGGAGAGATGCTCTGTTATAGTTGAGCTTCAAGGGCTTGTTGTTTCCTGATTTTATTTTACATTTTTGATATAGATAATTTCCTCACTTAGACTACCATTACTGAGCATCGTAGGGTAGAAGGTAGTCTGCGGCCAGTGGCTTCTGTAAGGAGGTGATGGTCTCCCGCCCCTGGCATGTTAGGCTTCTGTTCTCACTGTGCTCTGGTGACAGCATGGCTGCTGTGTCTCCTGTGCGGTAGTTGAGAGTGGACAAAGTACACACTTTTAGGACCTCCCTGCTTCCTTATAGAGCATTTGGTATGTAAGTGATTTAACAGTCATGCAGTCAGGATTTTCAGAGTAAATAATTTCCATTACTGTCTCCTTGCATTTGTGAGTGTATGCAGGAACATGATACTCTTCTGATGGATTTAGAGAAGCTAAAACAGCAAGTGAAAATATCAAGCTAATTAAGACTTCAGTTTTTGTAGTCACTGATAAGCAATTAGTTCTTAATTTATAATACCAAGAATTCCACAGTTAATTAGGAATTGATGTAGATTTTATACAGATACACTAATTTTTAACTTATAGTTTTATGTTCATTTTAACATTTACTATAATTTTATTCAACCTGCATATTAGTGAGCACAACTTAAAAATAATAAAAAGCCAAGTTTTTACTTGATAAATTATAAAAAGTATTTAGGTGACAGTTGCTGATGCAGAGTTAAAAAGGATCTCCTTTCAGTCATGAGTGTTTCTTTCTGTTGCCCAGGTCATCCTGTGCCGAGTTACTGAAAGTTCCTGTAGATTGGAACTCTGATGTTGGACTTGTAGCCCTGCATCACTGTGTATATGTGCGCTTGTCTTTTGCTTATGCACACGTCTGATGAGTGACTGCTTCAGAAGACTCCTTATCCCTTTTCAAAGAATGCATAATCTGTCTCAGCAGGTCAAAACCAAACCAACCCAACCAAACAAAAACATTTGCATTAGGAGGGGATAACCAGTCTTACACAGGAGCATGGTCCTCACAGTCAGCAGAAAGTACATTTAAGTTGGAGTTCCCAAATGTGATAAGTATGAAAGAAATAAAAAATTTCCAGTTCTTAATGTTATAGTTATTGTTAGGCAAAATGAGTCAAATTGCAGTGCTCTTAGCCACTGTGTGACCTGCCCAACAGCCATCACGGTGACTTGTTTCTGCCTTTTTTCTTTCTGCTCTTTTTTTTTAAAACTAATTGGCTCATGTTTAGTTTACTGAATGTCATCTGGACTCAGTAAAAAGCAAGTGACCTGCATTGAATTAGTGTAATTGTAATACAAACAGAAGAGTGCATAGTTTTGGTCTTACACAGGAAAGGAGAAAGTTGGAGAGATTTTCCTGTTTGATAAATGAAACTGAAGCTACGGGGTCCAGACCTGGTTCATACTTGATTTTACCTTTATAGTTTTTTGTTAGATCAGTATTTGGGCTTTTAGGTACTTGTTCCCCATAAGAAAGATTGTTTTTCCTTTTGAAACTTCTATAAAAGTTTTTTCTTTTAATCCTTCAATTGCAATGTATTAAGTTGTGAACCTAATTCCTCTTTAATCATAGTTAATATTGTCTAGAACAGAAGTACTGTTGGGAATTTGGCATATCATTTTATCTTTGACATGAGTAACATTGAAGCATATTTTCAAATGCTATTTAACTAGTTTTAGGTGGTCTGTGTTACAGTCTGTGTCAGAGAGATAGCAACTTTCCTTTCCAGGGGTAAATAGAGCTAAAGAATTAACATATCATTTTAAACGATGTAGTTTTCTTTAAAAAAGGTAAGATTTAACCTAATGGTCAGCCCTGAAAACAAACATACAATTAACACACACACACACACACACACACACACACACACGCATACATACATATATATATATATATATATGTCGATGTATGTGTATACATATATGCATGTAACAATTAATAAAAATAAAAGGCCATGTATATGAAAGAGATCACGAAGGGATTTTTGGAGGGAAGAAAAGGAAGAGAGAAATGATGTAATTATATTATAATTTTAAAATGAAATAAATAATAATAAAAAGATTTATATAATCTGAAGAGAAACGAGAATATGTATTTTAAATTTTTAATTGTATGCCCTTGATCTAATAATTAAGTTTTACTTTGATGAAGGAATCATGTTATGATGAGTTTTTTGATATTCTAAGTTATATTCTCTGTAATTTATACCCTATAACACTATAAGGTAAAGTACAATAACTTTTTAACAGTTCAGTCTTTCATTGATGTCAACTTAGCTTGTACTTTTTGCTTTCAATATTTATTGAAATATTGCTCTCATTTGGTGTATGTGTGTGTGTGTGTACGTGAGGGGGGGGAGGGAGGGGGGATGGAGGGAGGGAAGGAGGGGGAGAAGGAATGAGAATACATATGGTAGTTAGAGGGCAGCCTTGAATTCCAACTTGGACTCTTCCACTTTTCATTTCAGACAGCGTCCCTCATTGGCATGCACCTTTGCTAAGTAGGCCAGGCAAGCTTGCTGGTGTGCTTCCAGATGTCTGCCTGCTCACACCACTCATTCACACCAACTGGAACTGCAGGAGCCCTTCCTCACGCCAGTCTTTTTAAGTGTGCTCTGAACTCCTGTCTTCATGTTTGGGATGCAAGTACTTCATTATCTGTGCCATCTCTGTAGCCCCTCTCTTTTATAAGTATTCCCTTCCCTGCTAGATTGTGTGTCTCAACAGAGCATGCAAATAATTAAGTCTTACTTAATTAACTAATATAGGGTCCCATATGCTAATTTATTTTACATTTAATTGATCATTATGGGTGTCTGACTCAATGTCTGGCATGAAGCATACTTTCAGATATTAATTAAAAGGAATGAATTTATTTAAATTCGCATTTAAAAATCTATACTCCAAACACCATTGAAGTACTAAATAATCTAATACATCTTTGTGAAGTGTAATTGCAGTGGTAGAAGCCTAGCTGTTCTATTTACTAATGTATCACTTAGACAAAGGTAATTTCTTCATATGTCAATTTATTTTCTTAATGATAAAATGAGAATAAATATAGTCTTTTATCCTGATGAGTTACTAGGTTAAGTGAGGTAACTCATGCAAGGTTCTTCAGGAGGATTGCCCATACATGTTGATTTTTCTCTTTGTTATTTTAGATCTTTAGAATCATAGGAAGTATATGAATTTATTAGAGGTATATTGTTCTATGTTGAGAACACTAAAAGTAGGTAATATTCTAAGAGCCTATTGAGAGATGAGTAATTAGGAAAAGGTTCTATGCTAAGACATTTGTGCTTTAGAAATGATGGAGAAAGACTGATGAGGACTGGCATGCAGGTTACTCCCTGGGAGAGCTGCCTGGTTAGCTCTCTTGGGGAGGAGTCTGCAAGCCAGGTCACTGTGGTCATCAGGTACCATAGCAGTCTGTGCTGTCTCTGAGCAAATGATGTAGCATTTAATCACATATATAAATTGTGACAATGGTAATAACTATTATTCATCATTAGTAATAACTATGGACAATTCCTACTGACTGTACACCACATACCAGGTATTCTTATGTTAATCTCAGTTCTATGGATGTCATTCTAAAGGTATGCTTTCCAGCAGCCTCTGGGCACTTGTCAGAAATGTGTGTTCATTGGCTTCATCTCTGGCCTAGAAAATGAAATTCTCACGGTGAATTTGGCAATCTGTGTTGAAACAAGAAAATTCTGTTGCATGATAAAAATGTAAGAACTGTTCTTATGTGTCTATCTGTACACTACTGAGAAAGCCATGTTTATTAATGTTTTAATAATATTACTGTTAATTATCTGTTTTTAAAATATAGATTGAGCATAGTTTAGTAAGTGTCTGATTAGTAAACTCCAATTTTATTCTGAAACTTTCATCTGCTTGCATAGCAGGCAGGCTGACTTGATGGCTGAAAACATGGGCTTTGGAGCTAGACCACCTGGGCTAGTTTATAACTCTGCCCTGTATTTGCAGAATATAGAAGAACATTACATGTCCTTCTTATATTTTAGTTTTCTGTGGAATATAAAATAAATAATTCCTCCTAGGGTTCCAATGAAAATGAAAAGGGGTGATTCTTTTTAGGTATTTAGTATACTGTCTTGTAAATCATGCTATCTAGCGCCAACAGTAATTACTACTGTATTTGATCCATACATGTATCAAATGTACACAATAAAAAAATTAGAAAAAATTAGAAATACCCTAAAGACAGACTGTTCATCATAAAAATAACATCTCAGAGCTTGTTTGGGGCCTTAAGTTCAGTGCTCCTTTTTCCCCTGTTCTGATTCAGTGGAATGGTACCCTCCTTCCGCGCTGCCTCTGCCCAGCGCTTCTTCCCTCTCTTGTAAAACCTTACAGATTCAGGAGCCTCTTGTTGCTGCCTCCTCTTACCACTCCTTGTATAGACTTTGGTCCTTTTTTCACTACCCACCTGAAACTGTTGACAGAATATCTATTTGCTATTCTTAGCTCTTTTGACTTCTTTGATATGCCATTTCTTGATATCCCCCAGCCCCCATGGCTATCAATCTTGAGGCCTAGACTTATTTTTATTTTTTATTTTTATTTTTTTTATTTTTTATTTTTTATTTTTAATTAATTTATTCTTGTTACATCTCTATGGTTATCCCATCCCTTGTATCCTCCCATTCTCCCCTCCCTCCCATTTTCCCCTTATTCCCCTCCCCTATGACTGTTCCTCAGAGGGATTACCTCCCTCTGTATATGCTCATAGGGTATCAAGTCTCTTCTCAGTGACCTGCTGTCCTTCCTCTGAGTGCCACTAGGTCTCCCCCGCCAGGGGACATAGTCAGATGTGAGGCACCAGAGTACTTGAGAAAGTCAAATCCCTCTCTCCACTCAAGTGTGGAGACTGTCTTGTCCATGGGCTAGATCAGGGTAGGGGTTTAAATTTTTCCGCCTGTATTGTCCTTGGCTAGGGCCTTAGTTTGAGCGGGACCCCATGACCCAAATCTGCCTATCATAATGTTCTACTTGTAGGTTTCTAGAACCCACTGGATCCTTCTACATTGCTATTCACCCATTGTTCTCTCATCTAGAGTCCCAATAGGATGTCCTCCCCTCGGTCCCAGTTTCCTGGTAAGGGAAGGCTTTCATGGGACATGTCCATTGGGCTAGTATGCAGATATAAGTGAGTATATACCATTTGAGTCTTTCTGCTTCTGGGTTAACTCACTCATTATGATCATCTCTAGCTCAATCCATTTATCCACAAATTTCGGGAATTCCTTGTTTTTAATAGCTGAGTAGTATTCCATAGTGTATATGTACCACAGTTTCTTTATCCATTCTTCTACTGAGGGACATTTAGGCTGTTTCCATGTTCTGGCTATTATGAATAAGGCTGCTATGAACATGGTTGAGCAAATGTTCTTGTTGTGTGCTGGTGCATCTTCTGGGTATATTCCAAGGAGTGGAATAGCTGAGAAACACTTAACGAAATGTTCAACTTCCTTAGTCATCAGGGAAATGCAAATCAAAACAACTCTGAGATTCCATCTTACACCCATCAGAATGGCTAAGATCAAAAACTCAAGCGACACCACATGCTGGAGAGGATGTGGGGAGAGAGGAACACTCCTTCATTGCTGGTGGGAATGCAAACTAGTACAACCACTTTGGAAATCTATCTGGTGCTATCTCAGAAAACTGGGAATAGGGCTTCCTCTAGACTTATTTTTAATTATCTGTTTAGGTAATTATTTTTCTATGCTGTTGAGACACTTCAAATCTAATATTTATTCATTTTTTTAACCTTTTACTTAATGTCTTGTATTGTCTCTTATACAGCCAGTTGCCAAATTGAAACCTGGGAGTTATCTTTCTGTGCATCTTCCACTTTTATTAGCCACCGCGCTGTGTTGGCCCCGCCCCTGCTCGCCCACGGGGCCCCTGCCCGCCCACGGGGCCCCTGCCCGCCCACGG
>OU015748.1:65267376-65287190 GCA_907169655.1 Acomys percivali | reverse complement strand
CGCCCACGGGGCCCCTGCCCGCCCACGGGGCCCCTGCCCGCCCACGGGGCCCTGCCCGCCCACGGGGCCCTGCTCGCCCACGGGGCCCTGCCCGCCCACGGCCAGGACCGCTTCAGGTTCTCATTGCTCAACCAACAATTGACACATCGGTGCTTCCTTAAGACTTCTCTACTTCCATACTTCAGACTTAATATTTTCCCTCTGTATTTCTGCAGTAGTCCCCATCTTGTTTTCTTCCCCAGAGTGACCTTCATTACACTGCTTCATTGATCATTCTAAATCAAAGCACAGACAGATCTCCTGATTCCCTTAAAACAAAAACAAAAACAAAAAACCTCCCCGTTAGAACGCAGTGTTAAAGTTCCGTGGCTAGTTTAATAGATTCTTCAGAGTTATTATGGGAGGCCTTGGCTCTGAACCCCTTTCTGTTTATGTGCCACTTTTTTTTTTAGCGGTATTTTATTTGTAGGTTCCTTCAGGTTTTTATCTTTGCCCTCTCTGTATTCAGTGATATTTTGTTAGCTACATTTTCTTCATCTTTCCTCTAAACATTCTCCACTGAAAACATCTCGAGTTTTCTTACCACTTAGTAACCACCAAGCTTAGACACTTTATTTTATTTGGGTGACTTCTTTATGACTTTATTGACAACAGATGTACAACATTTAGTGGATTTTTTTTAATTGTAAAAAGGTATTAATGCAATGTTTTGTGACATACAGGTATTAAATATTGTAGTACATTGTATAAAATTGGAGTATGTTGTTTTCTTTGTGCTTTTAATAACTTGGAAGGGAGACATGTCTGTGGATGTGCCACTGGGTCCTCATCTGAGAGTCTGTCCACTCCCTCCTGCACCTCCCAGCCACTGTATGGCCTTCTGCCCCAGCCGCACATGACAGGGTGGGGCAGATCTCCTTTCGTTCTGCTGTGGAGAAGTGGATACACATCACGCAGTGAGACTTTTTGATAGTCATGTTTTGATGCATAACCCCTCCCCGACTCATGCTCTGTAAGGAAGACCAGTAAAGTCACTGTCATCCCAAGTGCTACTTTGGTGCGTCCTTGTTGAGTTTATGTGGACGCCCTCTAAGGAACAGGCACTCGGTCAGTCACATCTTTGCGGGGGAAGAGTCCTTGCAGCAGTGCTATAAGTCGTACTGTGGTAGTGCACACCTGTCATCCCAGCACTTGGGAGGTGGAGGCAGGAGGACTAGAATTCAAAGCTATTTTAGCTATATAGCAGGTTTGAAGCCAACCTGGACTACATGGAACCCTGTTACGTGCGTGCATGTAAGTGTGTGTGTTTTGTGTGTTCATACATAATGAAACTTGAAGGAAAGAGGAGCCTTATCTGCTTCATCTGGTAACAGCTTGAGTGCTACCATGTGTTTGCGCAGCCGTGAGTGAGGCACTGCACGAATGAAATCAAAAGAAATGAGAAGAGGAACTAGTGTTACAATTTTCTTTTTCTCTGACAAAATGTTTCTTTTCTCCACTCTATACTCATAATTCATCATATTTTATTTTTAGCCTAGTTCAGTTTTGAGTTCAAAATGGAAATCCTTTAGGGTAGCATCTGAAATGCTAATTTTGAACTTTGCTATGGCACTTGTCCAATAGAATCTGTTAAAAATTTTCCTCTAGGTCAGATCTAAGTTAGAAGAATGAGGTAACTTCAATATGAACCCAGATTGTAATACAGTCTTTCTCTCCAGTGACTTGGCAAAGTCACTACTCCATTTGTATTTTGAATTGGGGAAGCTGAGTTAATATGGCTATTTGCCAGTGATAGCAGATACTGGCAAGATAGTCTCGTTCCCTGCGCTTAATTATGTGGTTTTATTATAACATTTTCCACATATTTGTTGGTACTTACTAGTCTTTCAAGGTGAATTACTTGTTTGCCATTGTCTCATATATACTTTATTCTGAAGTTAATCTTTACTAGTAAGTCTTCTGTCTTCCTAAGACGGCCAGCCAACACACACACACACACACACACACACTGTATAATATATATGTATAATATATATAATACACACATATAATATATATGTATAATACATTATATAACACACATATATATATAACATTATATATACAATGTGTGTATACATATTTTATTTAGCTATCCACTTCCATCTCTTTGTAAGATTTTACACAGCTTAAGTACCCCTCCTAAGGCTAGTATGTACTTATTCAATTGTCTTTTCAGTACTGGGTATCAAACTCAGAGCATTGGGCATGCCAGGATAACAGTTTCCCCTTGAGTTGCACTCCCACCCTATCTCATTTGTAATTGCTTTTTCTCACAGTGTTTTGGATGTTGAGATACAACAATGAATGAAACAAGAGCCCAACGTTTAGCCAGGCATGGTGGCCACACCTTTATTCCCAGCTCTCAAGGAGGCAGAGGCATGGGGATCGCTGTGAATGTGAGGCCAGCCTGGTCTACAAAGTGATTCTAGGACAGCCAAAGCTACACAGAGAACCCCTCCCCCATGAAAAAGAGTCCAACCTTTTAAAAAGGTACTTACATACCAGAAGAGAGAGACAATAAGTTGTATATGTACATATTTAAAAATGATGTCAGATATTGATGAGTAAAAGGGACACAGAATGACAAATGTGCATTATATGCGCACAGATAGGTTGAGCAAGGATGAGGTAGCTGTTAGGGTTAGTACAGATAGCGGAGGGAAGTGAATGAGCCATGCAGATCCTTTTTGAAAGCATGTTTCCTTTAGAAGAAATTAAATGGAATCTTTGGTGTAAGCAACAGCATGACGGCTGAGGCCGCTGGATCTGGTGAGATGAGGAGAAGTCAGAGATGAGGTAGAGGGGCAGCACAGGCCAGGCCGCGGAGGCTTCCTGAGCCACGGTTCATCTTTAGCTTTTACTCTGAGACTTGAAGCCATTAGACGGTCTTAGAGCAGTGTTGTGTTCTGATGCTAGATTTATGCAGCTTCTCTCTGTTGAGCCGGGTTAGTAGCCACACAAGGGTGCAAGCAGAGAAAACAAACCATGAAGACGCTACTTCTTCACGGGTCAGGTAAGAGGTGGGTGGCTGGAGCTGGGTAATAAAGGTAAGGAGCTTTCAGACGCTGGATGGAGGGATATTTCTTTTGTTTTCTGATTGTCCGTATGTGAGATGTGATAGACAGACATAGATTTTTGTCTTTTATTTTCACTTAGGATGTAGGATCTGGATGTATGAAAGTAAAAAATGTTAAGCTGAGTTGTAAAGTGTTTCCTTTGTGTTCATTTCTTAAGACATCTGACCTTAAAAGTATTTTAGCTACAGATCATCGTCCTCCACGTCTATTGGGAATTAACAGAGATCTACTCGAATTACCTCTGCCTGGTTAATGAATCTGATCGGGGGTTTTCAGGCTCATAGGAGACATGTTGCTCAGGCTACCCCATTTCTTCCTGAGTTCCCACCTTAGTAAAGTGTACAGGTGTGCACTGGAAGAACACTCTCAAGTGAGTCTGTGTCTGAGGCATGTTACACTCAGGACCACAAGCACTCCTCTTTCTTCATCATGGCCAAAAATTAGAGGAATAAGCTAATTTTATTGCCTCACGTTATCCCCTCCCATCTTTCCTGAAATTTTGCCAGATAGATGCACTTGGAACTATATATGAGTGATCTATCTGCATGGACACTTACACACCAGAAGAGGATATCAGATCACATATAGATGGTTGTGAGCCACCATGTGGTCGCCGGGAATTGAACTCAGGCGTTCTGGAAGAGCAGACAGTGCTCTTAACCGCTGAGCCATCTCTCCAGCCCACATTTGGAACTATAGTCAACAGATACTTGAAGCTTATGCATAAGGCGAAGAGTTGTTATTCATCCTTCTCTCATGGAGCGGCTGGTTGCTTTGCCTACTGAACTGGGATGAACTTGACAATGGAAAGTTTGATGTGTGGTGGGAAGGATGAAATGTTATAAAGGAGAGAAGCACAGAACTTTCTGGAAGAGTAGCGAGCACTGAGAGCCCATGCTTGGAGGCTGGTAGAAATGGGACTGGAAGAGAGAAAATGAAAGTTGAGGGGTGGTTGTGATAAAGGTCCCTCCCCAGATTGCCTTTCTTTGTTGCCTTTATTTTTACTGTTCATGAGGGTAGGTGTGCACATAGGTGTGTTGGGAAAGAAAAGGGTCATGGAGAGGCAGTGGGAAGTGGAGGTAGCAGAGAAAGTAGAAATACTTTTTAAGTAATGACTGGCTAACAGTCAGGCCCAGGTGGTTTAGTATTGTTTTCTTGTATGTTATAAGACTCAGAGTCTTAACATTATTCTTAGGAGGTTTTGTTTCCATTTTCCAGTTTTTCTTTCTTCCTAAGGTGCTGCCATCTGTCTCCTTTTCCTCCTCCTCCTCCCCACCCCCTGTATCCTAGCAATAATAGAAGGTTATTGAAGTTCTTGCTTGTAGTTGCAGCAGACTATAGTTGTTGAATTATTAAGTTTGTTACCTTCCTAATCTCTGGGAAGCTGTGTATTGCCATATAGCTCTAGGTAATTAATAGAGCATGAGTGGATCCACATCCATATATTTATGTGAAACCTTTGCTAATTCTGTTTAGCATTTGGTTTATTATATTCCATGGCTAGTAGATTTAGACAAAGTAAATGAAAGTCTCAAATTTTTGTATTCAGAGTTCTGAGTGTGACATATTTTGTTAGCCACAGGTATATTTTATTGGTAATAATTTTGTCCTCTAAGTGTGCATTATTTGAATCATTCATCTGTATTGAACTTTGTAAGGAATTGCTGCCATTTTGGGTTCTAGATGTGTGTGTGTGTGTGTGTGTGTGTGTGTGTGTGTAATGTTTTATTTAGAGTCATAGTGCTAAATAGCTGTAAGCTGCTACAACAAAAACTGAGAAACTGGACTCTTAGGAAGGGAGGGAGGATCCTTACCACTTCAATCCATATAATTTACTATATTTTAATAGACTAAAAAGAAGGATCACATAATGCAACAAAATTCATTTGATAAAATTCAACACCAGTGTATGATGTTGAACAGTTTCACAGTATTCAGAGTAAAGAGCAAGCATTTCTTTAATTTGATAAATAATATGTATAAACAGCTAATGGTGAAAGAATATTTCTCTCTTCTATTAGGAGATTTCTCTATTAGGAGAAAGAACTATATCTGCTATCACCATTTTTATTCAGTACAATGTAAGAGATTCGGTCAGAACAGAAGGCAAGTAAAGACATATGCAATGGAAAGAAAAAATGATCAGTATTCCATAGTACCTACCACAGTTTTCTTTATCCATTCTTTGACTGAGGGACGTGTAGGTTGTTTCTAGATTCTGGCTATTATGAATAAAGCTGCTATAAACATGGTTGAGCAAATGCCCTTGTTGTGTGGTGGAGCATCTTTTGGGTATATTCCAAGGGGTGGAATAGCTGGGTCTTGAGGTAGCACTATTTCCAGTTTTCTGAGAAGGTCCCAGATTGATTTCCAAAGTGGTTGTACAAGTTTGCACTCCCACCAACAATGGAGAAGTGTTCCCATTTCTCCACATCCTTGCCAGCATGCACTGTCACTTGAGTTTTTTATCTTAGCCATTCTGATGGGTGTAAGATGGAATCTCAGAGTCATTTTGATTTGCGTTTCTCTGATGACTATGGATGTTGATCATTTCTTTAAGTGTTTCTCAGCCATTTGATATGTCTCTGTTGAGAATAATCTGTTTAATTCTGAGCCCCATTTCTCGATTGGGTTATTTGGTTTTATGGTGTTTAATTTCTTGAGTTCTTTATATATATTGGATATTAGCCCTTTGTCAGAAGTAGGGTTGGTGAAATATGTCTGTCAGAGATATTGGGCCAGAAGGCTGAAGATGATGCTCCAGTGTCATAGAGAGTGTTGGTGACTGTCCAGGCAGTAATCTGTCTCAGTCAGTTTTTCACTTTGGAAGCTGCCAACCTGCACTTCCTGTTCTCTCAGGTATTTAAGTTTTATCCCTTCTCAAGTCTCTGATGGGTTTGAAGACCAGATAGTTTAGTCTTTCAGTTAAGCTTAGTAGGTTAGGGTTAAGATGTTTTTAGATCAAAATAGATTTTTAAGTTAATAGAAATGAGATATGATAGATATTGATGTTCATTCAGAAATTTAGACCCAACAAGAAAAGAAAGATGTTTACTTCCAGTTTGCCAAATACAAATGGCCAAATAACTATGAATGTAACATTTATATAATTCCTGACTGTCTCATGGTTCTTCCTGCTGTATGGAATTTATTTTACTCAGGTGTAATAATATAAATGTATATGTTAAAAAAGACGTAATAAAGTTATATTGTCCATCATTCAGATGGTATGGTGTTCTTTATAGAAAATTTACACATAGATTTATACATGTGTAGAGGCCTGTAAATATGCTAAAAACCCATTGCGTTTCTCTGTCCTTTATCCACAAACATATGGATGTCAGTGACAGAAGTGCAGCAGCATTTAAAGTCACTTAAAATAACTATTTTATGTATAAAACTTTACCACCCCTTTTCCTTTTTTTAAAAATTTATTATTTTTCCTTTTTTTTTCTTTTCATTTTTTTATTTTAATTTTGGTTTAGCAACTGTTTTTTAATAACTATTTTATTCCCATTTGTTTTCCATCTACTTTCCTATTTTAAACTTCATTGGTTTATATTTTTATTGTTATCTTTGTTGTGCTTGCTTTAATTTGCTCTTCTTTTTTCCACTTCCTTACGGTATGAGCAGGAGTGCCGACATGAGCCTACTGCCCTTCCTGATATGAGCACCCAGTGTTCCCCTTGTCCATCCCAGGACTGCACCAGCTGTGTCCTGTAAATCTGATGTTTTGCATTTTTTCTCATTCAGTTCAGTGTTTTTAAATATTCGCCTTAAGGCTTCTCCTTTTGACCCATGGATTATGTAGAAACTGCTGTTTTGTTTCTATGTATTGGGTCTTCTGGTCATCTCTCTTTTAAGATAGCTAATTCAATTGCAATGTGATTGGATGCTCTATGGTCTCCGTTTTTTTGACTCTGTTGCTGTGTGCTGTGTGTGTGGATATGGTCTTTCTTGGCATCTGCCCTTGAACAGAGTGTGCATGCTCTGTAAGTGACCAATAGGTTCTGCTAGGTGATAGGGTTGAGATTGTCTATCCTTCCTGCTTTTCAACAGTTACTCTGTCTGTTGAAGTCTATTAACTCTAACAGTGGATTTGTCTGGTTTTCATGTTTTAGATTTATTTCATACTTTGGTTTTCTGTCTTTTAGTTTCTGTTTTCTTTTCTTGCCTTCCTGTGGGTTACTTGAATGTATTTTTGAGTTCCATTTTGATTTATCCATAATGTTTATGAGTTTCTTTCTTTCACCAGCTTGAGTGAAGTATAGAAATATAATTTCTTTTTTGTGTTCTTACTTTCTCTCATGTATTAATAATTCCTCTGCATGCATTAAATCTTTGTGTTGAAACTACAAAAAATAATTTCAAAAACTCAGGTAAAAGAAAAAAGTATTTTGCTTTACCCGTTTTTAAAAACTGTATTCTATTTTCCTTCCTACTATTTCACATTTTCTAATTTTCATAGTTTTCTTTACTCAGAAAATTCACATTCACATTCTTTCAAAAGCGAGCTGCTCCGGCTCTCTTGTGCTTTCTTCTACCTAGACTGTTTTGCTTTTGCTGTGCACCATGCACTGTATCAGTTGGCTGGCCATTCTTCTGTTTTCATTTTACGCCTCTCTCACACTCATGGTTTCCAATAGGAAATTGGCTGTCATGAATATGGGAACTTTGACTTGGTTGCTGAGAAGTTTATGGGACTCTGTAGCTGTCCCTCCCACAGCTCTCCCACCCTCCCAAATGTGCCCAAGTCACCTCTCCCCTGTTGTTCATGCAGAATGAGGGTTTATGCCATTGTTCTGTCTTCTAGCTCACTGGTTTCTTTTTCATTAGATCCTTACAGCCTGAGGTTGAAGCCAGAAACTGAGCTTTTTATTTTGGCTGTTGTGCTTTCATTTCTAAAATTGTCCATTTAGTGTTCTTTCTCTTAGACAGAGAAACACACACACACACACACACACATACACACACACACACAGACACACACACAGACAGATAGACAGACTGACTTGACAAAAAGTGCCCTTCAACCATTTTTTTTTTTAATTAAAATATTTTTCTTCTGGTTCTACTTTAAAATATTTTAATTCCTCTGTTAAACATCTGTTGTCTTTTAGTCAGTGAAGTTGTGATCTTCATGGTTCTTGATAGGATAGGTAATTTTTAGTTGAAAATTGGACATTAAAATGTTTCTCATCTCTGAGTCTCATGTAACCTCTATGTTAGATGTACTTTCGTGACATAACTCCAGTTGGGGACCAGTTTGAACTCCACATTCCTTACTCAGCCTTCGTTGACACCTGTGACCGGGATGACCCCTCATTGCTGGCTGGTGGAGTTGTAGTTCCAGCTCCTCACATACACTCCATTGCTTGGTGGATCTTCCTGTTGTGTGACAGTCAAAGTCTCAATGGTCATGTAGACTTCCTCAACAGGTGGAGCAAAGGGCTGCTGACTCCTGCCAGGCTGAGGTGGAAGTCCACGCTCCCATGGCCTCTCCTCACAACACTGGAGTGGCAAGATGCCTTCACTCCATGGCTGGTCTTCTACGATGCCACCATGACAGAAGTCCTGTGGTCCCCATGGCAGAAGTCCTGTGGTACCCTTCAGTTCCGTGAAGGTGGGAATGGAGGTTGTCCTTCATTCCTTATGGCATGCATGGGGCAGAACTATAGGTTCTTGCCAGCCATAGATTCTAATTGCTTAGCAATATATGAGTAAAATTGTAAAATAGGTAAAATGCAAATATGTGTACAACATAGATATGTAAAAATGTTTTCTTCGGTAACAACAGAAGCAGTGTGGGTGTTGTTGATGAAAGCATGCCCCTGAGTCAGCTTCTGTAACTCACTTCCCTCCGCTGTTAGTTCTCAGTTGTGAAACTGGCGTGCTTCCCTGAGTTTGCACTTGGTACAGTGAGCTTTGGAGTGGGTGCTTTGGCTTCATACACTTACTGTGAAAAACAAGAATTGAGGAGGCGGGGAGCTTCTCAGATGATTCTGACATATGGCCCAAGTTGAGAACTCTTTGCCCAGGCTTTGGGATTACCTATCTATTTGCTTGTGGTTCATAAGACATTTTAAAGAAGACTATGGAATTAGAGATTGCTACGTGGTTAAAAAAAAAAAAACCAAGAAACAACAAAAAATAAAAATAAATAAAGTGTTTTCATTATACTTTTACTAAGACATAGATTAAAGCATTTCCAAGGTGAGATGGAGGAATTATGAGAGACAGATTGTTTTCCTCTTAACTTTTTCCCTGAATTCCTGCAATTTGCAGTTTCTTTCTGGCCTTACCTAAAGGTATTACTCTCATTCCAACTCCATCTTCTTGGCAAGTTGAGTTTTCAGCTTACCTACCCTGATGTTTCTCTTAAACACTAATACATTTTTTTCTGAGATTCATTTTGAGCCTGAGAATCCATAGACAGGAGCCTGCCTTTCCCTGGTAATGCAGGCTGTCCAGGGGGTGTGTCTCTAATGATAGAGAGATTCTCCTGTGTAGTCTCACAGAGGACCCAGGACCCACTGCACCTCTTCCCTTAGGTTACTTTCCAGGCAAGCAGACCGGCGCTTCCTGGCTCAGTGAACGACTGTGGCGGTTCCTCTGTCTTAGTGGTTTTTAGCCTTCCTAAAGCTCTGACACTTCAGTACAGCTCCTCGTGTGGTGGTAACCCTCAGCCAGAAAGTTGTTTTCATTGCTACTTCATAACCGTAATTTTCTACAGTTAAGAACTGTAATGTAAATTGTAATGTATATTATACTATGCAAGATATCTGATGTGTGAGCCCTGTAAAAGAGTCATTTGACACACCTCAAAGTGGTGGAGGTGCACAGCTTGAGAACCATGCCTCAAATAGAGATGGAACAAGTTGTGAGTTTCTGGACCTGACACTTTACTCAGTGGAACAAGGTTTGCTTCACACCTTTTCCATATTTTCGTTTTCTTTCAAACTAGCTTATTTTACACCTGGACTGCTAACATCTTTTGTACAAAAAGAAGAACTAGATCCAGCCATCTCACTTGTATAAAAACAAAACACTGGGCTGCACAGCCAGGTGGCTGGTGTTTCTGACTGAGGTCCAATTTTAACTTCATTTATTCTTTGCTCTTATTTGTAGAATTTTTAAAAAGAGGTTTTACTATATTTCCTTTTTTAAAAAAACCACAATTTTTATTTGACTTAGCTTGCTACCTGTGTATTATGCTCACTCACAAAACAGCTCTGTTGTTCTTTGTCGTTTTCTAAGGTCCTTCCCCCAGCTTCCTCTCCATTTGCTCCTGCAGCTGTGGTCTACTGTTATCCTGGTTTGCTCCTGCTCCTGTGCATTCATGGATCAGTGGCTTAATTCCTATATGCATGTTGACTCACTCACTGTGATTCTAACTCCATGAGTGATAGCACCTCAGTGAAGACTCTCGAGCAGCCCGGGCTCTCCTCTCCGGAGTCTAAGGATTGGGACTGCAGGCGCAAAGCTGGTTAGGTGTTTTGAAGTACATTTATTTTTTGGCCTCTTCAGAGTACTTGTGACCAGAGAAATTAAAAAAAAAAAACACCAACTTAATGGTAGGTTCAGTATGTAGTTAAGCAGTATATTGTGTAGAAACAAGCACAGGATAATCATACAATTTATTGTACTAACATTCTTCAATCAAATGGTGTTAGAGATAAGATAAATTATATGGCTCTAATATGTGCCTGTGCTATTTGGTTGGTGACAGGGAAGTTTAAGGCTAGCCACTGGTAATCAGCACTTTCTATAACAGGGCTTACGACTTATTCAAAGCACAGAGATTCTTAGGAGGATCCTCATGGTCAGTCGAACCCAGTAAAGATTGTGAGAAAATCTACTAGTCCGATATTGATTTTCTAAAAAGTTAAAGACAGAAATGAAAGATATAGTGATTTTCCTGGAGACATTTTGATAGACTTATTTATTTGAACTGTATGCTCATTGTTCATGCTTGCACAGTGCTTGTTTGCAAGTTATGATGTGACATTTATACTCACTTTATGATAGTACTGGGTAAATAAGGGTTAGCGTTAAGCTTTTTATCCTTGGGTTTCTAATAGCTACTGCCAGGTGAGCCTTATATGTTAAGATTATCTGAAGATAAGGCTGCAGCTTATTGGCTCAAAGTTCAAAGGAGAGCATTGGCTTCAAGGACATAAATCACTGGCCCTGTTATCTGCTAATTTGTAACAGAACAGCAGGGGAGCAGCATTTATCTAGACAATCTAGTATCTCTCCCTGCAGTTGAGGTTGAGGTCAGCTCTCCAGGGCTCAGGCCTTTGGACTGCTCAGCAGAGAAGAGGTTCACATTCGTTATTTTCCCTCTAGTTTGAAGCAACAGGTGATTGGTTGTGGTTTCTGAAGCTGCTGCGTATTTTGTCCATTCTCAAAGCCTCACTAGAGTCAGTGTCACTATGGAGTCATCAGCGGTGCCCACTTACTTGGAGACACAGTTTCATGCGTGTGCTCATTACTTTTTCTCTACAAGTTGACTGTGAGCTCTGTGGGTTCCAGGTATAAATAGTTATTTTAAAATTATAATAGCAAAGATTACAAGGTCACTTAGTTAAAGGGACCATTAGGTAAAGTAGGTTCTTGACTGGCCAAGTGATGTCTTGGTTTAAATCAGCCTAGCTCCACAATATACTTACCTTCTAGCTAAGTTTGGCATTGTCTGAGCAAATAAGCATGAACAAAAATACGACAGAACGAAGAAGCCCATTCTCATTGCCTGCTCTGTGACCTGTCAGTTCTTTACCTCTGAATCACAGTGTCAGCTCTCTGTACAAGAAATGCACTTTAGGTATGTGATTATATGTGTTTATTTTGCTTTGCAATATGGGCTACACTGTTTCTAAGAAATGTTCACAGGTCTAGTGTGCTATAAGATGTGTAAGAATGTTCACATCTGCTAAAGGATAGGCCTTTTATTTTATATTGACTTTATGTATTTTACCTGCCTGTGTATATGTTCACCATGTCCATGTCTCATGCCCACAGAGGTCAGGAAAGGTACCATATTCCCTAGGACAGGAGTACAGACAGCTGCGAGCCACCATGTGGATGCTGGGAATTAAACATGTGTCCCCTGCAAGAATTAAACTCTAGACACATCTTCATCTTAACCATTTTAAGGGTACAGTCTGTTGACTCTCCCTCTCTTCTCCCGCTCTCCTCTCTTGACAGTCACTCTGCTGTTGAATTTTGAAGGACTGCATCTTTGTGGTTTGATTTGCCTTTTCTTAATGAGTATGATGAATATCTTCCATTGTTTAGAGTTTTGTTTCTTCTTTGCAGAAATGTTTACGTCCTTCACCTATTTTAAAATTGAGTTGTATATATTTTGATAATTGAATTTAGGCCTCTTTTTTAAAATATATTTTATTAATTTATTCATACTACATCTCAATTGTTATCCCATCCCTTGTATCCTCCCATTCCTCCCTCCCTCCCTTCCCCTATGACTGTGACTGAGGGGACCTCTTCCTCCTGTATATGCTCATAGGGTATCAAGTCTCTTCTTGGTATGTAGGTCTCTTTTATGCCTTCTAGCTTTCTATGATTTCTATGAAGCAATATTCTGGCCTGCTTTTTGCTCTTGGTGGTAGTGTCCATTGATTCACAAAGCCTTCAGTTTCTCTGAAATCCACCTTATTATTTTTATTGCCTGAAGTTTTGTTCTATACAAGAAGTCATTATCAAATCTGTTGTCATGACATTTTTTTCATATATTTCCTTCTTGGAGTTTTGTAGTTTTAGCTCTCAGGGCTAAGTCTCTGAAAATTTTGTACTTTATTGTAGCATGAGCTTCATTTCTTTTGCATAACCAATCTCCCTGCTGCTTTTTGCTGAGAAAGCTTTGATGTGATTCTTCTTTCTCTCACGTTTGGTTGTGTAAACTTCAGCTTTATTAACTGTCTCAGCTGTGATTGCAGTAGGTCTAGGTAACCTTTGCTGCCCCCACTGCCTTCCAGAATCTTAGTTTGGTCATCCGTGCTTTGTTCCCTTCTGAGAAAGGGGAACGTGGGGCTCTGTTTCTCATGTCTCACAGCTTCTTAGGTGTTTGTTTAGATTGAATAATCATCTTTGCTTGGTGAAATTTACAAGATTATGATGCTCTTCTGATGTTTTAAATGACAACTGTGTTGTACATATGAAATTTTATTTTTAACTCTTAAACCTCTCTAGACATTAGGTTATTTTTCTATAAAATGAGAGGGTTGAACTAAATATCCTGTTGTATATCTTTTACATTATACTTGTCTTTTTTTCCAATTAATAAAAATTCAGTGGACAGTAGAAGCTGTGTTTTATTCAAGGAATATATTAAAATTGATATAGTAAGATATGTTTTCTGTACAGCTCTATAGTGATGATCTTTTCTCCATATATGGTCAGAATTTTAGCTATAAATATTCTAATTCTCTTTTAATGACAAAAATTCTTAATTTTGAGGCTGGAGAGGCTAAGAGCACTGTCTGCTCTTCCAAAGGTCCTGAATTTAATTCCCAGCAACCACATGGTGCCTCACAACCATCTTTAATGTGATATGATGCCCTCTTCTGGCCTGCAGGTGTACATGTAAGCAGAGCACTGTATATATAATAATAAATAAATAAATATATTTTTTAAAATCTTAATTTCTAAATGTTATTTAATTTATAGTATTACTACCTCTGCCTTTTATGCATTAAGGAGAATAAGCATAACTTAATATACATTAAATTTGCATAGAAAAAAACGAGGCCCCTCTAGAGTCAGAGGAAAAGGTGTTGAAGGTGCCTTCCCAAAAGGAGAAGAATTCTCAGACTTAGAAAGGGAGGCTTTTGGGGCCTTCTTCTGAGTTTCTCTCTGCTTAAAACGCCTGGGATTGAATGCTGCATGTGTTTATTCGCGGTTGTTATATCTTTTGTTTTGTCATGGCACGTATGGTGTTAATTGTATAATTAAATAAATTTACCTATTAATGTGTGTTAGTAGTACATAAAATACCTATGAGTTCTTATTACCTGTTCTAATTCATTTTATTTCATAAAAATTTTGTTGCTGCTGCTTGCCTCTTGTCTTTTAATAGCATGTATGAATAAAGATGTTAATATTTATTGGGCATAATATATGTTTGTTACAGTTTAGTTTTGTTTTCTCACATGGAACCTGGAAGAGATGGTTAACACAGAGGCTGTTAGATGGAGCGTTTTATAGCTTTCAATTTTGCAGTATCTGAATGTGTTACAGCTATTAAATATTTAGCACTTAGCCTATTTCTGATAAATTGAAGTGATAAATTTTAAAACCTTTTCATTTAGAATCTTCACAATCTAGCATTCAAATAACAGTTGTAATTTTGTTTATGCTTAAGTAATTTAGGTTACACATGCAGATTGCAAGAGTACTGCTTAACATAAAATTGTAGTTAGTCTGACACACAGTAACAAGATTTGGAAGTGTATTATGGACAGGGGATGTCTTTGGCAAAAGGGCTATATATGTTTCTCCGTTGGAGATAGATTTAAAAATCATATATTAAGAAGTGACGTGCTCAGTGAGCCACAGTTTCGGGTGGAAGGCCTCAAGGGAAGAGGGCGCAGTAGCCACAGATGGACTTGGTTCCTGAATTTCATTCTCACTGGAACTCCTGTATCAGCTTAAATTCATTTTCAAGATTTAGGATTTGATAGGAGGATAGAGACTTATTTATTTGGTGTCCTCCTGTGGTTCTTACTGTGTCTTTTGGATGTTTCATCTGCACTAGGCTATTTTTATGATTCCCACAAACCCGCCACCAACATTCAGGAAGCCTGAGCTGTGGTCGGACGACTTCACTGATTTCGTTAAGAAGTGCTTGGTGAAGAGCCCTGAGCAGAGAGCCACTGCCACACAGCTGTTACAGGTCAGTGCTGCAAGGAAGAACTAACGTAGCTTCCTGACGCTGGCTGCACAGCGCTGCCGAGTCTCTGACTGCACGCTGAGGGAACATGGGTGGGAGACATGCACGCAACTCTCCTGCACTTTTCCTTTGTCTCGTATCTGTTCCTAAGTCCATTTTCTTTGGAGTTCTTGTCTCTGTAGGTTTTATTTCTTAGGCTTTTCCTTGTGCCCTTGACTCAGCATTTCTCCTTTAACCTTTTGCTCCACTCTGATATATGTAAATATATGTAAATCCAAGGTCCTGGAACTCCCTCAAAAGATGATTACATGTTATAAATACTAGTTACAAGATTACCTGAGTGAAGTGTTTTAGTATCCCTGCTGTCAATAAACTTTGGATTGAGAACACCAAGAGGCTTTTAAAAAATGTTTGAAATGTAAAGCAATGAGAAACAACTTAATACTTACCAAAAAAAAAAGTTTATGGAACTTTCCTCAACAGAATTGCCTCAGAACGCTCAAGTACTGTGTGCCTCACTGTGTGTATTGCAGTGTGTCCACAGTGTGCTTCACAGTGTATCTCACTTTAACACACTTTTCAGATGCTTCTTTTTTATTTATTTATTTTATTATGTTTCTTTTTAACGTGTATGTTTATATTATTACACATGAATAAAATAAACTCCGTAGAGCAGGAAGAACCACAAGACAACCAGGAATTATATAAATGTTACATTCAAAATGATTTGGCTATTTGTATTTGGCAAACTTGAAGTAAACGTCTTTCCTTTCTTGTTGGGTCTAAATTTCTGAGTGAAGATCAATATCTCGCATCTCTTGTCTCTATTAACTTAAAACATCTATCTTGATCTAAAAACATCTTAACCCTAACCTACTAAGCTTAATTGTAAAACTAAACTATCTGGTCTTCAACCTCATCAGAGACTTGAGAAGGAATAAAACTTAAATATCTGAGTGAACCAGAGCGTTGGGTGACTGTTCCGGCAGTAAACTGTCTCGACCATTTTTTCACTTTGGAAGCTGCAGCCTGCAAACAAGTCTAGAGCTTCTTGGTGCCATTGTCACAATGGGCATGTAAATAATTCAGCACAGAAGAAACACTAGAAAGGAACGGTCTTTTTTAAAAGTAGGAAAAAAATTTAAAGTGCCGTAAAATGTGATAGTGAAAACAATCTGTCTGGGAACTGATTTTTTTTTTTAAGATAAAGTCATTATTTCTAAAAGAAATTCTATGATAAAAGTATTTTTGTTTGTTTGTTTGTTTGTTTTCAAGTTAGAAAGGATGGGAGCACTTAGAATATGTCAGAAGAGTATTATAACCCAGAAAATTAAATGACTCACTGACGACCCCTTAGTAAACCAGTGATTATGCTAGATAGACTCCATTTGTCCCCATCCTATCCTCTTAAAAATATTATAGTTAAATTTATTTATTTATATCAGGGTGAGAATACGTGCAGGCCCCAGCACATATGTGGAGTTCAGATGACAACTTGTGGGGACTATGTAGGTTCCTGGTTTAAACAGATCTTTATGCTTGGTGGCAAGCACCTTTGCCCACCAAGCCATATTTCCACAGGCCTAAGCCCTTTTTATTTCTTCACTTTGGACAAGAATGGTAGAGTAACTGAGATCTACATTATTTTAGTCAGCCCCTGGGCTAGAGCATCAGTTTCCATGGTGTCTGGCTTTTTCTTACCCATTCAAGTAAGATGTAGAAGCAACTCTACCTTCCTTTCTGACCCTCCATTATTTTATAATTACCTTAAAGATTTCCTCTCTGTAGTTCAGAGCCACATCACTTCTATAATATTTGCTTTAAACATAAAACACGATTGAGGAAACTCACAAGAAGAAGCGGAACTTACTGTATTTCCTTTAGTGCTGTTCTTTCTGTCGTTCGTCTTCCTGATGCCCCCAGGTTCTGCACACTATTTCCCTTGTTTACAGAACTATTTTAACTACACTTTTAGAAGTTCGTGGTATTTTCTTAGTAATATTATGGGTTGGCAGTTCATCTTCTTGCATGACTTGGAGACACATATAGCTAGACACCCCACTTGTTCAGTTGGAGGAGGGGCACCACAACCTCTCTGGGCTCCAGTTTCTGAGGAGAAATCTCACTAGGATAGTTTACTCCTTGCTGTCTCCAATAATTTCTTTTTTGGTTGGGGTTAGGACATTGTTACTTTTCGGTTCCCCACCCCCAAATTATGGAAGTTTTTTCTAATAGGTTTTTAGTGTCGTCTTGTTTTTTATTTATTGACACGACGTCAGATCCTGTGTCTTAGCCCTACAGAGCCCCTGGGCCAAGGTCTAATATCCATGCTCTTTTCTGTGTTCCATGCTATGTCCTGTCTCATCTTCCAGATCATGTATTCTTTTCTGAATTTGAGCCTGTTGATCTAGTTATCTCTTCAGTTACTGTATTTCTCAGTTGTAAACTTTGTCATGTATCCCTTTTATGTCTTTGTGTGATACATTGATTTTTGTTGTATTTACAAGGATGCCTATGTCTTTCTGCTTTTGTAATGTCCATGTCATCATATTGTCAGGGTGTCTTGATTGCCTCTTTCCTATTTAAATTGACATTTTTCTTGGTCTTGGTATCATCAGAGATTTTTCAGTTCAAAACTGGGCATTTTAAGTATCATGCTATTGGACTTTAGACTCTGCCTATCACCTGTCTACCTATCTCTGTCTGTCTGTCTGTCTGTCTGTCTGTCTGTCTGTCTGTCTGTCTACCTGTGTGTCTGTCTCTATCTATCTATCTGTCTGTCTATGTATCTTGCCTATTATGTATTCATCTTTTGTCTCTAACCTACTCCTTTTGGGTCGGACAACCCTTTCATGGAGGTTGTCTAAGAACGTCCCGCATAGCAGATGTTTACAATACAATCATAGCGGTAGAAACATTACACTTATGAAGTAGCAATAGAAATAATTTGGTGGTTGCGGATCATCACATCATGAGGAACTGTGTTGAAGGGTTGCAGCATCAGAAAGGTTGGGAACTACTGTTCTAGTACAACAGTTGCTGTCTGAAATTTTTCTAACTAGGTTATTTGTTATGGCTTTTTGTCTTGAGAGAACACAGTTTCATAAAGGCTATAGAAATCTGTGAGCATTGGTATTCGTGGTATGCCATGTGGGTGGGGCAAATCTCATAAAGCCCCAGCCCCACCTCCCTAAGTTAATACATGCAGGGAATTCGTGGCTGCTGAGAGGAGGAGAACCAGTGTACACCAGGCATGAGCCTCCCGATAGGTTATCCAATCCCAGGCGGTCAGTCCTAAATAGGTATACATACATGAGCGACACTAAATGAACTCAGCAGGTTGTACTTAAAAGTTTATTTGTGTGTGAATATCAGTAATTAAATGTGTGGAGTGGTGTGGTGTGTGTGTGTGTGTGTGTGTGTGTGTGTGTGTGTGTGTGTGTGTAATAATTAAAGAAACTGAGGCCATAAAGTTGAAAAAGATTCAGGAGCTTGGGAGGAATTAGAGGAAGGATGTGGCCAATGATCTAAGTAGTGTACTTATATATGAGATCCTCAAAAAATAGATAAACTTTAAAAAAGAAAAATATGATAGATTGATTTAAAGGTAATTTGTGTGTGTGTGTGTGTGTGTGTGTGTGTGTATGTGTGTGTGTGTTAGCTTAGGTAATTTTTTACCCACTTTGGTATAATTTTTAAATTCAGATACATTTAAAGCCAACAAAGCCATTTCCTTTTAGAATTTGGTATTTTCATCTTATTCTTTTGAAGTATTTTAAAGAACTCTTTCATATAAGTGGCCCATACCACATTCATACATTTCAAGTTGTGTCTATTCACATCTTTTTGTGGCATTGAATTAATATTTGGTTATCCTTTACATTATTCTGTAGTGTTTTCACATTTCCATTTTTAAGAAGTACTTAATCCCTTAATCTATCTGGAGTTTATTTGGGCATTTCTGTGGCACCACCATGTTCCCTTTCCTTGAATCGCCCCCCCCCCCCCGGGTTTGTAAGTGTGCTGTTTCTTCTTGTCTCACACAAAAGCCATGTAGCAGCTTCCCAGGCACTGAGCAAAATATGTTTTTATATTATGTGCTTTATTAATATAAATATATAAATATTGATTGACTTACTCTTTTCTTCTTTATATTGTGTTCTTTTTGGTCATGTCATTTGTTTTCTGTTTTGTTTTGTTTTTTATTATTAATTTATTCAGATTACAACTCAGTTGTTATCCCATCACTTGTATCCTCCCATTCCTCCCTCCCTCACGCTTTCACCCTATTCCCTTCCCCTAGGCCTATGACTGAGGGGGACCTCCTCCCCCACTATATGGTCATAGGCTATCAAGTCTCATCTTGGTAGCCTGCTTATTCTTTCTCTGAGTGCCACCAGGCCTCTCCACCAAGGGAAAGTGGGGTCATGTCATTTGTAACATTTTATATTTGACTAGTATTTCATTCCTTATCTTTAACCCAAGTTCTTTTCAATATGCCTCTTACAGAAACATGAGTCAGATGTACTTAGTGCATCATCTGTGTAGGAAGAGTGGACTTGAGCTAGTGACCCCATGTCAGCTGTTGTCTGTAGGATTTTAATACCAAGGGAATTTAATCTGCTGATTCACACTGGCATATAACCATATGCTAATGAATTTTATGAAGTTGCTGCATTTTCCTTTTGCCATATTGTTTTTCTGCACTTGTTTAAATGTTGCTTTACCATTTCAATGTTATACACATGCATTAAAAATATCTATTTAAAAACACACCACTGTGTATG
>OU015748.1:65243570-65255920 GCA_907169655.1 Acomys percivali | reverse complement strand
CTTGACAAAACAAGAAAACTGAAATTAAAAAATTGAAACAACCACCTTCATCCTACCAGACCACCACAAATTAACACAACAGAAAACATTACAGACTCATGGAAACGGAGCAGCTCTCTACTGGGTGACTACTAGGTCAAGGCAGAAATAAACAAAGAAATTTAAAGCTTCCTGGAGTTCGATGGAAATGAAAGCACAACATTCCCACACTTATGAGACACAATGAAAACTGCACAGATTTCTAAGTTCATTACACTAAATGCCTATATAAAGAAATTGAAGAGATCTCATATTAGCAACTTAACAGCTCACCTGAAAGCTCTAAAACAAAAGGAAGCATGCTCACTCAGGAAGAGTCAATAGCAGGAAATAATTGAACTGAGGACGAAAATCAATAAAATAGAAACAAAAAAGAATTCAAAGAATCAGTGAAATAAAACGTAGGTTCTTTGAGAAACCAACAAGATAGACAAACCCTTATCCAAGCTAACAAAAAGAGAGACAGGATATCCAAATTAACAAAATCAGAAACAGAAAAGAGGGGTATGACAACAGACACTAAGAAAATCCAAAGAATCATTAGGTCATACTAACTTTGTACTCTACAAAATTGGAAAATCTAAAAGAAATGGATAATTTTTTTAATAGATACCACTTACCAAAGTGAAGTCAAGATCAGATAAGCAATTCAAATAAAACTATAACCCCTAAGGAAATAGAAACAGTCATTAAATGCCTCCCAAACCCTCCTCCCAACACACACAAAAAGAAAAGGCCAGGGTCAGATGGTTGTAGTGCAGAGTTCTACCAGACTTTTAAAGAAGTGCTAAAACCAGTGCTCCTCAAGTTATTCCACAAGACAGAAACAAACAGCATTGACAAATTCATGTCACCCCAATACCCAAACCACACAAAGATTCAACAAAGAAAGAGATTAACAAACCAGTTTCCTGCAAGAACATAGATGCAAAACATACACAATAAAATACTCTCATACAGAATCCAAGGACATATTAAAAAGGCCATCCACTATGATCAATTACACTCCATCCCAGAGATCCAGGGATGGCTCAACATACAAAAATCAGTCAATGTAGTCCACCATTTAAAGAAACCGAAGAAAAAAACCCACATGATCATCTCACTAGATGTTAAAAAACCCTTTGACAAAAATCTTAACACTCCTTCATGGTAAAAGTCTTGGAGAGGTCATGAGTACAAGGGAAAAAGCTAAACACAATAAAGGCAATTTGCAGCAAGTGGACAGCCAACATCAAATTAAATGGAGATAAACTCAAAACAATTCCACTAAAATCAGGAACAAGACAAGGCTGTCCACTCTTTCCATATCTATTCAGTATAGTATTTGAATTTCTAGCTTCAGCAATAAGAATTCTGAAGGAGATCAAAGGGATAATAATTGGAAAGAAAGAAGTCAAAGCTCATTATTCACAAATGATATGATACTATATATAAGTGACTCCAAAAATTCTCCCAGGAAACTCCTCCAACTGATAAACACCTTTAGTGAAGTAACAACAACAACAACAAAAAATCAGTAGCCCTCCTATATACAGTTGACAAATGATCTGAGAAAGAAATCAGGCAACACCCTTCACAATAGCCAATAAAAGAATATCACTCCTAGGAATATACCCGAAATGCACTCCACCATATAAGATGACTTGCTTAACTATGTTCATAGCAACATTATTTGTAATAGCCAGAATCTGGAAGCAACCAAAGAATGGATAAAGAAACTGTGGTACATTTACATAATGGAATACCACTCAGCTATTAAAAACAAAGAAATCATGAAATTTGCAGGCAAATGGATGGAGCTAGAAAAGATTGTCCTGAATGAGGTAACCCAGACCCAGAGAGACACACATGGTATATACTTACTTATAAGTGGATATTAGCCAGATACTACAGGATAGACAGACTAGAATGCACAGACTGAAAAAAAGATAACTAACACGGAGGATCTACGGGAAGATGCTTAAATCTTACTCAGAAGGAGAAACAGAAAAGACAGAGGTAGTGATTGAACAGAGGGAGCAAGGTAGGAGAGGAAACAGAGAGAGAGATGAGGGTAGAGTTCAGAGCTGGGGAGAGCTGGTGTGGGAGAATAAAAGACCTGTAGAAAAAAGAAAAACTGTGGCTGGGGCATCTCTGCAAAAAGCTGGAGACCCAACTCAGAGTAGGCCTCCCTGAGGATATGAGAAGGACTCTAGCAGAGGGTCTTAGTAGCCGGGCCATAGAGACCGAAAAGGACACCCTCTAACTAGACAAATCTTCTAATAGAGGGAGGGGAACACCAAACCACCCACAAAAACTTTGACCCAAAAGTTGCCCTGCCTACAAGATGTGCAGGCATAAAGATAGAGCAGAGATTGAGGGAACGTCCAGCCAATGCCTAGCCCAACTCAAGACCTACCCATGGAAGAGTATTAATGATACTCTGCTATGCTTGCAGACAGGAGCCTAACAGTTTTCTTCTGAAAGGCTCCAACCAGCAGCGCCATGAACCAGATCCTGAGACTCACAGCCAAACATTGGCTGTAGGGAGACTTGTGGGAAAGTGGAGAAAGGGGGAAAGTACCTGAAAGTGAGAGGAGCTTCAGGAGAAGACCAACAGAGCCAACTGACCAGGGCCCAGAGGGGCCTGCTGAGACTGAAGCACCAATCAAGGGCTCCTACAAAGATGTAGCTGATGGGCAGCTCAGGCTTCATGTAGTCCTCTAGTAAGTGGAGGGCTCTTCCTCACATGGACTCTCTTGCCAGCTTTTCAATTACTTCCCCCTGGTGGGACTGTCTTACCAGACCACAGGGAAAAAGGACAGGCTAGGCCCTGATACGACTTGATGAGCTAGGGTTTAAGGGAAAGAGAGCTCCCCTCTTCTGAGGACTAGGGGAAGGGGAGAGTGAGGGGAGGAGAGTAGGGATGAGACTACCACCAGGATGTAAAATCAATCAATCAATTAATCTGCAGAAGAATCACCATCCTTGATTTCAAGTTGTAATATGGAGGAATATTAATAAAAACCACATGGTATTGGTATTAAAAAAACAAAGACAGGTTGATAAATGGAGTAGAATTGAATCAAAGACACATATAACAACATAACAATAGCCACAAATAATATAAAATATTACTCTAACCAAGCAAGTGAAAGACTTGTATGACAAAAATTCAAGTCTCTGAAGAAAGATATTAAAGAAAATGTCACAAGATGGAAAGATCTCCCATGCTCATGGATTGATAGGGTTAGCATAGTAAAAATGACCATCTTACCAAAAGCAAAGCTATAGATTCAATGCTATCCCCATCAAAATACATAATTCTTTACAGACTTTGAAAGGATTATACTCAACTTTTTATGGAAAAACAAAACAAAACAAAACAAAAACCAGAATACCTAAAACAATCCTATACAATAAAAGAACCTCCTGGAATGGAGGTATCACCATCTCTGATTTCAAGCTGTACTACAGAGCAATTGTTATTTTTTTAAAAACTGCATGGTATTGGTATGGAAAAAAAAAGGTTGATCAGTGTAATGGAATCATATTGAACACACAGATGGAAATCCACATACCTATGGGCACCTTACTTTTGATAATGAAGCCAGAAATGTACACTGGAGAAAAGAAAGCATCTTCAACAAATGTGCTGGTCAAAATGCATGTTAGCAGGTAGAAAATGCAAATAGATTCATATCTATCACCCTGCACAAAACTCAAGTGCATCAAAGACCTCAACATAAAACTAGATACGCTGAGCCTAATTTTCCTTCTGAGAATGTGGGGAAGATCCTTGAGCATATTGGCACAGGAGACAACTTCTTGAACCAACAGCTCAGGCTCTAAGATCAATAACTAAAAATTGGAACCTCATGAAACTGAACACCATAGGACAAAACAGCAGCCTACAGACTGGGAAAATATTTTCACCAACTCCACATCTGGCAAAGGGCTAATATCCAAAATATATAAAGAACTCAAGACAACAAATGAAATAATCCAATTTTTAAAAATGAGACAAATCTAAATAGAGAAATGTCAACGGAAGTATCTCAGATGGCTGAGAAACACTAAGAAATGTTCAACATCCTTAGCCATCAGGGAAAGAAAAATCAAAACAGTTTTGCGATTCCATCTTAACAGCTCTCAGAACATCTAAGATAAAAACTCAAATGACAGCTCATTCTGGAAGGAGCTGGATGGAGCCAAGGGGAGCACTCCTCCATTGCTGGTGGGAATGCAAACTTGAATGTCCACTATGGAAATCAATATGGCAATTCCTCAAAAAATTGGGAATCAATCTACCTCAAGACTCAATTCCGCAAAAAAAAAAAAAATGGAAATCGATCTACCTCAAGAGTTTTGGGCACTTACCCAAAAGATGCTCTATCCTACCACACGGACACTTGCTCAGATTTGTTCATAATAGCCAGACATTGGAAACAACCCAGATGTCCCTCAACAGCAGAATGGATAAAGAAAATGAGGTTCTTTTACACAATGGAGTGTTACTCAGCTGTTAAAGGCAATGACATCATGAAAATTTGCAGGCAATTTTATCAATCTAGATAAATTATTTTAGATCTGTTGATCTAGAAAAAGTTATCCTGGGTGAGGTAAACCAGACCCAGAAAGACAAACATGGTAAGTTCTCACTAATAAGTGGATATTACCTCTTAAATAAAAGATAATTTTGCTACAGTCCACAGACCCAGAGAGGCTGAGTACAGTTCCTTTGGCCTTTTTAGTTTTCTTTCCATTCTAAAGCTGTTAGTATCTTTTCTCCCGATAAGCATCACTGAAGTTCTTTCATACATTTATAATATCGCTCAACTTTAGTTTTCTTCACATTTTGTTTCCTATTCTCAGGTCCCTTGACTTCAAGGTAAATGTTTTGCATATTCTTTGAGTGTTTACTTGCACATGCTTTGGGTGGGGGTTGGGTGTGTGTGTGTGTAGGAGAGAGGTCAACGTTACATGTTATTCTGTGGGCACCATACAGCTTTTTTTGAGGCAGGGTCTGTCACTGGCTTGGAGCCCACCAAGTAGGCTAGGCTAGCTAGCCAGCAAGCCCCGCGGAGCTACCTGTTAATCACTTCTGCAACATGGGGATTACAAGTACGCACTACCATGTGTGGCTCTTTTTCATGTGGCCAGAGAAGGAGCTCAGGCCCTGTGTCCCGAATGTTCCTCAGGTTCTTTTACTATAATGTCATGTTCTGTTGATTTTGATTAGTACATGTTGTCACACATATGCCATTACAATAAGAAACAGAACGATTCACCACCACTATCCACTCCCAAAAAAGAACCTCTGTGGAGCTGAATGCAGTGTAATCCTAGCACCTTGAAGGCTGAGATTGGAGGATCTCAAAGTTGAGGCTTGCCTAAGCTCCATAGCAAGACTATTTGAAATAGACAGATACAGAACCTCTGTGATTATACTGATTGCCCCAGTTCTTAAACTTGCAGCTGCTTATCTGTTCATAGTCTGTACTTGTATCTTTTTATGAAATATTATATAGTAGGAATTATATATAGCTTTTTGTTTTGTTTTGTTTTTTGAGACAGGGTTTCTCAGAGTAGCCTGGATGTCCTGGACTCACTTTGTAGACCAGGCAGACCTGGAACTCACAGAGATCTGCCTGCCTCTGCCTCCTCAAGTGCTGGGATTACAGGTGTGCACCACCACACCCAGCTTATATATAGCATTTGTATATTGTCCTCTTTTATTTAACAACATGTATTTCAGATTCCTCCATTTCTTTTTGCAGTTTAATAAGTTATTCATGACTCATATAGTATTGTCTGACTGTACCTCAGTTTGAGTGTTAGCCTATTGAAGGATGTATTGACTTCTTACATGGAGGCAACTATGAACACATTTTCTCTTATCATTTGCTTTACTGGCTTCTGTGTGGGTGTAAGTTTTCAAGTCTGTTAAGTAAATCACTGTGATTGTTTTAATTGTCAACTTGACACAATTGAGAATCTAGAAGTCTGGCTGGCTTCTCACTAGGCCTATGGGAAATATTATTGATTACATTAATTGAGATGGAAAGACTTGCCCACTGTGGGTGGTACCATTCCCTGGAAAGGGGATTCTGGACTGTGTAAGAGTATAGATATCATGAATGTATAAACCTGTCTCCTCAGTGTCTTGGCTGCGGGTGCAGTGTGAACAGCCGTCGTAAGCGTCTGTCGCTGTGCTCTCCGTAGTGATGGCTTGTGAGCGTAACTGCTGGATTAGCCTTGTCTTCTCTACGTTGTTTTTGTAAGGATGTTTTATTACAGCGACAAGACAAGACAAAGAACACCTAAGATTGACATTTGGACTGGATGTTACAGAGTGTTTTGCTTTGTGAAAAACTTTCAGTTCGACTCAGAAGTTAGCATTTTGTTTTTGTTTTTTTTTAATCTTTATTTTTTTATTAATTTATTCTTGTTACATCTCAATGGTTAGCCCATCCCTTGTATCCTCCCATTCTCCCCTCCCTCCCATTTTCCCCTTATTCCCCTCCCCTATGACTGTTCCTGAGGGGGGTTACCTCCTGTATGCTCATAGGGTATCAAGTCTCTTCTCGGTAACCTGCTGTCCTTCCTCTGAGTGCCACCAGGTCTCCCCCTCCAGGGGACATGGTCAAATGTGAGGCACCAGTGAACGTGTGAAAGTCATACCCCACTCTCTACTCAAGTGTGGAGACTGTTCTGACCATTGGCTAGATCTAGGTAGGGGTTTAAAGTTTACCGCCTGTATTGTCCTTGGCTGGTGCCTTAGTTTGAGCGGGACCCCTTGGCCCAAATCTGCCTATCATAATGTTCTACTTGTAGGTTTCTAGGACCCTGTGGATCCTTCTACTTTGCTATTCTTCCATGCTTCTCTCATCTAGAGTCTAAATAGGATGTCCTCCCCTCTGTCCCAGTTTCCTGGTAAGTGAAGGCTTTTGTGGGACATGCCCCTTGGGCTAGTATGCAGATATAAGTGAGTATATACCATTTGAGTCTTTCTGCTTCTGGGTTAACTCACTCATTATGATCATTTCTAGCTCAATCCATTTGTCCACAAATTTCGGGAATTCCTTGTTTTTAATAGCTGAGTAGTATTCCATAGTGTATATGTACCACAGTTTCTTTATCCATTCTTCTACTGAGGGACACTTAGTCTTTTTCCATGATCTGGCTATTATGAATAAGGCTGCTATGAACATGGTTGAGCAAATTTTCTTGTTGTGTGCTGGAGCCTCTTCTGGGTATATTCCAAGGAGTGGAATAGCTGGGTCTTGAGGAAGCCCTATTACCAGTTTTCTGAGATAGCACCAGATAGATTTCCAAAGTGGCTGTACTAGTTTGCATTCCCACCAGCAATGAAGGAGTGCTCCTCTCTCTCCACATCCTCGCCAGCATGTGGTGTCGCTTGAGTTTTTGATCTTAGCCATTCTGATGGGTGTAAGATGGACTCTCAGAGTTGTTTTGATTTGCATTTCCCTGATGACTAAGGAGGTTGAGCATTTTGTATTTCTACCAACAACAAATGTGAGTTTCTCTTTTTTTTAAATTTTTGTTTTTGTTTTTGTTTTTTTTTTTAGTTTCTCTTAATATAATATGGTAGCAGTTGCATGTGTTTTCTGTTTTAATTTAGATTCTTGAATGTTATAGCTGTGAAACAGTGTTTTGTGTTTATTCCCATTTATCATCCCTCGTTGACACAGTATCTAGCTTACTGCTTTCCTCACTGTAATGGACTGTCGTTTTATAATACTGATTTGTGAAGAGTTCTTTGAGTGCTTCGGCTATAAGGTTGTTTTAAGGTATGCGCTTTGCCCGTATCTTCTCCCACTTTGTCTTGTCTTCCCTCTTCAGAAGTCTGTAGTATTAAAATCCTTCAGGGCCACCTGCACCCAAAAAACCTTTCTGTTTTCCTTGAGTTGTGTTCTTTAGTTCTATAAATTCAGCATCAAATACAGACTTTTCCCTTGGGTTTTATTCTGAAATTTTTAACCTTCTTCATGTACTGTTAAAGTCTAATATACATACATACATACATACATACATACATACATACAATTCTTGTGAGAGCTTTGAACATTTGTAGTAGGTCTTCTGCTCTTATTATGATTGCCCAGTTGCTCTAGTCCATTTGTTTAAATGACCATTCTTTCTCCAGTGAACTGCCTTAGTTCATCTTTCAGAGACCTGTTGACCACACCTGCTGTTCTGACTTGGAACTCTTCATCCTGAATCATTGTCGTATCGTTGGTCTATTTCTGGTTTTGCCAATACCCTGGCATCTTGATTATTGAAGTAAAACTAAACGGTGTCATCTTCTTTACTCAGTGTATGAGGCTGACTCTTCTGAGTCTTTTGCCTTTCTATATATTATTTAGTGTCATTTTGTCAACATTTGCATATTAAACTCCTATCATCTCCATTTAGTTGAAATTAAATGTACATATTGTCCGAAAGAAATTTCTTCTTGCTGCATGTAGTGATATGTGCCTGCAATCTCAGTCTCTGTGAGCCTCAGGCAGGCTGTGGTAGTTTGAATAAGAACGGCCCCCGTATACTCATAGATGTGAATGCTTGGTCACCATGGAGCGGCACAGTTAGGGGGTATGGCCTTGTTGCAGCAAGTGTGTCACTGTGGGTGGACTTTGAGGTTTCAGAAGCTCAAGGCAGGCCCAGTGGCACACTTTCTCTTCCTGCTGCCTGCCGATCAAAATGTAGAACTCTCGGCTCCCTCTTGAACAGTGCCTTGCTTCCTGCCATGATGACCATGCACTAAATCTCTGCACTGTGAGCCCGTCTCAGTGAAACGTTTTCCTTTATAAGTGGCCATAGTCATATGTCTCTTCACAGCAACAGAACCCTGATTAGAACAGAAGTGGATTATGAACTGAAGGCCAGCTTGACTATTTAGCAAATTCAAGACTAGGTTGGCCTATCTAGCAAGACCCTGTCTCAAAAAACAATACAAAATAAGCAAAGCACAAAATTAGAAATAAATGGCATCATAACAATATTTACTTTTCTATTCCATCAACATGGAATGACTCTCAATTTAGTTAGATTTTATTTACTGCACCAATGCACACAGATCCTATACACACACACACACACACATATATGTATAATATATAATACCCTAGTATGTATTTTTGCCATGTTACTAAAAATAATTTTAATTTCCAGTTTCAGTTATTTATTAATGCCATAGAGGAAGTCATTTGGGTATGGTGCCATTGTGTTCTGTATCCTTTCCATACCTGTTTACTTAAGGAGGTTTTCATGAGACTTCATAGAACTATCCAAGTTATGTGACTTTACTTTTTTTCTTGTTATATCAACCAGGCCTCACTTTTCTTTAACTCTGTGTCTCTGTCACTCACTATGTCTCTTTTCCTGTTTTACAGTAATATCTTTTGTCCACTTGTAAATGCTGGTATAGAAGAAAGGTAGATAGTTTTGCCTGCAGGCAGCTCTAACTGGTGGGTAGGACAAGGAAAATGATGGTGGTCCTGATGCAGATAGCAGCCTGCAGGTGTGCTGTGTGCATAAGGGTAGCCGTTGTCCATTGCTTTATCTGAAAACACACTTTTCTCAAAACTCTCCGTTTCTGTTTTCCTCTTGATGTAGTCACATTGCCTATACTTTTTTTTTCTGGGGCTTTCCTCCTTCGAGTAAAACTGGAGCTCTCTTTTGACTGTTTCATATATCACAACCAGATTTCTTTTGTAGAACAGCCGGAGCCTTTGTTCTTTCACTTTGAGTGTATTTGGCACTGCAGCTGACGTGCGTACTATACACGCTTTTCTGGGTGATTCACTGCTTTAGTGTGTATTTGATTTCAAGCATTCATGACTCATCCAGGTCCTTTATATAATAGGGAGATGAGAATGCATGTATGTGTGTGGGGGGGGGTATGTATAAAGAAAGCCCCAAAGCTTGTTTTCTGCAGTGGGTAGTGGCCCAAGAGTTGCTCCAAGCATTTAAAGAAAGCCAGAAGGCCCGTCTGCTGCTTGTGCCTGTCTTAGCCATTGTTTCCTCTAAAAACTAGTTTCTTTTTTTACTTCATTCAACTGGCAATGTGCTACTACATACCCCATAGCATATACCTTCTGCTCTTTGTGAATGTTTGTCTCACTGTCATTGTCGAGTTACTAACTCTGACGTGGATCAACTGACACATACTGATAATTATGTAAATTTTTGAATCACAATATGTAAGTACTTTATAGTAATTTTACTTGCATTTTACTCCTTATTTAGGATAGTTCTACAAAATCATCATTACCACAAAATGTATAGCTTCAACATTCCTAATGAAAAAAATCTGAGTTCTATCTATAAAGTGCTCCAAAATTATAATTTTGAGTATTGGCGTACACCACAGTAGAAAAGTTCCTCTCTGCCATATGTAATGGTTGCAGCCAGCATGTAGATACAGGTCTGAGTGTAATGTTGTATGAAATAGGCTGCAGATGGACGAATTCCATATTTAGATTTGGGTCTCCTAGGATATAAAATGTCCAGATAAATATTGCAACCTCTAATGAGATCTGAAACACTCTGACTGGAGCATCGTGTATAAGGAGTTCTCTTTTACGAACATACAGGTTACACAGTGGTGTTTACCACCTTTCTTTTGCAGTGCCTAAGTGAAACGTCAGTGTGCATTTGGGTTGGAAGAATTATTTTTACTATACTAACTTGCTTTGGTCCTAGAATTTCAAGCTGCTTTCTTTGCATTGTATATTTCTGAAGTTGGTTTGTTAAAAATATTTAATAGCAGCAATTGTAAATATATGCAAGTAATATTTCTTCATGAAGTATGTATTAAAATTTTATAAAAGAACATAAGTAAATAAGAGGGGAAATTTTTCATGAATTAGCCCTTGTGTTCTAGGAATGTAAGATATATCCTAATTTTCATATAAAATCGATTGAGAATACAATAGTATAATTATGTACCATTATAGGATTTTATTGACTTTGTGGAATTAACAAGTATTCTTTGGGTTTTCTCTCTATTTTTCGTATGTTATTCTGGAACTTGCCAAACGTTGAGAACTTCTTTTCTCCTTTAGAAGTTTTTATAAAATATAATTGCTTTTCTTAAACTATAATGGCATCACAGTCGTGATAGTAGTGCTAAATATCTTGTTTAAAAATTATTTATGGCTACCAATCTATTTTCTGATAAAGATGCTGAGTTAATGTAATATTAACCTTTTGTAGGAACCTCTGATTAAAGAAATTTTAGTTTTTGCCTGTGGTGCCCTCTAGTGGCCATTTTATAAATTGCTTATCATAATAGAATAGTCTTCCAACTGTTATTCTAAAACATCGGATTTTATAAGCTCCTTTTATATTTTGCTAATCTTTTGACAGATTTTTGGCTGTGAGGGAAAAAATAAAAGTCATAGTTAGGGTTACGTTTACTGTTTAATTTACTCTGTTGTACATCAGTGTTATGCACAGGGGATGGGAAGATAATCTCTTGTCTGGAAACCTTTAGTATAATGCCAAGAACCTGTACAATCTTGCATCATGAACCTCTGAAGTCCTGCCCACACACTTTCTCACCATTAGGCTTGTTTTACTGATGCACAAGTCTTTTATGACTTGTGGAGTTTCTGAAAGCTTTGATGTAGTTTTAAGGCATGCCTGCTAACATGCGATGAGCCAGGGATCCATCAAGTTCCTGTGTGTTAAGGACAGGTGTGTCAAGACAGCAGCTGTACATGTTGCTGCGCTGGTTTTGCACTCAAGTTGAAGGACCACCTACTAATAGCAACAAGAGGAGAGTGCGTTCTTGGCCATACTTTCAGGTTCCACAAGTCTTAATAATACTGAGTGACTGAATTTACACTGTTTTGCAAGCTATACTGTTTTTTGTTTGTTTGTTTTATTTGCAATTTTACTGTTTACAAGCTAGATATAGAAAAATGCATAAGGGCAACTCTTTAAAGGAGAATATTCTGGTTCCAGAAGGAGAGTGCATAATACAGAGATAGGTGTAGCAGTGGCCGCCAGGACAGTAAGCCAGCTGCTCACATTTCATCATTCAGAAAGCCGAGACAATAAACTGGAAGTGAGGTGAGCCCATAAAACCCAAGGCCCACCCCAAGTAATAGGCTTATTCTAGCAAGGCTCTGTGTGTCTTACTGTTCCACAGCCTCTGCAAACAGGGCTACCATCTGGGAACCAAGTCTTCAAATACAGGAACAGGCATCAGCCGTGCCGGAGGAAAGACTCCACCACCGCCCTCTGCGCTATCACACACACACACACACACACACACACACACACACACACACACACAC
>OU015748.1:65231703-65243560 GCA_907169655.1 Acomys percivali | reverse complement strand
ACACACACACACACACACACACACACACACACACACACACACACACACTCACACACTCACACACACACTTTTTAGAATCAGTTTGGTCTCTTTAGATCCAGTATATTCAACTTATTTTTTTACCTGTTATATTTGTACAAAAGGTTTTCAGAATACCGATTTTCCCCTTATGACTTTTTTCAAAATTGTCTTGTAAAGTTCTGCTTACACTCACCCGTTCTAATTAGCTTTGATAGGTGGATCTCAATTGTGTTTATTCCGGCCTCTGTTTCAGTCTTGTTCTCTGCCTTCCCCTTTACTTCCCAAGGCTCCTCTCCCTGTCCCATCTGTCAAGCAGTTTGTACAGACTCCGGTGTGTAAGGCATCCATCCCCTGAGCTGTAGGGCTTTCTCCTTACAGTATCATCTTCACTTCTCAGTTTCCATTCTAGACCGAATATTTCTGCATCGACACCTCTCTCGGTCTAGAACCTTACTAACTACTCTTAACTTTTACCCCACAAGCCAGCTTTCTGTGCGACTACTCAGCTCTGAGCAGCAAGGGAACCCGTGTTCCCTGCTGTCCTCAGTAGGACGCTGATTATGTTTTGTCTCTGGGACCAGGAGCCATTAGACTTTGTCTTAGCTGGTGCTGTGAGCCCTCTAGAGCAGCTTCGCAGTCATTTCCACCAGGGGTCTAGGCTGCTGCAGTGAGTTAACCCCTGAGTGTGAGGCCCTGCAGACCCAATGGGTGATGTCAGATAGAAGGCCAAACAGGTGGACTGTCGATTCCAACTGGAGGCTTCTCTGTGAAAGAGTTTCCTGGCGCTTAAGAGAAATTAAAAGGGTAGGCTATTTTAAATAGATTTAAATTTTAGATTTAAAGTATCTACTAAAGGAATAATCTTTTCTCATTGGTGTTGCAAATACTTCCTAAGATCTTTGTGTAAATGTCTTCAAAATTAGTGAATTATGACAGGATATTTAGAAACCATCAAGGTAATAAACACAGCAGATGTACAATACCTCGTACAAGCATCTGATTGTTTCTTAGACTGTTCTAGCATACGGCTGTCCCAGCGCTGGAGTAGGATTTCCTAATAATGTTTTCAAATATTTGTATCCCATGTGGACCTTATGATTCATATGCTGGCTTATCATCAGTGCTCTGTTGTGCATTCCTGGCACATGATGGCTCTGATTGAGAGTGCTGTTGTATCCCTTACTGGAACTGGCTGCTCTGCAGTGGAGAAGCATCTGCTCTGCAGACCTCTCTCTATAAAGCATCAACATGTTTTTCTCAACTGAGGACTGAAAGAGTGGATGCAAGTGAAGTGTAACATGAAGGAACATTATAAATAACTGTTGTGTCCTAAAAGTGTAAAGATGCAGGTTAAATTAACAGTAATCTAAAATACCAAGGATTGAGTTCAGAGTTAATGATTTTTAAGTTAAAAACAAAAAGTGTGGCTAAAAGGTTTTCAACACCATTACCAAATGTATTAGGTTTGAGCTTTCTAATTTCCTATAAAGTCATCATCTTCCATCTGCACTCTTGATTACTATTCATGTCCCTCTACATTTGTGAACTGTTTGTGCTACTTTTTAAAAATTCCCCTTTTCTGCTATGTATTTGTAAATTAGTATCTTTTAGTAAAGTATATAAAATTAATGTCACAAGAGCCTTCCTTTCTAAATGTTATCAGTGGTTTTATAATTTTACATCTAATTTTGTGAATTTGAAGGTGAAAACTGTCCCCTGTCCCTTTATAGAGTCAACTCCAGCACAGATTGTATGGAGGGTTGGAACTCATTCATACCAGCTAGAAGTTACGCTTCTTGTTGAATTTGGATTGCCACTTACAAGAGGCAAATGACTCAATGTATACAAACAGATTAATGTCTGGGGTATGAGCTGCTTGCAGCCGTGGCAAACGTTACAGCCACAGCTATTAAAAAGAAACTGATGGAAAGTTGTCTTCCCCTGTATTCTCACTGAGATAAAGCAGAAAGCACAAACCCCAGTTTCTGAAAATTAAACAAAGGCTCAGTAGGTTAGTCTGCTGCCTGCCGTGTCCTTCTCTGTTAGCTCAGCAAATGAAACGTGCCCAGCAAACCTGGAGTGCAGTTTAAATTGGGCTTACAGATACCACAGATAAACTAAAGCCTTGCATATTGGAAATTAGAGTCAAGATTTGGCGCCAGATTAAAATAGCTATAATTCTTGCTTTTCTACTTACTTATTCTGTGACTTTGGATTAAAAAATTTTTAATTTAATTTAACTTCAGACTCCTCATTTGTATAATAGAGATAAATGCCTCATTGGGCTCATCACGGGGAAAAAAATGGGTGTAACCGACAAAAAGTCTTCACTTGAGAATAACCATTTTCATCATTATTAAATGGAAGCACAATAATAATTTAGTGAATAACATTATTTCCTCTCCCCAAGTTTCCCTAAGCAGTAACTTTTCTGCTTAGAATAGTAAGTTTAAGAAAAATATATTTTAAATAAAACTTTCATCTATAGGACTTCATATAACATTATTTCTTAATTCTATGCCTTGTGACCTCTCTCTTTTCATTCTTTATCAAGAAAGAAATGATAGAGGCACAAATTAATCCTTTCTGTTCATGTTGAATAAGTAATTTGTTAAATTACAAATTCAGAGAGTGGCATAGATAATCTCGAATTTAAAGTATAGGCCCATTGCTATTACTTTATTTTTTAATGTTTTATTTATTCTAAGTATTACTCTTTTTATTTATTTTTTGCTTATATAATACATCCCAACTGCAGCACCCCATCCCTCCAGTTCGCCCGTATTTTACAGGGAGGGACTTAACATTTACTCAGTAATGTTTATTTTAAGAGCAGTGCTTTAATGCTGGACTGTAAGAGTAGCTAGCACCCCTCTCAGACTTTAGAGTGTGATGGGGCCTTGGGTAGGTTGGGGTTACAGACAGTTACATTGTTGGGTAAGTGTACAATCAGCACAGCATGGCATCATGGTGTTGTGGGAATACTTGCACCTAATTTAGTCTTCTAGTGTTTGTGCTGAGAAAGGATGTGTCTGAGAGCAGTTCTTATGAAAGATGTTGGATCCAGAACATTTCACCTCAGCTAGGTTTGTGTTTGTGTAACCGTCTTATCCTTTAAGACTTAGTAAACACTGAGTAATGGACACTGTCACACCCCAGTTTTGGGTTATATATGCATTAAAGTATCATGCTGTGTCCTATAAGTGTGGATAGTTATTATATGTTGCTAAAGTTTAATGTTTAAGGGAGGAGGATTTAACTTCAGGACGGCTTCTTTTGCAAGGCATTCTTCACTTATTAAAGCAAAATTCAAGTCTCTGCCCTTGGATTCTCATTGTACTGTCAACACTTTTCTTATAGCACTTAAGAGATTGTCTCGTAATTTATTGCTCACATGTCAGAAGATCTCCCAAACCTCAAATTCCTTAGAAAACCAAGTGGAACAAAACTATGTCTTACTCATCTCTGAATCTCCAGTACTGGTGAACTACTGGGTACATTATAAATGTATAATAAATTCTTTCTGAATGAATTAGTAAGTGAATATTAGTTGTTGCGTGTGAAGTAATATCATGTACCTACTAAGTCTTAGATAGTCCTAGAAGTGGGGATTTGGAAATTAAAGAGAAGGGCTGTTGGTTTCCACAGACTCGCACTCTGGTGGCAGAGAAAGCCAGTTACAGCCTGTGCAGAATAGAGGACAGAACAATAAACCGTAGCCAAAGCTTCAGTTAAATTGGTGGCCGTAGGAGTCCTCTTTGAGAAGAGGACATCTGAGTAGAGTCGTCAGGGAAATAAGTGATCACACTGTCTATAGAAGAACATTCCAGTCTGGAAGATCAGCCAGCTTAAAGACTCACAGAATTCTCAGGGAACAGCTAAGGAGGCCAGCATGGCTGGAGCTTGTGAGCAAGAAGGAATGTGACAAGAGACGGACCTGACACATGTTACAGGGCCAGATCGCATTCACCGCGACAAAGATTTCATATGAAAATCCAGATGCAGAGTTTACAGCAACAGGGGAATGTGACGTGATGTGCCCTTTGGAAGGCGCCGTCTTCCTGCTGTTTGAGAGAGGAAAAGGCAAGAAGGAGCACAGAACACATTACACTGCTCTAGGGCTTTAAGGGAAAGGTGCCCCTCAGACCAGAACAAGTGGACTGAGTTTTGGACTCTGGGAATAAGAATTGGAAAGTTGGGTTAATGAGATAGCTCAGCAACGAAGGCTTCAGTTGGGTCTCAGGACCCATATGGTGGCGGGAAAGAACCAACTCCTGAACATTGGACAAGTATGCACAGGCAGATGAACACACAGGCACACACGCACATGCCCTGACACACACATTCAAACAAATAAATGTTATTTCAAAAGGGAATTGAATAACTAAACTCTTAACATCGTAAGTCTGTACCTCTGACCTGATCTGAATTCAGTAGTCAAAAACGAAACTGTATCTAAGGTACACATCTGTGGTGGAATAAATGCTATGAAATTAAAGAATGCATTTCTTAACTCTAGTTCTATGTTTAAATAGCTATGTAACCTTAGAGTAATCTTACTCTCTATGGACCCCAGTTTTTTTGTTGTTGTTGTTGTTTTTTTTTTAGATATAAAATGAGGGATTTAAATATTTTCCCTAATGTAAAAATCTCTTGATTTTGTAATTCTGTGAAACAGAAAATATTAAATACTTCCTGTGTTTGTATGCAGGGTGAAACAAGTTGACTCAGCAGCATAAGGCTTTCTTGTCTGTTATTACCCACAAGGCACATGTATTTATAAAAACTTTGATGAAACAAGTGCTCAAATTAGGAAGCCATACGTTTATATGCAGTGACATGTGCTGAATGTTGTAAATTCTGCTGCTTTGGAAAAGAAAATGATTTTAAAAGCTGACTAGCCATAGAGGTAAAAGATGCTTGGATTAATTAAATGTATAGAGGATGTATGTTACTTACTCTTCTCGTTCTAGAAAAAGCAGGAAGGGCCTGTTGTACTCAAGTTTCTCCCTGAATGATGGTCAGACTTGCGTAGCTAGATTTAATGACACTTGGCTCCCTAGTCCCAATTTCCTGTCAGTATACCCAGGTCAGAACAATTTGGTGATTAGAAAATTACCACAGTGATAATCAAGTGGGGGAAATACATGGCTCTTCCAGGAAGCACTCACTTCAAAGGCTGTGTATAGTAATTATGTAAGAATGAGAGTAGTCCATCCTGGAAGTCGGCTCACTAAGACTCAGGAAGTAAACAAAATTTACAAGGCTCAGAAAGTATACAGCACTTGGGTGTCAGGTTGCACACGATTTGCAAGTCTCCTCCTTAAGGTTTTATAAGCAGCAACACATTCTGTGGACAAGAGACCTTCTGACCAGCTGAACTGCATGAAAGTTGTGCAGAGAGCCCCAGACATGCAGCCTTTCCTGAGTCGTCGTCATGTTGGGGTATTTTTTGGCGATGGGGTATTTTTTATGCTTGAGCCACACATGCCTTTGTAGGTAACCCTTCGCCCATATTGCTGTACACCAGTAAATTACCTGGCTTAGTAAGATTTTCCTGCCATCATTTTTTTGATCTATCATCTGGATGAACAGACATTTGCTTACATCTCATCAGGAAAAGCTGTACAGCAGGTTGGGTATTCAACAGTCTTAGTACCGTGGTAAAATATTTTAGAGAGGCTGGCATAAAGTCCCAGAACTAAAAAGAAGGCAAAGCAGCCATGAGTTTTAATCCAGTCTGAGCTACGTTTAAAAAAAAAAAAATCTTACCACAGGGAAACATAAATGGGTAATCAAGATCTTGGTAAGAAAATAACATTAGTCAGAGTGGCACTCGGCGTTCTAGTGTGACGTGTGTGACGTGCTGGCTGATGAGCCTCCAAAGTCACTGCTCATGACTTCTCGTCTCTGTGTTTGGGTTACTCATCTAGTCCTGTGAGCTAACATGCCAGACTTGGATCCTAAGTGATTGTTGTGACCTTCAAAAAACAAGCTCACACAAGCAGGGTATTTTGCTCTTTCTTTTTCCCATTCAAAAATAATGTGAAGTAACTATTCCAGAGGATTTTTACTAGGCTAACTTTTAAGCAATCAGCAAAATTTAAATACATTCATAGCTCTATTAAGTTCAGTATGTGTACAAGTTTCAATAGAATTAATTTGTCATTCTATATATATGTGTGTGTATAGCTAATTTGTGTGTGTGTGTGTGTACACGTGCAATGTAGACAATTAGACATGTATAAGTAGATTTAAAAGCTCATTTCTACAAATTTAAGAAGATTTATAAAGCAACACAAAATACACTAAATCTCATATGAATTATGAAGAGCTGATCTGTTATCAAACACTTTAAATAACCTTATAGAACCCAACTACCACTGATTTTTATTCTATCTGTTTGCTTTAGTAGATGAGTTAAAATTGAAGTGTGTGTCACAAACACTGTACAATATTTCTTATTGGATTCTGAGATTAATGTGCTCCCCCAGGCATAAAGAAAACCTTAACAATATGAGTCACATAATTGCACAGACACTTTCAGAAAAGTCTTTCAGTGTTTTTTAAGGGCTGTCAGTCAAGCAATTCAAACTTCCAATAAAGCCTCTAATTTGGGGCGGGGGGAGGGAGGATGGGAGGGGGAGAGGGAGGAGGAGGAGACGACATGAAGCAAATTTGGGGCTTTTTTTCCCCTAAACAGCTTGTTGATTGGTTAGATATAGGAGTGACGAGAATGAACACACGGGGACACTGCAGCATTGCTTCTCTTGGGAAGCTGCTGAATGTCGTGCAGTATCATGCAGTGTTGGTTGTTGGGGACCCCAGCAAAAGCAGGGCAGATGCGAACATACCTGGAGAGTCTGAGTTTTAGATAAATAAGGACACATTAGGCAGTTGAAACCATGAGAAAAAAGATATCATCTAACAAGAGGAGGGGATGTGGGAGAACCCAAGAGGCGATGCAGTGACCAGACTCATCAGTGAGACTTAGGAGGAAGAAAGGTGTTAAACAGCCTGAGCCCACTGTTACTTCAGCTCACCTAAATTGCTGAGAATGCAATATTGGGGCTTCTATTCTTCACATCTGCATTTTTTTTTACTTCTATAAGAAATGTGTGTGTGTTTGTGTGTCGTGTGTGTGTGTGTGTGTGTGTTTTATTTATTTATTATGTATACAACATTCTGCCTGTGTGTGTGCCTGCCTGCCAGAAGAGGGCATCAGATCCCAGTATAGATGGTTGTGAGCCACCATGTGGTTTCTGGGAATTGAACTCAGGACCTCTGGAAGAGCAGTCAGTGCTCTTAACCTCTGAGCCATCTCTCCAGCCCCAAGAACTATAATTTTTATTTAAAAACTTATTTTGCCTGCATGCATGAAGTATGGGCCTTCACATGTACATTGGCTGCCTTATTCTATAAAGCATTTAAAACTGCTGGCTAGAAAATGACAACAAAATCAGCAAAAGTAAAAAGCTAAATTGGACTTCCTTAACATGAAAACCTGTTGTGCATCAAAAGATACCATCCAAAGAATGAAAAGGCAACTTACAGGAAAGGGTTAATATTCAGATTATATAATTCTAGAATACTGACAGCTCTTCAGCAACAAGCAACCCAATTCAAACTGGGCAAAGAAAGCTAGACATAGTGTCAAAAGCCAGTGATCCCAGCTCTTAGGAGGCAGGGCTAGGAGTTATCATCTCAAGCCTAGCCTGCGCTACACAGTGAGACTTCCTCAGAAAGCCATAAAAGAAAGAAGAGGACAAAGGTCTTCAAGAAGCACTTTTCTAAAGCAGATATATACATGAGCAATTAAATATGTGAAAGATTACTTGATATCACACTATTTAGAGAATATAAATTGAGCAATGCTGCTTCATATCCATTTAGATCATCAGTTTCAAAAATCAGAAATATAAATACTGGAGGAAATAGAGAAATCAGAACCCAGGGCACTGCTGTTGGGAACATAAAATTATACTACTGTAGAAAATAATTCAGTGCTTCATTAAGTAAACAGAGTAGTTAGCTTGTGCATATGCACACAAACACATTGCAGCACAGCGTATGTTGTAATTTTACTCCCTTTTAGGGTGGATGATATTTATTATATGGGTATAACACATCTTGTTTTGCATTCATATAAAAGTAAATACTTAAGTTATTTCTCTTTTGACTGGTGTGAATAATGCTGCTGTGGACACTGGTATGCAAGTATCTACTTGGATCCCTGCTTTTAGCTCTGTTGAATATTATAGTAGTAATAGTACTTTATATCATTAGAAAAAGCATATGTGCATTCTTATTAAGACCTAAGAGATCCAGCTGTCTTGGAGGGTCTTTGTTCATGGTGATATTTTGCCTGCAGGATGAAGATGAGCTGGATTCGCACACTATGGTGAAGACAAGCTCAGAAAGTGTGGGTACGATGCGGGCCACCAGCACCATGAGTGAAGGGGCCCAGACGATGATTGAACATAACAGCACCATGTTGGAGTCGGACCTGGGGACCATGGTTATAAACAGTGAGGATGAGGAAGAAGAAGATGGAACCATGAAAAGTATGTGGCGTTTTCACTGGATGATGCTTTTCTCTTTTGAAAGTGTACCACGTTGAAACCAAGATCAGTTCTGTTTCTTTTTAGAAACAGTTATGGAAATTTTTGGTTTGGGGCCTATTTGAAAGCAAAAGCAAGCCTTAAAAAAAAAAACAAACTTTAAAATATAACATCTAACAACACATGTGCATGCCTTTGATCCCAGGCAGAGGCAGGCAGATCTCTGTGAGTTAAAGACCAGCCTGGTCTACAGGCTAAATTCCAGGACAACCAGGCTATACAGAGAAACCCTGTTTCAGAAAACAAACAAAAGAAAACAAAAAAAATGGAACAATTCATCTTTAAGTTAGGGTTGCATGACTTTTTTCTGTTGCAAGTTACAAATCCATAATTTAATTTGTGAAATATTTTAGGGAGAGGATAGTGTTTCTAACATTTACTTTTCCAATTAAAAAAGAAAACTTAAAAATTTGTTCCAATAAATACCATAATATTATTGCACTCTGTCTAAATTATCAGTTAAACCACAGAGACAGAAGTGTAAGCTGGAGGGAAACCCAGGACGGCTGAGAAGGCTCGGCCTCGCGGCGTGCTGCTGCTTCTGACTCCGAACGTGGAGCACTCGCTCGGCTTGCTGCAGGGGTACAAGTGACTGTTAAGACATTCACCCTGACCAGTGTTGCTTACAGCATGATAAAGTTGAAAATCCTTTCGTGGGCTGCCCACAACTCTGACCTGCAGTCAGCACTCCAGGACTTAGGGTTCCAGTGAGGAGAAAGCACACTGACCATCTCCATAGCCGCTGGCAGCTGTCTTCCTTTCTGGTGTGGTCCTGGATGGTAGGTTATATTCCACTGCATGCCAGTTTCCTGTTGGCAGAGAGGCAGGGACTCTCTGGTCTCTGCTGGGGTGAGGAAAGGGTAAGAGAGTACCCAGCTGATGTTGTGACTCCTGGCTGGACTATTTTGAGTCAAGTTGAGGTGAGAGCTCTATCTCGGTGTGTGTAGAAGTTATCTAGATATTTTAAGATTTACTTGTTATTTTACTTCATATGTATGCGTGGGCCTGTGGGAATATATTGTACTATGTACATGCAGGTGCCTGCAGATGTCAGAAAAAGTGTCTGATGCCCTGGAACTGAAGCTACAGTTGTCTGTAAGCAGCCTCCATGTAGGTGCTAGGAACTGAACCCTTGTCTTCTGCAAAAGCAGCAAGTGATCCTAATTCCTGGGCCTTCTCTCCAGCCCCAAGTCTAGACATTTTACACACAGAGAGATTTAAGTAAAAAATATGAGTGTTGCCAAAGCCAGTGGATAGGCTGGAGGAGAGTGTGTGTAGAGCTGCATCGCTGTCACAATGGAACCCTTATTAGCGGCAATGCTGCGTTTATTCTAAGCACCTGGAAAACTGGCGACTCAGCGACAGGGGCTGCTGTAAAGACCTTGAGATGCCCTGGACCAGGCTTGCAGAATAACTGAAGGATATAGCCATTGGTTAGTCTTTTATTTGCCCTTTTGTGAAATAATACACGTACCAAGAATTCTAGTTGTAAGGAATTCTAGGAAAAGGTACACCAGAGACTGGTGGTGATGGATTTTTAATTTCACTCAACCAAAGTGTTAAGGAATAAATTCCTTTTATGCAGGTTCCTCTTTGTTATAGAGTCTTAGCCTTGACCTACTCAACATTTTTAATAGATGAAGCTTTTCATTGTAATTGGATGAAGCTTTAAGACAGAGTCTTATTAAAATTGCAAATGTCATCCAATAGGACAGAATAAAAATCATTACAAATAGAATGACAGCTTATCATAGATTGGAGCAATTACATTGACTTGCAAGATACACCGGGCTCTGGGTCCCAATTCCTAGCCTCAGAAGTGTGCACCACAGCACTTGTTCTGCAGAGACAGTGCTTCTATGGCACAAAGCTAAAAGAAGAGAGCGAAACAGAAACGTAGAGACAAATGCAACAACAAAAACTGCCAATGTTACACGCACCCCTGAGAGAGGTCTGGACTGTTATGTTAGCATTTAGCTGAAGTTCTTAACAAGGCCCAGGCCACCCAGAGCTCACTAAGCTGAGGCAGCAGATGGCCGGTTAGGAATAGGTGGAGAAACAGTTGGTCAAGTTTAGATTTTCTGGTATTTATCTATATTAGCCTTTCACGACTTTATCCTTCCTAAATTCTGAGTTAAATAATTTTTTTTGGGGGGGGGGAAGAAGGAGTTTCAAGACAGGCTTTCCACATGTAGCCTTAGCTGCTCTGGACTCACTTTGTAGACCAGGCTGGTCTCGAACTCACAGAGATCCACCTGCCTCTGTCTCCTGAGTGCTGGGACTAAATGTATGCACCACTGTGCTTAGCTATCTCAGTTAAATAAATTTAAGTGATATATATTTACAGATTTAGTTTTATATATTTATAGACTTGATACATGAGCACTTCTGTATCAGTTTTTTTACTCTTAACACACACACACACACACGCACACACATAGTTTTATCTAATTGGTGGAAGAAAGCATGTGCAGTTCTATTGACATTTAGGGGAGCTCATTCTGGAAAACAATGACATTGATTCAGAAAGGGTTTATAAGAGACCAAGGAGAGCCTACTCCACAGTCCACTGTTGTTGCTAGACAGCACTGTGAAGGGTGGCCTAGCTAAGTACCCACTCTGTGCCCCATTCTTTGCTTCCTCTTCTTTCTCAGTCCTCGCGTGTAGCCTTCATCTTCTTCTCTCACTTAAAGTCCATTTTAGAAACATAAATACCTAATGATATTTCATGCCTATGGATGAATTTTTCCCATAATTACAGAGTCTTGAGCCAAAGGGATAACTCACTAAGAAATTACTAACTAGAGCTGGGGTAATGGCTCAGTGAAGAACATGCTGAGCATGCCTGAGGTCCTGAGCTTGATTCCTAGCCCTTAGCTGGGCATGCTGTTGTGCACCTAAAATGCTTGCACTGGGGAGGTGGAGACAGGAACATCCTCTTGCTGACAGTCTTTCTACCCAATCATTGAGCCCCAGGCTTAGCAAGAAACCTTGTCAAAAATAATGCAGAAAGTGATTAGGGACAGTATCTGACATCTGCCTTTGGCTCTGTAAGTATAATTCACACATACACAGTTGGGAAGGAAGGGGAGATAGATAGATAGATGATAGATAGATAGATAGATAGATAGATAGATAGATAGATAGATAGATAGATAGATGATAGATGATAGATAGATAGATGATAGATAGATAGATAGATAGATGATAGATAG
>OU015748.1:65219903-65231693 GCA_907169655.1 Acomys percivali | reverse complement strand
GATAGATAGATAGATGATAGATAGATAGATAGATAGATGATAGATAGATAGATGATAGCTAGATAGATAGATAGATAGATGATAGATAGATAGATGATAGCTAGCTAGCTAGATAGATGATAGATGATAGATAGATGATAGATGATAGATAGATGATAGATAGATAGATGATAGATGATAGATAGATGATAGATAGATGATAGATAGATGAAAGATAGATAGATGATAGATGATAGATAGATAGATAGATGATAGATAGATAGATGATAGATAGATAGATGATAGATAGATGATAGATAGATGATAGATAGATAGATGATAGATAGATGATAGATGATAGATAGATGATAGATGATAGATAGATAGATGATAGATAGATGATAGATAGATAGATAGATGATAGATAGATAGATAGATAGATAGATAGATGATAGATAGATAGATAGATGATAGATAGATAGATAGATGATAGATAGATAGATAGATGATAGATAGATAGATGATAGATAGATAGATAGATAGATAGATGATAGATAGATAGATGATAGATAGATAGATAGATGATAGATAGATAGATGATAGATAGATAGATAGATAGATAGATAGATAGATAGATAGATAGATAGGTAAAAACAGTAATTATGTGCCTCTTTAGTAAATTCAATTTTGCCTGGATATGGCAATAAATATAATAACAGAAGCCATACCTCCCATGCAGCTTGTCACAAATAGCCATGGTATTCTGGGCCACTAAAAACCTTTACTCTCTCTATAGAGGTGGTAGGTGTCCCGCTGTGTATGTGTGGTTACAGTCGTTTGGAGCTTCCTATGGGCACTGAACACGCTCTACTTGTCTGAGTACCCTGGTCCTGGGGTGTTTGGCATAGTGTGAGCCAGCTCAAAACTGTTAGGTAGTACACCTTGGTTGTGTAGTATCTGCTTTATTACCACAAAGCACAAGCTAAACATGGCAATATTCATTTTCCTTGAGTAAATGAGTATCTTCTAAAGGCCTCCGAAGAAAGATCTCCATAGACACACAATTATCATGTTTGTTACTCTATTCTTTTTGTTTAACTGAAAGCTCAGGCTTCAGTTTGTCTGTTTCCTCTCTTGTTCCCTCATTGGAGATGGGAAACAGCTGGCCAGTGCTGTCTGCACAGGCACCTTCGCGCATACTTAACTGTGTCAGAGCTCCTGCTGGACACTTGGGTCCTGTAACCCCAGCAGCTGTGAGTCCTGAACCTCTCCGCTTCCCCATGACTTGGCTTGGAGCCTTCCCTGGGTTTTGTGTAGCCTCTTTTATTTTAGAACACACTGTGGTGACGCTAGGGGAACAACTCGTGTTAGTTGTTCTGTATCCCATCCTGATTTTTGTATGTGTTTACTGTATTCTTGGCAACAAATTAGAGGACAGCCTTCCAAGATCATCAATCAGGTGGAACACTCACATTTCTAATCACTCATGGAACAACTAAGCAGTGCTCGTGAGCACCTTTGATGTTGCCATACGTTAACGATGCATCTATGAGTTGTCACTTCTTTCTTTACACTAGAAATTTACCACACCATGCTAAGGGGTTAAGAAATCAAACACACTATATTCTGTTAAATTATTTTTAAATTTTAAAATAAAAACATACATATCTTTTCATGAAGACAGTATTTGCTTAAAAAACATGTAAACTGGAACATTAATGAATAATAATGGAATGGCATAGTTTATAAAATTATATTCCACATAATTTAGTGTCCTTGTAAATATTTAAATGAATGAATGAAAGAGCTAGAAAATGGCCTTTCCTTTAAAGTCTCATGGGCACAGTGGGAATGAGCACTGGTTATTTTCTTTTCTTTGTTGCTAATGGAGTTTCTGGTTATATAAGCAAGTAAGTTGAAAGAATTGGGCCAAAACTGAGGGACTAAGTAATTTCAAATATTAAGTTTATTATTACAATAAAGTATATTTTAATAAGCTCCAGTCAGAATTTAACTGCAGCTGGAGAAATTGATGTCAGTTTTATGTGGTTATCCTTTCAGTGTTGTAAGAAAGTATTGCCATAGCAACCACAATCACATGTGACTGTCCACTTCGCTCTCATATCTTCCCTCAGTTGCGAGTCAGAAACATCATCCTTTTCTCCCCACAGACTCAGCTGCACACTGCGGCATGTGTTTCTTATTGTACAGTAAGACATTAACTAGGCAGTTACAGCTGCCCCTCCGTCAGCTTTCAAACAAATTTAATCTATTTTCCTCTTTAGAACATTTTAAGAATCTGTTTCACTTTTTTTGGATATAGCAAAGACGCAGTCTAAATGTTAATAACTGAGTTTTAAAGTAAGGATAGAAAATATTTAGGTATGCAAGCACATACATTTGAATAGAAATCTTGTTAAAAGTCACTCAAAAAGAAAAATCTAATGGAAGAGACTGACATCCTTTACTTAAGCTGATTTTTAGATTTGTTAAGTCTCTGTAAAAATGCTTACTTCTGACTTAGGAGTGAGTTACTATCCATACTGTTTTGTTTTGTTTTGTTTTGTTTTTAGAAGAAATAGAGGTATCCTTTATTTAATATGTATATTAACTGCCTTTCAAGTTTTTGTCTGCACATTTTTTAAGAATTGCTCATTTTTTTAAAGATTTATTTATTTATTATGTATACAATGTCTACATGCCAGAAGAGGGCACCAGATCACATTATAGATAGCTATGAGCCACCATGTACTTGCTGGGAATTGAACTCAGGACCTTTGGAAAAGGAGCCAGTGCTCTTAACCTCTGAGCCATCTCTCCAGCCCCCAAGAATTACTTATTTTTGCTGTATGTGTTCGAATGGTTTTGCTCACATGTGTGCACTGTGCATGCCTGCTGCATGAGGAGGCCAGCAGAGGGCTCTGGATGTTCCCTGACTGAAGTTATCAATGGTTGGAGACACCATGTAAGCGCATCTCCACAGGTAACTCCAACCACTTGTGTCCTCTGTGAGGTCAGCACTTGCTCTCACCCACTGAGCTGTCTCTCTAGCCCATGCCCCTATGTCTTACAGCATTCTTTAACACACGTGGCTTACAAAAATTCTGTGACCTCAACTAGACAGAAACTCTAAGAGACTATAGTGTTCAGCCATTTTTATCCAAACAACTTTATATTGTTTACATTTTATAAACAAAGCCCAGAACTGGGGGAAAAATTCTTTCATAGTTACTGGATTTTAAATGTAAAATAAGAACAGAGCCCTCTTCCTAAAGCATACAGTGTTCAAGACAAACCAGCTCAATATCTCAAGCTTCTTCTTTTTCTTTTTTAATTGAAAATAGATTCTTCTCAGCCAGGCATAATAGCACACACCTGTAATGCCAGCACTCAGGAGGCAGAAGCAGTTAGATCTCTGAGTTCGAGGCCAGCCTGGTCTACAAAGTGAGTCCAGGACAGCCAGGGCTGCACAGAGAAACCTTCACACACACGCGCGTGCGCACACACACACACACACCACCACCACCACCACCAACAACAACAACAAAGAGGGCAGAGAGGGAGAGAATAGATTCTTCTCTTACACAACACATAAGGACCACAGTTCCCCTCCCTCCGTCCCTCCCAGCCTCTCCCCTACATCTACTCCCCTTCCATGTCCCTTCAGAAAAGAGCAGGCCCCAAGAGGCGACAAGTAAACAGAACAAAACAAGATATAATAAGACAACGTAAACACCCTCATATGGAGACTGGACAAAGCAACCCAATAGCAGGAAAAGAGTCAGAGACACAGCTGCTCCCACAGTCAGGAGTACCAGAGAAACACCAAGCTGATAGCCACAACGTACTTGCAGAGGACCTGGTGCAGACCCATGCAGGCCCTGGGCTTGCCACCTGAGTCTCTGGGAGCCCATATGTACCCTGATTAGTTGATTCAGTGACTGCTCTCCTGGTCCTCTTCCTAGCCTCCATCCCTTCTGACGCCTGTAGTCTGTACTCTCCCTCTTGAGCTGGACTCCCCAGGCTCTGAGGGGAGGGGCCAAATGGAGACCTCCAGCTTAGAGTCTCTCTCCTCAGAATGCAGGTCTCTGCACCTGCCCCCATCTGCTGCTGAAGGAGCCTCTCTGATGGTGACTGCACATGGCACCAGAATATGAGTAGAGTAGAATATCATTAGGAATCATTTTATTGATTTTTTTTCTTGCCAGTCGTATTTGATTCTATCCTAAGTCTCTGGGCTATTCAGTTTCCAGTTCCTGGCCAGTCAGGTATGTCGATGTGGGCTTCCTCTCGTGGCGTGGGCCTCAAGTTAAACCAGACATGGTTAGCCACTCTCACAAGTTTTGAGTCACCATTGCCAAAGCACATCTTGCAGGCAGGCAGCACAGATTGATTGAGGAGTTTGTGGCTGGATTGGTGTCCTAGAGTGTAGGGGTGAAGGCTCCATGAAGACACCAGCTTGACCTTTCTATGGCCAATGAGCTGTGTAGATGCTGCCCTCTGCAGTAGGGTCCCACTGTCAGTTCCAGAAAGAGACCTCTGTTCTAGCATTAGCCTGGGTTGTTTAGGGATCTCCACAGGACACCTCCCCACACACACTTCCCAATCCCCTACTTCCACCCCCAGCCAATAACTCAACCAAATGCAACCACCTCTTAGTGTAACTCTATCCAAGCAAGTGAAAGGCCTGTATAAAAAAAACTTCAAGTCTCTAAAGAAAGAAATTGAAGAAGATATCAGAAGATGGAAACATCTCCTATGCTCTTGGATCAGGAGAATCAAGGTAGTAAAAATGCCCATCTTACCAAAAGCAACCTACAGATTCAGTGCAATCCCTATCAAAATACCTTCACAATTCTTTACAGGCCTTGAAAGATCAATCCTCAACTTCATATGGAAAAACAAAAAACCAGAATAGCTAAAAACAATCCTGTACAATAAAAGATCTTGTGGAAGAATCTCCATCCCTGATCTCAAGCTGTACTATAGAGCAACAGTAATTAAAACAGCATGGTACTGGCATAGAAATAGGCTGGTTGATCAATGGAATCGAACTGAAGACCCAGAAATAAACCCACATACCTATGGACACTTGATTTTTGACAAAGTAGTCAAATCCATACAATAAGAGGAAAAAGATAGAATGTTCAACAAATTGTGCTGGTCTTACTGGATGTCTACATGTGGAAAAATGCAAATAGATCCATATTTAGCACACTGCCCAAAACTAAGGTCCAAGTGAATTAAAGCCATCAATATAAATCAAACACACTAAATCTGTTAAAAGAAAAAGTGGGGAAGAACCTAGAACTCATTGGCACAGGAGACAACTTCCTGAACAGAATAACAGCAGCTCAGACTCTAAGATCAACAATTAATAAATGGGACCTTATGAAACTGAAAAGCTTCTGTAAGGCAAAGGACACTGTCAACAGAACAAAACGACAGCCTACAGACTGGGAAGAGATCTTCACCAACCCTGCATCTGACAAGGGCTAATATCCAAAATATGTAAAGAACTCAAGAAATTAAACACCACCAAACCAAATAACCCAATTTAAAAAATGGAGTGCAGAACTAAATAGAGAATTCTCTCAACAGAGGAATATCGAATGGCTGGGAACTCTTACAGAAATGCTCAACCTCCATAGTCATCACAGAAATGCAAATCAAAACTACCTCTGAGATTCCATCTTACACCCATCAGAATGGCTAAGATCATAAATTCAAGTGACAGCACATGCTGGCATGTGAAGAAAGAGGAACACTCCTTCATTGCTGGTGGGAGTGCAAATTTGTACAACCATTTTGGAAACCAATCTGGTGATTTCTCAGAAAATTGGGAGTAGTGCTACCTCAGGATCCAGCTATACTACTCCTGCACATATACCTGAAAGATGCGCCAGCATACAATAAGGACATTTGCTCAACTATGTTCATAGAAGCTTTATTCATAATAGCCAGAATATAGAAACAACCTCGATGTCCCTCAGTCAAAGAATGGATAAAGAAACTGTGGTACATTTACACAATGGAATACTAATCAGCTATTAAAAACAAGGAAATCTTGAAATTTGCAGACAAATGGATGGAATTTGAAATGATCATCCTGAGTGAGGTAACCAAGACTCAGAAAGACATGCAAATATTTAGTGACTGCATATTGGATAGGTAGCTTATTTTAAATGCTAACCTGTATAAAACATAAACTTTACACCTCACTCCTAGTATACGTCTAAAAAGCTAAAAGCAGGGTCACATCGACACATTGCACACCCATGTTCACCACAGTGTTATTCACAGTAGCTAGAACACAGAAGCCACTCAGCTGCTGATTGGCAGTAGATAAGCAAATTTAAGGAAGGGCAAAGGAACTGGGTGATGTGACAAGGTTGTATTACTGACATGAATGGGAAACATTTCATTAACATTTTCAACAAGTTTTAAATACCCTTGATTTGTCTCTGAACCTCATCATTAAAATTTTACTTTCCCAATAATCAAGTTCCACCCACTGAAGATCATTTTCTTCTTCTCTCTGATTCAGGTTTACTGTATGGACATACAAAGAACCCTTATTATGTTTCGTGTAAGAGTTTTCAAAGGTCTTTTGCATATGACTCATTTCAAGATGTGATGAAAATCAGAACTTCCAGCTAGACATCTAATTCCATGACAATAACTCTTCTCGGGCTAGGGGTGTACAGTGGCAGAGCATACATGATGTTCTGCACTTGTTCCCGAGCACTAACAACAATGTGTTGTTTTTCTCTAGTCTCTAATATTATAAAATAGGTGGCAAATTAAGGCTGAGGTTCAATGTGTAGATCCTATTTCGTAGTGAGAAGTTGCGGTAGGAACCAAATTTCAATTTTGAAAATACAGAAATATATATCTACGTGACCCTCCTTTTAGCTTTTTAGATGTATACTAGGAGCGAGGTGTAAAGTTGATGTTCCACATAGTTTAGTATTTAAAATAAGCTACCTACCCAGTATGAAGTCAGCAAATGTTTGTAGTGTTAGGAAAAATCATATCATTTTAAAGAAATGAAGTATTTAGACAAATACATGCACTCTTCTCCTGTTTCTTATTTCCTTTCCTCAGCAAGCTCACAGACAGTACAGTCCTATCCAGATACATTCCTTTTCCCTCTCTCACTAGAAAACAAACAGGCTTCTAGGGGGTAATAATAAAACATAACAAAATAAAATATAATGAGATAAAACAGAAACTACCATATTGGAGCTGGACATTGCCACTTTTATTTATTTATTTTTTTTAGGGTAAAGAATCCCAGGCTCTTGATTTATGACAGAGAGCAAGCATGGGTTCTGACTCGCCCTCCATTAGACACTGAGAGTGGAGCTGTTTAGCATTGCTCCCCCCTTTAGCCAAGAGCGCTCCTTCACTGTCAGCATTAGCTGCGTGTCTCCTGCATCCTAACTGGCCAGGTCGCTGTTGTGACTATCGTCTCAATGTACAGCATTGCTCAGCTGCTGTGCTCCCATAGACAAGTGAACAAGATGTGGGTGGGTCTGAGGGCGTGTCATGTGGACAGAACTGAGGCTGTTTCATCTGAAAACAAACAGCAAAGACAGAACCATCACCCTTGTCACCTGATGTTGAGTGACAAATTTGTGAAAGGGGCTTACTTGGACCATGAGTATAAGTGACAAAGTTCAGTCTCCAGTTGTCCCTCCAAGAATTCTTTCTTTTTAGAAGGCAGCTTGCTTCTGTCTGGAGAATTATATGAACAATGCCTTCTTGGTGGTCTCTGCACGTTCTTGAAGCCCAGAGGCTTTAAGGCATCCAGTTTAGAAACTCCTGATCAGGATCCTAACTACAAGATTTTTTTTTAATTAGTTATTCTAAATGTTTGGGGTTTTTTTCACTGTAATTGTTCAATATAAAAAAATAGCCATCAGAAGATTCAGAACAGAAGAGTCACATGGTTTGTGTATATTTGAAAAGGTCACTCTGCTGACAGTCAGCCCAGCTGTGTCCCCAAAGCAGAGTAGTTTGCAGGCTGCTGTGCCATCAGTCCCCTTTCTTAGGGAGCAGGCAAGGATGGTTAGAGACCACGCATCAAACAATAGAGAAATTAAAGCAACTCTGTTGAGAAGAGGAATTAAAAGCCACTTTTGGCTGTGTTTGGGAAGAGAGTCTGAATGAATTCTCAGCTTTATACTGTGAGGACTGAGTGAAGGATGCTAACCTCAGCAGAGGGCCCGTGAGCAGAGCTGCAGGCTCGGTGGGAAAGGGCCTTGCATTTAGTATCAGGAGTTAACTGCTAGCTCAGGTGCATCTCCACCAGGTGGTATAGTAACAAGCAGCTGTAAATGTGTAAATAGAGCTTAAGACAGTTTGAGCTAAAGAAATGACTTTGGGAGACATAGCTTTAAATAAAACATAAGAGCCCCAGGGAGCAGGGGAATCAGCAACAATGACTTACAAGGAAGCGATCGATGGAAGGGAAAATCTCATCTGTCCGTCCAGTTTCTTAACAGCATGAAAGTATATCATTGTAATCAGCGGATATAAACATAGAAAGAGTATAACTGTTTAAAATGTATTGTTCTCAACATTTGTAATATTTCTAATAAAATTATAATAAAGGTTCCTTTAAAATAGCAAAGTGTTTGATATTCACAAATATTTGGGAGCCAGGCGCAGTGACATAATCCCAGCACTCGTGAGGCAGAGACAGGCAGATCTCTGTGAGTTCAAGGCCAGTCTGGTCTACAAAGCAAGTCCAGGACAGCCGAGACTATACAGAGAAAGCCTGTCTCAAAAAACCAAAAAAAAAAAAAAAAAATTAATATACTTGTTTGGTCTGAGGCTTTTCCTTTCATCTTGCCTTATGTTCATGAACTGACTGTGTTGGCCTTGACTTTCACCAGAATAAATTTATTATATGGCTCACTGAAAATAAATTCCTCATTTCAATAAATGTCATACTCCTTTAAATGTTGGAGCTTATACCCTCCTATGTATTTGTTTGCCTAAGGAAATGCTACATCACCCCAAGTCCAAAGACCGTCTTTCATGGACTACTTTGATAAGCAGGACTTCAAGAACAAGAGTCATGAAAATTGTGATCAGAGCATGCGTGAGCCCTGCCCAACGTCAAACAATGTTTTCCCTGATAACTGGAGAGTTCCTCAAGATGGGGACTTCGACTTTGTAAGTACATTTTCTTTCTCCCATTTTTCTTTCTGTTTTTCTAGATTTTTTTCTTCACATTGAGGGACATAGTTCATAAATAAGAACAGTATGTTTATGAATTATAGACTGTGTAGCCATAGCTATGACTAGAATATAGCTTACTTATAGAACTGTACTAACAGCAAAATGTAAATATTGCTAAATAGATCAACTTAAATTTAGAGAAATGTTTAGGCCCTTCAAAATGCTGTAAATGATAATCATTTCAATTATCAAAATAAATCATGCAGAGTCAATACCCCAGCTTGGCTTGCACATGGGATCCACCTCAGGACCCAAACACTGAGAGTTAGCTGAAGCGAATATTAGTCACACTTGGTTTTCCTCATTCAAATTGTGTCTAGGTAACAGAGCTTCAATATAAAATTGTCCTGGTGTGTATTTTGTTACATTTTCTTTTCTTCTTCTACTTGTTTCATTATTGTTTCTTTAAAGAATACAAAGAACAAAGAAAAATCATTTTAATGCACTTGTTTTCAAAACTTGAAAAACTAAGTACTTTGAATTCTTTGGTGAAATAAAAAAATTACAGTAAAATTTTGGAAACGTTATTTTTCAAATAAAATTACAGTCCTCTGTAATTATATTTATTAATAAACATAATACTTATAAGCAAATAAAAATGTGTATAGACTCATATCTTAAATTTTTAAGTAATATTAACCCATTTTTCTTAGATGTCATAGTAAATACTTTGGATTATAATTATTTTTAAGTAATGACTTTTTAAAAATCACATTTATTTGTGTGTGTGTGTGTGTGTGTGTGTGTGTGTGTGTAAGTGAGAAGATGGAAATCACTTCTCATATCCCACCATGTGATTTCCAGGTTTTGCTCATGGGCCACTGGGCTTAGTGCCAAGTACCTTTACCCACTAAGCCATTTTGATGACCTGGGATTGTAAATATTTCTAATTTTGAATACTTTTTTTCTAACTGTCTTGGTTACTTGAGTTATTTTCATAATGAGTTTTTAAATTAAAAAATTTCTCAATAAATTTAGTAATAATTACTAGTAACTATTATCCACAGGTTAGCCTAAAAACAGTTGCAGTATCTGTTCACTGCTTACTGGTTTTTCAGTATTGAAGAACATAGAAAAACTTCGTTCTGCTAAGATTTCATTTTAAGCCATCTACTTTAAAATTACATAAATTATTTAGAATGCTGACATTCAAGCTGTAAATCATTCATGAACATGGTAAATAATGTAGAATATTTAGCATCAAAGAATTCTGTCTTGTCTCAGAATGAATCTTAACAGCCTCTTGGATGGTTTAAAGTGAGCGAGCAGTGGTGGTGGGTGAGACACCACAGATGAGAACTAGTAAATAAGATGATTGAACTCTGCTTCAGTGGTCTGCATCCTCCGCACATTTATTAATTGGTTTATGTTTGGGTGTGTGGATGGGCATTTGTGTGCCTCAGCACACATTTGGATATCAGGACAATCCACAGTAGTCACTTCTCTTTTTCTACTATGTAGATCCCGGGATTTGAACATTTTGTGAGGCCTGGCTTTAGATAAATGTTTTATTTGCTTATTGTGTTGTGGAATAGCAGTGTGGTCGGGTTGGGTTTCTCAAGTGAGTTCAGGAATTTACAAGCTTGACAAAGGCAGCTGAACAGCCTCTAAGTTTATCTGTTCAAATTTCTGGCAGACATGTTACCTGTGGCTTTGACTCCATAATTTTCTACAGTATCCTTAGGCAGGTTTCCATTTCATATCCATAGAGAGTTTACACAGCAGTGGGAGCCTTTGGATATGGTGGGAACAGAAGTTAAAGTCCTCATGGTCTTGATATAGATATGTTGATTTTAGACACAGTCAATTTAGAATATCATCAGAAATAGCATTCTTAACCAGGGCACTGAAAACTACAAGATGCTGCTGAAAGAAATGAAAGAATGCTGGGCATGGTGGTACACACCTTTAATCCCAGCACTCAGGGAGGCAGAGGCAGGCAGATTGTTGTGAATTCGCAGCCAACCTGCTCTACAAAGCAAGTCCAGGACAGCCAAGGCTACATAGAGAAACCCTGTCTCAAAAAAAAGAAAAAAAAAAAAAAACCAAAACAAAACAAATAATTAAATAAAGAGCAATACATGAAAAGACATTTTCTGTTAACTTACTAGAAGACTTAAAATGGTTATATTGCCCAGTGATCTGCAGTTTCTTGTATCCTATCAAAACTATAACTATACTTTTTGGAGAAGCAGAAAAATTCATCATAAATTCTTGGGTTGCTAAACATTCAAGCTAAATCTGAAAAGAAAGTAAAAGAAGTAAAGGTCAGTGTAGCGAGAGCTGTGTGGTACTGGCACAAAGACTGAAACATGCGTGGCTACAGTGAAAGGGAGAGCTCAGCACTGACCCCGTGTGTTCAGTAGACCTTCGGCAAGGGTGCCGAGACCCCTCACGTGTGTGGTCAGTAGGACCTTCAGCAAGGGTGCCGAGACCCCTCACGTGTGTGGTCAGTAGACCTTCAGCCAGGGTGCCGAGACCCCTTACATGTGTGGTCAGTAGACCTTCAGCAAGGGTGCCGAGACCCCTCACGTGTGTGGTCAGTAGACCTTCAGCAAG
>OU015748.1:65199581-65211598 GCA_907169655.1 Acomys percivali | reverse complement strand
CTCTCTCTCTCTCTCTCTCTCTCTCTCTCTCTCTCTCTCTCTCTCTCAGATACACAGTTACTAGCTATATGATGCATGAAGTAATAAATTAAAATATAAAGCACATGAAATGCTTGAAAATGTATTTCTAGGTCATCAGTGTTTATTCCTAATGCTGAGCGAGTCTAATAATTCCTAATACTTCCGGCTGGTCCTAGATTGAATACTTGCAATCAAAGCCGAAGTGATGCAAAAGTCCCCCTACCTCAGAGAAAGCTACCAGTCAAATGGGGCTAAACTGCTGACCCTGAGTTTCCCACTGCTCCCCAATGATCCCCCTAACTTATATAAGAGGGTGAAGGTAAGTCAGGGTCATTGAGGCTCCGTGCTTTTCCTAACGGTTCCTCACTCATACCAGGCTGGAAGCAGCAAGATAATCCATCACAGGTAGCACCCTTCCTGGGAAGAGAGGCTGGCTTCTCACCTCCTGGGGGGATCTGTAACCCTGTCCTGGTACTGCCTGTGTGGTAAAACTTTTTCCTTTATTTCTAAAGATAAAGAGGTTTAATGGAACAAACTGAAAGAGCTGAATGGGTAGATGCAGAGAAACAGCATACTCCAGAGAGAGAGAATAGAGTTTAACTCTCACATTTCCCTCTGCACCCGTCTTGTTGAGCCCCAAGAATAGAGCATCCCTGCTTCCCATGGCTCATGTGAAGAAATACAGATGCAGGAAGAGATGGCGCCTTCTGCTCCTAAGTGTTCATACCTTACCTTCCAGTGGAGGTGGTTTGAACTGGTGGCATAGAAGGGAAAGAGTTGACCCTTTCCAAAAGAGGCTTCAGGGAGCCAAGGTAAAACTAACAAAACCCTGAGCCCACCCATGCGAAAGCCATGCCACTGTGAGAGACAGTCCTCAGCAGGACCAGATCATGCCACAATAGACCTGCTGTCTTGAGATAAGCAGATTTGATGATGATCTCTTTCTCTTCCTTTTTCTACCCTGCCCCACTCCCCTGCTCTATGTGAGCCAAACCTTGGACAGAAGAAAGCATTTTATCTGTCTCAGACCATTGCCCAGGAGAGATTTGAGTCAAATTTGAGATTAAAATTTTAAGTAAGTGAATGTTTACTTAACCAAAAAGTTTTGGCATTTGTCCAAATTTATAATAAACAGGCTTTGTGTGTGTATGTGTTTTGTGTCATGCTTTCAAAATACTGAACATAGCCCATATGTGTTGCTGTTGATTTGTGTCTGTGTATGGCTCCAATAACTAACACAAAGAGACTGAAATATAATTCAAAGCTGCAAGCACTACGGCTGGGCAGAAACTAAACTGCTACTAATGTATTAGTAAACTAAAACAAACTACCCTAATCCTGTGTCCTCATAACCTACTATATCCCAAACACTTGCCAATCTGATGGTCCTTGGGCAGCTTTCTCTCCACCAACTCCCTCTGTCAACTGTCTGCATCAACTGTCAACTCCTTACTCTGTCTCCTCTCTCCAGGAAGCCCCGCCTTCCACTTCCTGTCCTTCTGCCTAGCTGATTGGCTAAACATTGCTTTATTGACAACTGCTACATCCACCCAAGGCATTCCTCCACACATATATGACACCTATTATTTATACATTTATTCAATTTTTTAATTTGTGGCACCAAGAATACTATAATGAAGCTTCTTTAAAAAATAGTACCTATGGCCGGTCGCGATAGCACATGCCTATAATCCCAGCATTTAGGGAGGCAGAGGCAGGTGGATCTCTGTGACTTTGAGGCCAGCCTGGTCTACAAAGCAAGTCCAGGATAGCCAGAGATACATAGTGAAGCCCTGTCTTGAAAAACCAAATAAAAATGAAAATTAAAAATAGTACCTACTTTGTATCACCAAAGAAATATTTCATATTTTATCATATATTTATCTATTTGCCTTATAAAAGTTGATCCCAAAAGTCTAACTCTGAAATGAAAGCAAATTCATGCTAAGAGACTTAGAGAAAATTCAGGCTAATTACATACTATTGTCTCCATCTCTAGGTGGGATTCATGTGTTTATACATTTCTGAAAATCAGTTTGGGGAAGCATCTTAATTAATGATAAATTCTAAAGAGAAATTTCATAGCACAGAGGAGCAAGCACAGAGGCAGCATCAGCGCTGCCGTCACTGCGCTCTGTATGAATGCTTCAGCACTGCACTTGTTCCTTGGGTTTGGACTACATCACAGGTCGCTAAGTGAGACTATAAATTTTTTTTCTCTTCAGAATACAAATACATTTTATTTACTTTTTTTACATATTTACTAAAAAGGATCATAAATATGTGATATATATACAATACCTAGTTTCTATTCTGAAGGTTTAGCATTGTATTTCATACATAAAAAGTTATATAAATATTGAATTATTCGGCATTGTATTTGAAATATCTAAAACTTACATAGTATTAAACAGTTTTCTTACTAGATGCTATTCGTTTAATAGGAAGTTTTTTCTCAATTAATTAATTTCCCAGAACAGTAGGAACTGTTAATATGATCAACACTGAGTTAGAATGTGTTACATTTTTCACATTTTCTTGAAATTACATGGTTTAAGTATAAATTAGTATTTCATGTTCTACTTTTAGAAGTCTTTTTCTAGAACATCATACTAACAACTGAGCATTTTGAGTTTATAATGTCTCTTCTTTCCAAAAGTATTTTAGGTGTTCCCTATGTACCTTTCCTCCTAGCTTTCGAAAGAGTCACTTGAAGACAGAGACAAGGAAGCTAGCCATGTGCTGTTTACCTCTCGCCCTGGCCAGCCTCACCTCCTACCTAGTCCTTGTAGCCATTAGTCTCACAGCCGGATTGCCACCCAATCAAAAGAGAAGCAAACAGCATTTCCTCACACACTGCTGCCAGCCACTTATTAAACAGAGTTGCTCATAAGAAGACATTTCAACTTGATATATTTACCTTCTGTTTCTGGGCATTTTCTTGTTTGTTCAGTTGTAATAAGTTGCTGGATGTTTTTAATGCACTAATCATTGAGAAGAATCTTCCTCAGTGTTCACTGAGAGTAGCTGTGAGTAAGATGTAACCGATGAGATCTATTTGCAGTGTTCAGGATCCTCGCAAGTTACAGAGGCTAAAGAGGAGGTGTCTGTGGCTGGAGCAGGGGAGCGGGCTGTTTGGCCTGGTAAAATGTAGCTGTTTGCAAAACTGAGTAAGAAACTGGAAGAACAAAAATAGCATGCCTTACTGTCCCGTGGCATAGAAAAAATAGGACGTGCATGAGCATGGCATGCCTGTGGACTGCGCAGTGAGTACACAGGACTTTAAATGGTCTTTGATAGCAGCTTAAGGAAACAGCAGGTGCCTAGTATCTTTGTTATTATAGGTCCTTCTGCACTGTAGTGATGGGTACCAAACACCTTTTTTATTTTGCCAGCTTTTGCTATGGTTCATATTTGTGAGGAACCTAAACAGCAGTATCAGGAGAATTCATTTCTGAGCCTAACCTCATGCTTTCCTCTTTAACTTTTCCTTTGAGTTTATCCTGTTAACACTTAGTAAAAGATCCAGATCGTCAACCATGTTTATAATTGTCACAAAATTTAAAAGTAAAATGAAATTTAATATTGATAGATTGACTGTAGGTGTGCGTAGGAAAGCCTTAACTGGCTGAAGTTGATAATTAGGCCTCCGTGCAGGGCAAGGAAGGCAGGTTACTCAGTTCCTGTGATCAGTCTGCTTTCTACAAACTCCCTTTCACCACACTAAATCCCCAGGAGGAAGGTCATTACACAAACTTTGTAGATTTAAAAAAGCCTTAGCAGATGAATAGGGAAAGGATGGGCATGTGGTTGAGCAAACTTGAATGGCATTTGGGAAAGCCTGTTTATTCCTGTTTCCAGCCTCCTGCCCTGCCTTACCCAGCTAAGGTGTGTGAGAAGAACCTCCTAGGTATTTATTTATTTGTTTGTTTATTTATTTATTTATTTATTTATTTTTATCAGTTAGAGCCTGATCCCAGGTACATCCTCATGCACCCTCTGCCCACTCTTCCTTCTCCTTCTCCAAGAAGAGCAACCGCCCCCCATGGGTACCAACCCACCTTGACACATCAAGTCCCAGTAGGACCAGGCACATCCTCTCCCATTGAGGCAGCCCAGCTAGGGGAGAGGAATCCAAAGGCAAAGACTACTAGTTTTTATATCGGACTTTACTGGGTTTGTTGTGCATTTTAGAAGCAATCAAGGCCAAATGGTTAAAACATGTATTTAAAAACATTCTAGAATGAATATATATAATCGTTTTGATTACTTTTTTCTGTCAAATTGTGATAGTCATTCTAAATAGTTAAAAACAACTTTATTTTAGATATACTTTCTCATAGATTTTTCCAGATTATTTTTTATAAATGAATTTGTATTTCTAGCCTCAGCTATTTTTAAACATTTATAACAGCTTTATTGACTTATACTCTGCCCTATCTAATGCACCCACTTAAACTATCCAGTCCAGTTGTACAGCTAACACCACATTTAGTTTTAGCATATTGGGTCTGTGGTCATTGTATGCAGGTGTTCTTGTGTTACAGGGACACATGTATAAGTAGTGCATATGAACATGTGTATATCTGGAACCCAGAGATCAACCTAAGATGTGTTCCGTAGGGGCCACACTGTTTCTGCTATATGGGTCACCTAGCAGTTCCCAGGGATTCTCCTGTCTCCACTTTCCTACCACTGGGATTGCAAATCCACACCAGCATGCCCAGCCTCCTGTGTAGGTGTAGAGAGTCAGTGCTTGCATACAAGCACTTTCCATCTAAGCTGTTTACCCAGCTCTGTTTCAGAATAGTTCTAGTCTCATTCTCAGAAGAAACTCTGCATCCACTAAACAGTAATTTCATGTTTCCTTTTATAAACATCTCCATCCTTTATGGGTTCTAACGAATGTAGTCACCTGGCCTCTGCCTCAAGCCAGCTTATCTTGCCTGTTCTGGGTATGTATTCCTTTTAAATGTAAAGCATTTATGCATTTACTTTTACTTGTATAGTGGTGTCTTGTGTGTGTGAGTATGCCCACACCATATGTACACACCGAGGATCATACAACTTGTGAGTCTTTGCTCATCTCATCATGACTCCGCTGGCCAGGCTTGGCAGAACGCACCTGTGCGCACTGAGGCGTCTCACAGAAAGACATCCTGAACAGTAGACTGTTTAGTCCTTCTGCCTCTCCGTGTGTGAGGGGTGTGTGCGCAGATGCAGCTGCACACACTGCTACCTTGGAGAGCTGCGAAGGATGGCAGAGAACCTGCTGTCTATCTCTCTACTGTGATTCTTTTGAGACAGGGTATGTTAATGAACTCATTCGTGGGCTGGCAGCCTGCAAGCCTCAGTAGTCCCCCTGTCTTGTGCCCCGTAGTCAGGAGTCAAAAACACACTCAGCCTTTTATGTGGATGCCAGAGGTTTAGACTCAGGCCACGAGCTTGCGCAATAAGCACTTTTACCTGGAGTATCTCCCAGCCTCCTAGTCTTGCTGATTTAGATTTTATGTAGAATGAGTTGTATTTGTGTCTTTCTGTAATTTCATTCTTGAAGAAGCTTCTGTAAACAACTACATTAATAATATAGGTAGCTACTTTGCTATGGGTATTCAGGGTGATGAAATTATTAAGCTCACTTAATGACTTTGAAGAATTTGATATATTATTATTATATTAATTAATTATACTAAATAACTTATATATATGGAACTCCAGGCTTCAAGAACAGCCAAAACTGGCTGATCTATGCCAGACCCTGTTTAGACACCATTAGGAGCAGGAGATAGAATAGAACACATGGGGACAAAAGGCCCTGGTGACCATGGCTGTTGTCACCCCTATGGCGTGGGCATATGGCCAGGTACATTGTGCGGGCTGCTTCCTGATAAAACCACAGACAGTAAGTTTACTCTGGCCATGTTTGAGTCAGTCTAGTGAAGAGCGGGTAAAGCAGTCATTTGGGTAGACAGGAACGGAGGGCAGTAAGAGTCAGCCAGCTTCCTCCTCAGTTCAAGGATACAAGGCTGTTAGGCTTTACGGTTGCTTGATTGTGAAAATTAAAATAACAGGACTCAGGACAGCTCCAGAGGGAGAATGGAACCTTTTGGATGGGAACGGATCCGTTCGTATTTTAAGTGTGAGCAGTATACTGAACATGCAGCTGTGAGAGTGAGTCAGCCATGACAACGCCTGTCATGCCAGCACTTGATAAACAGAGATGGGAGGATCAAAGTTCAACTACCCGAACCACACAGCAGATTTCAAGCCCACCTCAGCTATAGAGCAAGACCATCTCCCGAAATCAAAAAACGAAACAGTTGTGTTGAGAGAACGCAGGAGAGACGTCTAGGCTAGAATCTGGGTCATCAGTAGACGGGTACTTAAGAGACTAGCTGAATCTTCCCAGGACTCTAGAGTAATGAGTATGTGTAGAGAAGGGGATGTCTATGTTAGTGTTCAACAGCTGCTATAATAGTTACCACACGGTGTCTTAAAACAAGAGAAATTTACTCTCTTACGTATCACCGCCCCCCAATCCAGTAGTAGAACAGGCATAGAGTAACATTGATGGATGTTACACCTGATGTTACATCCATGCAGTTTAAACATGGAATAGTTAAAGTCCATTTGTTTTCAAAGTCTAGCAGCCCTCAGACTGACTGCCTAGCCAGAGGGCCTGCCTTCAGTCACTCTGGGTTTTGCCTGAAGAGAATGCAATCCTCACCTCTCCTTTACTAGGCTCTAGTCAAGCCTTTCGTTCTAGTGAGCTAACGACACGTGGCCTTTCCCTACTGGGCCTATTCCTTGGTGCTGTTGCTGTTTCTTTATAACCACATCTGTTCTGTCACCATGATTTTGTCCCCTTGGGATTTGGCTTAACTGCTTATTTTAAGAAAAATTTAGTCCAAATTTTGTCTAGCACCTCCTTAATTGCTTACCACCATTATACCTGATGTGTGTTCTTATGTGAGGAAGATATACTCAGGGATTTTGTTGTGAACCATGTCGAGTATGAACCAGGGGCTTGTGTTTCTGCTAACTTTGAACAGAACTCACGTCGGCCTAGCTGGAGAGACCGTGGTTCAGCCATTTGCAACCTTTACTTTCCATCATTTGCTGCTTTCCCAGGAACAACATCTACTTCATGTGTGCATTTATAAAACATAACTCTGCCCAGATTTTAGAGCATCAATTTTTATCATTTAGATACACACACGTGTGCACACACACATACACACACACACACACACACACACACACACACACACACACACACACACACACAGCCTTCCTCTATCGGTCCCCAGCTGTTACTCTAGCTTCCTCATCCCTCACGTCCCCACCCCTTGTGTCCTGCAGAGGGAACTGCCAGCTTATGTTCTGTCCTTTATAGAAATCTCTGCCTTTGCCTGTCGTGGACATTCATTGTCATGGATTCACACAGTAAATAGGTGAACTTCGCTCATTTATGTAGCATTTTCAAGCATTAATGGCATAGCATGTACCCCAAACTGTATTCACATTTTGTTTATCCATTGATCAATTGATAGACATTTGGACTTCTATCTATTAACTATTATGGATCACACTTGTATGAGTCATTTTAGACATGCTTTTGTTTGGACATTCATTCATTTTCATTTTTCTTTGGTATATTCCTTGGAATAAAATGGTTGAGTCATACTGTAGTGCTGAGTGTAATAATCTAAGAAGGCCAACTTCAGGCCATTTTCTAAAATGACTGTACATTTTATATTCCCATTACTAATATAGAGAGACCCAGTTTCCTGAAGATTTGCTGTTATCTGTCATCTTGATTACAAGTATACAAAGGATGTGACGTGATTTCTCATTGTGGTTTTGATGTATGTGTCTCCAATGGTTACTATGTGAGGCATCATTTGCATATTTCTTTGGAGAAACATCTAGACTGCTTGTCAACTTCTTTAAAATATTTTTTCTTTTGTGTGTGAAGGAGAGGGAGAGAGAGGGAGTGGCGGGGGGCAGGGGGAGGGGTGCATGTACCCACAGAATCCAGAACAGAGTGCGTCAGGTGTCCTGGAACTGAAGTGGCTGTGGTGAGGCACCTGGCATGGGTGCTTCGGACTGAACTCAGGTCCTCTGGAAGAGTAGTGAGTGCTCTTAACTGCTGAGCCATCTCTCTAGACTCATCCTTTGCCTATTTTTAAATTGGGTTTATATTCTCATGCTTTGGTTTCTTTTGGTTTGTGATTTTGGTGCCAAAAGTGAGGAATTCCTGCAGTAAGAGTCAAACAGACATTTCTACTCATGCTTTCTGCCATTGCGTAAATAGAGGTGTCTGGTCCGTTTTTATATATGACATGAAGTCAGCATCCAACTTGAGTCTTCTGCATGTTGTTCAGAGCCAGTTGCCTCAGAAGCATTCAGTGAAAAGGTTGGGCCTTCTCCACTGAGTAAGCTTAGAACCTCTCTTCAAAATCAGTTGATCCTGTCTAGGTTTTTCTCTAGGTGGTCAGGTTTGTTCCATTGACCTATAACTATCTTAGTTATTATAACTCTGTGAAAAGTGTTTAAATCAAGAAGTATAATGTGTTATGTCTTTTAAATGTCTTTAAAAATATTGTTTTACCATCTTTTCTTTAAATCTCTTTTTAGAATTTTGGTTGCCATGTTTACCATTTTAACTATTTGCATATATACAGTTCAGTGGTGTTGAATATATTTGTATTAGATTTGTAGAATTTTTTCTTCTTACAAATATGAAACCCTATCCTCATTAAACACCTGGCAGCTAGCAGTCTGTTTTCGGTGTCTCTGAGTTTGCCTTTTAGGCATGTCATGTACATGTAATCATGCAGTATTTGCCTTTTAGGGATGTCATGTGCATGTAATCATGCAGTATTTGCCTTTTAGGCATGTCATGTACATGTCATCATGCAGTATTTGCCTTTTAGGCATGTCATGTGCATGTAATCATGCAGTATTTGCCATTTGTTGACTGGTCTGCTGAATTCTGTAGGTCAGTTTGGGACATATTGCTGTCTTTTAACCCATGAAATTGTGTTGTCTTCCTATGCATTTTGTTTTTCTTTAATTTTTTTTCCAGTAATGTTTTCTAGTTTTCAGAGTAGACGTTTTACACTTGTTTTGTTAAACTTGTTGCTATATGTTCTATTGATTTTTGATACTGTTATTAATAGAATTGTTTTTCTCAATTTTGCTCATTGCCATGATATAAAAACATCATTTTGTATACTGAAATCTGAAACCTTTAGAACTTATTTGTTGGTTTGAATACTATTGGTTGCTTTCTTAGGATTTTCTATATATAAGATTCTGTAACCCACTATTGGAGATAGTTTCTTATGGCATTGTATTTACATAAAGTAATTAAGCATATATGCATTGAGATCTGTGCTCCATGTTGGGATTGCAGAGAAAAGGTACAAACTCTGCTTTTATGACCTCGACAGTCAAAGACAGATTCTTCAGCCAGTATTAACAATAGAGCATTGTAAACTGTGTTGGAGAGATACGTGTGATGCTGCACTCTCACGGAGAAGGGAGGCTAGAGGGAAATCCTACATAAGAGTCTATATAGAACTCTAGACCATTTTGCCAATAAGTAGCCATGGTTATGATAATTTGACATTTCAAAGCCAAACTGACCTTGGATATTTAAAAAATATTCTGTAGTATGAGCTTCAGCTTTAAGATTTTTAAAGTCTATCAAAATTTAAGGCGCTTTGTATTAATAGTGAAGCAACATGTTGGATTTTTAAAGTATATGCAGATGTTTGATTATGTAGTAAATCTGTTGCTATAAAAGCATGTGATCACATTTGGAAAATTGCTATTGCATGTCTTGGCAGTTTGTTAAGAACTGAAAACTTTTAAAACTAACTGGTGTTTTGATAGATTAAGTTCAAGGCCACCTTTTGTTTAAATGATGTTTTGTTTTCTGTAATTAGACCATGCTAGGTGAATTAAGTATGTAATTAAAAACAGAAGGTTTGGCTAATCCTGAATAAATGAGTACAAAACCCAAGGTCCTTACCCGTCTCCTGTGGGGCTCCAGATGAGCAGCACATGGGACTGTTTATAAGTTTTGCATGGTCAGGGCTCCTTGAGGTTGTTGTCCGTGGCTTCTAAATTAAAGTATTCACAGACTTGCAGAAAATATACCTGTAGTGCTCATCTGAAGGAGGACCAAAAAGATTAGAATCTAATCTTCTATCTCAAGGAGAAGGTAAAATGTATTCCCCCTGCTTCAAAACTGAACGTTTAATATGTTCCTTGGCTAAATGACTCTATGGTGAAGAGCTCAGAGCTTTGGGGAATTGTGCCTCTTGGTTGTCTTCATTTCCACACAGCCCGGAGCTGTGCAACCTCCTGGTAAACCTCCTGTGTGAACCTCCTGGTAAACCTCCTGTGTGAACCTTCTGTGTGAACTTCCTGGTAAACCTCCTGTGTGAACTTCCTGGTAAACCTCCTGTGTGAACCTCCTGTGTGAACCTCCTGGTAAACCTCTTGGTTTAATCTGTTTCTTACATGCTTAGTCATGGGGATTGCCATGGGATACATGTTTCTCCTGAGAATGTTTTTATTTGGAGCACTTTTCATTCTTTTTTTGTGGCACTTTTAGAAAGCAGGTGTCCGGGTTAGTGGCTGCATTTAAATCTGTGTTGGGAGCTCAGGATTAAACTTGTTTTAGAAGCCCCATCACAGTTTGGCTCCAGCTGTTACTCCAGCTTTCTCTGCCTTCTTCTGGGTTATGTATGCTGCCTCTCTAGTATCGTGACCCAGCTGTCATGTCTGACTTCTCAGCCTTCTAGGCATCATTTCATGTTGATTTTCTCAGTTCCCCTGTGTCTGTAAAATGTTAGCTCTCCCAATAAATGTGTCATTATTCTCTTTTCAAGCTTTCATTATACACTTCAGGAATCTTTCTCCAGTCATCGCCCACATTGTAAATGCCTCCCGGACAGAGACCATGATGGCTCATTCAGCACTTTCACCTAGCACCAAAATGGGTTCTGACAATTGATAGTTGTCCAAACAGCATTTGCTCCATCAAGAATTTGTTGGTTAAATGTGACATATCTTTTCATTTAAATAGATTTTAAATCAAAAGCAATGTAATATGTTAAAAACAAATACTGTAAGCGTTATTGTACTAGGCAATAAATTATGTCTTACACTGTAACATCATTTTAAAATTATTTTTAACAGACCACTTTTTCTGGGCATGTTTTTATAGACCTTTTGAATTGGGAAAATATTTCATGGTTGCTGATCTAGGATACAGTATTTAACTTCTAACTTAAGTCAGTTAGAGGTGCTGATGCAACCACTTACAATGCAGGAGGACTGTTGTCTAGTAGAAGAGTCATCAGAACTCTGTAAAGAGTGACAAAAGCTTACCTGACAAAATGATCCTATTAGAGAAGTTGGTGTTTGGACAGAGTCCTAAGAATGAGGAATGATATGCCAGATGAACAAGTAGGGGAATGGTGCTACCGCGTTCAGAGAGCTAAGCCGAGAAGGGTGTGAAATTGAGTTCAAAGTGGTGGGAAGGAGGTTGGGGAGTGGGCAGGTACATTTCTGCCATATGGAGAAGTTGGGAGTTTAGATGTAGACAATTGATTAATTGAAGAATTACAGTGAGATATTCATCTCCACCAACTTAATGACAAGGAGAAGAAAAGTCATGGGAGAGTCTTTTGCAGTATAACATGGTCCACGTAGGCATGAGGGAGGCAGTGCAACTGATAGGTGGGGTGGTTTGGAGAGACTCTGTAGTCCTCACATGATCACATCTGGGAATTAAGGGCCAGGAAAGATTTTCATGTGATTCCCATGAATAACTTGGAGAGCAGAGAGAGGAGGACATCTGAGTCATTCCAGTAAAGCAATGGTGACTCCTTTAGGCAGAATTTGGTGAATCAGTTCTGGTTGTACAAATGCCATCAGACCTCAGAGAGCCAGTCCTGCGCCATCAGACCTCAGAG
>OU015748.1:65173166-65186767 GCA_907169655.1 Acomys percivali | reverse complement strand
GCCCTGCGCTGTCACACACCTCATGCTCGGTCCATCCTGCTCACAGGCGCACCATTTGGACATATCCTTTTATCAGTAGAGATGGAATAATTTAAATAAATTTGGTGACAGGGGCCACTGCCACCTCATTAGGAATGGAAGGAGAAGGAAATCACAGAAGAAGAAGAGGGCAGATGCCGACCAATAAATATTATGTGCATAGTATAGTATATAAGAATAGGTGAAGGGAGCTCTGATGACACAGATGTGGAGTGCAAGTCCATGGGCTGAGAGAAGAACTGGAAAGGAAGTGGAGGCCTTGGGAGGCAGCTTAGTCAGTAAGTGGCTCATCACACAAGCATCAGGACCTGACTTTAACCCCTGGAGCCCATGTGAAGAAGCTTGGTGATGTGGCCACTTGTGGCCAGCCCAGCCAGCTTTGCCTTCTTGGAGAGTTTAGGCCAGTGAAAGATCTTGTCTCAAAAGACAAAGAGGATGGCACCTGAGAAACAACCCTTGAGATTGACCTCTGGCCTCCACATGCGTGTGCACACAAGTAGGAACTAGCTCGCTCACCCCTATACCACCCATCTGTTAACCTCTGTGCTCTCTAAGCTCTGAAATGAGTTGCATTTCCAGTGTATTAGAGAAACTGAAAGAACACTTATGTTTACGCACACACACATGTGCACACACACCCGCACACAATGCTTTGTAAATGGTTAGGCTGGGTTCTGTCAGCTGACAACCTGAGACATTAGGCTTAGAAAAACAGGTAAAAGGCTGCACTGCACCCGTGCATGTGTGCCCGATGCTGCATTCTTCAACTCGACCCGCTCCCCGCCCCCCCCCTTCCAGTCTCAGGCTGCTCCGCAGGCCACAGCCTGGAGAGGCGCCTGTGCTGTTGGTGAGAACGGTTTCTACCCTTGCCCCCATGCAGAGCTTGCATGGGATCTAAAGATAGAACCTTGGATGTGTGTCTCCTCAGTGAGGTTTCTTTCTCATCTCTGACTCCAATGTTCTTGTTCCTGTCTTCACTCTGAAATTCCATTTATTGACTGATGTTTAAAATGAAGACTGTAACCAAGCTTCTCCTACACATGGCCAAATTCAGGGGTTTTGCTCTCAGTGTTGAATTGCATTTTGTTTTTCACTAGTTATGCCCAAGACCCTAAAGTATACCATCTGTTCTTCGAGTTGGAGTAGTGCTGTCTCCAACGGCCATTTGCTAAAATGTCCCAACACATTTTTTATTATCTTAGCTCTGGGTTGCTGGAGACATCTCATAAGCAGAAACCGGGATACTGCTCACACTCTAGGAAGTGCATGACATCCCACCTGCAACTCAGCACACTGCAGGAAGATCTCAGTCCCAGAAGTCACTGCTGCCTAGATTGCAAAACCTGGAAACAGACTTCTGGAGCCCCTTCTTTGCATCCTTTCACTCCCTTGTCCCTTGCTATCATTGGGGACACTATGGTGTGGCGGTTGTGTTAAGCTAGCCATTGCAACTTTATACCACAACCCTAGACTACCCACATTTCTTAGCTGCAGAGGTGGCACTTTTTGTTAGGGAAAAGAGCTAGGAAGTCCCTGAACATGCGGCTGATGGCATGGGGAGGGACCCTGAAGGAGACTGATGGAAAAGAGAAGTCCTTGGCGCAGCCGTGGGAAGAGCCCTCGGTTTAAGATATGTATCTTTTACAGGCTTTGTTTTTGTTGCACAAGGGGCAAAACTTTCCCCATTGGGACTTTTCAGCTAAGAATTGTATTGCCGTAGATAGATCGAGGAGACCCAGACCTACAGCTTGTTTGCAGGGCACAGATGGAGCTGAATACCCGTAGGACTGGAAGGGAGCAGTAATGTTTGAAAGCATCGCAAGGCAAGTGCGTCTGAGCTGCTGATGGCCTCTGGGTAGAAAGGGAGCAGGAGGGCGATGGCTGCCTTCTCACAGAGACTCACACAGGCTCCCCTCATCCCAAGCATCCTGCTTCCCTTCTGCCGCTCAAGGGTCCTTAGCGCAAAGCAGCGTGCCAGAGTGATAAATATGGGAGTTTGTGTATAGAAGTATTAAACCATCGATAGCTACAGAGAAAATCATTGAGGGTAATTTAATTTATAAATAAGAGTATGAAAAATGTTTGGATTGACTTTAAAAGTAATTTTGACAATGGTTATTTTTGAGATGAAATCAATTATAAATAATTATCACTTGATTCCAGGACAGCCAGAGCTACACACAGAGAAATCCTGTCTCAAAAAACTAAATAACAACAACAATAAGGATTAAATAATTATTTAATAATAAATGATTAAATAATAATATAAAATACCACAGTTTGTGGTACATTTGTTAGTTGCAACATTAAATCTGCTCATGTGTTTGCCTCATATTTGCTGCTAACATTGTCAGTTCTCAGTTTGGGGTGGCGTCAGGCAGCACTGCTCCCACCTGGAATCTATTTCCCCCTTTTCCACTAGAACAAGAATCCTAGTTACGGGGCCACACAACCAGCACATTAACCCACAGCCCTTTAAACCTGCGATAAATATGAAGTGTAACTCTGTTCAGTGGCCTCATGTCAGTGCCCTTACAGTTCTCACTGCACCCACTAATTACTCTGGACCTTTCATCACCTTCCGTACTGCTTAGCTGATGCTCACCCCCAGGTCTGCCCAGTATTCTGGTTGTCAGGGCAGTAAAGCTCCGTGTGCTAAGGTGCTTCTCCTGAGCTTTGATTCCTGAGAGAAAACCACTACACAGTCTCACCTTCCCACCACACCCTGCCTTCAGCAAATTATCTAGATAAAACAGGAGATTATTGTGTTGAACATGTGCACCAAGCTCTCCCCCTGAATGCCTTGAATCAAAACTTAACAATTGAAACTTCAATGTGTCTTGTATTAGAAGTCAAGTCCAGGTTGTTTTTTCTGCCCAGTCTACCTAACTTTCTTTTAAAGTATATTTAAGGCTTTGGTAGTATAATCCTTATAGTACTAAATGTTCACTTTAAAATGAACTTTAACATCTCTGTTTACTGTATTTAATCATGATAAAGTCACCTGATGAAATAATGGTTAAGTTGAAGCCATTTCTGTGGTACCGCTTGGGAGTCAGCAGAGAAGCACCGTGTTCCAGAGGAGGAACTGGCTTCATTGTCTCAATTGTCTCAGATGGGGCCAGGTCGGCCGTGCAGAGCAAGTTGGGTAATATCAGATCTGCTGCTAAATACATCATCATTCTTACCCTCCAGACCACACAGTCAACATGCTCATTTCACTTTAAACTCTAAACTTGACGTACTTGATGCTAAGTACATCATAGTACATATGTCAGATGTTGCTTTACAAGACATCTTTAAGAATTTTTCTATTTCCACTTTTAGGAATTCCAGATTTGCAGATTACAAGCCAGTCCAGTGGTTAAGAGCACTGGCAGCTCTTCTAGAAGGCCAGGGTTCAATTTCTAATATCCATATGGCTGTTCACAACTGTCTATAACTCAGACTCACAGTGCTTCCTCTCAGACCATATTTTTGTGACTTTGCATAGAGTCTGTTCTTTATCAAGTTGTACTCAGTGTTGTTGTGGATTCATATTTCTAGAGGGACACAGTGGTACCAACTATAAACCCAGAACATGAGAGGCTGAAGCAGGAGACTTAGTGGGCCAACCTAGAATGCATAGTGTGGTAGCTTAAATAAGAATGGCCCCATAGGCTCATTGACTTGCTCAGTGGTTATAGAACCTACTGCTTTTGCAGAGGACCCTGGTTTGGCTCCCAGCACTCATCTTGCACAGCTCACAACCACCTGGAACTACAGCTCTAGGGATCTGCTGCCCTCATCTGACAAAGCACAAACCCATACACATAATTTAAAAGGTATATCTAAACATCAAAAAAATAATAAAAATGGACTGTTTAAGAATTCAAGGTTTTCAGTGTTTGGGAGTGACCAAAACAAAAACAAAAACAAAAAAACTCAGAAATAAAAGTCAGAAGCCAGGCCTGGAGATGCAGGCCTATGGTTCTAGCTACTCCAGAGGCCAACGCAGGAGAATTACAAATCAAGCCCTGTTAGGATTATAAGGTGAATCCAAAGCCAGCTTAGACAACTGAGACCCTGTCTCAAAGTGTAAGAAGGGAAAAGTATGCTGGTGACACAGCTCAGTGGTAGAGCAATCACTAGTATACTTAAAGCTGTACATCCCGACATAGTGCAAAAAAAGAAAAAAGTTAAAATTAGTTATAGATTAAAAAAAAAAAACAGTTTTAGAGGTTTGCAAACTCAGGTGAGGTATGCTTTTTTTCCTGGATATTTATTTATTTTTATTTATTTGACAGAAGTTAAGTACCAAATGCTGAAAACTGAAGAATGAAGCTTGTGCTTGGATCTTACATTGTACAGTACAGCAGCACATTGTAACACAGCCATATGCAGTTGCCTTTAGGTGCACAGAGAAAAAGTAGCTTGCTCTGTTCATAGAAACTACTTGATCAGAAAGACTTGATGCAGTCCATTTAATTTCAGACCTAAAAATGAGTAGAACCTTCAAAGGGAACTGTGTTAACAACTTGGAGCCAAGAGAGGAAAAGTATAAGTACATTTCACCAAGGAAATGCATATAATCGTTAATTCTAACCTCTTACATTTTGGAACATTTAACTGCCAGCTCAATATAGAAAGAATTTGATGACTATGAAGAACTAAAAGAGAAACTGACAATGAGAACACAGGCATATTGTATGAGTAACATAAGCCAAAGTTGCAGACCTAAACAGGCATGCGGTCATGTAGGGCTGTGTTATGATTTTATGTGCAGTAAAGAACTATTAAGGATCTTTAGGGGCATGGTATAGCTCAGGATGACTTTTTTCGTCCTACCTAACTCCTGTTGGAGAATGAGTTGGGGTGAAGCAGGGGAGAAAGGAAGCTAGCCGTAGAGAAGGCTGTAGAACCAGGAGGGCCTTGGGCGTGAAGACAGCAGGAGAGGGGCACACACGCAGCGGAGAGCATAGACGAGCATTGTAACTTTTGAACATGGTAGGTTCTTGGCAAAAGATGTGTGATCAAGGGCCTGAAGAGGGGCTCAGTAGTTACAGCTCTGACTGCTCTTCCAGAGAACTCAGCTCAAGCCACCTGTATTCTAGTTCCACGGAAATCTTAGCCCTCTGGTGACTATTCTATTAGCACTGCGTATTTCCCCGCCCCCTCTCTGATTTTTAATTTTTCTCTGTGTACCCTTGGCTACCCTGGACTCACTTTGTAGACCAGGCTGGCCTCGAACTCACAGAAGTCCATCTGCCTCTGCCTCCTTGAATTGGGATTACAGGTGTGCCTACCATTCCTGGCTCATACACAATTTTAAATAATAAAAATAAATCTTTTTAATGGTGGTCAAGGAACCACTTAGAAACTAGGAAAGGCTCAAAGACAAATGGTTAGAAGGTCTCTATTCAGTGTTGTGGTGCCTGTGAGGCATCCAAGTAGAATCGCTAAACTACAGAACCCATAAGACAAGGGTGAAGTGTCGATACAGAAGTGGTTGTTGGATGTTCATGGGCATGCCTAGGAAATGTGTGCATAGAAAAGAGCTCAGGCACTCGAATCCCATCACGAAGGAGCTGAGAAACAGTAGCCAATTAGTAAGATTGAAGATTGGCCAAACGGCAAGCAAGGATTATGGGAGCCACGAGTTATTTTAAAGGATGGCTCATGCCTTTAATCCCAGCACTCAGGAGGCAGAGGGAGGTGGATCGCTGTGAATTCAAGGCCAGCCTGGTCTATAAAGTGAGTCCAGGACAGCCAGAGCTACACAGAGAAACCCTGTCTCCACAAACAAACAAACAAACAAACAAACAAAGGATGGTGCAGACAAAGTGTAAGTTGCTCAGCTTTCAGGTCAAGTAAGAACACAGAAGGATCTAGAGTGTGAAGGGGCAGGAACCAGTACGGAAGGACTTGAAATGTGGTTTCTGGTTTTAAAAGTGGACACTTTTCTCCATTCCAAGAAATTCAACCTTCAAAAAGAAAAGACAGCATTGTGGCAATTGGAATGGTGAATGGGATTCAAGGCAGATTTGGTTGACTGATTGATTGGTTGAGATACAGGGTCTCTGTAAGTAGCACAAACTGACTTTGAACGTGCAGCCCTGCCTTATCTCTTGGTGCCAGGATTACAAGTGAATACTACCCATGCCCGACCGTATAATTATTTTCTTCTTAAAATTTTAAAACTATTTTCTTATTTTTTAAAAGATTTATTTATTACTATGTATACAGTGATGAAGAGGGCATCAGATCATGTTATAGATGGTTGTGAGCCACCATGTGGTTGCTAGGAATTGAACTCATGACCTCTGGAAGAGCAGTCAGTGCTCTTAACCACTGAGCCATCTCTCCAGCCCCTATTTTCTTATTTTAAGTGTACAAGTGTTTTGCTTGCATGTATATCTGTGCATCACTTATGTTCAGTGCCCGTGGAAGGCAGAAGAGGGCATGGGATCCCCTGGAAATGGGTTACATACAGTTGTGAGGCACCATGTGGGTGCTGGGAATTGAACACACCACCAAGATGGCTTTCCAGTCCCAGAGTTTGTGAAGAATAGCACTCTAAGGCATCTGTCAGGCAGCCGTGGAGCCCAGGGCCCTCCACAGAAACAGTGAGGCGCCTGGAGGGAGCAGCCATGTTGGTAAGTGGCATTGCTTCACATTAGAAGGAATTTGTGTTGTGGTTGGGGTCACGGAATATCTTCCTTCACACCGGGCAGCGGCATATTTCACGGTCTTTTTGACATGTTCTTGTTCAGTCATGTAGAAGGCTGTTATGTCACCCTGTGATCGCCTAGGAATTAGAAAGAATAATACAATTTTGAAAGCACTTTACAAAATTGAAGAATTACAAAAATGCTAAGTGCTTTGTGTGGTCATTGATTTAATCTTATAATGTTTAGACTATTTTGCCAAGTCAGTGTGGATTTTATAACACATACTTGTTCTTACTCTGTTTTCTGTGAATTTGCACTTTCTGATTTTATTACCTCCTTATGTGTGTTCTTGCTAGTTTAGCAATAGTGATTAATTTTAAATTACTTATTGTAATTAAAGCAAAAGTAAAGTGAAACTGAGTTTTCCAGCATAAGTAAAATTATTTGGGTTTATTTTTTAAAAAAGACATTCTTATTTTGTAGGACAGAACATAAAGAGTATATATAATCCTAGTGAGGCATGATGCCTATAATTCTGGCAGTCAGAAAGTTAAGACAGGAGGATTTCTGTGAATTCAAAGTCAGGCTTGGCTGTGTAGTGAGACTCTCTCCCTCCCCCAAAAAATGACAGAAGCTAATTGCACATGTGAGGATATTGAGTTATTATTCTAGAAGTTACTTAATCATTCTAATTTTCATTAATATTTGTAAAATAAGTATAAAGTTGTCATCTGACAGGACATAGATGAACATGATAGTAAAGTTGTAAAGTAATAGAAAGACATTTTGGACCTCGGGTCTTTATACTCAGTTAAACTCCTCTCCTCACTGTGGGGTTGTGTGACAACCCACAGTAGATTCATTTAGCTTAGTTTTTAAGAGCCGTTCACATTCTGAGTGAACTGACTGTAACTTACAGTCTTCAGGTGACACTGCTTTGGAAACAGTTATTATGGTCAATAAGCAATGTGTCCTTGTTATTAAGTGTGCCTTCCATTCAGATGCTGGCTACCTTTTAATAACTAGGTGTCTTGAGAAGTTTACTTTTTAAAGATTGTTTTATGTGTACATTTGTGCAAAAATTCACTGCTTCATAGAGCTGTTGCCTCTTACATGAGATCGGTGTCTGCTGGAGTGGAGAAGGTGATCCATGGAACTGTCATGTTAAGTGTGCTTATCCATGGTAATATGAATGCATGTAAAAGTTAGGTAGCTGGATGCTGACCACGTGTTTTCACTTACATGGCTTCCCGTTGGGGCATTTAACACATTCAGAGGAAACAGCTTATAATTCTCTAGTTGTCTAGTTTATCAATACATATGGCCTTACACACAGCCAGACCATCAGTGCTATTAGTTATTCCTTCTAGAAAATATTTTTAAAAACACATCATGCTAAATTTTTTTAAATGAAGGGTAAAATTTAAAAGAGAGAGAGAAAGAAAAGCAGGCCTTCTCTCAAAAAAATGTGCAGCACCAAATATGGCCACCAGAGGGTGCTGAGTAGCCAAAGCCCTAGTATCCTCATGGAGGCTGACTGAAACCTTGTCCTTGTGAGAGGGGGAGCTTCAGCAAAGGACACTGTTCATGTCCATGTAGTACAGTGGCTCCATGCTCTTCAGCTCAATGAACCATTATTCTGAAAGTGGCCTTCTTCCTGACTATCAAGAGCCAGCGATCAGCTGCAAGTACCCCACCCTTCACAAACTTCTGCCCCTCCTGAGGTAACTGCGTACTCGTTGGAGTGTTTAAATTTACTTCTTTCTGCTGGTTCCTAGTAGTTGCTTTCGGACTTAAACCCTTTCACAGAGTACTTTCAGGTCATTTACTACTTAGCTGTGCTCTAAGGTAGGCATGAAGCCTGCTTCCTCGTTAAGAGTCAGTGAACAGTGTCTTACTTTAGTGCTCAGAGCAGACATTTGCCAGGGAAAGGAAATCCACCACTATCACCCTGGCAGGATCACGTACCCTCTTTAGTATTACTTTTTATGACTCAGAGTGACGGTAAGATCAGTGACTGAGAAATTAGAAGGTACTTAACAAAATCCTCATATTTAAAAGTCCTTTCTATTTTGAGCAGCATAGCCTGGTGTGGGCATGATGTAAGTATGGACTGTGAGAATAAGCTCAGTCCGCCACAGGCCTTGTAGTGAGAAGTAGGAGACGATGGTTAGCATGCCAGTAAGAAGAAGGCCGCAGCCAGGCGCATGCTTGGGAGCACTGCAGCCAGGCCACAGCTGGGTGTGCCCCAGGCTGGTGAGGCTGGGGTGGTAGGGCCTTTCACAGGTGATGCACTCTGGCTAAAAGAGCAGGAGACAAGAAGTTTGGTCGTCTGGGTGTCCCTGATAGGAAAAGGGCCAGTAGAGCTGACAGAACACACCGCCATCTGCAAAGGGCAGTGCATGGGAACCAGCTTGAGGAATGCAATTCTGTTTAACAATAGTTGCTTAGCAAATTTATCTATTTTTGTTTTGTGTCTCTTCTGAATTAAAAAGGCAAGGAACATCTTTTTCACAGTATGCTTGTCAAGAATGCTTCTGTGCACTGCCAGGTATAAGGCACTTATCACTAGGTCTGTTGTATTGCTTACTCAGGATCAGGAACCACATTATACTGTCTGAGAACACAAAATAACTTCAGGATTAATTGCCCACTACATAAGCTATTCTTTGAGCAACAGAATATATCACCACTTGTAACACTTTATGGAAAGTTCCTCAAGAGCACATTGAATTTAACAGTTGCATAGCTCTTTTATTCTTTTTTTTCCACCAGAGGTAAACCAACAATATGGCTTTCATTTGTTTAGTAATTAAAGATGCATTTCCCCTTTAATCCTTATTAGAATGAACATTTTAAAGAGTGAGCTGAAATTTCATCCTGTAAAATAAAATGTAAAGATAGAGTAGTAAAACTACTTCATATTAATGTGCATTATTCAAACCAGAGCTCAAATTCTGATTCCCAAGTTTCCACTCACACCCACAGTCTTCTGGCATCACAGAATGTAGATGCAAAGTGAGATTGGCTGCTCTGTGCAAGGCCCCCAGCCTGGCTCTGCTTGCACTGTCACGTTAGTAGAAAGCAGGTGTCTGGCCAGAGCCTGGCCTCCCAAGCGTGGCATCTTGGTGCTGCCCTAGCACCAACAGCTCCTGGGGACATTTGGGAAGATACTCATTTCACCAAGTAATGCCAGGGGCAAATTCCTCAATGCCTGTGCTCTATTAAGTGAACGGACATTTAGAAATTAGAATGCTTTAAGTCCTACCCATCTCACATTTTTCTATTGAAAAATGGTAAAGGTCCTTGCAACCCATTTCTGTACCATAGTGATCCAAGGGTGGTTTGCTGAGTGCTTATTCTGAGCAGTGTGTTTACGATGACAAGTGGCATTATGTGTGGTAACAAATAAGATGGTTTAGTGCACGAATACCACTGCCCTCTCCCCAGACCAAAACATTGGAAGGTGACCCATGACAACAGTAGCTACTTCACTTTCCCTTGGTCTCATTTCATACCTTCCTTGACCTCAAGTTCACACCACTTATGGACATCTCTCTATTTGTGTGTGGAATAATGTACAAGTTCATACATGTGTCAGGTGCACATGCAAATGTGTATAAGCATGTGAAGGCCAGAGGTCTGTGTTGGATGTTTTCCCTGGTCACGGTCTTCACTTTTTGTTTTTGTTTTGATACAGGGTCTCTCCCTGAACCTGGACCTCATTAATTTGGCTAAGTTAGCAGTGAGTCAGCTGCAGGGATCAGCCTGTCGGTACCCTCTTCCTCCTAGTCCAGCGCTGGGGTTACAGCAGCTGACCTGAGCGGTGAGGACGTGAGCTCAGGCATCCGTGCATGGCAGGTCACTGCACTCTGAGCCATCTCCTAGTACCGCCCCCAGTTCTGCTCATTTATTGGCTCTGTCTCAAGTCTCCCAGGACCCGTTACACTGCCATGGGCCTCATGTACCGGACATTTCCATAAGAGCCCCCCATCCATACCTCGGTATCTTCTAGGAGTTTTGTTGTTGTTTGTCTGTGTTGTTTTGTTTTTGTTTTTTCGAGGCAAGGTTTCTCTGTGTAGCCTTGGCTGGCCTGGAACTCACTTTGTAGACCAGGCTGGCCTCAAACTCATAGCGATCTCCTGCCTCTGCCTCTCAAGTGCTGGGATTAAAGGTGTATGCCACCGTGCTCAGTGCCTTTCCTGGAGTTTTAATTGAATTCACATGTCTCTTAATAGCTGGGAAACTAACAGTACTATTTTGGGCACAAACTATGCCATTCTAAGATGGAGATTACTAAAATAATATTATTTTCTAATCTTGTGTAGCAAATAGCAAAGCTGATCTTGATATCTACCTTACTACTGCCTTTTGTGTTTCTAATAATATATTTTACTATATTTTGTGTGTAACATAACTTTATGAAAAGCCGGGCATGGTGGTGCATGCCTTTAGTTCCAGTACTCAGGAGGCAGAGGCAGGCAGATCTCTGTGAGTTCAAGGACAACCTGGTCTACAAAGTCAGTCCAGGACAGCCAGAGCTACAAGAGAAACCGTGTCTTGAAAAACCAAAGAACTACGTGTTCTGATGCTCTAGAACTAATGTATCAGGGGGTCCTGCTAATGTGTGGGTGCTGCTTCTATTTTATGATTAAAACATTATCCATTCCGGTCTCAATTTCATTATTATTATTATTATTATTATTATTATTATTATTATTCATTATTATGGCTGACCTGCATTTTTATTATAAAGTGGTTTTCCTAAGTAAAGTGAATTTTTGTATATTTGTGCTATGGAAATATTTAAATAATCATAATAAGTATCATGATGCCACTACAACAGGAAATTCTATTAATGGTCCCACTCCTGCTGTGAGTAAGAGCCATGCCCATTGTGCTTGCCAAGGAGTGTTAAATGATGGCGTTGGTTCCATTTTGTAGGATACTTGCCAGAAGCCATTCATTCTAAAACAATGATACTCTTTATTATCAATAGGAATGCCTTCTCAGACAAGCAGAATAAATGTGTAATAGGATGTGTGGCCGTCCTAAGATAAAATTCATCAAGTGTTTTCCTTCACAAAATCACCCCCTTCGGGGCTGGGAAGATGGCCCGGCTGGTAAACTGCTAGCTGTGCACAGCCACTGCCTTGATGCTACACTTACCCATTTTAAAATTAATGCATGTATAACACAGTGCTGAAGAGGACTTTCTGTTGCTGTAGAATTGTCAGCTAGTGTCTACAGCAGAGGTCCGCAGGTTCTGCCAACTGTTGTGGTCAGACACCTCCTCACATGTAAGAGCACACCACTTTCATACATTCTAGAAAGAACTACTAAAGAAAGAAAGGCAGTGTTCTAGGCTCCAGTCCCAATGCTGACCACTCACGGCTGCAGGGGAGGTTTCCTAGGGCTAGGCTCTGGTAACTGCTCTTTTGCTAGTTAATGTTTGGGAAGAAAGAGAAGAACTGGGTGCTGGAGAGAGGCTAATCATAGATAGCTTTTGGATTTTCACCAATGAAGCTATCCCAATAAGCCTCCATAGTGCCTTCTTTGTACAAGTCAAAACACTACTCCATACAGGATGGCACAGCCCTGTCTGTTTCATTTCCCTCAGGAGCTGCCTTTCTCAGCTGGGCAGGCACTCTGTCATGTGGTCACAGAATCCAGGGGTATATTAAATGCTTAAGTTTATAGTTAAAATTCTGAAAGCTTTGGGGCTGGAGAGATGGCTTAGCGGTCAGGAGCACTGACTGCTCTTCTTAAGGACCCAGGTTCAATTGCCAGCACCCACATGGCAGCGCACAACTGTCTGTACCTCCAAGATCTGACACCCTCACGCAGACATACATGCAAGCAAAACATCAATGCACATAAAAAAATATTTTTGAAAACTTAATTCTTTTTTTTTTTTAAGTTGATAATCTAATGGAGGGAGAAGAAATCTTTCTAGTTTGTGTGTGTGTGTTGTTGTTGTTGTTGTTGTTGTTGTTGTTGTTTTAGTTTTTTGTTTTTGCTTTACCTACATTAAATTCAAGCCAGGGGACTTGAGGGAGCTGTTCACAGGGAATGCTGGTGCCAACAGAAAAGAGAGATTGCCAATTGTGTGCTAAGCAAGCCCGTCATGTAAACTCACGCCATGTAAACTAAGTTGGGGCTCAGCAAGTTGCTGGGCATTTGGAGAGCCCATCAGTATAAACACTGGTGACGCCAAGGCCACAAGGTCACAGGGCTGAGCTGTAGTACGCTAAGAGAGTCAGGCAGACACCTCACCCAGATCCCTTACCATTCCTGGAGAATGTCCACTCTGTCTGCGCCTCCAGAGAGGTCAGAAGTGATAATACTGCCCAAGTGGCTTCAGGAGCAAAGAGGACAATACCCCCAAGGGTTAGTTGCCCCATGCCAAGAGGGATGGGTACAGTGGTAGCGCTACTACATCATAAAACACCGTCCCCTGCCTCTTCTGTGGACAGACAACCGGTAATGAACCAAAGCAGAGCAAGGCCACAGAAATGCATCCCCCGCCGGCAGGCCACCAGGCAGTGTCTCTCCTGCCACACCTGACAGGGAAGACCTTAGGGGTATAGGAGGCTTCATGAGCTCCATGCTAGAGGAAAAGGGGCAAACTCACGTTTAATATGAGCTTGAAGTTCATAATTACTCTAGACTTTAAATGATTAAAAATACTAGGAGCTAGTGGGATGCACTTCTGTCTTGACATTTCTGTCACTTGACACTTGACAGAAAAATATGGCATTACACAGATGAAAATATTTATTCTAGAAGCAAACTATTTTATATTTATATAATAATTCCATGGAGATTTGGCTGCCTAGTCAGCTAGTTACAGAACTATTTTAAGGTGTGTGTGTGTGTGTGTGTGTGTGTGTGTGTGTGTGTGTGTGTGTG
>OU015748.1:65147887-65173156 GCA_907169655.1 Acomys percivali | reverse complement strand
GTGTGTGTGTGTGTGTGTGTGTGTGTGTGTGTGTGTGTGTGTGTGTGTGTGTGTGTACACGCACACAGTGTCATTCCTCGAGAGCCATCCACCTTGTTTGTTTGGAGACAAGACCTTTCTTAGTCTGGGGGTTGGCCCGTCTGGCTGCCTGGCCAGTGAGCCCCAGATCTTCATGTCTCTACCTCTCAGTACTGGTTTACAGGTGCCAGCCACCTAGCCAGCTTCTCATGTGGGCTCTGGGCTTGAACTTGTCCTTACACTTGGAAGGCAATCACTTGACCTACTGTGCTCTCTCTCTCCAGCCTTAGCATGCTGTTTGTTTGTTTGTGTTTTGATTCTGAACATGTGGATCGTGGGATTAAGTCGTGAATCATCAGTTTCCACAGTAGATTTGTGCCCACTGAGCCATCTCACTCACCTGCACGTTGTTTTTTGGCGTTGATTGGGATTTTACATAGCAGATATATTTTGTAATGGTAAAATGTTTGGCTGAAATATATACTCACTTACTTTGGTAAGTTCTTATTTATATCTTTGTGTTTTAAACTATTAAAAGTGTTCATCAAAATTGCTGAAATAAGACATCAATCAAGGCTAACTTTTTCATCTGTCCTTTATCTATCCAGAAAATTGTATTTACTGTTTGGTTTTTAATTGCTCAATTTGTCTTAACCTGACCTGGACCTTTACAGCTATTTACTATGTGTTGTAAGAGCACAGTTGTGTGTGAATCATTTTTCCTGATTATTTTTAGCAGACAAAACTACTTACTAGAATCTGAAAAGCATAAAGGGAAATGATGTCAACTGCCACTGAGGAGGGTGTCTCGAATTTCTTCCTTCCTTTCTTAACACGTGGCCAAGATCTTTGCAAAGCCAGACAGTGCAGCACTGCTCGTCAGTCTGTATAGTTCATCTGCTCGACCCGAGCTCCACATGGCACAGTGGGCATCTGAACAAAGCCCCTACTGTGTGCGGAGGACACTTCCTTACTGCAAGTCATCTCAGATCATACTTCTATTGGGAAAATATGGAATCTTCTTTAGAGGCTTATGGAGAGATGTATTTATTTCACTAAACGGCTGGCCAAGTTGAAGGCATGCACAGCAATATCATTAGACCACTTGTGACTAGAATACATTAAGAAAATACCTCTCCAGGTACAACCTGGAGAAAAGGGAAGGGTTTTGTTTCTTCTGGTCTGGTCTGGTCTGGTCTGTGTTTGGGTTGGTTGGTTTGTGTAAAGGAAGGTCGGCCTATAAGTAATCTTTTAAAAAGAAGAAGAGTCTTGCCGTGATGGGGCTGGAGAAATGGCTCACAGTGGTTAAGAGCATGTGGTCCTCTTCCAGAGGTCCCAGGGTCTGTTCCCACCACCCACATGGTAGCTCACAAACACCTGTAACCCCAGTTCTGGGGAATTCATTGTACTCCCTGGCTGCCTCAGGTGTCAGGCACACAAATGATGCACATAAATACATGCAGACAAAGTAGCCATGCACATAAAATAAAATGTAAAAAACATTTTATATGATTGTTGAGATGCTTTTTTTAGTTCTTTAGAAACTCAAGGAATAGCTCTTGTGTTCAACCAAGATATGCACAGTGGGTTTGATGGTCGTTGTGGACTGGCTGCTCGCTCTCTGAGTGCCCTGATCTGTAAACTTGGGTTGATCCTTTCTATGCCTACAGCAGTGATGGGGTCTGAGGCTTAGTGCACAGGACTCAGGGGCTTGTCCAGCGCATCCATGTAAATGACCAGTTGTTGGCCTTTCCCTCACCTCGTCCATTATCATCCATAGGAACTGGCTTTTCTTTCTTTGGAAGTGAAAGTCTTACATTTTTTTTCTCTTGGATTGTCTGACATTAAATAGCCAAAACAGACAGAACGCTCTGGCAGTCCCAGAATACATGTGGCCATTCAGTCAGCAGAGACAGGCGCTCACAGCATCAGCGTTGCCTGCCTGAGCAGATCTGACCATGATGCTGTGTCATGTCTCATGGGGGATCTGTAGGGAGCAGTCCAGCTTTTCTTCTGTGTGTCAGTTACCTGAAAATACAGCTCTTATTTTTTGTACATGCATATTTTTAAACATATATGTAAATGTGTGATATTTGCATTAATGTGAAGTTTCCTTTGTTCTCAGTACTAGAAAATAAGTTATAAAGAAAGAAGTACATTGATGCTTTGAATTCCCGACCTTAAGTACCATTTGCTACATTTCTCGGTGTCCTTGCAGGTGCCTCCTCAGCCGGTGTGTGTCTGAGCTGATTGGTAGGTGTATTTGCCAGCCTTTGCTCTCTTTCCTTTGGGAGAATGTGTGTGTCAGACTCCACGTACAGCCTTTTAAAAACCACACCAGAGTCTGTAGTGCAGTAAGAATTTCAGCTAAAGTGGAATATTAAGAGGGAAAGGAACATGTTGCTTCAGGCCACAAACAACTCGGAACAGTCCGAGGCGTTCTTGGGTAACTCTTACAAGATGCTATAGGCAATTCTGCATCGAAATTGCCTTAGGAAGTTATTGATGTCAGGCATTCTGTTGGTCGTTCATATCGGTAGATTGCTAGCAGATGGGAAAATAGATGAGTCAGGATACACTATTAGCCCTGCATGTTTTTTGTTTTTTGGGTTGTTTTTTTTTTTAATCACAGGCTACTAATAATGTCTGCAGCATCTGTGGGATTCATTTAAACATTTGCTAGGAAGAGTTTGTTTTTCCAGCAAATGCAATAAACCTTGTACAGGATACTCTTGATTTGACTAAAGGTGTTAGCATTTATTTACATACAAGACTGCGTTGTTGTAGTGTTGCCTCATTTATTCTGACATAGTGGTTATGCCAACAGCTCATAAACCTATTAAGCTTGAAATGTTACCACATTTATACATCTAAAAACTTGGTAATTGAGCTAGCAAGATGGCTCAGTGGGTAAAGGCACTTGCCACCAAACCTGACAACCTGAGTTCAGTCCCAGGGCAGGAATGGTAGAAGGAGAGAGCCAATCCTGCAAGTTGTCCTCTGACCTCCATACACTCGCATACACAGAGTAAATGCTTTTTAAAATCATTATATTCCTGTGCCTGTTGCTTGCTTTTGATTAAGTCTTTTAAGAAATATCAACAATAATTAAAGATATTTTTTGCAAAACACAAAATAATATAAAAATACAAGGATTTTTCTCTCTTAGATGGTTAAAGATATTTTGGAAAGTAAATCAGTCTTGCCACTTAAATGTGATATTTCAGATTGGATTGTAAAATAAATGTGTAACTTAAAGTTCCGTTTTTACTGACAGTGCTTCCTGGTCAGTGGTATTCCTTAATTTCAGTAGTAATCTTAATTGCTAAAAGCTTAAACAGTCAGAAGCATCTGAGGGCGACTTAATCTGGTTTTTATTGTTGTGTTGCTGTTATGTAAGTGTTAGCAATGAGGCATTGATTTGCCAGCCATACTTAGGTTTTCTTTGCTAAGATGCTGAGAAATGTAATGCTTTGGATGCTGATGTACAGACTCATCTCCCTCATGAGATGTGATAACCCGGGCCTGTGGTCAGTCACACAGCGAGTTTGTTGTCGTACCTATAAGTCATACATCAAACCACAGACTTTGAGGCAGAACCTTGGCTTCAATTGAGCAGTGCTGTTGACGTTTTTACTTAATTTATAAGTAAATATCTATGTGCCCATCTGTCTGTTACTGCCAGGAGGCATGGGCTTTTCTTGAAAGTTTTGTTTAAAACAGAAACAGTAGCAAATTAGCCAACTAACCTGAAGCCTAAGAAAATGGCAGCGCTGCCCTGCCTGCATGTCTGTTTATTCATTTCAAATGCTCTGTGCCTGGTTCCCCTTTCTGTGGACTTCCCGTATGGACCTTCCCATAAGGACCTTCCCATATGGACCTTCCTGTATGGACCTTCCCATATGGACCTTCCCATACGGACCTTCCTATATGGACCTTCCCGTATGGGCCTTCCCGTAGGCCTCTGTTCATCCTGCTTTCTTGCGTTGTTACGCTTTTCCAGCTTTCCCATACTCCCGTGAGCTCTGTGTGCTCCTTCCTTGCTAGCTAGATTGCACACTTGTGAAAAGCATTTTATTCATTTCTTTGTCTATAGTGTTTGGTCCATAGGAAATCTAAACAAATATTTTAATAAAGGATTTCTCTGAAGTTCCCTGGCAGCCTCACCTGGGGACATGGCTAACTATAAATTATGAAGCAGTCATTTTCTGTAACTCCACAACTCCAGTCCAAAACTCAGAATTAAAAGGAAATAAACAGTAAAAATGATCAGTACCAGCCACACCCATCTTCCTAACTGTCCAGCTGTCCGCCAGGCTCGCAGCAGCAGCCTGCTCTTGGTACAGTGGTTTGTAAGGTTATTTAATAATGGCTCTAGTTCTCAGTAGACCAGCAGACCTGAAAAAGACAGAAGAATATGTGTCCTGTGACATCAGAAAAGGGAGGGGCGGTGGCTTTCCCATGAGGGTCTCTAAAGGAGAAGACCACTATGTAGCACAGGTTAGTAAGAAAGATTGTTTTCCACCCTGTGTCCTCTACTTCAGAAGTCAGTTTTTCTGTCAAATACTGTGGGAGGATTTCCTATTCCATGTGAGACAAAATTATATCACTGGAAGAAAGAATATTTAGGTGCCTTATTAAGCCTTTTTTTTTTTTTTACAGTGGAATGCCTGGTTCCTTAGCGATGTCACATCACTGGCCAGCACCCCAGACCTATGCTTCACAAACTATACATCAAAAACCTAAAATTCTATTAAAAGAGAGTTTTCTTCTTTCCCAGAATTTAATTCATTGCCATGACTTAACATTGGTTAACTACAGGCAGTGTGCCCCCCCCCCCAAAAAAGGACATCCAGAGATGTTAAGTCGTGGTAGCTGTTTGCTCTACATGATGGCCTGCTGCTCTGGTGTTAGGGTGGCTAACCCCTCTGCGCTCGGTGTTCACTCCTGCCCATGCATGCCAGGGTCTCCAGCAGTGAGGCAGGGAGGTTCTAGAAGTCTATAAAGGCAAAAAAGTTAGACTATCTGCAGAACGGTCATGAAACTCAGACATAACTTGATTAGAAAACACTTTCTGGAATGAGATACCAAATTCTGTTATTCAAGTTGTGTGGTGTAGAACCTTAGAGATGGGGAGATTCACGTGTGCTGAACTCAAGTGATGAAGAGCACTGGGGTAGGGCCGGCGAGCTGGCATGGCAGTTGCCTCACCTGTTGCTCTTGCTGAGAACTGGAGTTCAGTTCCCAGGGCCTACATGAGGTGACCATTCCAGCTCCAGGGCGCTCTCATGTCCCTGACCTCCAAGACACAGGAGCTCACATGCACATATACACATACAAATGTGTAACTTAAAATAATAAAAACAAGTCTTAAAGAAATCACAGAGGAGGAATTGGGCTCCATCGATGTTCCTGGGAGCATGTCTCCATATTCCACATGCTCTTCAGAGCAGTGTTGTAGGCTTGCACTGTGTCCATGCTGGCTCTTCAGAGCAGTGCCACAGGCTGGCACTGTGTCCACACTGGCCCTTCAGAGCAGTGCCACAGGCTGGCACTGTGTCCACGCTGGCTCTTCAGAGCAGTGCCACAGGCTGGCACTACGTCCATGTTGGCTCTTCAGAGCAGTGCCACAGGCTGGCACTGTGTCCACACTGGCTCTTCACAGCAGTGCCACAGGCTGGCACTGTGTCCACACTGGCCCTTCAGAGCACTGTCACAGGCTGGCACTGTGTCCACACTGGCCCTTCAGAGCAGTGCCACAGGCTGGCACTTGTGTCCACACTGGCTCTTGAGAGCACTGTCATAGGCTGGCACTGTGTCCACGCTGGCTCTTCAGAGCAGTGCCACAGGCTGGTATTGTACAGAGCCCGTAGCTGCCTTGTGCAGCCTTTTTATCCCCATGGTGATTCGAACAGAACTGAGCACGGAACAAGTATATGATTAATGCTCAGTTTTTAAAGCATGGAGAAACCATATATGACTGTGAACCGAATGCAAATGTAAATTGTAGCATAGTTTAACAGCCAGTCGGGTGAGTATCAGGAGACTGAGGCACAAGGGTCTTGAGGGAGCTTGAGGCTAGCCTAAGGTATAGAAGTTCAAGAAGTCTGGGATATACAGAAAGACTTTTCCGTAAAATAAAAAACAATAAAGCCAGGAGGGTTGTTTGTTGCTGTGTAGTGACGCAGGACAAAGCTGGTTCCCCTCAGGCCAGTGCTGCCTCCCACCCCCCACCTCCCCACCCCTGCCCCAGGGCAAGATGGCCGCCTAGAGCTGAATGCCTTTCCGTAGCATTGTTCCTCCCTACGTATTTTTGGAACCTTGTCTTGTGACTCATTCTTAGTATCTTCAGAACCTTTTTTTTTTGCCTGAGAGAATTTTATTTGGGTAAGCTGGAGTCACATCGGGCCAGGTACGTACGGTGAGTAAGGCACAGGGCTGGTGAGAGTGCTATTTCCGACTCCTGTTTTCGGTGACGTAAGTAATAAGAGTGTTTTCCAGCTTTGACTCATAAAACACCTGCAGAGTTGTCTTCTTAGAAAGATGAGCTTCAGGTTTTGTCATTTTCAGACTAGTTTTTCTGCTCTCATATAATGGTTTTGCTCCAGAAAAAAATGGCTCCTGGCAGTTCAGGCCTGCTTTGCCTGGCTCTCAGGGACCCCCATGCTTGACCAGACCCCTGCACCCCACCACGCAGCCTCTCTGAGACCTTCAATGTTGGCATTTCCTCACTTCAGTGAGTCAGGGCCTCCTCTTGTTGAGATGGTCTTCTTTCAATCACCAGTCTGGCCTATGTTCCTGGGAGAGTCTCTGTTCCTCACAGGCCTTGGAGCTTATGGTGGGCCCAGCTCTTTTCTTTCTGCAGAAGATCTGTTCTGAAAAGCAATCTATTCCCAGGAAATGCCGGAGAATCCCATGGGAACTGCTTAGGCACCTCACTGTAATCTCTGTCCCATGGTGAGGCTGTGCGGGCCTGAGTCCCATCAGCCCTTCAGTGCGTACCCTTCCTCCTCATCTTAGGCTTCCTAGGGGCAGTGAGACAGCTTTGTCCTTACTCACCAAGGTGTGGGGTATAGGATGCTAGCAATCTGTAATCCATTGTTTAACAAGGTTTGGGGTTTTTTTTCCTTAAAAACCACTTCCTTTCTGCTATTACTATAATCAAGAAAGGCAGAGTTTTAGGGGTTTTTCACGTGATTTATTTAGGGGTTGGGGAGCACATGTATGCCACTGCACTTATGTGTGAATCAGAGGACTACAAAGGAGTTGGTTTTCTCCATCCACCATATCAATTCCAGTAATTGAACTCACACTATCAAGCTTTGCAGCTAGTGCTGTTACCCACATATGGGTCTAGTGTATGGACAACTTCAAATGCTGATAGGGTAAAAGCTGACTGTGTGGGTCTGTGGTACAGAGCCTTGGATAGTCCCAGATGACAATTCCTGACTGCTTCTCAGGAGATGACCCCCAACTTCTGTGTTGACATATCAACAAATACTGTTAAGCCCAGGGCTGTAGAGCATTTTATGTAGCAGAGCAGATCCTACCCCTCGGGGAGATGCTGCGAACCCTCTTTCCTGCTGTTACAGTGGGAAGCAGTGAGGAGGAGTGTGCTGTTGTCCCCTAACCTAACATGGCCACACTGTAATGCATCTGCTGAAAACCTCGCAGCCATTTCCATCTCAGATTGGCCACACCTGGAGCAGAGCTTACACCGTGCAGTTCAAATCCGCTTCGGGTTTCTTTCTCCTGGGTTTTCTTATGAAAATAGTATCGTAGTATATTTTATCAAAACTGGGTGAAAATATTCTGATGTAATTTTCTCTTTAAGTGCTAAAATTTTAGACATTTGGTAAAATGAAGTATGAAACTGTTGAGGAAGCCTGTATTCAGTCTGGCCCATTCCGGATCTGTTGGCGTTGGGTTTTTACAGCACTGGAGAGTTGGCAAGGCACAGAAGATCGAAAAGTTGTCCCCAGAATGTCACCTAAATGGCTTCTATTGCCAGTGGCCCATTTGTCTCTGGGCCTTCTTCAAACAGGTGTCTTTGTCTTACTTTTTTTTAATCATTGAGTCGTCTCTAACAGCGCAGATACTGATCACTTGGCTGTAATTGCTTGAGGTGTCTGCAGGGTGTAGCTTGTGGCTTTTTCAGGAAAAGAATGCCTGCTTTAATTGTTGACCATGCTTTAAAGATGATGTAAAGAATTTTCTGAAATATTATTCTAAAACTCATTAGGCTTCAGTATATTCTGGATGGTTCTACAGTGTTCATTTCTTTGTTTTCTATATCTAGTTAAAAAATCTAAGTTTAGAAGAACTACAAATGCGGCTGAAAGCGCTGGACCCCATGATGGAGCGAGAAATAGAAGAGCTGCATCAAAGATACAGTGCGAAGAGGCAGCCCATCCTGGATGCCATGGATGCAAAGAAGAGGAGGCAGCAGAACTTCTGACAGGTTCCCTCTGCCTTGGCGTGACTGGAGACCAAGCAGCCACCGAACTGAAGGAATTGTACTACTGCTTAATCCCTAAAGTGTATACTCTACAACTTTGCAAAAGTCAAAAATGATGGCACACACCTAGATAAAAAATCCCCAAGGCAAACTTTACAGTTGTGTCCACTGTGACTTCAGCTTGTAAGGATGAGAGCAGCAGAGGCGCTCTCTTCTTCCTGCCAGCTGTCACACCAGCAACAAAACCGATCTAAAATTAAAACACTATTCGGAGACTTTGGAGATCCAAAGCTGCTGCTTAATGGCACAGCACTGGAGGCTTTATGTTACAATATCCTTCCTTCCTGAGGAAAAGCCTATTTATTGTACCCTCTAGGTAGACTTATTTATTGATGCAGTCTCACTTTTTGTTTTTAAAGACAGGATCAGGATAGTTTTGTGAATGTCCAGACACATTGCAGATGATAACACACAACCAAATTGTACATGAAGAGGGAGCTATGGGTGCATTCCTTCATCTCCATCAGAAACAAAGCAGTGACAGTAATAATGTCCAAATGGACCAGACATTTACACTGAAGACTTAATTCCATTTCTGCCTCTTGAAGTGTAAATTCTTGATTTTTGATATTGGTACAAATGAAACTATGTTAGGTCAAACAAGTATACAGTGTAAAACCAAAGAAATCAATGAATCCTTGCACACACACACACACACACACACACACACACACACACACACACACACACAAATTGTGGGAAATATTTTTAAAGACATTAAGCCTGAGAAGAAAATATAACTGTTAACATTTCTTTTTTGGTCTGCAGTAATCTCATCAAATTTATTCTGCAAAAATGTGCTTTTTGTTGATTGCACTTATTTCCTGGGATAAGCATCATGCATCTGACAATAACAAAACAGTGAAAACATTTGTACTAAACTGTGCATCCTTAGGCCCTAAAAAAAGAAAAATTAAAGCATTAGAAAAAGACTCATTTCTGAGCAGAATTAGCATTTGTATAATTGAACTGGGACCAGTCATTTCCTGCACTACACATGGCCATTTTGACAGTGTGTGGTTTTTTTATGTGTAATTACTATGTGTGTACCATAAAGACAAATAAATTCCCCTGTGCCACCCAACACATTTCATCTTGGTTGTTGTGCTATTGTTTTTAAGCTCATGGCTCTGGGCTCTGTCTGTTCTGAGCAAGGAAGTCTTGCTAGGCAGGGCAAGTGGTGGCCCTGAAGCTTAGGTAGCTTCACATAGTGCAGGTTGTTCCCCTCATGCCCAGACTCTTCACCAGCAGGATGCTCATTTTCAGACCACCAAGGGATACACTGGTGCTTGCACCGGGAAAACAACCCTGACCAGCATCACACTCACTTCAACCAGCCGCAACTCCAGTGAACACAAGTGATGTTCCAGAAGTCAGGAGACTGTGCCCTGCTTTGAGGCTTAAGTTCATCAAAGAAGGCAGGTTGTTGATCTTGGGAGCTGGAGAGATGGCTCAGAGGTTAAGAGCACTGGCTGCTCTTCCAGAGGTCCTGAGTTCAATTCCCAGCAACCACATGGTGGCTCACAACCATCTATGAGATCTGATGCCTCTTCTGGCCTTCAGGGCTACAAGGAGGCAGAGCACTGTATACATGAAAATAGGTAAATAAATCTTTTTTTAAAATGTTGATCTTCGAGCCTGTGCTGGAAGTTGTCTCCTGTGCCAATGAGATCAAGGCTCTTCCCCTCTTTCTCTTCTAATAGATTTAGTATCTCTGGTTTTATATTGAGGTCTTTAATCCACTTGGATTTGAGTTTTGTGCAGGGTTATAAATATGGATTTATTTGCATTCTTCTACATACAGATATCCAGTTATACCAGCACCACTTGTTGAAAATGCTTCCTTTTTTCCATTGTATGGTTTTGACTTCTTTGTCAAAAATGAAGTGTCCATACACATGTGGGTTTTTTTCTGGGTCTTCCATTCAATTCCATTGATCAACCTATCTTTTTATACCAGTACTATGCAGTTTTTAATTACTATTGCTTTTTAGTACAACTTGAAATCAGGGATGATAATAACTCCAGAAGTTCTTGTAATGTACAGGATTGTTTTGGCTATTCTGGGTTTTTTGTTTTTGCCATATGAACTGGAGAATTGCTCTTTCAAGGTCTGTAAAGAATTGTGTTGGTATTTTAATGGGAATTGCATTGAATCTGTAGATTGCTTTTGGTAAGATGGCCATTTTTACTATGTTAATCCTACTGATCAAAGAGTATGGGAGGTCGTTCCATCTTCTGATACCTTCTTCAGTTTCTTCCTTCAGAGACTTGAGGTTCTTGTCACACAGGTCTTTCACTTGCTTGGTTAAAGCTACACCAAGATATTTTATATTATTTGTGGCTGTTGTGAAGGGTATAGTTTCCCTAATTGTTTTCTCAACTTGTTTATTGTTTGTGTCAAGGAGGGCTACTGAATTTAGTTTAATTTTGTATCCAGCCACTTTGCTGAAGGTGTTTATCAACTGTAGGAGTTCTCTGGTAGAATTTTGAGAGTCACTTATATATACTACTATATCATCTGTGACTAGTGATACTTTGACTTCTTCCTTTCAAATTTGTATCCCCTTGGTCTCCTTTAGTTGTCTTATTGCACTTGCTAGAACGTCAAGTGCTATGCTAAGTAGATATGGAAAGTAGACAGCCCTGGCTGGTCCCTGATTTTAGTGGAATTGTTTTGAGTTTCTCTCCATTTAATCTGAGGTTTGCTATTGGCTTGCTGTATATTGACTTTATTATATTTAGATATGGACCTTGAATCCCTTATCTCACCAAGACTTTTATCATGAAGGGTTGTTGGATTTTGCCAAAGGCTTTTTCAGCATCTAATGAGATGACTGTGTTTTGGGGGTGTTTTTTTTTCTTTCAGTTTGTTTATATGGTGGATTGCATTGATAGTTTTTTGTATGGTAAACCATCCCTGCATTCCTGGTGTGAAACATACTTGACCATGGTGGATGATGTTTTTGATATGTTCTTGGATTCAGTTTGTGGGTATTTTATTGGGTATTTTTGCATCAATGTTCAAAAGGGAGATTGTTCTGAAGTTCTCTTTCTTGGTTGAATCTTTGTGTGGTTTAGGGATCAAGGTGACTGTAGCTTTCATAGAATGAATCTGGTAATGTTCCTTCAATTTCTATTTTATGCAATAGTTTGACAAGTATTGGTATTATCTCTTTTTTGCTGTTAATTTAAAAGTATGGCCTAATATTTATTATTAGCTTATAGTTATTACAACTGTATTATCTAACCCACTTTCACAATCAGTAAAGACAGAGACACCTGATACGTTTTAGAATAAGCCTTATTTTACCTGGAACATGGCAGCTATTAACTCCTAAGCTACCTTCCATTGTATCCTAGCTTTTATCCCATGCCATCTGTTTCTAATAGTTTCTGTCTGGCTATGTCCCAACTATGATCCCAGAATACTTGCTAGTGTTGTTCATCTGGGTCATTTCTTTCCATGTGGAACTTAAGAGTTCCTCCTCTTGAGTCACGTGACCCCTTCCTATCCCATGGAAATCATCCTTCTCCTTCTTCCTCCAGTACCTGTCTGCTTCCTTTTTCCTAAAATCCTTCTCTCTCCAGCAAGCCTGTGAACTTTCACTCTGCTCCTTCCTTCTTCCCTGCCCAGGTGTAGGTCTTTTATTCACCAAATCAGGGAGGCAAAGTTACACAGCAATACTTGGGTCTTTGTAAGCATAAGTTCACTTTCTTATGTTTTAGCTGCGTTAAGCTCTCCAGTGCTTGTTGGGTGTTCTGGTGGTACAGTATTTCCCTGGCTTTTGTTAATTGTGTTTTTACACTGGCCTTTAACCATCTGGTTGTCCCTGGTATTACCTGGTTGCTCCTGATGCTCCCGGGCTTCTCTGGCATGTGGGAGGAGCCCTGGGCCAGAGGTTGGATGTGCCTTGGGTCCAGCAGCCCTCCTTAGGGTGGTGGGCAGGGATGTGGGCTGGAGGCTGGATCTCCGTGAGTAGTCCACAGCTCTCCTCTGTTTGGTGTGTCCAAGTGGGACCTACAGACAGCAGATCTCCTCAGGAAAGCTAATAAAGCCATGAACTGTACCTGTGTGTTCCTGGTAGCCAAGATCTCTTCTTTCGCCAGGGAAACACAGATACTAGTGTTTCAGAGTCAGCAGCATTGTCACTGATTTGCTCAGTAGTCACCAAGAATTGTGGGTACCGCCATCTTGAAGAGAGACCCGGTGTGATCCTGTTGTCTGACAGGTCTCCTCAGGAGATGAGTAGAACCATGCATCTGAGGCTGGGACCATGTCCCTGGAAACCAGGAGTCATCCATAGGAAGATGGGGAGGATCTGGTGTTTGGAGCCTAGAACCATGTGTTTCTGGAACCATCCTCAGGTAGGCAGAAGGCACCAGGTGGCTGGAGGCTGGAGACTAGGTGTCCCTAGCACCTGGGATCTCTCCTCTTGGCAGGGAGGCATGGACGCTGGCCGGTGTTTTGAAGACAGGAGCCCAGCCGTTTACTTGCTCTGCTGTCACTGAGATCCAGGTACTCAGACACCGCGTACGCTGCCATCTTGGAGTCTCCCTCAGATTTGCTTTCTTAATAGTCTTTCTTGTCACCAAACTAGTATCTAGTGGAAACAAATGACTAATTTCTACCATCCAAGCAAAATCATCTACTTGAAATGCACAGAAACTTAACAAAGATGGTTTCTGCTCACCTGACTAAGTGAGGCTGTTAGCCACTTGTACTTCCTGTGGTGTCTGAAGCAGAAAAAAGGCTCCTGTTTAGTACTATCCTGTTGTAACTACTTATGAATACCTTACACCTTGTAATTATATCTACACCTGCTTATTTATACATACACACATATTTTAAGGGAACTAAGAACAATGAATATTGTTTTACCCTAGAGCTGTGTTAAATGAGTCAAAACATTTTAGCATAATCATATCATAAAGTTTCCCTGTCTCCCACACACACACACCCTGTCCTCCCCATGGGTGGCTCCCACACACATACCCTGTCCTCCCCATGGGTGGCTCCCACACACATACCCTGTTCTCACCATGGGTGGCTCCCTGACACACACCCTGTCCTCCCCATGGGTGGCTCCCCCCCACACACCCTGTCCTCCCCATGGGTGGCTCCCCCCCACATACCCTGTCCTCCCCATGGGTGGCTCCCCCACACATACCCTGTCCTCCCCATGGGTGGCTCCCACACACACCCTGTTCTCCCCATGGGTGGCTCCCCCACACACACCCTGTCCTCCCCATGGGTGGCTCCCCCACACATACCCTGTCCTCCCCATGGGTGGCTCCCCCACACATACCCTATCCTCCCCATGGGTGGCTCCCACACACACACCCTGTCTTCCCCATGGGTGGCTCCCCTACACACACCCTGTCCTCCCCATGGGTGGCTTCCCGACACACACACACACCCTGTCCTCCCCATGGGTGGCTCCCCCAACACACCCTATTTTCCCCATGGGTGGCTCCCCCACACATACCCTGTCCTCCCCATGGGTGGCTCCCACACATACCCTGTCCTCCCCATGGGTGGCTCACACACACACCCGATTCTCCCCATGGGTGGCTCCCACACACATACCCTATCCTCCCCATGGGTGGCTCCCCCACACACACCCTGTCTTCCCCATGGGTGGCTCTCCCACACATACCCTATCCTCCCCATAGGTGGCTCCCCCACACATACCCTGTCCTCCCCATGGGTGGCTCCCATACACACACCCTGTCCCCCCCATGGGTGGGGGGAGTGTTGAAGAATAATGAGCCGTGAAAGAAACCTTAAGTCTAGCTGAGCCTGATGAATCATGGCGCTCAGGAAAAGGAATGTTCTAGATATTTCTGAGTTTAAGAAGAACCTTTTATTGGAACCTCCTTGCTGAGAACTTTCCAAAAATTAAGTAAGCATACTGTCTGCACACCCTACCCTTTACCCAATACCACACTGCTAATGTGTCTCATGGAAAACTGGTCTTTCATATGAGGTGACAGTGCTCTGTGTTGATGTAATGAACATGGATGGCTGCACAGTTACAGTGTACTATCACAGCCTGTCTTAACATAAACAGTTCTGTGCTCAAAACATGGAAACTGGAGAAGAGAATACACGTCAGTGGGTTTCAGGAGCCTGACTCCTGCTATTTGGGGCCCTTACCCGTTTGACACTGTGCTGAACAGTGTCACCTGTGTCCTTTTATGTCTGCTCATTTACTGAATGCACCCCTAGGGTTTGAAGCCATGCTCCACTCACTGCCAGGTGTGCTGCTTCTCCAACAAAAACTGCATAATACTTGATTAGGATGGTTTTAACTTCGCCTCAGAAGAATCTCAAATTACTGACATGTTTACACTCAATAGAAATGCTATTTTTGTTTCTTTTCTATTTTAATGTTGAAGAATAATGATTAAATTCTAAAAATGCTGCTACTCAAAATAGGATTCTTTAACTCATTGGAATTATTAAACAGTTAATATTAGGCACAGACACTTAATTAGATATTTCATCAGAGTGCTATTTTGAAATATTAGGTATCCTTTTTTGGCACCTGAGATAGGAATTGGATCTCATGAGTTTAACTTTTCTTTTCTTTTTGATGTGATAAAGCCCATGGAACCTTTATATCTTAATTGGGAACTCTGATGTGTCTACAGGTGACTTGGACCTAGAGGAATGAGTCTACTTTTCCCTTTTCCATATCCACAGACTTTAGCCATCTCTTTCCCGATTGCTTTGTACATCACAAAGACTCTACGAGAAAAGCCACAGGACTCATCTCTTCCATCAACCTTTTTTAAAAAGGTTTCTAAGAGACAGGGTTTCTCCGTGTAGCCTTGGCTGGCCTGAACTCACTTTGTAGGCCAGGCTGGCCTTGAGCTCACAGTGATCTGCCCGCCTCTGCCTCCCCCAGGGCTAGGATTAAAGGTGTGGGATACCAAATCCAGTTTCTTCCATCAACCTTAAAAAGACAATTCTGTTAGTTTTCCTTTCACAGTGGGCCATATTGAAACTCTTCTCCCACCATGACTATCCACTGATTAAACTCCTTAAATCTCTGCCCGTAGAATATTGACTACCAAGTTGAGTGACCCCTACCTGCTGGTATTGAGACTCGCAGCATGGCTCAGCTGACATCTGTGACCTCACCTTTCATTATTGCTTTATTTGTTACCATAATTCTTTCCTTTACCTTCATTTAGGGTTGTAAAGTTTTCCGAAGCAGAGGCGTTTATTGATCCTGTTTCCCTGTGGTGCTTGCCGATGGGATGAATGTAAGCCCTGGGTATTAGATATAATGGGTTTCATTGTATCAGTGCCCATTGTTTATAGGTTGACTCTACAGCAACCGTAGTGTCAGCCACATTTGAGCTCTATTAAGATGTGCCCTTTTCATGTATTGGCTTGGGACTTCACCACAAGATGCATAGTCTGTCTGCTGACAAAGAAAAGGAAGACTGGAAGAAGCTTTGAGAGATTAAATAAAGTCACGGCTATCAGTGCAATGTATGCTGTAATTGTCCATTCCTGCTTTCTGACTAGACCACACTGTGTGGCTCTAGAGCGTTGGATAGTGTCACCAGCCTGCCTGCTGATGAACTGAGAAGATGAAACTTAACATTGGTGTGAGCTGATTCTTAACTGTTTTGCCTTTCAGTGGAACCTACATTTTCTGAAATGGCACCCTTCCTATATGGGGGAGGGACTTGTGGGTATCAAACTTCGAAGCTGTGTTACATAGAAGACAGCAGCATCTTTGAGTTATTGGGATGCAGGCAGTCTTTTTACCTCTGTTGCCATGCTGTCTTGTAAGCTGAGCTGCATCCTATTCTCTCCCTTAGTAGTTTGCCTTTGGCAGTGAATACTTTTCAGAAGCATTAAGGTAGTAGAAGGAGCCTGGTGTTAGAAGTTAAGTGCTATGGGTTCAAATCCCAGTCCTTCCTTTGTTGTTCTGGGCAAAAATAACCACTCAGCTAAGCTGTGTTTAAATGTTTGTAACAGAGGCTAAAGAGATGGCTCAGTGGTTAAGAACATGTGCTTCTCATCCAGAGGACCGGAGATCATTTCCCAGCACCCCTATGGTAGTTAACAATGGTCTAGCTCCAATCACAGGGACCCAAAGCCCTCTTCTGCCCTCCGTGACTACTGAAGACGTGTTATACAAACACATGCAGGCAAAACACCTGTACACATAAAATAAAAATCTCAAAGAGAAACTAGTGTGTAATAATCCAAAAATTGTGATGTTTCAATACCTACAAAATGCTTAGGAAAGTCCCTGGCATAAGTGAACCATTCCTTGGCTAAAAGCATGTCCATTACACATACAGCAGCCGCCTCCCACTTAAAGCTCACTGCTCTGGGAATGTTTTTCTGTAGTGGAGATTATTGATGAGGCAGTTTCTATGGCCTGATTTGTGAAGACCTACCTGGAAATTTATCATTTGTGCCCCTAAGTGTTTTTTTTCCTTAGCATCCTTGAGTCCTTGCATATTTGACACATATAATTGACTTGCTCTCAGTTAACTTTGGTTCTACTCAAAATCAAGTTTGTATTTTGAAAGCCTTATAGGATCCTTTGATCGGCATATCTACATTTTCCTTATTATATTTATGGAATTGAAAAATAATTTTTAAAGGAAATATCTAGAAGTATGTGGGGCTTTTTTTTATATACTTGGAAGGATTTGGTTCTATATATATGTAATCTCTAAAGGACTCTTGAGAGCATCACATTTGGTATTTGGTGATTTGTCCAGGTCCTGCTGCCTCTCTGCACAGGTGCATGGCATCCGGTGAAGGAGAGCCCAAGGGTGTAAGACAGCAGGAGACAAGCAGCTCCTCACCTCCTCTCCTGGAAGGAGCACCACAGTTCCCCTGGCCATCACCCCTTTTGTCTTCAGGACCTGTTCATATCACCATTACACAAGAACAAACTCAGGCTGATGAGGCAGGTGCCCTGAATGCTTGCTTAGGTAGATGATAAATGATGATAGATAGGTAGATGATAGATAGATAGATAGATAGATAGATAGATAGATAGATAGATAGATAGATAGACAGACAGGCAGATTTTTTTTTAAGTAACAAAGGTTTGGGCCTTGGGCTACATACATGCTAGGCAAACACTCTTAGCACTGACTGGTATTTCAAGCCCCTGTTTCCCTAAGTCATTTTACATTCTTATTTTTCTCATTTCACATTCCTAATGGAAAGAGAAGGATATACATTTTTTTAAAAAAGAAAAATGAACAGAAATGCTCTTTTCAGCCAGATACAAATGGCAGTCTAAGAATTAAGTTTCAGAGTCCTACCATATCTTTTATCACCATTTACTAGGAAACTCCAAAAGCTAACAAGCTGTAAATTTCATCTATTAGACAACCCAGTGTCTTCCCATGTTTAAATTTAGCACTAGCTGTCTTACATTTTGGTAGGCTTTACCAAGTGTGGTAGTGTGAAATACAATGCCCCCGCCCCCAGAAGCTCATTTGTATATTTGGTCCCCAGTTGGTGAACTGTTTGGGAAGGATAAGGAGGTATGGCCTTGTTGGAGTAGGTGTGGCCTTGTTGGAGTAGATGTGGCCTTGTTGGAGGAGGTGTGTCACTGGGGGTGGGCTTTGAGGTTTCTTTCAAAAGCCTACACCAGGCCCAGTCTTTCCTCTCCCTCTCCCTCTCCCTCCCCCTCTCCCTCTGCCCCCCCATGTCTGTTGGTCTGTCTGTCTCTGTCTCTCTCTCTTTCTCTCTATCTCTTGCTTTCTTCCTGCTTCCTTCAGACCAGGATGTAAAGCTCTCAACTACTGCTCCAGCACCAAGCCTGCCTGCCTGCCCATCATGCTCCTACCATGATGATAATGGACTAACCCTCTGAAATTGTAAGCCAGCCCCCAATTAAACACTTCCCTTTATAAAAGTTGCCTTGGTCGTGGTGTCTCTTCACATCACTAGAACAATAATTAAGATACCAAAGTTGAGTGGAAGCTAAATAAAAGCTAAATAAAACCTCAGGCTAGCACTCTCAGATTTTCAATATGCTCTGATATTTGAAATGCTCCAATATACACAGAACATTCTGGAGAGGGTGATCCTGCAGCTGCATATTTTTCAGCCTTTCATTGATTCCATGACAGCTTTCTTTCCTATTGAAAAAAGAAAATATCCTTGGCAAGAATATTCAAATGAGAAGACATCACAGAGCTTGAAACAGAAAACTAAGATGAGAAAAGCAAGGACCATGAAAGAATCAGAATGTCATTATTAATTAACCAAAGAGCAAGTTCATGAGTGACCTTTCAAAAAAGTATTTCAAAGCTTATTTGTAAAACATTAGCCGATCACCATAACCACTTCACATATCTAGAGTATGATCTCAGAAGTAGAGATTGATATTGAGCCTGTGACATTAAATGTTGCTATAATGTTTTTTTAAATTTTAGAGCAATTAATTGCTAAAGCAAGCAGTGATTTGGATTGTATTAAAAAAAATGCTCACAATCCAAACTATGTTAATTTCACACAAATGTAAGTTGCTAGTTTCTGTTTCCTTTAAAAAATATTTATGTGTGTGTGTGCCCAGTCATATGTATGTACCCTATGTGCATGTTGAGTGCCCATAGAAGCTAGAAAAGTCCATCAGAGCCCCTGGAACTGAAGTTACAAGGGATTGTGAGCCCCAGGATGTGGGTTCTGGGAACCGAACCCGGGTCTTCAGCAAGAACAGCAAGCACTCGTAACCACTCAACTGCATCTTTCAAGCCCCTAGAGTTTTGGTTTGGTTTGGTTGGTTGGTTGATCTTTTGCTTTGTTTTCTTTTTTTTAATTCTTGTTTGGTAAATCTTGGTGTGTTGTCCAGTGTGGCGGTTTGAATGAGAATAACCCCCACAGGCTCATATGTTTTCATGTTTAGTCCTCAGATGGTGAAATGTTGAAGAAGGATTAAAGAGTGTGGCCTTGTTGGAGGAGATGTGTTGCTGCAGCAACACCAGGCCCAGTGTTTCTCTTTCTTCCTGCTGCCTAGGATCAGAACATAAGGTTCTCAACTATTTCTCCAGAACCATGCCTGCCTGTGTGCTGCCATACTCTCTGCCATCGTGACAATGGACTAACCCTACATATGCTTTCTTCTATAAGTTTCCTTGGTCATGATGTCTCTTTAAAGCAATTGAACCCTAAGCCCTCCAGGACCCTGGCACCCAGTCAAAGCAGGTGTAATGTATCTATTCAGTATGTAACAGAGTGCACCATTTATCCACAGTGCATATTGATAACATGGCTGAACAGAAACAACAGTTTCTCCAGACAGTGAGGTCCACACTTACCTTGTCCATCTTGAAGCAAATTTATTTCTTCAGCTTTTTTTTTAACAGAGAAGAAATTTATCTCCATTACAGATTGGGAAGTATCTTTGAAGCAAACAATGAATATGCTGTATGATCTCAGGTAATTTACTCATCCCCTCCCCTTAAGTGTTACCAACTTCATCAGGAACAGAAAACAATCACCTGGCATCCAATGACCACTTCGGTTCTTAGCCAACAAGCACCAGTAGAGTATCAGCTGTGTACCAGCATCACTGAGGACCATGGCTACAGAAACAAGGCTAGCATGACACCTGCCATGGTGCTTACAGTATGGAGTGTGGTCATCGTTATAGCAAGAGAGATATGAGCCCAATGATGTTAAGATGTGGAGACAGATTTTCTGAAGGGAAACAGGGGAAGTGAATCTGGGGAAGAGGGAGGTGGGAGGGAGCTTGGAAGAATGGAGGGAAGGGAAACAGAGGTCTGGATGTAATGTATGGGAGAAGAGTTTGTTTTCCATAAATAAATAAAGCAAAATACAAGGAGGGAAATGAAGAAAAAGATGTGGAGACACTCCCACTGGAGTTAAGGCTTGGGAAAGCAGGAATAAGAAGGACAACTTGGGGAAAGTAAAACATAGAAATAAAAAATACCAACAGACCTCAGGAGCTAAGCTCATCATATAATAGAAGCACATAAAGAAAACGCCCTATAGTCAATCTGTCTGGTTGTCCCTGTGCCATGACTGAGGAGAGGCCATGGAATCCTGTGGTTGGCTTCTGGTTTTGTTTGCCCTAATTGATTAAATGTTTTCAGGAGAAGATAAATCCAAATAATGTCTGGCCTGTTTTGTAGTGCCAAGGTCTAAAAGCACATTCAGCTTACTCATGTCTGCTCTTTCACTTATTACATATGTAAAAACAGAATGTCTTCAGAGGCTTGCTGTGGCTGGACACTAAGGAATGGAGGCCGAGAGAGGTGGGCAGTTGGAGAAGCACCTGGGGAACAGGTTGTGTCCAGATTTCCTGTGTCCTGTGGGAAAGCCTCTCTTCAGCAGCTGAGTTAAGTGTGGCTCCATTTGGCCACCCACATAACCCACAGAAAAGTCCCAGGGGACAACCCCCATTAGCTGCCATCTTGAGAAAGACTGTGAGACACCCTTGTAGATTTGGGCTCTCTCTACCGTCTGCTGCTTACCTGATCTGTGACATAGAGCATACTGAGCTGAGTCCAGCCACCATCCACATTAGCTTCCATCCTGTGAGCACCTTCAGGTTCAGGGCTCAGATTTCAATCTGCCCACCTGAAGCTTACTGACCTGACGCAGCTAGGACACAGAACAGACAGGCTGAACAGAGACCTCAGCAGGCCACACTCTGCATTAGCTACCACCCTGTGAGCAGCTTCAGGCTCATATCTCTCTCTGTCCACCTGCAGCTTGTTGTCCTTGCCCATCTAGGTCACAGAGCAGACAGACAGAGCTGAGTCATGCATGGGCCACACTCTGTATTAGTTGCCATTCCTTGAGCAGGCTTGAGCTCGAATCTCTCTCCACCTGCCAGATGCTTACTGGCCTAGCACAACTGGGACATAGAGAAAATAAGCAGAGCCCTGCCACCTCAAGGCGACCTGTGGAGCACCCCAGCAGCTTTGGGCTTAGATCCCCTTCATCCCCCCAGCTGTCAACCATTAGGGACACAGAGCAGATAGGCATAACTGAGTCAGGTATGGGCCACAATTCATATTTGCTACCATCTCAAGAAGGTATGGAGGAACACCTGAACACTTCAGGCTTGGATCTCTTGCAGCCCCACAGCTGTTTACTGGTCTCACCCATCTTCAACACAGAGTAGATACACAGAGCCCTGCCATCTTGAAAAGGACTGTATGGCACCTGAGCATCTTTGGGCCTACTCCTCTCCTGTCTGACCCAACTAGGATATATATGGGGAAGCCATCTGAGCTGAGCTGGGTGCAGGTTCCCACACCCACTGTCCACCATCCTGAGGTGGCCTCTGGGGAGCCCTAGCAAACTACCTTTGGCTTTGAGCTCTCATTGCTTCTTCCCATCCTGCCTGGCCCATGTGAGACACAGACAGAGAAGCCAGCACAAGAAAATTAGCAACAAAACTCAGAGCCATTTAATACCACCAGAAACCAGTGACCCTACCACAGCAAGCCCTAGAGATGTAAACACCCATGACACACAAGAAGAAGACTTTAAAACTGAGATGATGAAATGATGGAAGCCTTGAAAGAGGAAAACAAATAACTCAAACAGATGAAAGAATTAAACAAATCCTATAAAGAATTACAGGAAAATACATCCAGATAGATGAAGGAATTAAATAAATCCTATAAAGATTTACAGTTAAATTCAATAAAACAGGAGAAAGAAATGAATAAAACTATTAAAGACCTAAAGAGGGAATTAGAGGCAACAATGAAAACATAAGATAAGGTAATCTTAGAATTGGAAAACATGAAAAAAAGAAAAGGAACCATGAACACAAGCAACACTAACCAAATACAAGAGATGGAAGAGAGAATCTCAAGTGTGGAAGATACAATCAAAGTTATCAATACAACAATAAAAAAAATCTTAAAACTAAAAAGTTCCTGACACAAAACACCCATGGAATCTGGGACACTAGGAAAAGACCACACCTAAGAACAATAGGAATGGAAGAAGGAGAAGACTCCCAGCTCCAGGGCTCAGAAAACATTTTCAACAAAATCATAGAAGAAAACGTCCCCAACCTAAAGAAAGAAATGCCCATAAATATACAAGAAGCCTATAGAACTCCAAATAGTGGACCAGAAAAGAAAACCCTCCCACCACATAATAAAACAATAAACATACAGAACAAGGAAAGAATATTAAAAGCTGCAAGAGAAAAAGACCAAGTCACATATAAAGGCAAACCCATCAGAATTACACCTGACTTCTCAACAGAGACTATGAAAGCTACAAGGGCCTGGACAGATGTCATGCAAACATTAAGAGACCACAGATGCCACCCAGACTACTATACACAGAAAAACTTTCAATCACCATAGATGGAGAAAACAAGATATTCCATGACAAAACTAAGTTTACTCAGTACCTAGACACAAATCTAGCCCTACAGAGATATTAGAAGGAAAATTCCGACTCTAGGAGGCTAACTACACCCAGGAAAACACAGGAAATAAATAACTCCACATCCACAAATCCAAAAGAAAGGAAGCACACACACACACCCACATACACCCACACACTACCAACAACAACATCAAAATAACAGAAACTAACAATCACTGGTCATTAATGTCTCTCAACATCAATGACCTCAACTCCCCAGTAAAAAGAAACAGGCTGATGGAATGGATGAGAAAACCAGGCCCATCATTCTGCTGCATACAAGAAACATACCTCAGCAGTAAAGATAGGCATTGCCTCAGAGTAATGAGTTGGAAAGCTGTATTCCAAGCAAATAGACACAAAAAGCAAGCTGGAGAAGCTATTCTAGTATCTAATAAAATAGACTTTCAACCAAAACTAACAAAAAGATATGGGGAAGGACACTTCAACTTCATCAAAGGAAAAATATGCCAAGATGATGTCTTAATTCTGAATATCTACACCCCAAATACAGGAGCATCCACATTCATAAAAGAAGCATAAAACTTAAATCACACATTGAACTCCATACATTAATAGTGTGAGACTTCAACACTCACTGTCCAAAAATGCAAATTGATCCACATCTATTAGCCTGCACAAAACAGAAGTTTAAATGAATTAAAGACCTCAATATAAAACCAAGCATAATAAATCTGTTAGAAGAAAAAGTGGGGAAGAGCCTTGAGCTCATTGGCACAGGGGACAACTTCCTGAACAGAACACCAGCAGTGCAAACTCTAAGATCAACGATTAATAAATGGGACCTTATGAAACTGAAAAGCTTCTGTAAGGCAAATGACACTGGCAATAAAACAAAATGACAGTGTAAAGACTGGGAAAAGATCTTCTCCAACCCTACATCCAACAAAGGGCTAATATCCAAACTAAATAAAGAACTCAAGAAATTAAACACCACCAAACCAAATAACCCAAATAAAAAATGGGGTAAAAGTTTAAACAGAGAATTCTCAATGGAGGAATATTGAATGGCTGAGAAACGCTTAAAGAAATGCTCAACATCCCTAGTCATCAGGGAAATGCAACTCAAAACAACTCTGAGAGTCCATCTTACACTTATCTGAATGGTTAAGGTCAAAAACTCAGGTGACAGCACATGCAGGCGAGGATGTGGAGGAAGAGGAACACTCCTCCATCTCCATTGCTGGTGGGAGTGCAAACTTGTACAACCATTTTGGAAATCAATCTGGTGCTTTCTCAGGAAATTGAGAATAATTCTACCTCAAGACCCAGGTGTACCACTCTTGGGAGTATACCTGAAAGAAGATCCACCACACAACAAGGACATTTGCTCATAGCAGCTTTATTTGTAATAGCCAGAATCTAGAAACAACCTAGATGTCCCTCAACTGAAGAATGGATAAAGAACTGTGGTACATTTACACAATGGAATACTACTCAGCTATTAAAAATAAGGAAATCCTGACTCTTGCAGGCAAATGGATGGAACTAGAAAAGATCATCCTGACTGAGGTAACCCAGGCCCAAAAAGACACGCATGGTGCACACTCAATCATAAGCAGATATTAGCCACATAATACAGGATAACCACACTACAACACAGAGACTGATGCACCAACCTAGGACCATATATGATGTGGCCCTAGACCCCCTGCCCATATGTAGTAGATAGGCAGCACAGTCTCCTTATGGGTTCCACATTTAGGGACTCCTTCTGACGTGGACTTTACCTCCCTCCTAACTTTGATCACTTCCCCCTGGTGGGGCAGCCTTGCCAGGCCACAGAGGAAGAGGAAACAGGTAATACATATGAGACTTGATAGGTAGAGGGCAGATGTTAGGGGAGGAGGGCTCCCCTTTCTCAGGACTTCAGAAGGGAGGGAGAGAGGATGAGGGAGAGGGGGAGGATTGGGAGGGATGAGGGAAGGAGATACAATCAGGATGTGAAGAATTCAAACTTCAGAACAAGCAGGTAATTTATATTGCTAATCCCACTACATGGTAATAGCTCTGAGTCTGGCTGAGACATGAATGTCTAGGCATAGACAATGCTTCTTGTTGGCTACAGAACCCCTGTGAATTGTTATTATATGACATTCTTAATATGGCATTAACGAAAATTTACAGATCTATTTTTTCTGCACATACAAAGAGCAGAGAAACTAGCCCTAATTGTTCTGTGCATCATACAAACCTTAATCATTTATAATTTTAGGGCTGTATAATGCTTGTGAGAATACGTGTGTGTGTGTGTGTGTGTGTGTGTGTGTGTGTGTGTGTGTGTGTG
>OU015748.1:65078061-65136376 GCA_907169655.1 Acomys percivali | reverse complement strand
CACACACACACACACACACACACACACACACACACACACACACACACTCACTCACCACATAAACATGCAAAAGACTCCCATACAAACAAAAGCTGGTTCAGCCTTTCTCAGGCAGTTCAGTCCCTGGCCTCCCAATGCCCTTGCCCCTGCCACTTCATGTGTAATTGAGGGGCCTTAAGGAAGTGAAATCATTGTTTTCTGTTTAATCTGCATATTTGCAAGGCTGGCATCCTGAGTATGTCAGTCATGTGCCTCACCCTGGAGTCGAGGCACAAGGAATTCAAGCAGAACAGTGGGGCGCCAGGACGCTTGCACAGTAGTGTGTTAATGACATCACAAATACACCGTTCTCAATGCTTAAAATTACAACCCTGGAACGAGTCATGCTGTTAAAACATACAAGAAATACCAGTTAAGCCTTCAAGTAGAGGCCACACAGCCTGTACAGATTGCTGCTATCCCAAAGTGCAGAATAAATCATTTTCATGGAAATGAAGCAAGAATTAACAGGTAGCTCAGTGAATTAAGTGAGTGCTACGATAAGTAGAAATAACAAATCCAAATATTAAACATCAATTACTACCTGATGAGCTAGGCATACGCTCCTCAGCGTTCAACACACACCTCCTCTGCAGCAATCAGGAGGTCTGATGGGGACACAGCCTAAGACTCACACATCTAAGACACCCATAAGCATGTGTCACTTCCAAATGTCCGCCTCACTCGCTGTGAGGAAAGCTCGGTCCGTGTGTCTGTCCCAGTAACCCTGAGCAGATCTAACGCCAGGGGTGACGCCGCCCTTCAGCCACCAGCTGGACTCCAGTGAAGCTGTGTCCACCATGCTCCTCCAAGGAAGGACTGCTCACAGGCCAGCTCGACAGTCTGATGGGGTCGCCTGATCTTTGTAGTCTTTATTCCCAAGAACAGGGCAGAAAATGACTCTGCCCTTCCGTGGTGACTGGGAGAACCTACTGTGGGAGCCATTCTCTAACACGGCCAATCAGAGGCTTTGTGTCTGAGCCAGCACTTGTGAACTTCAAGCTTTGGTGTGGTTTGGTGATGAGGGAAACGTTCCCAAAGCCACACATGCCATTCTTCGCCTCCTGCGCAAATTCACTGTGGTGACCTAGACTTCGGGGGCGTTCTCCCTCGAGGTCTCTGAAACTACTGCTTGGAGAACTCAATGCTACTGGGACATTTTCATGTTCAGGAGTGACTAAAAGTCTTGGTGGGCAAAGGAATGTTCTTTTACATGTGTACATATATTTACAAGAAATGTTAAAAAGACAGTCTCTAAAGCACTTTGGGATTCCCCCAATGAAAGGCACCAGATAAAGCAAGTCATTACCAAAAAGAAAAGTCAAGTTTTCCAGCTTTCGTATCCTTGTAGGTACCCATTAGAGGTATCTTTTTTTTTTTTTTTTTTTTTTTTTTTGGTGGTGGTGGTAAACCTGCTCATTTAGAAAAATTCTTATGAGAGTGGCTAAGTTATTCTGCCTCTTGTCTCTTTTCTTTCTGCCAGCTTCATGGTCAGCTCCATGGATATCATGGGCAGTTACCTTATACCATCAACCTCAGCAAACTGAACAGTCCTTATGGGCTTAGGCTATGACCTGCCTTCCATGCAGCTGCAGACACTTTTGTAAATGTTCCATCTTCCAGTGCTGAAGATACTAGCCAACAATAAGAGATCCATGCGCAAACTCCCAAAACCAACCCTCTTCTTCTGGCTCATGGTTTCTTTAGGTCACCTCACATTCCTGCTGCTGTGGGATAACAGACATAGCTGTGTCTGCATGTAGGCACTAGGAGGTAGCCACCCTCTGCCCCTCGTGAGACTTCAGTCTGATGACGGATTCCAACTGGATGCTCAAGGGCATTAAATGGCCAGTGCATTCACCCAACAAATCACCCACACAGTAGTCACCATGGCAACTACTAGGACACAAAGCCCTCTGAGAGGATCCACTTCACACCCCTGTGAGATGTGGTTTATCCTTAACTGACTAAAACAGAAAATGGACCAATTAAGAGTAGGCCCAAACTTTGGATTAAAAGCCTGCTTATCTCCATATTTGGATCCCTGGATTCTACAGCCTTGCCAAAGACTTAACAACAAGGAAAGCCACTGGAAAACCATCAGATTACTTAGAAGATGATGGGAAATAAGTATCTTAAATGGGGCCCAGGTTCCCCTTTCGTAGTGTTTTGTGCTAACTAACTGAGCGCTGTGTTGGGAAAGGAAACAGAGGTAACCCTTCAGCACAGCTTAATGGTTGAAAGGTTTTTGACAAGCTTTAAGCTTTTAAAGAAATCCACAGTTATAATATTATATGAAGCAGAGTAGTTTTGGCTTTATAACTCTTTTCTTCTGTCCTCTATCCATCCCACCCCACCCCCAAACAAACCCCTGTAATCGCAGTGGAAATAAAAACTGCAGCATTCCCACCCTGGGTACGCTCCACTGCCTTCATGCACATCAGTAGTTTGACTATGCTTCTGTACCACCAGGTTTCCATGTCACAGCAGGAACTCGAGGCAATCAAAACATCGTACATACTATCCAGTGTCCTAGAAGCAAAACTACCTAAAGCAAATTCTGCTTGGAAACAAAAAGGGCTGTCATTTTATGAGCTTTCAGAGCAGGCAGGAAAATGTTTATGCTGCTGCCCTTGCTAGCAACTTAACAGTGCTTACTTCACTAAGACAATGATTCACTAACCTCTTCTAGTTGAGAAAGACAGCACAGTCTTATTCCTAAACATCTTAAAAAAGAAATATTTGAAAAAAACATGCTAATACCAAGACACAGCAAACTTTGGTCAAATGGCCTGGATTGAGAATCTCAGGCAGAAATCAACATCTCTATAATTCCCCCAGGAAAAGTAGAGGCCTGACCGTCAATAAAAGGGCTTAGCCTACATGAACTGTGCTTACAGCATCCTGGGGTTGGTCCATGCTTAGCTAAAGTCCCTGTCCCTAGTCTGTCTGGGGGAAACATTCAGTCTTTAGGACATGTTGACTGAGTCGCCGCCTCTCACACTGACACTTAGTAGATACACATCAATACACATCTTTCTTAAACGTGACTGGTGCATCCATGCACATCACAGGACAGGACCAGGTAGAAAGACAACCCGAAGACTTGCACTGGCCAAGTGTGCTTAGCTTTGCAAGCTTTCTCTTTTGGTATTAAAATCAAGTGAAAGCAAAGGATAGATGATTGAGATTGTTTTCACACAGTTGTGATCCAAATCGCATGATATCCTTGCTCACCTCATAGACAGAAATATTTCCACTGAACAGACTTGTCAGGGCGTTTTGTATAGAACTCACACAACAGCCTCAGAAACAGGAGCACAGACAACTCAACTCACAGATAATACTGGGTATACGCACTAGAATAGTCTACACAGTGGACAGGGAAATTTGCATTCTAGATACTCATCTGGCAGAAAGATGAACACTTTATGCCCATGACACAAAGACCAGTGAGTGTCATTTCATTGAAAGGTGCAAAGGCATGGTGTTAGACACACCATCCCCCAAGGGGAAAATGACTCTAAACATTGCAAAAGCAATCTAGGGCTCGTATCCCATGCAGCTCTCCCCCTAGGTCAGAATGACTCCTTATGCCATAGCCCTACAGTGCCTGGACCGTGGCAGAGGCACAAGCAGCCGATCAGTGTAAGTCTGGCTCCCAACTAATGGAGAGAATCATCTAAACTCAGTTCACTGGGTGAACTCCTGCTCATGTTCGTCAGACTAGCCATGAGGGATTTAACTTTATGGGCATAGTAGTCCCTTAAGTTGACCGAAGGGACCTCCTTCATTCCGTCTCCAAAGTCACAGCTGCGCATAGCACTCTCAAGTTGCTTTTGGCGCCGATAGAAGTGGGAGAACTTATTAAAGATCAAAGTGATGGGCAAGACCACCACCAGGATGCCTGCCAAGATGCAGGCAGAGGCAGTCAGCTTCCCGGCTGTGGTCCCTGGGACCACATCTCCATACCCTACTGTGGTCATGCTGACGGTGGCCCACCACCAGCAGGCGGGGATGGTAGCCAGGCCCTCGTTCTCCTCCTTTTCAATGGTGTAGGCCACCACAGAGAAGATGGAAATCCCCACAGAGAGGTAGAGCAAGAGCAGCCCCACTTCCTTGTAGCTGTATTTCAGGGTGGCTCCCAAGGAGCGGAGGCCAGTGGAGTGTCTGGCCAGCTTGAGAATTCGGAAGATCCGCATCAGCCTCAAGACCTGAGCCACCCGGCCCAAGTTAGCCAAGGTGGGAGAACTCTCCACCACCAAGTTCACCACTAGGGTTATGTAGAAAGGGACAATGGACATGAGATCTATCAGGTTTAAAGCATTCTTGAAGAACTTGAGAAAGTCGGGGGCCACAGCAAACCTCGCCACCAACTCGAACGTGAACCAGGCGATGCCAAAGTGCTCTACGATTTCGAACCTGGGGTCTTCACCAGGATTGCCCTGGCTATCAGAGATCTGGAAGTCTGGCAGGCTATTGAGGCACATGGTGATGATGGAGCCCAACACCACCAAGATGGAAAGGACGCTGAAGACCCTGCTTAGGGCTGAGTAGCCCGGGTTGTCCAATGCCAACCACAGCTGCCTGCGGAAGTTGCCCAGGGGCTGCCCATCGAACTTTGAAGCATCGTTGTAGAAGGCCAAGATCTCATCGAAAGAGGACGTGGTGCTCTCCTGGTCACTCTGTTCGTCCCACTTCTCCTGCTCAGGTTCCACTTTGCGGCCGTGATAACTATAGCTGCAGCAAGAATCGATGAAGAATTCATTGATACCCCAGTATTCGATCTCCTGGCTGAAGGAGAAGACGCACAGCTCAGCCATGACGTGAAGCTTGCCAGTGTGGTAGAAATGCAAGACGTAGGGGAAAAGCTCAGGGTTGCGGTCGAAGTAGAACTCGCGCTGGGCGTCGTCATAGTCATCACAGAGTTCCAGAATGGCCTCTCGCGAGTGGCAGAGGAGCAGCCGGCCCAGGCGTGTCTCAGGGAAGCGCAGCAGTGTGTGGGAACGCAACCGTCTTTTGAAGCCGCCCACGTTGATGCGGATCTCTCCATCCTCGACGTCGGCCTCAGACACGTCCCACAGGCTCTGGCGGGTCATGCTGGAGATGCCCAGGCGCCCGTGCCGCGCGGGGGCGCTACACCTGAAAGCAGAGGGAACCACATCAGTGTGAGCGCGGGCACTCCCCACCCGAGCCTCTCCTTTTCTTTCTCCCCACCCTCCTCTGGAGGGCCCAGCCCTCTCCAGCAGGGTCTCTGGGTGCGGCTGGGCACTGAGGTGCAGGAATGGTTCTATGGGGGCTGACCCCTTCCCAAGGCAAGCCAAGGGTGTATTTTCCTATGAGTACAGCCGGGCCTTTATCTCCTCCCCAGAGTGGCGCCCAGCGGTTCTGAGAGCCCAGGGGGGCTGAGTGCTGACCTTGCCTGTGAGCAGACCAAGGAGACGCCCCCGCCCTCTCGCCGCAGACAGGCGGGACCCAGGCTGAAATGCGCACCGGCAGGGCTGGGCCAAGAAGGGGGCGCAGAGATTTGGGAGGGGGCAGGGAAATTCACGGCTCCAGTTCGTAAATCTGGGCCGAGGGGAGAAGAGGGTCACTGGGCATCTCAGGTCTCCAGCCTCCAAGGACCGATCCTATTCCCAGCCCCCTCCCTACCCGCATCCACGCGCCCTTCTGGAGCCGTGCCCCCCGGCCGCGAGTGCTGCGCCTTCCCCGGGCTCTCCTTGGGCGTTCTGGAAGCGCTTACCTGGGTGCACGGGCGCCCGTGGCCGAGGCCGGCGGGAAACTTCCCGGACCTGCTGGCTAGCATCGCCGCGGTGGCCGCTGCCGGCTGGCTGCGCGAGTGCGCGCGGGTGCGAGGATGTAGACGTGTGCGCCTGTGTGTGTGCCCCGCCACTGGGCAGGCGGGGTCCGCCGTGCGCCTCCTTCAGTCTCCGGCCCTACACGTCGCCGCCCGGCGCTGCGAGAGGCTCACAGGTGGCTGCGTGGTCCCTACGCTTATGGAGCCCCCCTCTTCCGATCCGCGCGCCCCTCACCCGCCAAGAGAGGCAGGAGCCCACCCCGCAGGCTCCCGTGAAGCGGGGGCGGGAACCGAGCCGGTGCGCCTTGCGGAGGGCCCTGAACCCCGCGCGGCGCGATGGTGCTGAACGGACAGCTCCGAGCGCTTCAGCCCGGGGCACAACCTCCTACCCAGACTCCCAAGACCTTCAGGGGAGTCATTCTGTTCTCCTGGCGCCCCCCAGCTCTGCACCGAGCTGACACCTTTCCCCCACTCCCTCTGCATCCTCCAGGGGACAGCTGTTATGGCCAGCACCCCCAGGGCTCAGACAGAGGGTTGCCTACAGTGACTTTCTCCCTGGCTGGGTAGGTAGGAAACAGGCTAGGGAATGGAGGACTTCTCTGTGTAGGCGGGATAGGGCAGCAACAGAAATCCTATGGGCTTCCTCTTTTAGAAACCTGAAGAAAAGTTTCCCACACCTGGAGATGGGGTTATTAGGAAACAGTAGCTGTCAGAGAAGACAAGTTGTGGCAGAGATATGGGTGGGGCAAGATGTTGGGGAGGTATGCACAGGTCCTACTGGCATGGAAAGGAGTCGTGGAGTTCCGTTTGAGAATTCTGCGTGGGTATCGTGTATGTAGAGGCCAGTGTAGTGGGCTTCGGGAGAGGGTATTTGGAGTTTTGTTAGTGTGTGTGGTCTGAGAAGGGTAGGACTTCCCAACGTCTGTGTACAGCATCAACAAACAAGTCTTCCTGATTGACTGGGAAGGGGCATACAGGTTGCTGTGTATGGGGACCTGGATATGCAGCGGTGTGGTGTGTGTATACAATGAGAGATTGTGTGCTATGTTAACAGTGTGACTTCAGCACTGGTACCTTCATTCACAAGGTGGGCTGCATCCTTAACAGAAGTCATAAGATAGTTCTTATTGGGTGGCTTCAGACTCACAGGAGAAGCAGCACAGCCATAATGAGAAACATTCTCCTATGTGGCTCTGAGGAGGCCATCTGAATGCAGAGATGCTCTGGCTCAAGACTGTTTGATGGGCTGCAGCTGAGCTCTGGCATGGATGAGGCCCTGGGTCCCCAGAGCCACATAAACAATGCAAAAGACTAGCCTGCTCTGGGCTTCCTCGGAGGGTCAGGAGAGAATCTTTGATCTAGTCTTGTGTGTGGTCATTGGATCCAAGCCTGAGTGGATGAACTCATCTTTGAGCTTGTGTGATATGTGTGCCCTCACTGAGAGGATTCTACACCCATGTCCCTGAAACCTCTGTGGTTTGTGGGTCTTCTAGCAAAAGCAGTCTAGTGTGGGAAGAATAGTGTGGTGGGGTCCACATGAGCATCCTTTTTTTTTTATGTTTGGGGCTAGTGGTGGTAGTGGTGGTGGTGGTGGTGTGTGTATAGGGAGTTGTCTGCCAATTGATATATGTCTTCATGTCCATTTATTTGTAATTAATCATTTTCTTAAATGTTTTAGTTAGCATACAAATAATTATGACATTCTCATGCATCTGCCACTGTACTTTACTCATGTCACCTTATACACTACCTCCCTTCCTTGTTGTCTCCATTCCTCCCCCAGTCTATCCTCCCCACCTCGCTCCTCTTTCTCCATCCCCCGTTCCCCCCCTCCTGTCTCCTCTCTTCTGATGCAAGTCCTCTCTATGTAGCTCTGGCTGTCCTAAAGTTCACTATGTAGACCAGGCTAGCCTTAAACTCCCATAGTCTGCTTGCCTCTGGCCCCAGAGTGCTAGGATCATAAGTGTGCGCTCCCTTATCTGGACCCAATAATCCACTTTTAAATTGGAGTATTCTCGACTTATCCTTTGTCTAGTCTGGCTGGGTCTATCATTTGAAGTCTGGAGCTCCCCTATACCTAGCTGGGCTGCAGTCTGCATCCTCCTGGGTCTCCTTCATCCCACTGGTATGCTAAAGAGAGAGTGCCAGCCTTTGCAGAGAGGGTGTGCTTCAGCAAATGTGTAATCACTGGCTTTCTGACTCTCTTTTTCAGTCCTCGGAGGGTGGCTATGAAGTCTCCACACTGCAGGTGCCCTTAGTAGCAGCACCTGGGGACAACCTCTCTCTCTCTCTCTCTCTCTCTCTCTCTCTCTCTCTCTCTCTCTCTCTCCTGCACCCCCATCCTCCCAGTTGCCTCCTGGCAATCCCAAGACTTACTATCACCTTTTGCCATGTGGGTTATGCTACATGCTGCTATTCTCAGACACTCCTAGTCCTTCAGCCTGGCTCTTTGAGCTCTGATCAGTGACCTCTTTTTCCTGCTGTGTGTTGGGAGTCTATCCTCCTAGGGATAGGATGTGCGTTTGGTGACTCTGAGGTTTTTTTTTCCTTCTCTGCTTCATCTCACTCACTTATTTTTCCTTTCTGATTATAGAAGACTCTGTTCATGGAGAAAGAAATCCTCAACTTTTGTTTCTTTGTCCCTGTCTGGCCCACACACCCCTCCCACAGACTTCTGGGGCACTCAGACTTCCCATTTGCTCATCGAGGGGCACTCCCTGCCACCTCAGCTCTGCCCTTCTGTCCCTGCTTCGGCCAGCCATGTTTTCTCCTTTTTGCTTGCTTTCTCCCTTTCATTGCCTTACCTCATCCCCTTCTATACCTCCAGGCTACACTGGAGCCCTTGCTTACACCTGCCCTTAGTTAACTTTTCCTGGGAGGGCAGGGTCAGGGACAAAACCCACACTCACCTTTCCCTGAGCATCCAAGTGAATTTGGAGTCTGCAGGGAGAAGCCCAAGTTTGTGGCCATCAGCTGTTTCTTAGAAAGACTCAGCAGAAGCTCCTAGGCCTGGCAGCTGCCTTTGCAGAGGGTTAAGTGTATGTGACAGGCAGAGCCACTTGTTTATTTCCCAGTCAATGCACTAAAGAGAAATGGAGCCATCGTCCTCCTTCTGTAGCAGAGAAGCTGGTTTTGTTTATGGTTTATTTAGAGGTCTGAGCCCTGCCTGCTTCCCTGGTGGTGAATGTCTAGGCTTGCCTGGGGGAGGTAGTGAAGGAGTGGAGGAAGGGGAAAGGCATTCTGGGAAGGGGGGAGGAGGTGAAGGGATTCTGGGTGGTGGCCCAGATCCTTGCACCTAGGTGACTGTCTCTCTACTTCCTCTGCCAATGCAGATCTCAGCTGAGCCCACACAGCGCAGACTCAGCTCTTTCCCTGACAGGCGAGGGGGCTGCTTCAGTGGCCTGTGTAGTGTGCTGGGCTGCCTGACCTACATTCCCTACTCTGCAGAAGAACAGAGCCCCATCCTTCCTTGGGCTCTGGTCCCTGGCCCTGAGGGAGCAGACCACTCTCACCCATACCTATCCTACTGCCCCCAAGGGCCCTCCCGCTGCAGCCCAACTGTCTCTTGCAAATAAAATAGGGTGATGTCTCACCTCCTAAAAGCCTTCCAGGGGCTTCCCAACACACCGGAAGGAAAGCCACTTAACTCCACGACTTTTCCTATATATGCCACCTCTCAATCTGTGCCCTAGCCGTATGTCCCCTTTGTCCCTGTGGCCTTTGTACCCATGATCATGCAGTTTTTTCCTCATCATTCAGGACCTGTTTAAATATCAGCCCCTCTGAGGCATGAATCCCCAGTCAACTGTGAGCCCTTCAGCCCACCTCTGCCTGTGCCTTCCCCGTGTGTCTATAAAACAGCTGTTGAAACCAATTAAGGGTGAGTGAACAAGGCGTCAGTTGCTACCTGATGTTCCACGACAGAGTCTTCACTTCAATCTCTCTTGAATGAAAAGGAGGTCTGCTGTAGCTGGAGAAACTTCTGTGCTGTTGGGGTCTCTCTCCAGCCACTGATTGGCTCTAGCAATCCAGTGAATCTTATAGCTAGTCAAAGCTCCTGTGATGCCTTGAGCAGACCAATTGGCACAGAATCCCCAGCTTTTTCTCATATCTTCCCCTGTAATCCTAAAGTGGAGCTAAGATGGATAGCATGAGCCGAGGTGTGGACCCAGAGCTGTGTGCCGTGAGCCTGCACCCTGGGGTCAGCACCAAGAGCAGTGTCTTTGTCTTCCATGCCTGCCTGTGATAGGGGGTGCCATGGCTTGATTTTTTTTTTCATCCTTGCCTTTGCCAATCTTCACTTGCTGAAGGGCTCCTTCTACCTGATGAATCCTTGGAGAGAATCCATTTACAATTAGAAGTAATCGTACTTTCTTTCTGTCCTTAGACTACAGCCAGCTCCTTAGTCCCTTACCACAGCCCCTCAACACTTAAGAGTGATACTGAGGACCAACGAGGGTGGAAAGAGGGCTCTGTGGGCAAAGTGCTAGCTGTGTAAACACAGATGACCTGAACCCAGTCCCTAGAACCCATGTAAGAATCCAGGCCTGGGTCTCATGCACTTACAATCCCAGGCCTAGGAAAGCACACAGACGGGGATCCCCAGCACTTCCTGGCCAGCCAGTCTGGACTGATCAGTGAGTCAGAGCTTAGAAGAGACCTGGTCTCAAAAGCCTGGTGAACAACACCTAGAGTTCACTTCTGGCCTTCACATACTTGTGCATATATGTTCACATGTACACATGACACACACACAGGCACCTGTATGAACATTCACATGCATGTGTACACATTATAAAAAATAAAATAAAAATAAGGACTAGGGGACTGGAGACATGACTCAGCAGTTAGGAACCTGGACTATTCTTGCAGAGGACCCAGACTCAGTTCCTAAGCTTGAGTCTAAGGAATTCCACACCCTCTTCTGGCCTCTGTGTGTACCACACATACACATAGTGCACATACATACATACAGGCAAAACACTTGTGCATATAAAAATAATAAATACTTTTTTAAAAACAAGGACTAAGGAGAAGGAGCTGGGTAGCCTTTTAGGTTGGTTTACATCGGAAGCTCCTGGGGTGGAGGCAGGTTTGGGAGAGATGGCGGGAACAGGCGGGAGAGTCCACAGAGGCAGAAACTGTGGAACCCTGGGCCTTAGGCCCAGGCAGAAGAGAAGGAATGTGACTGTCAGGGAGATGGGCATGATTAGGAGAAAAGCTGGGGGAAATTTTATGAAGTTTTGCTGCTTATTATGAATGCAATTGCTCATTAAGTGTTCTCTCAGGAGATAGCAGTAAATATTTATATGGCTTTGGGGTTGCTTTTCAAGGCAGAACTGAGGGCCTTTTTTTTTTTTTTTTTTTTAATTAAATAATGACAGTCCTTGCCTAGCCCTTTGGATTTATCCCCAGAGGCCGCCCCTCCCCCCCCATCCAACAGTAACCCCTCCTGGTTCTTAATAGAAAAGGGAGGGACCTTCTGCACTGAGCCTGTTTTTGAGGGTCAGGATCTTATCCCTCCTGCCTCCTATTCTGACCCCTTTCTTCTGGGTGCTCTGTCAGTCCCACCTCTGCTTGGGTACTTCATTATCTTTCCGAGAACACCTTTGGGCTAGAATCATTAAAAGACACTTGAGTTAAACTGGAATTTAAGATCATCACAGTGAAAAGTTAACATGAGAACAACATGGCTGCACAGACAGGCCCCTCCAGATCCTGCCTTCACCTGCCTCAGGGTCTGACCATTTCTCTCTTCTTCCTGGATCCTCCCCAGGGGCTACAATATAGGCAGTTTGAGGCCAGAAACCCAGGATGCCTCATCTCTGTGTCTGCTTCCGTGTCCTCTTCTGCCACTCTCCTTCATCAGGTCATAGATGAGCTGAAGCCCCCAACCCTTCCACTGACCTATTCTCTCAGCCTGGAGAGAAACCTCAATCAGGACAAGCTTTCTTGTAAATGAATACACAGGTGGGATGCCTATGCCGCCTTCTGTGGCAGGTGACTGATAAAGAATAAGACAGTGGAGGAAATGAGCTTTGTGTGGTGGTGGTGATAGTGGTGGTGGTGGTATCATGGTGGTGGTGATGGTGGTGGTGGTGGTGGTGGTGGTAGTGGCGGTGAGGGTGGTGGTGGTGGTGGTGATAGTGGTTGGTGGTGATGGTGGTGGTGATGGTGGTGGTGATGGTCGTGGTGGTGATGGTGGTGGTGGTGGCGATGGTGGTGGTGGTGGTGATAGTGGGTGGTGGTGATGGTGGTGGTGGTGGTGGTGGTGATAGTGGTGGTGGTGGTGATGGTGGTGGTGGTGATGGTGGTGGTGGTGATGGTGGTGGTATCATGGTGAAAGTGGTGGTGGTAGTGGTAGTGGTGGTGATAGTGGTGGTGGTGTTAGTAGTGATGATGGTGGTGGTAGTGGTGGTGATGGTGGTGGTGGTTGTGATGGTGGTGGTGGAGGTTGTGATGGTGGTGGTGGAGGTTGTGATGGTGGTGGTGGTGGTGATAGTGGTGATGGTGGTGGTGGTGGTGATAGTGGGTGGTGATGATAGTGGTGGTCATGGTGGTGGTGGTGGTGGTGGTGGTCATGGTGGTGGTGGTGGTGGTGGTGGTAGTAGTGGTGATGGTGGTGGTGGTGGTGATAGTGGTGGGGGTGGTGATGGTGGTGGGGATGATAGTGGTGGTGGTGGTATCATGGTGGCGGTAGTGATGGTCGTGGTGGTGGTATCATGGTGGTGGTGGTGATGGTCGTGGTGGTGGTATCATGGTGGTGGTGGTGTGGTGGTGGTGGTGGTGATGGTAGTGGTAGTGGTGGTGATGGTGGTGGTGGTGGTGGTAGTGGTGGCGGTGGTGGTGGAGGTTGTGATGGTGGTAGTGGTGGTGGTGGTGGTGGTGGTGGTGGTAGTGGTGGTTGTAGTGGTGGTGGTGGCCGCAGTGGTGGCGAAAGTAACAGTAGAGAGAAGCCAGGCACACTGGCTCAAGTGCCTGTTCTAGTCCCCATTCAATCCAACTTTTTCATGCATAGGTTCCTGAGTACCCGCTATCTCTATGCCTGGAGTCTCTCATCTTTAAACCTACATCAGGATTATTGTTAAAAGTAGTGGTATGTTGCAGGGCAGAGAATCCCAGCCATAACTAATGCAAGTTACGAGCCTTCCCAGTGTGTTCTGCTCTGAGCAGGTCACCTGTTTGCCTCTCACCTCACCTTGGTATCTTTTACTGATGTCCATTGAATGGGGCTTTTTAGACCCAAACACATGTTTCTAGTTCTAAAGTCTGCCTCTTAACTATCCCAAGGATGATGGGCTGACTGCTGTAACAAGCCTCCTGGTCCCAGAGGCTTACGAGAATGAGTGGGTTGTTTCTTACTCATATAGGTTCTGTAGCATAGCCGTCCACAGGTGAGCTGGGGTCCCAGCTCTGAAAGCCTGCGAGACCTTCCCTGGCATCATGGGCATCCAACTGAATAACAGGAGAGAAGTGTGCTATCTAGATGGCTTTGAAGATGGTCTAGAAATGGCAGACTTTGCTTCTGTCCATGTTGCCTGGCCAGACTTTAATCATATGGCCTCACAGAACCGTAGGTGGGTGAGTGGTGATGCTAAGCAACAAAAAGGATCAAACCAGTTGGGGGCAGCGGACGCGTAGACACACTGTGCTCTTTAGATGGAGCCCCTACTGACCATCCTGACCTGGAAGGAGTTCACTGAAGAGTAGGCCCAGGGTGCTCACTCTCCCTGGGAGCCCTGAGCTGGCCTAGGCTGGAATATTGTTTTTCCTTCCTCGCTATAGTATCTCCCACCATGAACTTCTCCACCCTGTCCCTGTGAAGAGACAGCTCCAGATTCTCAGCTGAAGCAGCAGGGAGTTAGACAGAAAGAGAACGGTTGAAGCTATCATGTAGGTCAGAGTCTGGCAGCTAGAAACCAGAATTGGCAGCTACAGAACCAAAACACACACAGCTGGTGCGAGACGTCCAGTCCCACCACAGCCTCTGGCTCACCCAAGGGCACCCTCAATGGTGAGGGGAGATGCTTGGTTGGACTGGTTCTTACTGCACTGACTGTGTTTCTATGTCTTCAAGCTACAGCTGAGAGGAGTGCTGAAGGGGCTGGGAGACCCCATCAATGTCCATGTAGGGAGTGGGGCTCACATGCAGGAACCTAAATGTCAGAATCCACCCAGACTGGGGTAGAAGCACAGGAACCCTGAATCTAAGATGTATCTCTTTCCTCTTGTCTTAAGCTGGACCCCCAGCACCAGCTGGGAACTTGGAATAAATTTTTAGCGAGCATTCCTCTCCAACCCATTTGTCCTTCGGAATGCCCAGCCGCCCACCTAAGACATCTTCCCAGTTCCCCAACCTTCAGCTCCAAGGTGCTCATAGCTGCTGCCCCCATCTCGTACCCTTCTGCTGTGAAAGCAACATCCACCCACCTTTCTACCCATCCATCGCCCATCGATCCGTCCGCCCACCTACCCATCCCACACCCCGGATGCCTCTGTGGGCTCCTGTTTCCATGGTTACTTTCAGGGCCTGAGTCTGCTCTGGGTGTACTGAGTGATTCCCTAGCTCCAAGCTGTGCCTCATGACAACCTTCCTGGTGGACCCAAACCCTGGCTGGCTTTCCAGGTTCCACTTTGCTTAGAGACCCCTTGACCCTCATCAACACTGCTCACATACCCCTCAAGGTGAACAGCTTCGTGGATTAAAAATAAAACCCTAAGCTCCCCAGTGTTTGCTGCCAGTGAGCCTGTCTGAGAGACTACCATGGGAAGCCAAGTGGGGGGAACTCAGAGATAGAGTGAAACTTGAGAGGAAGGGTCCCTTGCATTAATTATAAAAGCTAGTATTTATTATTGGACATGTGTAAGGCAGACACTGTTCTAAGGATTAACATCTAGGATTGAGGTTAGTTCATATGGCAAACCTGTGGGGCAGGGAGATGAGGCACAGGAAGCTTGGGTGCCATGATTAAGGCTACAGAGCTATCCAGTGCCAGGGGCTGGGATTTAAAGTCAAACAAACTCACTCCTAGAGGCCGTGTCCTAAACACCTCCTCACAGCTTCCCTGTCACCATTGCTCCTGCATGGGATTCTGGAAGTTTCCCTGAGTCATTTTTTTCTTCCAAGAGAGGAGGATCCTGAGCACCTCCCCAGCACACTGTTCTGCTCTGAGGGTGACAAGCACTGTATGTTAAGAGCATCCTTTTCTGATGTAGCTTCCTTGGGAGCAGCTGTCAGAGGCTCTAAAGCTTGGGTGGGCTGCAGCTGTTCTCTGCCTCTTGCCTCTGAACCCTGAGCAGGTCTGTCTGGACTCTAGAGGTTTCTCTAGGTCAGAGTCAAGCAGAAACTTGTCCTCAGAGACCTTCAGGAGGGTGGGAAGAAGCAATCCCATCAGATACCCAGCTGAGGGAAGACACAAGATGTTCCCACGAGTGACAGAAAACCAATTCACACTCTTCCCCGCGGCCAAAAAAAAAAAAAAAAAAGCTAATTTTTCATTTCTCTGCTTACGTGCAGCTCAACTAAACACAGGCATCTAGGAATGCAAACAGTGACTAGATTTTCTTAATTTAGGGCTTTTTAATTAAATCTTGCTAAAATGACGGAGGCTTGGATATTTTTATCATAGTAGGAAGCTGTGTGATTTAGGATGGAGAGAGGTAGGGAACACGATGCTGAAACACCCACCTTGGGCCATCTTCCACCTCTGCTGAGCCTCCAGGGCAGCTCTTGAGAGAAAATTATTCTTACTGCCTTTTCTCTGGTCAGTTTTAAAGGACACCAGGTCTTCCACACTGGGCTCTTTCTAACTAGTTGAGGCTAAAATAATAGTAAGAAAAAGAAAGTCAAAATGATTTGCCGAGGGGGAGGTGGAGGTTTGTCTTTGATAAAAAATAAACTACTTATCAGAAGTTCATTGCATAAATGTTAGGAAACCAATCTCAGAGCTGCCTGAGAAGATCTGGTGTCCAGTGCGGAGGACTTGCCCACATTCAGCCTTCCTCTCTCTGCAGGGCCTGTTGCCAGGATTGCCTTCTTGTGTTTCCTCCAAATTTGGAGGGACTGTGTGACTCGCCCTGGACAGATCTGTGACTGGACGTGATTGTCATGTTATGTATGGGCTGTCACCCTTGCTCTGTGGTGGAATTCCCCGGGACAGAAGCACTGGATCTTCGATGTTGAGTTCATCTGCTGGTGTGTGTGTGTGGGGAGGGGGGGCGGGGTGTCTCTCTTCTTGAGAGGAATACAACACATGATGCTGTTTTTGTGAACATTGTACAACAAGACCACTTTAAATGATTTTACATTATATTATTTTGGAATTTCAAAAGTCCTGTTTAGTCTAGAATAGGGAGAAGCTGGCTTTTGCTGGGGCTAAACAAAACTGTATACAACCTATCAACTCAAAACTTAGGTGTCAGCAGCAAGCCTTTGAAATTTACCAAAATATCAGGGCAGGAAGAACAATGTCCCTTAAAAGAAATGGGAAGCAGGTTGCACTTCTCAGGGCATCTTACACAGAATCAGGACCAGGAACAAGGAAGTGAGGAAACATCTGAAAAAGAAATGTTAGTATTCTCTGGGCTAGGATGTACCCTGTGATGGTGCTTCCCAGCATGCACAGCGCCTCAGATTTAGTCCCTGGGATAACACCAAACCAAGAAAGCAGAAACTTTGCCTGTGTCTGTGCTACACCAGGAGCACCCTCACCACCACGAGGAGGCTAAGGTAATTCACGCTAATATAATAAACAAATGCAGCGTCACAGACGGACTTCACCAAGAGTTCCAAGTATTTGCTCTGAGTTAGTGAGCAGCTCCCACCAAGAGGTCTCCTTTTTGACACACCCTTCTACTGCCCATGCATTAGCATCAGGCCAGAAGGGGGGAAATAATGTGGAATACTGTTATAGTCCTTGTCTACAAATGATGTGACACATACCCACTGGCATCGCCTTGATCGAAACCCAGTCATGTGATGGCTTCTAATTACTGGAGAGGCTGGCCGTCCCCAAGGAAGGATAATCCACTTGGCAAGTCTTACCAGATATAAAAGGTCTCCCTTCTTCCTTTCCTAGGCTGTCTTAGGCTGCAATCCCATATAAAAAGAGGCACAAGGTGGGGGCTCGCGAGATGGCTCAGTGGTTAAGAGCACTGTCTGCTCTTCCAAAGGACTCGGGTTCAATTCCCAGCCTCACAACTGTAATTCCAGTTCCAATGGCTCTGACATCCTCAAACTAAAATAAAATTAAATTATTTTTTTTAAAAAGGCACAAATATACTCAGCTCTGTGCAGGTTACATTTTGGGGATTGGTCGCGTGACTTTTGCCTAAGGCACAATCTAATTTTTAGATTAATAATCACAGGCCTGAGCCACTGAGGCACCTTCTGTGATAGCTAAACTGATGGGATTATATACGAACAAGTGTCAGTGAATCAGAGAAAAGCACTGAAGAGTGGCGGAAGCTCGGCAGAAGTGGTAGAAACCATTCTGACATCAAAATTACTGTTTTTCAGAAGAATACGACTTTCAGGACAGGACATCAAAATTACTATTTTAGAGAAGAATATCGTTTTCAGCTTCCAGAAAAACAGAGGCTTGAATGAGTGTGGGACCTCGCACCTTGGTTAAATGGATGATGACTACACAACTCCTTTCTTCAGACTAGATGTCAGCACTAAGTTCACTCCCCACAGATAAGTTCCAATGTGAAATGCCCCACACTTGCGCATCTTTGATCACTTCCTTTCCCTCCGTGCTACTGATTGGATGTTGTGAGAACCTTTAGGAAGAAGTGAGTCACGAAGGTGTGGACCTTGAGGGTCATAACCCCACACAGTTCCAGATATACTGGCCTTTGCTTCATGGTCTGCTGAGGTGCAGCAAGGCTTGCCCACCACCATGGACAGTGGCCGGCCTTCGTTGGTTCCCCACTTTGATGGACTGTGTCCCCTCAAACTATCAACTAATGCACTGGTGGTTCATGTCTATAATCCCAGCACTGGGGAGGCAGAGGCAGGAGGATCCCTGTGAGTTCGAGGCCAGCCTGGTCTGCAAAGTGAGTCCAGGACAGCCAGGGCTACACAGAGAAAGTCTGTCCTCAAACAAACAAACAAAAAGCAAACATCAAAACTATGAGCTAACGCAAACCCTTCTTTCCATAAGCTGCTCTGCCAGGCATTTGTTCACAGCACCCTGAAAGCAGAGGCGTGAATGTTTTTTTAAAACACATTTTTGTTTGTGGTTTTTTGTTTTTGTCAAGGAGGGAGTTGACAACACACTAAGACTACAGGTTATTGGCTTGTTCTAGCAGGGACCAGCTGCCATGGCTTGGGGGCCTGTTGCAGGATATTTGATCCCATTGTGAACACCTAGATTGTGAGTTGTAAAAACCTGTTTCTACTTGTGGAGTGGATCAGCTCTAGCACACACCTTTAATCCAAGAACTTCCTGTTTATTGTAAATAGGTGTCTGAGAGCTAAATAAAGCTAGCCATTAAGGTCAAGAGATGGAGCAAGCAACCAGCTAACAGGGATCAAACAGAAAGGAGGGACACTGAAAGAGTGGTATTTAAGACAGCGTGGAGAAGAGGCTTTGGGCTTTTCTCTTTCTGGGATATCAGCTGAATGGGGAAACCGTCTGGGTGCTTTCTCTGCCTCTCTGAGTTCTAGTAGGTTTTCACCCTAATATCTGGCTCCTGAGTCTTTATTGGTATAATGGAACAACTGGGATTTTTTTTTTATAACAAGGACCCAGGATGAAGTGTGACTGTGACGATCGCAATCATGCTGCTTTTGAATCGGTTCATACATATTTAAGTGCTACTAGAAATGTGAAAACTTCACAGGAAGGTCCGTGCAAGGAACCCAAAAGAAAGATTTTGAGAAGTGTCTGTCACTGGGAGAGCTCAGGCCTGACAGAGAAAACATCGTGAGGTCCTGTATGTGCTGAGGCCTTGCAACTCTAATGTCAGCAGGTGTCTGGTTCAGTGGCTGTCCACCTCACTGCTCCGGAGGGAGTAGGGATAGAGCGGGGAGTAGCCAGGATTTATATAGTAACTCTGTCACTAGTGCCACCATCACAGACATCTTCCCATGTTGCAGTGGGAGAAGATGCTATAGGAAAACATCCCAGAGGGAGCTGTGGAAGCTAGCTCAGATGATGAAAAGCATGAGTACCAGTCCTTGTGGGAGAAAGATGAGCAACCTTTGCCAATGAGGAGCTGAGCAATGCTAGACTGGATGGGCCTCCTGAATTTCCTTTCTTGCTGTGTCTAACCAAAGCCAAGGAACAAAAAAGAAGCCATATGTCTTCCTTGTGAGCAACACTGAATCACAGATCCAGCCGCACTACAGACATTGAGGGGCAGCTATAACTTTGAGCAAGACACAGGTATATATAGCAAGACGGGTATAACTTTGAGCATGGGTAAAGTGGAGCCACGAGCTAGGGGTGCCTGGAGATCTCCGACCACTGAGCGAGTCCTATCTCCACCCCAGCATTTCCAGAAGGCGATGAGGGTGAAGACCAGTGGGCTCATAGCTATTCACGTGCCATCACTGAGAGGGAAGCCGAGCCAGTCGGTGTTCTGGGGCTGATTGGGTTTTGCACCATACAGAGCAGAGTCAAACGGCCCGCTGAGATTTTTTCCAAGCCCCTCTCAGCTGTCTGGTTTTTAATGTAACAACCACCAAGATATTCCATTATCTCTAGATCAGTGGTTTTTAATTTTGCCCCTTTCTAACATCCCAAATTAGAAACAATGTGGAAAAATGTCAGAAGCCCAAATGCAGAGAAAAGTAAGACTGATCCAAGGGCTTAAATGAAATACGATCACTCAAATCAGTTCGCTTGTGTGTGTGTGCGTGCGTGTGTGTCGCTCTCCAGCTGGGGAGGGGGCTACTGAGTCTGGGAGACACAAGTGCTTTCTATTAGCCAGCTTGGTCCAGAAGGCACTTGGCAGAAGAGGTGTAGGAGATTGCCCTGAGCTCAAAGACAGCTGGGAATGAGTCAGAAGAAACTAAAGGGCACAAGGCCCCAGAGTCATGTTCTTATAAGCCTTAGAGTTGAAACACATGGTTTGGCACATGGGTAACAATAGAACAGAAAATACGGAGTTACAAAATTCAATTTGCAGAATGCAATAGCCGGGGCCAAAGTGGGATTTGGAAGTTAGCTGTGGCTGAGCTGGTCTGGAACTCTGAGTACCTGTTTATATGAAGTGTAGGTACAGGGCCCTTCTTGGCCACACAACATGGAAGGCCATCCTGTACGTATGGTAGAATTGCCTTAGTAAAGGAGAGACAAACAGACTGAGGACGGCAGCATGAGTGTCAGTTTCTCCTGGGACTCCCAGGCAGGCAGCTTATACAGAAAGCCAAAGAGTTGAGGGCTCTCTGGGTACAGCAAGGCTAGTGAAAAGCCATGGGATACCCCTTTTCTCTCTATGAAGCCCAACTCAGCTCTTGCATGTCATGAGTTCATGTCTGTGGAAACTTCACCTTCACCAAAAATAACTGACATTCCTTAAGGGACAGCAGCAGTCTGTTTCCAGAGTGTCATCTGAGTGGCCCTAGGCCATGGGCCATGGTCAAAATGTTAAGGATGACAGACCCTGTGGGAGAAGGACAAACAGAGAAATTCTAGGTTACTGGTGTTTTTGTAGTCTCAACAAGGGAAAGTAAGTTTTTTAAAAAATAGTCTGCATAGCAACAGAGACACTTTCTTTCAAACTTAAAATTGGGTCATATGGTGGGTGACATGCTTGGATAATAGGATAGTGCCTCTAAATTCAGGACTGGCCTAGAAAAAAGTGCCAAAGCAGTGCCAGATTAGCCTGATTGAAAGTTTTAGCTGATGAGATTCCTGGCTATGCACACTCCTTTATCCAACCTATTGTCCAAGCCAATCAGGAGCCCTCAGACTGCTTTACAAAACCAGCAGGCGCATGGCCAGCCAGCTGCTGGCTCAGCCTTACACTGTGATCTAAGGTTTTGAGGAGGTTGGGGCAGTGAGGTCTGTCTACTTAGGATGCAAACGATTGCTTCAACTCTCTTAAAAGCTTTAAGATGTATTTTAATCATTGAGTCTTCCCTTAAGCTCAGCATTATATTCATGAATAAATTTTTGTGCCTTTGATTCGGCAGAAATTGGGTAGGCTTGTTGAATTAATGAACTTTTCTTTTCTTCTGGTCCTTCTCAGAACCGTAGCAACATGCACTCCTGTTAGCTTTGTGAAATGCAGATGAAGGATAATTTCCCCAAATTGATCTGTTCTACATCACTGAGTTTCAGCTATTTGCATTTTTATGCCAGAATCAAATTCAGCTTATTATTATTGTCGTGGAAAATAATTATAATCCTTTAATTGTCATGGTACTTGATAATTAAAAAAAAAAAAGTCACCAGCCTTCTTTAATCCCTCCTCCACCCTAACCCTGAGGTCTAAGCAGAGTTGGATCATCACCCAGGCCTCCAACCCCCAAACCAGCCTTGTTTCCAGACGGTCAATAGAGGCTCTCAAAGGTTATGTAACTTTCTCTGGCCGAATGTGTCATGGAAAGAGGAGTGCGTGACACAGGGATGGCCCCATGTGGCCCTTTTCACTTCCCATCTCTAGGTGATCGTAGATTCTATTTGGGGTCTTGAAGTCCAGTGTTGCCAGATTCTGACTGAACAAGCTTTTCTTTCAACCAGCCTGGAGCTCTGGGCCTCAAGTCACACCACACGCACAAATACATACACACAAATGCACATACATGTGGACATATGTGCTGACAGATGCTACTCTTATAAATTCCAAATCAGTAGCAGGTTAAGAGGAAAATGTTTTTTTCCCTATCAGTGGCTGTTCTGGTCTCTAAAATCAGCCCCTGTCACATGTTCATGACCACTTGCTCTTCAGATCTCAGCTCTGCCATGCGGAGTCCTTGATTCGCCTCCGCCATAGATCTCTCACACTTGCCTGCCTTACACACAGCATTTGGTGTCCTTCAGCCCTAAGCCTCTGCTTGATGTGTCCTGAGCCCTTTCCTCTTTAGCAATCTTTTTTCCCAAAAGATATTAATGCCCTAGGACAGTTTATATATGGTGTTCCTGCGTCTTCAGCAAGCTCAGCCAAAGTGGAGTGGTATGGGAATCCTCGATGTCAGTGGTGTGGCCTCGTCTGTCATCCTGAACTGCTGGAACTCACCTCTGCTGGCACCTGGTCTAACCTCCTCCCATAGATGGGGACACTTCCATTTGTGTGTGGTAGGGTAAGGAGATCAAGCTTGCCTTGAGGATTGATGCAAACACAACTCTGGAAAGAAGCAGCAGTACCCCATCACCTCTCTGGCGGAATGGCACAATGCCAAAACCAACACAGGAGCTGGTCCTGCCCCTTGCCAGCTGCTGCATACTGGAGAGCTGGCTCCAAGCCCCTAGCCTGGGCAAAACAGGAGAGCTGGTCCTGCTGGCACAGGTGCAGAAGAACTGGTGGGCTGACCAACTCAGATACCATCCAGGGCTTTGAGTTGGCCCACCTCAACATCTGCCCCATCTGCTGGAGCACATGAAGGGTCCAGTCCTGCAGATCCAAAGCCACAGGATCGCCATGACACGGGGCAACAACAGGATATCCAAGAGGAGTCCCGGTGAGGATCCAGTATTGATAGAGTAGCAGAAGCCAGAGGCCAGAAACCAGTCCAATGACTGATTATAATGAACATTTGCAAGTAAAGCTGTTTGGTCAAAAGGGTATATCATGTGACACACCATGACACACTGCAGCTTCTATGGTGAGATTGTTTTGTATTTTGTTTTCTTTTGTGTGTCTGGGGTGGGGGCGGTGTGGGGGGTGCAGGGGCGGAGGGCGGATACAGAGGGACAAGGATATGAATGTGATTGGAGTGCATGGGGTGAAATTCAGAAAGAATAAAAACTTTTAAAGAGGAAAATAAGAATTGAGGATTGACTTAATCAGATTTAGAGGGGAGAAAGGAGTGTTTTGTTTGGTTGGTTGGTTTTTTTTTGTTTTTGTTTTTTTGTTTTTTTGTTTTTGCACCTAGAAGCAATGAAGTCTGTCCTTTATACCCATAGCTTTGAGGCTCTCCCAAAGGCCAGAACCACGTGAAACCTTAGCATACATGGGCAGACACATTGGCACAGTAAGGTGAGAGAGTGAGCATCTGCCCTTGGCTGCACAGAGGTTATTCTGGACCAGGAGCAGCAGATAAATAGAAGATGACACTGAGCCATTTACCGTTACACATCACACAAGTTGTATAAGATGTCAATATTTTCCAGCCACCATTACTAGGCCACGGGGTATCTACCAAGTCATACTTGAGGGCATCTTTTAATATAAATTTCACATAGTGGCAGAGTGACTAGTATACATCATCACTACTTAGCACCGGCTTTTACCATGGAGTTCTTAGGACTCTCTGTGGACTCTCTTGAATGGCTTCTTCCCATGCCAAAATATTACTGCTCTCCCAAGGAACCGTCAGTGGTAGACTCACCGTCAGTGGTAGACTCCTTGGCTGCTTCAGCTGCGTAGAAAGTGGGATAAGGGTGTGAGGATTCATGGACTTTTCAAGGATAAAGGGCCCAACTGAGAAAACAGGGACAAGAAAAAGTGATTGTGGTGACTGACACCCTGGGTTACATGGAAAGGCTGCATGACGGGCACAATGCAAGGCGGTGTTTGTTCCTTTCAAACTGGAAATTGATGCGACTGAAGAGTGGCTGGACAATGGGACAGACTGTCTGAATTCAGAGCTTGCCCTTGACAATGTAGCTTCTATGTGGTCGGCTCGCTAGGTTCTAGCTTTGTGTGGCTCTTATATCCAGCCTATTATCTGAGCAGAGGAAGAGCTTACAGTCAGGTTTCAAAGAGGGTTCATGGGGACGGCCTGAGTGGCTTTGCTGCGTGGGATAGTAGCATGACCTCAGAGAGAAATTCCAAGGTCACCCCAGCAAGAGGACAGAGCTTGAGGTGGCTGCAGTCACTGTAAACAGAGATGGGGGTGGGAGGGAGCATTTGAATCAAGCAACAAGGCCCCAGGTTCAATCTCTAACGCTTGCCCAAGAATTCATCTGACCCCTCAACAGAACATGTGCAGAGATCTGAACTGCTACTCAAGCAGCTGCGTGTGAGCTTTCTGTTCAAGCCCATTGCCTGTTGAAAAAGAAAAAAATGTGTATATCACGACAGCCCCACTGGATGAAAGGAGCCACTCCCTTCACTTCAGAGGTGTTTGCAACTGAGACAATAGGTGCCCTGATTTGTCTCCTGGCTCTTATATTTGTTCATCTGCATGCACAGCAACTCTGCCTACAAAATTCTCTTCTATTGGAGCATGAAGCAGGCCAGAGGGACTCCTCCACAGACCCACTATTATTATTCCAAAGGAAGAGAGGTGGCTGACTCCAGACTCTCGCCAAAGCTTCCCGGTAGGAGCAGTCTCTTGGCGTGCACCTATTACTTCCTTCTCTCTCTTCTGCCACTCATGTTCCCCTGAGAGCACTGCTTAGATCATCTTGAAACTGCTTGCCTCTGATCTCAAGGACTGATTCCTCTAAGATGCTGGAGCACCCAGGCTGACATGGTAAAGCCTGACATCCAGGGTTGCCATGTAATGTGTGGCAGGCAGGACTGGGCTCTGGTCTGATACACTCCAAGATCAATCCTGGACATTGCCTCGGCCCCTGGCCTCAAGGGCAGTCGTGAAAGCAGGGGGTGGCTGCTGTTAGGCTGGCTTGTGATAAGGGAGGATTTGGCTGCTCCTGACCTCTTTCAAGAACAGGCAGCCACAGGAACAGCTGAGCGATGAACTGATAAATCAATTGTGAATTCTGCTTCTCAATTAGACCAAGGCCCAGGGAAGTCACCAAAGAAAAGGTCAGCAGCTCCCTGGTGTCAGCACCCAGTGTGGGGTCTCCCTCCTTAGCTTCTGGAAGGGCCCTCCCCCAAGCAGAGGCTGGCCTCCTGGGGTTCTGCTTAGAAAACTGCTCCTCGGTAAATGTTATGGAAAGCTGTCTACTTGTTCTTTCCTAGGAAAGAGTGATGTGCCACCTGCTGAAGTCCCCTCCAGGGTTCCGAGAACAGACAGACTGCTCCCAAACACATTCTCCTTTCCCAGATGGCCTGAGCAGATGCATCCCTCATGACTTGGGATAAACACTGCCTGGGAGGCAGAAGACACACGCTGACCTCACCAGAAGCCAGCTACCCCCAGGGTGGCTGGAAAGCAAAGCTCCCTTCATCTACAGACAGGCAGAAGAGCCTCCTTTATGGCTTTTCTCTGCCCTCCAGGGACTCAGAACTTCACCTTCCTCACAGAAACTAGCCCTGCTAGATGAACAAACCAATCACAGACCCCAGGAAGCTCGAATCTTTTCAGCTCTCTAAAGGAGATGAGTGAGAGTATATCAGGTCAGTGGATCTGGCGCAAGAAATGCATGTCCAAATAATTCAGATACAAGGGTTGGGTGGGCCTAACTTCAGATCTACATTTTTCTTTTCATCAACATCTCTTAAGAAATAATTATAACAAACCATGGGCACCTCATGGGTGCTGAAGGATGAGATGATGCTATGTTTCTGCAAATGTTATGCAAATGCAAGGCTGCATTCATGCTAATGGTGCCTGGAGAAGGGTTTGAGCAGCAAGCACAGTGTGATCCCATTCTATGTGAAATCCTGGTGTACCCATAGGACAAGGACCAAGTGATCCTAGTAGTTAACCTGGGGGCAATTTTGACCACCTCTGTTTCTCTCCTGTATTCCTTGAATTTCTTTTACAACCCAAGTGCATGAACCACACTGTCTGCCTATAACCTCAAGGCATTCCAATAAAAGCTGGGTTCTTGATGTGGCTGGGAGTTAAGTTCTCTTCATAATAGAAAGTAAACAGTTTGGGTTCCCAGAGCATCCCTGAGAGAGGGCGAGAACTGGCAAAGGTGGGAGAAAAGACAGCCAGGTGACAAGATACATAACCTTCAATTTTGTTCCTGGTCTATCACTACCCACCCAAATGCTTGTTCCCAGATGTTTGTGGAGACCCAAAATCATGATCCAATGTCATGGAAGAATTCATGTGAGGTAGAACAGAATCAGCATGTGAGAACACAACACACAAGGGAAGCATCCATCCTCTTCCAGAGCTCTGCAAAAGTGGGGGTGGGGCTTTGAGGCAACACAGATAGAAAGCATCTATAGCTTGGGCTCTGCCATCGTCTTCCCCCATCCACATACCCAAGCTGGAACAGCTGGGGTCCTCAGAAAGCCCTCCCTCTGCATGGCCTCTCCTTATGGTATACCCAGCAGAGCACCTCAGAGGGGCTGGCTGCCTTTGTGTCTGTTCATGGCTCAAAAGGTGCATGCATGTCTTGAGAGAGGCCACCAAGTGCCTCTCTGCCTTCCTGACCTAGCTTCTTAGAGATTCTGCAGAGACATTTCTAGTGCATCTGGTAGTTACAGCAGTCAAAGGGCCCACCCAGGCTCAAGAGGATCAGACCCAGGCTCAGGAGGACCTGATGGAAGAGGTGCAAAGCTCTAGAATGAATGTGTGGGGTTGGAAATATTGTTGTGGCCATTTTTGGAAAATACAATCTGCCATCAGACATTTCACAGATGCTGAAGGGTAAGGCAGTCCTCAGCTGATATCAGAGTTACAAACAGAAAAAAAAAGCACTTCTATTTTTAAAGACAAAATATCAACAGAACTAGACTTCAAATCAAATGAAGATCATTTGGGAGATCGCATGGGTAGTGAATAGAGGCTTTTATTGTAGCAGATTTACCAGAATTGGTTGTCAAAATCATAGTGAAAATGAACACGCCAGAAAGAAAAATGTTCCTCTCTTGTCCAGAACTTTCTGGATAGGGCCACCAGCACTGGAAATTGAACAGGAAAAGTCTGGAAGAGGGCAGAAGTCAGAGGGTCAGCCTTGGCTGTTGGAGGGGACTGCACGTGTAAGACACTGCTGAGAGGACGTGGTCAGGGCAGATCCCAGGCCTGGGGTAGAAGGGATAAGCACAGCACACTCTTTTACATTGTAACCTGCCTCTCTTACATGCCTGTCATCTGAGGGGTGACACTTTGGGGACATGGACTTGAGGCCTGGTGATCTCCTGTTTGACTTTTGCTTCAGCAAGTGAGTCAAGGCTCACAGATCTTCCCCATCCTGGAACCCATCTCCTGCAAAGGAAGTCTCCTCAGGACTAGGCGTCCCTTCTGGTTCCCACTACCCTGCTTTCCGATCTGTCTTCATTGTGAGTCCCTGCAATCTCTGTCAAGGGACCTGGGGCGACCTTCACAGCACAAAGATTGGAATGTGGGGAGCCTTCACCTGCCTCTTCTATCCATCCACCGGAAGTCTCAGGGCTGAAGCAGGGGCGTGGCCTTCATGCTGAGAGGAATCATGAAGTTGTGTTTGGGCTCAGAGGGAAAGAAAACCTTGGCCTGTGGGAGTGGAGTTCCAGTGGTGACACACATTTGAAAACCTGTCCTAATTCAGCGTCAGCTATCTGAGGAACAAGACTGAGAGAGCTCCTCTCTCAGCACCCAGCTACCGCCCTTCCTTTCCCTTCCAGGTTCTCGGCAGGGGGGCGGGGGTAAATTCTGTGGCCTCTGGGATTCGTCTACTTTCCCATAAGCCACACCTCCATCTTGCGCACCCCAATTCACTACTGATCTCGTGGGTGATCATTTGGCCATACTTACTCTAGGTTCTTTGGATTTGGAGGGCAATGGGTCAGTGATTTCTGGCTTCTCTTTAAAGACACTGTTTCGTGATGCTCTTTCATGGACTCCTATAACGCAGGGCCCACAAAGACCTTAGACTGTAAGACTTACAGCGCCTCTCATTTTACTGATTTGTTTCACAGATTAGGAAACAAAGGCCTACAGAGGAGGAGGAGAATTGCCTGCCAGTCTCGCTATCAGCACCTCGACTAGGACTTGCAGAGAGGCCCACTTGGGGTATGGCACAAGCCTCCTTTCCCATTGCCAAGACCCCTCTGCACCCCCTCCCTTGCAGTGGGGAGCCCATGCTAGGTATCATGCCAAAGAGTGTCAAGCAGGAACGCGTCTTCCTTCCTGAAATACTTTCTGGATCAGCAGGCAGGCCCCTCAAGACCCCAGCAACGCAGTTTGCCCAAAGCCTAGCACACAGTAACCCAGAAACATATGTGGTGAGCAGTAACAGTCATAAATTTTATGAGATTATGTGTTCCTAATGTGAGATTTCAAGCTGATCTGTTTGTTGCACTATGCCAAGCTTCAGTGTGATTCAATCAAGTTGTACTCAGTCTTCCCTTATTTACTCTGGGTGAGGGTGAGTCATGAAGTGTGTCTCTGGTCCACTCGGCTGAACTAATTTGCCCCAAGTATTTTGATGGACTGGTGATTTGTTTTCTCTGAATGTTCATAGTTTATTTGCTTATATCATTAGATGGGTCTGGATCACATGTAGTGAAAGTCTGCAGCCACGCTAGGTCCTAGGCTCCTCTGAGAAGTCAACCAGGGACAGGAAGTACCTCAGAGGTGTCACAGCATCTTTCCCTACTGATCTCGTAGGTTCTTTGGATTTGGAGGGAATCGTGTACAATGCTTTGTTGCCTGTCCATTAACCGGAAAACTTAACTCTATGTCATTTTTCACAGAGAAAGCCATTTTGATCACCTCCTTCCATCTCTAAAACTGTTCTGGATGGTTCTGGAATGAAGAGAGAATTAAAAAGGCCTGGACATTTTGCCCAAAGCTGGGAGTGATTCCAGCCACCAAGTTTTTCCTCTAGGGAGATGATGGGACCATACACATGGGATCTGGGGACTTGACACAAGTCCTCACTGTTCTTGGACTAAGAATAGTGAGGACCAATCTGCGCTTGACAGCGAGGGTTTGGGGACCTTCTGGCTGTTATGGGGATGGAAGAAATATGGCCTGTGGGCTTGGGGCAGAGGTGAAAGAGCGCCCCGTGACCTCTGCTTTGATCACAGTGCCAACTGTCCCTGTTTTCCTGGGATCAAGAAGTTTCCCAGGATGTGGGGTTTTCTGCGATGAAAAGTGGAAAGTTCTGGGCAAAACAGGACAAGTTGGTCACTCTAACTTTAATGTTCCTGAGACTTTGGCAGCTTAGGCCTTCAGATTTAGCTAGAGCTTTGGGGTGGGAATGGGAAGGCTGCTCCCTCTTCAAACAGCACCTTCCCAGCCCCTGTTTCTGGGGAGAGCTCAGGGCTCCCGCTTCCATCTCTGACTCCTCTGAAACTCATGATGCAATTGTCATAGTAACAGTCATAAGATGTGGAGGGGCTCATCTCCTGAAGCACTGTGTCTGTGGGTGGATTAGGGCATTTGCAGCCTTCCAGCCGAGGCTAGTGTCTGAGGCAGGATCCTTGCTTGCCCTCCATCATGCAAAGCCATAGTGCAGGAAATTGTGCTATGCGCTTGGCTTCCAAGTACCATCAACTAAAAAATAAAATAAAATAAAAGTTAATTTCTAATTTACCTAACCTATGGTATCCTGTTACAACAAAAGAAAACAGACTAAGACATCAGTCTTCCTCTCCTCAACTCAAAAGTGACAGCTTACCCATTCTGCTCTCAAGCACACACCCTTGGAACCCCGCTAAGGGGGATATCTGGCTTGCCTGTCCGTGTGAGCATTGGCAGGCTCTGTCTATGCTTACTCTAAGGAGAAATCCACATCTCTGGGAAGGAGAGTCTCTCTCTCTCTCTCTCTCTCTTTCTCTCTCTCTCTCTCTCTCTCTCTCTCTCTCTCTCTCTCTCTCTGTGTGTGTGTGTGTGTGTGTGTGTTTGTTTTAGTAATAAAATTTGGAACACAGTATGGTAAGCCCTTAAGGACTAATGATAATAGTCAGCTCCTATTTATTTTATTCAAGAGTTGGGCCTTTGAAGCCCAGACTCTGACATTTAATTTGACCTTGAGAAATTAGCGTAACCTCCTTGGACCTCAGTTTTCTGTTGTGTAAAATGGGCAGCGCGATGGCAAGGTTGGCTGCATGATTTCATTAATAATCAAAAAGCTGAGCATAAAACTCAGTGCACAGTAATTACTGAAAACCTATTACCTGTTGTATCCCAAAGAGATGTCAGTGTCAAGCATGCTGAATTATTTTGTGTGGCGGTGTGCAAAGTTGTCCCGGTGCCATCAGGACTGTACACCAGTGGGAAGCTCTACTGTAGAAGTGAGTGGGCCAAGAGATTTACCACAGCAAGCAGTGCCCAGGCTCCAGTGGGTTGTTACAAGTACAGCGGATGAGGCCATTGTACGATGCCTACTTCTGCACGCCCAGATTTGTTCCAGAACAGCCTTCCTCCCCAGCATGGCTGGGGTCACCTTTACCAGCTGTTGTCACTGCACCTCACCACTTTCATTCTGTCCTGCTACAGTACTTGCCGGTCCCCCAGGCTTCTGTGGACAAGCCGTACGCTTCTGTGGACAAGCCACATGCTTCCGTGGACAAGCTGCACACTTCCATGGACAAGCCACGTGCTTCCGTGGTCAAGCTGTGTGCTTCCGTGGACAAGCCGCACGCTTTGCTTTGAATTTGGACCTAAGTGGGGACCATGGGAATTGACAGTTTTTCCTGAAGATCTGGATTGATAAAAGGTCAGAAAAGAACAGTGGCCACAGGCTTCCGGACACAGAAATTGTAGGATATCAGTGATAAAATGCTGCTCTCGGGGTTCTTCCTGGTTGGTCGGCTCACTGTGCTGCAAGGCCACTTGCCTTGCCTGAGTGTGCAGGTTTTAAGAGCACCATCTTACCTGAGCCCAGATGCCAGCAAACTCCAGATCCCAGCAGGCGGCAACTCCCTGACTTGCACTCCATTTTTCAGTTACCACAAGGAACATCTGCAGAGTCCTGACTTCTTCCAACACATCTCAGGGCAATATGTTGAGATTCAACTTTTGTTTTATTTTGGGTATGGGTGACATTATTCTTACTTAAAATAGCTTGCCAAATTACTCCTGAGCAAATAAATGTAAGTGGATGTTTTTAAAGCTTACTCTTGGCTTGGATTTTATAATCTATGTCTTTATTAATATACTGAAGTGTTCTTTAAAGATTGCACAGAATCTCTAATTTAGTTTTATTGTTGTGATGGCATAACTTTGACTTTCCCACCATTCAACTGACAATGTTTCAGACTCATGTGTGTGTATATACATATATACATATGTGTGTGTGTGTGTGTGTGTGTGTGTGTGTACATACATAGTCTTCAGGGTCAGAGAGAGTGCTGCCACATATTCACTACACCAGTCAAGGAAGAGAAAATGTCCTGAAGTCATTTCTGAGAATATTCTCTTTTCACCTGCCTTCTTTTCCATGCAAATGTGAAGCACAGCGATGGGCCCAGCCACTCAGTTATGCTTATTATTGATTGTCTACTAACCCTGTTTATAATTCTTCTCCAGCTGTGTCTTTTCATGAGAATAATCTCCAATATGTTTACATACAGAGATATTTGCATTTGAGGAACCTAGAAATCCAAGAAAACATGCTCTCGTTCCATCTGGGGCGTGTCCCATGAGTAAGGTTATAGCCACACTGAGGAGTAGCATGGAGCCCTTCTTAGCTTATTAAGACTGACTTCCTTCATTGCATCTGCTGAAATTGTGTTTACTTCTGCATTTCATTCCTTAAATAGGTATAATCCTATTTGGTCTTGGTATTTATATTATGCATTAATGTTCTGCCATAATATTATCAAATTTTGCTCTGACTTTTGCCAAGTGGATACAATTTCCATTATCATATTCCTGGTCCTGAAGTTTTGGGGATGGTCTTCTAAACAGAAGATTCAACTTTCCAGAAATTAAACCATGTATAATCTGTGTTTAACAACAGTGCAACAATTGTTTTCCTGGTGGTTCTAATTTTTTAACAACTAATATTTTTCTTTAAAAAAAGTTAGACCCAGGCTTCCGGCACTGTAGTAGTGAGAGCAGCTAAGGGATGCTATAGTCATGAGCAGTGAGCAGACTTTAGCAGGCTGACATGAGGTAAGGCCATGCACACGCCATGCAATGTTCACTTCAGGCTGGTTGACTCCTGGAACAGTTTCCCTTCATTATGTGGCTCTGTAATCCAGGCAGACAGCCTGCGGCTGCATGTCTGACCTCAGTATCCAGGCGCAGCAAAAGGTGGTCTCATGCCAGTATGGAAATGCTTGGGCTCAGAAGTAAGAATGTCGCTGCTGTCACTACCCATTGGCTAGAAGTGATCATATGACTACTCCCAACCACGAGGGGGCAGAAATCAAGGGCCCTCGTGCTGGCCAGGAAGGAGGAAAGATCCAGATATTTAGGTGCCTGGTTGCTTGCTGTGAAGACTTCCTATTTATGATGTTCTTTGTGTTTACAGAAAAACTATAAATGCTGCTGGTCTTTGCACCATTTCTCACGTTCATTCTTATCTTCAAGGAATGGGAGACAGAGACAAAAAATAGAGAATTCTTTGAGGAAGGATAAAGCACACACACTCTAGCACCAGCTCCCCACGCCCGTGTCTTGAAAGAATGAATGTGCAATAAATGTGTGAAGACTTCTCGCATCTAATATCTTTTGAAAGCCAATTTACCCACCGGCAGTTAGAATCTTAGCCAGCGCATCCTCATAGGCAGTGCGTCTGTTCACTGCTCTGTCTGGCTCTACCCAGTCCTATCCAACAGATCTCCCATCTTCCCCTGCTTTCCCAAGTCTTTCTGGGGGTCCCCAAGATGATTTTAGCTGCCCATCAGTTCCCGCTCCTTCCACTGTCCCCATGCCCTGGCCACTCCAGCTTTCAACTCTTTCCAGCTATTCATCACATACCATCTTTTCCTGCCCTTGTCAGTGTCTACCGCAAAAGCCTTGTGTTCCCAGGCACCTAAGAAATAGGAGAGAGATTGTTCAGTGTCTGCAGTGGGTAACAAGCCCTCCATAAACATAAAATTCCAGTGGCTTAAAATAAAAGTGTGGTTCAGTAGGTTGACAATTTAGTCTAAAATTAGATGGGCCCCTCTTGTTTATGGACAGCTATAGGTCAATTTGGCTTATCTTGGGTTTTTTTTTCTGTTTTTTTTGGTTTTTCAAGACAGGGTTTCTATCTTGACAGGCTGCTTCCCCAGGTGGGGGTCTCTTTTGGGGTAACTGGGCTGACTAACTGATCCACAGAGTCACTTGTCCTCTAGCATGGAAGAGGCAAGATTGCCAAGTGCAAGGCTTCTTGAGGGCTAGCGTCATAAGAAACAAATGTCTCTTCACAAATTCTGTTTGTCAAAGTAAGATACAGGATCAGCCAGAGAAGATGATGAGAGAGAAATTCCACTTCTTCATCAGAGGAGCTACAATGCAGCATGCGAAGAGCTGAGCACAAGCAGAAGCCATGGCTGGAGCCTGTTTGTAGCTCTCTACAATAGTAACTTGGGACTGAGGCGGGCATGCATTTCTGCTGGACTATAGCACACTGGCGTGGCCGGCTTACGCAAAATCACCTTTATCCTTAATACTGGTCTGTGGACCTTGACCATATTCAAATAGCATCATGGCAGCGAGAGTAAGCCCAAGGAAGGGAGGAGTCACTCTTCAAGAAGCCTCCTGAGCACTCTGCTCTCAGCCCCCCAGTTGTTAGTGTTGCTTCCTTGGGACTGCTCGAAGAAAGCTGGTCATTTTGGGGTAGACTCCCCGTACTATGACCATCTTTAAAAAGGAAGGGCTCATCTTAGGTGAGAGTTTTAGAGGTACCAGTCCATGCATGATGGCCTGGGTGTAATGAAGCAGAGCAGTTCACTCTGTGGCATGCTGGGACCGAGCCTCCAGAAGGCCCCTGGCTTCAGGGCAGGGTGGGGGTGGGGTCAGCATTAGCCATTTGTGGGACAGTCTTCATGATAGAGGCCTGGACTTTGAGTTCCTAGGTCATGTGGCCCCAGAGGACCCCTGAAGCTCTCTACTAAGGCATTGAAACAGCTTTTACCATTGACACAAAACTCAACAAAGGTAAGAAAATAAGCTTTGCCTCATGTCACTTTTCCTTCCCACACACGTGAGATCTCATTTATGGTGAAATATAGAAACCAGTGTAAGAGCAGCATCAGTAATGGGAAACATTCCGAAAATGCATTTTTCTCATTTTTTTTCATTTTGCTTTGACTCCTTCCAAACAGAATTTAAGGCAGCTTGAAAGATTAATATGGTGAAAATAGGTCTCCGAAAGACCATTACGGGATTGAAAAAAAAACCCCCAGCAACAAAAGGCACAGGAACAAATAAAATTATAACCCCAACCCACACCAACGTTTTCCTAAGTATAGCATTTATCTCTTGAGGAAGACATGGCTGGGTAGACATGAGTAATGTTTGCAAAGCACCTCCTATGTGCCAGACACGGCAATTCCATGACATGATCTCAACCATTTTTAAAGGTTTCTAGTAGCCATGGTAAAGAGGGAGAAATTATGAGTTTGAACAATTAGAACAGGAGCTCCACCTTAAAACCAATGCTCTCGCTATCTAACCAGGGAACTGTTACTACCCAAGGAGACTAAATCAAGGAGAGGAAGGAGGCCTGTGAAGGTGGCAGCAGAAAGGTGACTCTCTGCTGCCAGTGCGCCTGAGCCGTCCACATGATTTTGATCCTGAAGAGAAGACAAAACCCACAGATAGGCCATTGCTCAGGTGTGAGAACCGTCGCCCATCGCTAGGGTTGCCTATCTGTGACAGGTGTCAGCCACACTGCAGACTGAAAGTCCAACTGCAGTTCCAACCACAGCCCACGCAAGGCGTATTGGAAATGGAGACCTAAGCTTCACCAGGCTCATTGCCTGCTAAGATGAAAATAGCAACACTCTTCGTGGGATTTAAGTAAGATACAAGGCTCCATCACATAATAATCAACACCTTTAGGATGCAATTCAAAATGACTTGGCACCTAGCAAACTAGACAAACTGAAACATTCATGGAAAACAATGGGCAAATGACACAGGTGTTATAATTACCTTACAAAGACCTCAGAAGAGCTAAGAAAACTCCAAATCAAGTGCAGTTCTTTTGACATGACTGTAAAGAAATAGAAGATATGAAGGGAGAAAATAACCATTTTAGAGCTTAAAAATAAAGTAAAAAGTGAAGTAAGAGCCACAGTGGTGGGTAGAATATGACAGAGCAGGGCTGGAGTAACGGAGGAGAGAGTGCAGTTAAAGATACCTCAGCAGAAATGAGCCAGTGTGTGAACGATGGGGAGAAAGACTTGAACAAAAATACAGACTTGCAGGCTCTCCCACTACCTGACATTCAAGTAGCCAGGGCTCCAGAAGCTGAAAAAGACGGGGGTTCCTGAAAAAAAAAACTTTAAAAAAGTGTCTTAAAAATCTCTCAAATTTAGCAAAAGAGTCCAGAAACTAAATGAACTCCAAATAGAATAATACCAACAAAATCTGTGCCCAGCCATTTCATAACTCTAAAAGCCAAAGACAAGAGTCTTAAAAAGCCAGAAAAGCATATGTATGACTCATAGCACAAGAGCAGTTGAGCTAGTGAAGGATTTTACAGTAGAAACCTCGGAGGCCAGAAGGAAATACATGACCTTTGAAAAAGTTGAAAGGAACTGACCTCTGAGAAGCCTGGCCAATGAAAACACACTTTATTATAAATTATCTAATCCCAAGAGATTGGCCTTACATATATGAACATAGAGCAACACTAAATGGGCTCCTTGGTTGTATGTATGTATGTATGTATGTATGTATGTATGTATGTATGTATGTAACAATGATGAAGAAGAAGAGGTCAGGGACATGGGAAGAGTTGAGAGGAGAGAGGGAGGGGTAACAACTATGTAAATACAGAACTTATACAACTCACAAACAGAAAATTTTTAAAAAGAATGAAAGTGGAGTAAAGCCATTCTCAGAACAAGGAAAATGAGGCAACTGTAGTGTGGGCTCACTCAAAAAGAATTGCAATGGACAGCTCTCGAAAGGCAGAACATTATATAAGATGGAAGAGCAACTGTGGGAAAGATTAAGCTTTGTCACAGGTGGAAGCAGTCTTGGCAGGCTTTACCCTTGGGGCACCCCATGAATACCTTGTGACAGACTGAGTGGAGCCATCCTGGGCCTGGAACTCAGGAAGCAGACCTGGGAACCCCAACTGGGCTATTGTTTTTCTAATTGACCCTCAACGGAGAAGGAGACCACCCTTCCCATGTGACTCAGGCAGGTGGGGAAGAGAGAACAACAGATTCAGCCCCGGCTTGAGCGCATGTGGAGCTGCGAACAGGCTAGACCAGCACGCGGGCCAGAGAGACACCTAAGGACCCGTCCAGTGGAACGGATACCGGAAGGTTCGCTCTTATGTCCCTTTAACCTTTTTTCCTTCTTGTGTAAGCTAGTTGGGTTGTATAATAAAGTTTAATTGTTAAAAAACAGAGCCAACAAGCAACTGAAATGGTAAGTCCCTGGACACACACTGGCAGTGAGGCAGCACTCACACTCCAGCTAGTCCTCGCACCAGTCCCAAGGGCGTGGGATACGCTGCAGTCCTAAACGCCAGTCTGTCACGGAGGAGAGGAGCGGGAGGCAACGCCAGGTCAGGTACCTCTGCTGCTCAGAGGTGTCCCATCCCACAAAACGATACCTTCTTACTGAGAATGACCTTGAATATTCTGAAAACTCCCCCTATAGTCACTATCTTTGCTTCTGTTGTTACCCACAGAAGCCACCAACGTAATTGTCCTCTATTTCCAGTGATGTATGGCTTGTTATGAAGATGGCTTTACTCAGTGCTCTCTGCCCTGCACAGGACGTGAGGTATGGTGGGCTGAGTAGATATCCAGTTATGTATTCTGTAAGCCACAACTTACAGAAGTGGGCACTTAAGTATCTCTTAATAAACCAGAGTAACCATTGTCTCAAATAGCCCACATACTGGACATATGATTGGCTCACAGAGTGGACACTTTATGCTTTAGCCGCCTGGCTCCTCTTCTACTTTCTGATGGCAACCAACCAATTTAGGGAGACAACCATTGCTCTCCTCATCCTGACACATGATTGGAGGAAGCTCCATCTCACTTCCTGGTTCTAGAACTTGCTGGGCAAGTCAGGTGGACCAATCATAGTCTTTCTTTAGACTCCAGTGTCTACCTCAAGTGTAGTCGCTGTCACGTGGGTGGGTGGGGGCATGTTGCCACACCCAGGACAAAGATACCCAGTGTGCCTTGCATGTCAAGTTTCTGCTACCAGTCACCTCCAAACCCAAGATCAGTGCCATCCACTCCCTCCTCATAACTTGGTTATGTGGGCCTGTGAATCTGCATTTGCTTAGGCTATATGAGTTGCGTATCTGTCATCACAAAGAGAGGCTCCTAGACTACTCTGGCAGCTGGCGACCCCTTGACGCACTGAAGTGGCCAGGCCCCAACTCTGAGGAGATCTACCAGACAGATTCTAACTCCAGACTCCCCTAATGGCTATAATGGGCATTCTCAGCCCTGAGGTGAGAGAGTGGCCAGGCCCCACCATAAAGGAAAAAAAATTCCAGCAATCCTGGTGCTTGTCCCAACATTAGGCCACATAATCCCTCCAATTTCAGGCTACCCCGGAAAGCTTCATTACCCCCCAAAAGTCCTATATGAACCCTGTGTTCAGCTTAGTGCCCTGTTGCTTCTTGCCTGAGCAGAGGCAGCCTCCCTCCTGGGGTTTTCTTTCCCAATCAATCTCTTGTGTGAGGACTTTAAGACACTCCTTGGCTCCTGACTGCCAGGATATGTTTCCACCCAAGCTGTAATACTTACAGAGACACTCACAGCTGATAAAGGGGGTGGGGCTTCAGCTATGTGTGACCAGTCCACACTGATCATTCACAGGGACAGTGTGTGTGGTTATAATGTGCTCTCCATTTATCATCTCATATTTTACAAACATAATATGGACACGTGACACTGTGCCCACCTCACAGGTGGCTCTATGGCACGGGAAGACATTCTCAAGAATGTGTGGCTTTGTTAGCAGCGGAGACAGACCAGAAGCTAAATCTTCTGGCTCAAGGAGAAGGCACTGAATGCCAGTCACAGTTTTTATAGTGATGGTGAAAGATATCAGCCAATATTTAAGATTTTTATGTCAAATTAGAAAATATTCTTGTCTTTTAAAAAATGGACATAGTTGACACGTAAGCCAAGGAGGCTCACAGTTTCATTCAGTGGGTAAACTTTTTAAGTCCCATTAAAAAACCACGTAAGTTCCCTGCTTCCCTTGCCCTCTTATTCCTGGCAAACCGTTGGCAGCATTCTGCATTTCACAGCCTGCATCTCAGTTAGCATCTTCTTCTGTCTCCTTGTAGTTCCTGGGGAATCTGGTTACATCATGAGGCTTGAATACTTGGCAAATGATGATGTGTGCTACTAAACATCATAGTATATGCTATGTCACCTCCCTTTTTGTCATTGTTAGGCTGATCCACTACTGTGAAGTCCCCTCTAGTGACTGAAGTAGCCATCAATAACCTTGCTTATCTGGAAAAAATGATGGCATCCTGATTCGGTCATTTCTTCTTCCCCTATAAAGACCATCCATGTATCAACTACGCCAACCGCAGACATCATATCATGGTTTGCCTTGGTCCCCAGTGCAGCGTGCTCAGAGGTGGGATGTGTGGGAGCTGATCCTCAGTGATGGGTTACTCTACTGATCAAGTCATGGCTTAACAGGCTACTGTTACTGGAAGGTATTAAAAATTAAGGAGAAGAGAACTAATCATTGAGAGTATGCTTTTGAAGTATGTATTTCTCTCTGGCTCTTCTCTGCCTGCCTCCTGCTTCCTGGGTGTCCCAAGGTCAGCGTCCTCCCCACCATAGCTGCTCAGCCGTGACACTGTAACTCACTGTAGACCACTGAACACCTAGACCCATGGTGGAATGAAACCATGAGCCCAAATGAGGGTTTGGGGATGTGAGTTGTTTATCTTGGGCACTTTGCTACAGCAGTAGAACGCTCATTAACACCACGGAATAAATGTTTGACTCTTTTTGTTTGCAAGGTTTCAGAATGAGTGAGTTATTTAGCATACTTGAAGATGGCCAACCAGAATATTTATTATTATTATTATTATTATTATTATTATTATTATTATTATTATCATCATCATCATCATCATCATCATCATCATCATCAATGTATACATTTTAATATCTTACATATTTTATTAAATTAATATTTCTTGTGTTGCTGAAACTGTCCCTTCAGTTTGGGAACTTCTGCCATGACCACCATGGCTGTGGCCCCGTCCCTGGCTTCTCAGGCTCATCTTGTGCATTTCTTACGCTAGATCTGAAAAGAGGCTTTTCTATTGCTTTGAAGAGACACCATGAGCATGGCAACTTATTAAAGAAAGCATTCAATTGAAGGCTCGCCTGCAGTGTCAGAGGCTGAGTCCATGATCATCTTGGTAGGAAGCATGGTGGCGAGCAGGCAGACGTGGTGCTGGGGAGGTGGGTGGGAGCTGCATCCTGACCAGCTGGCAGAAGGCAGGAGCTGGGGAGAGAGAGAAGGCGAGAAAGACAGGGAGAGGGAGAGAGGGGGAGAGGGGGGTAGAGGGAAGGGAGAAAGAGAGGGGGAAGGGAGAGAGGGAGGGAGAGAGAGAGAGAAGGGAGAGAGGGGGAGGCAGGAAGAGAGAGAGGGAAGGGGAGGGAGATGGGGAGGGAGAAGAAGAGGGAGAGGGAGAGAGCTCCTCCAACAAGGCCACACCTCCTAACCCTCTCTAAGCAGTCCACCACCTGGGAACCAAAGGTTCAAACATCTGAGCCTCCAGGGCCATCCTCATCCAAACCACCACAGAGGCCATTCCACAAAGACTCCTCCCGGTGGGATATGGTATTTAAAGATGACACCTGAGGGCTCAGGGCCCTTGTCAGTATGTAACAGGTCATCTTCCTAAGCAAGAACTTTTCAGCAGACAGAAAAAAAAAATACACTGTGTACTCCTGTTGTGATGACATTCAAATTTAAAACCATATGCTTTCCCATAACTTCTGTCTTTATATTTGCCTTGCTTTTCTCTCATTCTGAACATCTTGGGTTCCAAAGTGAATTAGTTATTTGTTTTAACCTTCTACAGCGAGGATTTAAGGTATGTCAAAACTATTAAGGCTAACAGCATAATTACTGAAACAGCTGCTTAATATTTATATTTTTCTTGTTATGATAAATCTCACTGGGATTACATAATCAAATCACCATGATTTAAAATCTCTTGGAACTATTCTTTCTGTATGAATAGCAATCTAACTTGGTACGCAGTTAGGTTTAATTGTTTTATTTACTTTCTGTTTTAAAGGATTATATTTTTCTATTTGATTATTTTTATAATTCTGTAAACCATTTATACTGTTTAAAGCTAAGAATCTATACAAGATGTATTCAGAGGAGCCACACTTGCCTCTCTGCCTTCTCTGTTTCCGTTCCCTTTTCATTTGTGGGTTGATTTTTGTGGTCCTGCATTTTAAGTGTATACAGCCCATACAGCCAAACCAGCCAGCCCCCCTCAACAACACACACACTCAGAGTAAATCCGGCACTTTACATATGCTTTGTGTTGTTTTCCGATTTAATAGTGCGATTATCACTTCACTACTATGTAGAGACATCCCTTATTTGTTTTATAACTGTGATATTGTTAGGAATGGCGTAACATAAGCAACCGTGAGCATCCATCCCTTCATGCTCTTGGGTGTTCCTTTGGAAGAGATTGTTACAAATCAGATAGGTTTCTCAAAAGGCAAACCCTCATGTGATGCCGATGGATACTGCTAAATTTCTTTCCATTGAGGTTGGCCTGTGCTGCGTTTCCAATTGCAGGATATTAAAAGCCTGCTTCCCCACGGCCTCCCTAAACAGAGCATGTTGTCAGACTTTTGGATTTTTTTGTTTATAAAATGGTATCTCTGTGCAGTGCTATTTTCATTGTTTTTATTATAGTCAATTTAAGGTTAATCCCCTAACACAGTTTGTGAGTTGTGGCAGCCGTTCTGTGATTAGTCTTTGAACCTATGAAAGCATAAAATGGCATGTCAGGACGATTCATCTTGCTGCACAATACAGAATAGTTTAGAATATGGAAGGAACAGGGGCAAGGACCATTTAGGAATTTCAAGACACAAATGAAAATCCTAAGAAATTTAACTGTAGTCTGCTAAGGAATTCCTACTTCCTTCTCCTCATGGCAGGGGGAGTACATTTCATCCCTGCCAGCTCGGATTTTGCTCTCTCCCATGGTTATGTGTGAATTGCAAGGTCTTGAGGCTTGTGCTATTAAGGTCAAGGATGGGGGTGGGGGAGAGGTGGGAGGAGGTGGGGGGGAGCAGGGAGTACTGGTAAGGAGTTCATGGTCACCATGTGCTCCTACTCCCTGGTGGTCTTTGGCCATGGAAGCAAGGACAGGGGAGCTGTGTGTGGCCTGCTTTGATCCCAGTCCTTGGGCAGTTGGCCCTTGGCTCGGGTGTTCATGCCTCCCGGGAACCTGGGTGTCCTCTGACCACAGAGAGACTCCAGAAAACTCTCGGAGGTCAGAGTCTGATCTCCAAACCTCCGTGCAGCCATTTCTGCCCCTGAGATCCTGAGCTGGGATAATTCTCCTTCCTGGAAAATGAGATGTTTTCTCTGTTTTCGAACGTCCTCAAAGTCTCTCTAACTGTGCCAACTGTGGATGGAAGGTATGGGCTTTTTCTCGACAGTCCTCAAACTTTCCAGACTGCTGCCACTTCCTAGTTTAGGGGAGATTTCCCTTCTGGGGAAGAGGAATGAAGAAGAAACTCTGAGTAAACCCCCAGTCCTTGCCCCCTGCTCGCTGGCTTTGACTGTCATTCATCTTTAAAGCCTGTCTCTGAGCAGTGGTGTCCTAGCTGGCTTTCTCTTGCTGGGATAATAAAACCCTGATCAAAAAGCAAGGTAGGGAGGAAAGTGCTTCATGTTACTTCCAGGCTCTACAGCTATGATGCAAATGTCTTGGGTCCATCTTGCATTGCTATAACAAATTACACTAGCACACGCCTTTAACCCCAGCACGTGGGAGCCAGAGGCAGGCAGATCCGGGGAGCCCCATGTACTTGGCCTCATGTGAGAGCGCCCAACCCAATCACACATACACAGGCACACAGACAGACAGACAGACAAACAGACACACACACACACACACACACACACACACACACACACACACACACACACACACCCCTACCACTTGGCTGCACCATAACATAGCAGAAAACAGAAAAGGATTTCTGCATACAGAAAGGACCAAGCGTGTGGGCTAGCTTCCCTCAATTTGTAACAACTCACCCTGGTGAGACTTGACTCCTTGAGGCAGCCTTAAGCCCCTCAAAGATGGTGCCCTGGTGACTTACTTATTTCCCAGGGGGCCCTAAAGCTTGAAGATTCACTACTTCTTACCTCGTCAATGAAGAACAAAGTAATACACCAAGTGTTCAGAATATCCAATCTATAACAGCCAGAAAAGCACAAGCTACTACCATCCAAGAAGTGGGGGAGGGGGACATTGGTGAAGCCAGGAGGCCCTGAGCCGCAATGATCCCTCAGGCTGCAGTACGGAAGGACTCCCTGAGTGAAGCCAGGGATGGGCCTCCCAGGGTTTGAACCTCTGCCATGCAGCACAGAGCCCCAGCCCTGGGGAGGCTGCCCCCACCCCTGTCAGCTGCCGCAGCTGCGATTCCAAGAACTGGAGTCAATCCTATCAGTTGGGCCTGGTTTCAGGAGTTGGTCTTCTGGCTGGTTTCCTTCCGTCATGTGGCCAGCTGCTGGAGTGGACAGTACAGGCAGGTGGTGATGTGGTTATCTGTCTGGCTGCTCTCCAGGCTCAGAGATGAGGAGTGTATGTGTCTTAGCAGAGAAGTTAGATGGTGAGTAGATTGTGAGAGCCTTCGGGGAGCTGGTCAGAATGGAGCTTGGGGCAAGCTAGGCAGGCCCATGAGATCCAAGCTGAGAAATACTCTTCCTTGGGAGCACTCTCCCTGCAGCCTTAGATGAACTACAACTCCCAGCAGTGCTTGTCTCAGCTGGAGGACACAGGCTGTGAGAAAACGCCCTTCCTCCAGCACTCCTGGCTGGGGAAAGTCTGTCACCTTCTGTGTGCTCCTGGGCAGGCTGCGCAGGAAGTATATGCCTTTATCACAGAGTAATGCATACTCCCCTGGTGATGCACATAAGCCAAAGTCCAAAATGGGAGCATTTGTGTGGAAACCTTCCTCCTGCAGGCTATAGACTCCATCCTCAGGAGGGGCAGTATCAAGTGAAGTTCTTACCTTGCCATAAAATGTAACATGAAGGAATATGTTAATGTAACACATGTTCTTCTTTCCTCTGTGTGTATGCATGTTTGCAGACTTGCGTGTGGTGGCGGCGGGGTGCAGGTGCTCATAAATAAATAGGTGTGTGTGTGTGTATGTGTGTGTATGTGCATGTGGAGGCCTAATGTTGATGTTGGAAAACACCTTTCATTTCTCTTTGCTTTATTCAGTGACACAGGGTCTGTCAATCAAACCCAGATCTGTGAGAGGTCTAGGGGAGGGGGATAGGGCAGAAGAGAGAGGGAGGGTGGGAACAGGAAGATAAGAGCAAGAGGATAACAATTGGGATGTAATGTGAATAAATTATAATAAAATTAAATTAAATTTAAAAACACAAAGCAAACAAACTAGGAGGTTGTGGTCAAAGGTAGACTTAGAGTCATTGGACAAAAAACTCCAGAGATCACTAGTATGGTTACTCTCCCTAGACAGATTGCTCTGAAGAGCCACTGAGCCATTTCCTGTGCCCAGTATAGGCCATGCTCAGGGAGTTTTGTGGAAGAGTGGGAGGAAGTATTGTAGGAGCCAGATGGGTCAAGGACACCACAAGAAGACCTACAGAGTCAACTAACCAGGGCCCATGGGGGCTCACAGAGACTGAACCACCAAGCAAAAGCATGCATGGGCTAGACCTAGACCCCCTACACATATGTAGCAGATGAGCAGCTTGGTCATCATGTGGGTCCCTAACAATTAGAGGGGGGACTGTCTCTGTCTCAGTTGCCTGCCTCTGGATCCCTTTCTCCTAGCTGGGTTGCCTTGTCTGGCCTCAGCAGGAGAGGATGAGCTTAGTCTTGCTGTGACTTGTGTACCAAAGTGGGTTGGTACCCACAGGGGGCCTCCCCTTCTCTAAGGATAAAAGAATGGGGAAACGGGGGAGAAAGTATGAGGGTGGGACTGAGAGGCGAGGAAGGAGGGGGACTGTGATCAGACTGCAAGGTAAAAGAAAGAAAGAAAGAAAGAAAGAAAGAAAGAAAGAAAGAAAGAAAGAAAGAAAGAGAAAACAATGTGTGTGGGTGTTCTGTCTGCGTGTCTGTATGAGCACCACATGGGTGCAGTGCCCATGAAGTCAGAAGAGGGCATTGAATCCCGTGGGACTGCAGTTACACACAATTGTGAGTAGCCATGTGGGTGCTGGGGTCAAACCCTTTTCCTCTGGAGGACAAGCCAGTGTTTTTAACCATGGAGCCATCTCTCAGCCCCCTCAGTGTAGCACTTAAAAAAAAATCAAAATGAATGCAAAAAAAATTAAATGATGAGTAAAATAAAGTATTTAAATAAAAGCAGGCTCCAACTCACGTTTAATTTGTTTGCTTTCCCTGATACCAGACCTGCTGACTTATTCTAAAGACAGTTTGAGTACTGGTTTAATTTAGCCACCTAAACAAGTGACTGAAGTGCCTTGGGCCTTGGTTACCTTGTCTACGAAATGGGCATCCTGTGACAGGCCTACACAGTTGTCACAGGGTTAAGTGGGGACTGCCGAAATGCTGGCTCTTGCCTCTAATTTCACACCAGCCCACAGTCCTAAGCTTTATAGGAGCCACTGTGGACTAAAAACTCTCCCAACTGCCTGTGCACAGCACGTGAGGCCTTGATGCCTGTGGGACCTCGATTATGAGTGGGAAAGGAAGTGCATTTGGGACTCTTAACTGGTGGGTGGCACAGATTCTCACGTGGGATGTGAGGAAGCAGCAGCCTCACCAGAAGCCGGGAATGCAGATCTCTGGGGCCCTGGACCAGAACTGCGCATAAGCAAGGGGGCAGAAAATCAAAACACCTGCAATAATCTAAGGCATTGTGCAAAGTATACACTGGACAGGCACTTAGTGTTCTTGTGTGTTGTACTTTTACAAACCTACAGGAAACCAGGGAAGACTATGGAAGGGGAAGTGGGGGATGAACAACATATTTAAGTGGGGAATTTCACACATGAAAAATGCAATTTCACATACACACACATACACACACCACACACACCACACACACCACACACACCACACACACCACACACACCACACACACACACCCCACAAGCATATACCACACCACATATACACCACACACACACACATACACACACAGACCACGCACACGCACACAGACACACACAAGTCACTCATCCATGAAGCCATGTTCAACCTGAAAGAGTCAAAGGAATAAAAAAAATTTATATAAAAATCACAAATTTCAGTCCTAGCGAAGGACAATGGAAGCAGGCTCATAGGCTCGCCGGAAAGGGTGGAAGGCCTTTTTGGAGGGTGGCTTCAATGGAAGGCTTTAAAACCCCGCCAGCTAGTGATGGTCTTCTTTAAAATAATAACATCTATGTTACAGGAACAGCAGGCATTGAGAGCAAATCTGTTAGGTACGACTAAGAATTGTGTAATAGGGCATGACCCGACTCAAGTATCTACGTTCTAAGCTTTGCTGGGTGACGAGCTTATGCATTATATTTTCTGCTTTCCTTTTTTAAAATTTGTTCGATGCGGATAGGTGTGGCCCACCTGAGTTCATGCAGACCACATGCCTGCAGGTACCTGTGGAGGCTAGAGGGCACTGGATCTTATGGCTGCACTTACAGACAGCTGTGAGCCACCTGACGTGGGTGCTGGGGACCAACCCAAGCACCAAGTGCTCCTAACCACTGAGCAGCTCCCCTGCCCTTCCGTATTCCCTTAAAGCATATATCACAGAAATAGTAGCATTTAACTTCAGATCTTTTATAACCAAATTTTAAGTGTGCACATTACTTCCTGCTGTAGCTACTACACTGCATGGCACATCTTAAAGAGCTTACTCATCTTCTGCTGGTGAGTTACTCCTCACTTTCCCAGTTGCTGGTGAACACTACTGCATTTTTCCATGTCACGAACTTGACTCTGAGAATCTGAATATAAGTTGAATTTGGCACTATTATTTTTTAAATATTGTCTTATTTCACTTAGAAAAGCATTCTCAATCACACATATAAAGCAGTTTCTTTCGTGTGTATGTATGTGTGTACATCTGAAAGCCAGAGCTCACCAACTCCAATCAGCTTCCTCTATTGCTCTCTGCCTTATTTTTTGAGACAGGTTGTCTCCCAGATGCTAGCACTTGCTAGGATGGCGGCCATTGGACCTCTGGGGACCACCTGTCTCTGTCCGTCCTTCATTGCCCCTAGTGCTGACATCACCTGCCCAGCTTTTATGAGGGTCCTGGGCATCTGAGCTCAGGCCCTCCTACTTGCACAGCAAAGACTGTATTCACCGAGCCATCTCCCAAGCCCAAGTTGTTCTTTTACAGTACTGGACAGTCAATAGTATGTACACAGTGCATTGTCTCTATCCGTTCATCTGTTTACAGTTCTGAGCCTAGAGGATTGGGAACAGTGCTGCAATGCTATCTCTTCTGCTATCTAAGATCCTGGGTTTAGCGCCTTTGGATAGTATCTGGGAACAAGAGTGCAGGGTCATGTGATACGTCCATTGTTTGCTTTTTTTGCTTCTTGGTATACTCCCCAGAACACATGTTACCTTTTACAATAATGTTGTTTTAGAAATGAAAGAACGTGAGGGCCTGCTTATCTGGGGGAGCAGGAGAGTGTGTGTGACCTTGCACCTGTGGCTCGTGGAGCTGTTGTGTCCAGCTCTGAGGTCCTGGGGCACTGGGGGAAGGAGTGGGGCTGGTGCCTAATCCCCAGCTGCACACTGTTACAAAACAAAGTGGTCAGTGCAGTGTGGGAAAAATTTGGGCGGCCTGGTGCACATTTTCGCGGCATATGGCTGACTTATAATAACAATAGAGAACAAAGTTTGAGCTGAGTGATTGAGTCATCGAATAGCGCAGAGCCTACGATGAAATCTCCTCGCAGTTGCTTAAAGCTAATTGTTCTGTGAAGGTCACAGAGTGCTGCGTGCCTCAGCAGTGCACTTAGGAGAGTTGTACAAACAGCTCACCACATTGCTTGGCGAACAACACACTAATGATATTTGAGTTTACTTTATTTTCACAAAAGTTATTTTCCCTACAGGAGTTTATTTTCCGCTGAGAGTCCAGACTCTCTAATGCATCTGCAAACCTCTAGGATGTCAGTCCTTTGGTGACCTGTCCTACTCAAACTGCACATCTCCCAACCTTCTAAGTAAGCAAGGTGGGAAACAGCTGAGAGGATGTTGGAATTCACACGCTTAAGACCATCAATGCCCTTAGCAGCCAGGGCCTGGGACCTCTAGGACAGTAATTATATCCCAAATCCATTGGCTTGCCCAAGGCTAGTGGGAACCAGGGAGGCCTTCTGGAAGAGAGGTGCCTCACTTCTCCATCCCCCAGCAGCAGAACTGAGGACTGAACTCAGAGCTGTCTGCACCCTAGGCACCCTAGACACTCCACCACTGAGACATATCATGAGGCAATGTGGAGAGCAGCTCTGTGAGGGCTGGCCGGTTATCTGTATGTGCTGCCCATCCTGCAGGCTTTCCCTGCTGGCCCCTCCCAAGGATAGCTAGGGTGGAGAATCAAGTGGAACCTGAAATCAATAATTATGATAATTAGGAAATGGAGGTTGGGTAGGAAGTGCCGACAAAGACAAGGCTCATTTATCCAGCTGCCATTCATTGACACGTGCTCACACGGTGTCTCACAAGCCAAATGCTATTTCCTCGTCCCTCCTTGGGTTACAGAAACCAAGGTGTAGGAAATATAAGTAAGTGCTGTAAGTCACACAGCCAGCGTGGAGCCCTCGGAGTCCAGCCCCGGGCTCTTGACCCCCTAATGAAACACACTGGGGAAGCAGGCTAGGGACAGGGGCAAGCAAACAGTGTTCTGGCCGACAGAAAGATTGCAAAGTGACACCACTCAGTGAGCCAGGTGCTGGAGGCCCTTGCACTTGTGCGGGGCTGTGGAGGGAGGAAGCAGGCTCACAGACTGTTCAGGGCACGGCACGCTTTGGTTGCATGCAGCTGGGGCGCCGGGCTCTGTTCCTAAGCCTCTGTTCCTAAGCCTCTGCCACATCTTGCCCTCAAAACACATTTCTGGCCTCTCTTGGATGCCTTTATTGAGCCAGCGAGGCTGTGAGAACTCTGCTTCTGCTCTTCACCTCTTCTCCAGATCCAAAGGAAGCTGACTCGGTGCTGCCCAGCCAGGGAAGAGTCCCCTGAGGACTTCACCCAGGAACCTGGCACATGTGGCCCGATTCCACTGTCATGTTTCTGCATCAGCGTCAACATGTACCCACGAGAGGCAGGAGAAAGTCCCAGGAATGTCAACCAATCAGATGCTGTAGACTCTGCTCTGCAAAGCATCCCGTGTGGGAGGGGCTGAAGCTGGGTATTTGGAGGCCTGAGCTGAAGTAGATAGCAAGCCTGAGGCAGACGCATAAATTCTCAGAACAGAGGCCTTGGGTGAGGCTCTCAGTAGCTCATAAAAGGAAGAGTGGTAAATTACCTCTCAGTCCTCACAAGGCTGTTGGCTTAACTACACATGGGATACTTTTTAAGCAGATTTTACTTTTTGTTCCATTTTCAAATAATGGATTTTAGTGTAATTATGAAAGTTCATAATATATTCATTAGTACTTTAATTCAACATTTACAACTAAAATTATTCAATGACTCAATTCAAAAGAATGTTTTTGAACATTTGGGGCCTTAATGGTATGTGATGGGCAATCTTCATTGTCTATTGACTGAATTTAGAATCATCTGGAAGGCACACTTCTTCTCAGTTCTGTGATGATGTTTCCAGGGGATCTGACTAAGGAAGGAAGCTTTACCTGAATGTACCATTCCAGAGACTGGGGTCCATGATGAATAAAAGGGGGAATGGAAGAAGCCAGTTGAGCACAAATCTCTCTCTCTCTCTCTCTCTCTCTCTCTCTCTCTCTCTCTCTCTCTGTCTCTGTCTCTCTCTGTCTCTCCTTCCTGACTGTAGCTATGGTATGACCAGCTGCCTCACTCTCCTGCCATCTGCTTACCCCTGCTATGATGAGCTGCATCATCAAGTCATGAGCCAAAATAAACTCTTTCTGCCTTAAGTTGCTTTCTAAGAAGGTATTTGGTCACAGAAATTAGGAAAAGTAACTAATGTGGGTATATAGAAATAATACGTTGAGCATTTCTGTTTTCTATAATATTAAATGAGATGACATGCTTGAAGTATCTGGCACATTGAATATAGTGTTGACCTCATTTCATCTTTATCATTAAGCTCCCTGAAATGGAACAGTTCACAGCATGAATTATAATATAAGGAGAGGGGAGAGACAGTGTGGAGACTCATGGACGGAGCCTGTGGGCCTTCTCAGCAGGTGACAGAGGGGCAGGCTCTGAACCTTAGAGGCTGCCCCCAAAGAGGCTGCCACATCCATTTCCCAGGAATGCCTCAGGTAAGTCCTATAAACAGAAAAAAAAAATCTTCTCACAGTTCTAGAGACTAAACGCTCTGAGTCTGTCTGTAGGCAGCTACAGTTGCCCAGTAATTCTGGGTCAAATCTTACCTTGCTGCTTCTTAGGTGTCTGATGTCTGACTGTCACCTTTGTACCATGTAGCTTACAACTGTACCACCCCAGGCTCTGCCTCTGTCACCTGCATGGTGTACTCCTCTTGTGCATATTTGTGTCCACGTTTCCATCATTTCATAGGACACTCATCCCATTTGGGACCCTAAACTCACTCAGTATGACCTCATATCAACTCAGTGACATCTGCAAACACCCTGTTTCATCACAAGATTGCTTTGCATAGGTATTAGCAATTAAAACTTCAGCTACATGTTTCAGGAAGACACAATTCAAGCCACGGGGCCCATTGTGACCTCAGTCTTAGGAACAGTAAACACATCACCTCAGGTGGCCTTGAAACTCTCTGTGCATCTGACACAGGGTTTTTGGCAGTGGCCCTTGAACATGTTAAAAGCAAAATCGGGAGAATTCTGAAGCTCCGTTCTGCAGGTGTGGGGAGCTCTCATCCATTGGTGACTCATCAGCTCTGGAAACATCTGGGCAGAGCATTCATGGAGAAAAGTTGAATGTTTGGAGAAAAACTCAGAGTAATATTGCTGCCGGTTGGCCTTTCTCCAGTTCTGTCCTTGCCCTAACTCTTACTATCCTGCTGGTCTGAAAGCTTAGAGAGAAGTGGACTTAAAAGTAAAACCCAGCTCTATCACTCACAGGCCTCAGATGTGTTATTTCAAACCTCTTGATACCCGGACTCTGCCTTGTTGTGAGATGAACCAATTATTATTATTCAGATTTGTAAACCTGAAATGAAGGACCCAACAGAGAGTTTAGTATGTGACTACTTCCTTCCTCCCCTGTCCTTCCTACAGAGGAGGCAAAGGATGGATATACCAATTGTCACTTCACCAGCCCAGCCCATGTTAGTTCATCTCCTGTGTACCTAGCTTTGTGTTGTATTGAATAATAAGATTAATTTTCATTCTGTAGGCCCACATACCCACATAAAATTATAGTAACTTTTTGTCCACTGCCCTCCTTTGGGTTCATAGACTTCCTGAGAATCTTCGAGGTGTGGTGGCCTGAGGTTTTTCTTGCCAGTGTCTCTGACCATCTAGATACTTCTCGGTGTTTCTTTTTCTTTTTATTCAACTCCTTGCAGAATTTTCCTTCTCTTTCTAGTCTCTGAAGAGTCCAGCCCTATCTTTGTCATACAGTTTAGCATTCCTGCCACCCGCTGCTAAGGCAGCAAGCAGGCCTCACTAGCTCCTCCCAGGGGGCTGCCTGGTCAGTCCACGCACAGCCAAAAGATCTGCTCTCACCCTAAAAACCTTCTGGCTTTACCATGACTTTGGGTGCACAGGAGAGACATGTTGCCTGCTGGTGATAAAAACATGAGATCATTCAAGGAAATTTATATTACCTGAGTCTCTTAGATAAAAAAAAAAAAAGTCTCAAACTGAGGCTCAATTACCTACCAATTTATAACGATTAATTGGAGCTTCCCAAGAAGCTTAAAGAATATAAGTAAACAAAAAAAAAGTCCTTGTTCATAAGACACACACTTCCACTCACAGACAGAAACCATGAAGAACTTCATGAGCACTGTAAATCTTCTACAATAAGCCATAAACAGACAGGAAAGAGATTGATGTCACCTGTTTCTTTCATTGACTTATTTTTAAAATTCTGATTAGGCCTATAAGAATTTCAAGTGTAAAAGTCAGGCCTTGGTTTTTCCTGGAGCTAAAAGGCTTTCTGCTGGGACAGGGAACTCACAATCAGGTTCCAGTAAAAAGGCAAAGTCAAAACAACCATGTTGTACTGACTGAAAAAATTGCTTTTTACTATTTTTTTTTCAAGTTCCAATGCTGATTCAGAAAGGTATTCTTCTGCAATGATGGCTGTCGATAATCAAGAACCTCTATCATATGGTATTAAAACAAAAGAAAACAAAAAAAAATCATATGGATGAAAAATAAAAAATTAACAAAAAAAGATTTATAAATGAAAAGACAAAGGGCTTGTGCAAGTTTTGATGAAGCCCTAAACAATGGGCCGTTTCTACATGGAAAGGAAAGGGGAAGCTTTACGGGGGCCCTGAAGGACTGAGGAGGAGACCACACATAGAAATCCTGTCTCCAAAAACAAACAAACAAATGAATTTTTTTTCAAAGTTCAAAAATGTTAAACCTCTATTTAAGTCAATAGTTATTATAAATGATTTGTCTACTTTTGATAGCAGTTGTAAACACTGGCTAAAAAAAATACTTTAAAAATAATTAAAATAATCACAGGCTCAAAATGTTTAAATTTCCTTTGGTTGCTTTAAACTTATTCATGTTATGTTGATAGATTTTCAGGATCTATTTGTCTGTGTTCAGAAATACAAGTCTTCTCAAGCTGTCTGTAGACACTTTATGTGTTTGTTTGTCTGTTTGCTATTGAAAATATATTTTTGTGCCAGATATGGTGGCACATGCCTTAATCCCAGGACTTGGGAGGCAGAGGAAGGTGGATCGCTGTGAGTTTGAGGCCAGCCTGGTCTACAAAGCAAGTCCAGGATAGTCAAGACTACACAGAGAAACCGTCTCAAAAACAAAAACAAAAACAAACAAACACCCACAATGAACAAAAGACAAAGCAATATGGCATCTCTAGAACCCAGTGATCCCAAGGCAATCAGCCCCAAACACTCTAACACAACTAAATCACAAGGAAATGACCATAAATCTATGCTTATAGAGATGATAGTAGAGAAAACAAATAAAAATCTGGAAAGAAATACAGGAAGATACAGTCAAACAGACTGAGGTCTTTAGAAAGGCCTGCAGAGAGGTAATGAATAAATCACTTAAAGAAATGTAGGAAAACACAAACAGTTGAAAGAAATCAATAAAATGATTACAGATCTGAAGATGAAAATGGAAACAATAAAGAAAGCACAAACTGAGGAAATCCTGGGAAGAGAGAACTTAAGAAAACAGGAACCACAGAGGTAAGCATTGGTAATACAAGGGATGGAGGAAAGAATCTCAGGTGTAGAAGATACAATGGAAGAAATTGGTGTATCCATTGGAGGAGAAAATGATAAATGTAAAAAAATTCCTGACAGAAAGCATGCAAGAAATCAAGGATAGCTGGATTTTGATGTAGACTGAGTCCCATCTTCCTGAAGGACCACCACACTGATTTACATAGAGGATGTATGAGTATGCAAAGGATGCGTGTCCCTTACATCCCACATCTTCTCCAGCATGAGCTGTTGTTCTCCTGTTGGTCTTGGCCATTCTGACTGTGTAAGGTGAAATCTCAAAGTATTTTGGATTTGTTTGCAGACAGTAACTGCTTTCTCTATCCTTCTCATCTCTCCAGGCTCTTTCTGAAGAGAATTAGTAACATAACTTGACAGTCTGTAAACCAGATGCTGCTGATGGAGTTACTCAGGTCCCCTACAACCTGCCAGCTTGAGTCTCTGTATTCCAGATTCTGCTTCTTGGTAACCCCACTACTTCCCTTTCCAGCCCTCCCGCCCCCCCACATTATCTCAAGCAAAACTAATTGTTTCTAACTTATCTGAACAGCATGCATCAACTCAAAGACCATCCCATACCCTGCTGATAGTCACATAAAACCCACATTTGCTTACCCAGTGAGCTGCTGCTCTCTGGTCTCTGGCACTTTATCCCTCAATAAACTGTCTTCTCTACCCATAGAGTGGTCTGGTTTGTGGTTTCACTGTGCCTCACTTACAGTGTCCTTAGCTACTGGCCTAGAATGCTGAGAGCTTTGACATCTACCCACTGAAGGCCTGAGACCTCCAGGGACTGGAAACTACCAGTGCTAGCAAGGGTCTTTTGGATTTTTTGAGACATGGTCTCTCTGTGTAGCTCTGGATAGCCCTGGAATTTACAATGTTAGATAAGACTTACAGAGATCCTCCTGCTTCTGCCTGGGATTAAAGGTATGCACCCAGATCTCTTGATTTTTATTTCTTTATTGGGTCTCACTTCCTAGGGCCGGCTGACCCTTGTCAAATTGTGGGACACATGCAGTCTATTTTCTGGAATCCTGGCCCTGATTTTTGTTTTACCTTCAGAAGATCCTCTCACGTCTGTCAGCTGCTAAGTCCCTTTACTTTGTGTCCTCCATCGCTAAAAAGAAATTTCAGAAAGTCAGAAAAGCTCCAACCTCACCCTTGTACAACAGAGTCCCCTACCCATGGTTAATCTTGATTATCAACTAGACTGAACTTAAGAGACACCTCTGAGGCCATCGGTGAAGGTATTTCCAGGGATCTTTAGGTAGGAGGGAAGAAGCATGCTGAATGTGGATGGAACCAATCCTGAGCTGTGGTCCCTGAGTGAATAAAAAGAGCAAAGCCTGCTCAGCACCAGCATGCACCTCTCTCCACTTATTCATGTGGGTACAGTGTGACCAGCTGCCTCTCTCTGTTTCCTCACCATGGATACATTGTGACAGCTGCCTCTCTGCTTCCTCACTGTGGATTCAGTGAGACCAACTGTCTCCTGACCCTCTCCTGCTCCACAGCTAAAGCCTCCCTAGCCACACCATGCCTCCTCCTCCATGATAGAGTGCTGCCTCAAAATAGGATCCCAAATAAACCCTTCCTTGCTTTGGTGATTTGTGGCAGGCAGCAATAAAGAAAGTAACCAACACAGTTGCCAAGCAAGGGGCAGGATGAGGGCTGGAAGTCTGGTCTCCTGCGTCCATACGACACCATTAGGCATGCTGCATATCACAGTCATCCACAAGAAGTGGCTGCATGGCCATCATGAGTGCATTCCTCTTCCAATCTTCTACTTACTGCATCCTGGCAGGTTTCATCAAAGAAAGAGAAGGAGCACAGTTGTTACCATCACTTCCTGGAGTTGGCCCTATCCTAGGTGAGTCCATGGCCTCATGTTTGGAAAAAGGAAACTGCTTCCATGTTAGCATGTCAGAGAGTGAGGGCCCTCTTGGACCCGTCCAAAAAATCCCATTCCCTTTCAAGCCTCTGTAATCTTAAACAGAAGCTGAATGTTACTCTTTCCTCTCAGCCATATGGAAAGGTTATGGGGGCCAGGGGTTTGGGGAAAGTATACAGTGTAAAGAAAGTCTTGCTCTTTACAAATCAGCCACCTTCGAAAGAATCCCATGGCTGTCAGCAGCTGCCTCAAATGCTCCCAGCCAGAGCCCAGTGGAGGAAAACAGGCTTTGCCCTTTTGGGGTTCTCTTTCCTATCCTGATGTCATTTTCACCTCTTCTAGAACTCAACATATTGCTTCTTACACGACTCAGAAAGAATTTCCAAGCCAAACAAGGCAGAGTGTGTGCTGTCCTTCCAGATGATGTCTTTCTGTTATTCTGACTCCTGTGGAGTGCCCTGGAGCCTTGGCGGAGCTGTCAGTGACACAGAGCAGATGTGCATAGAGGGGTCAGAGAAAGCCAATAACCATAGCACACGACCCACTGCTTCTGAGAGTAAGCAGGGACGATGGCAATATGTGCGTGAGTGTGTGTGCATGCATGTGTGTGTGCATGCGTGTGTGTGTATGTGTGCATGTGCGCATGTGTGATCATAGTTTTCCAGCATAGGCAGCAGCCTGCATGCTGGTGCTGCATTTTCAAGCCCGCCAGCTTCCGCCATCAGTGTGGTTCCCATTAGCAAGAGAGCTGCCTAGAAAGGCTGTGATGTTTCACCTTCCTCTTCAGAGCAAGGTCTCCAGTTGCCTTGTTGCCATGGCAGTCACTAAAGGGATAGGAGGCAACCCACACAGGGAGAATGATGCCCCTTCCCACTCCCAGTGCTGGTTCCAGGAGGGGTAAGATCTGCCTTGTGATAGAGCTTCAAAGCACTGGTGTCTCTCAGCCTCCCAAGTTTTGCATGAAATAAAGGTTTCAAAGGGTTCTTGTCCTTAGACACATCCTCTTTCAGTCTTCCCTTTGCTCCTGGGAAGCAGGGCAAAGAGGAGGCTGTTTAAGGATGCTCTCTTTCACCTGCTCTCAATTTAAAAGGCAGTGTGAAGTAAATTTGGTAAAATTTGGTATTGGGTGGTTTTCTTTCTTTTAAATTTTAACCAGCACTTCCTGCTGCTGCTGCTCCACCATTAGCTGCTGCTTATGAAGCGCCTGTTATGAGTTAGGTGTGTGTCATGTGCTTTTGTAGGTATCTTCTCACATGGTCCCTATGACAACACTGGAGGAAAAGGTTAATATCCCCGTTTTACCCAGAGAAGGGTGTAGAGATCTTGAAGGCTAGAAAAGGAAATGGAGTGCTACCAACACCCTAGGATGGACAGAACTGGGCTCGAGCCCCTGTGTTATCTTTTCCTGGCTGTGGAACACAGGCAAATTACTCAACTCCTCAGCCTCGGGGGCCTTCCTGGTCATAAAGATGGGGATTATCTTATTAGAATTGCTAGGCATGGATGGAGAGCACACACACAGTCTGCACACTGCCTGGTACACAGCAAACCTCCCGTGAGCAAAGCTTTTTCTAGTGATGTGTGTGCATAAAACGAGATGGAAGGGGGACACAGGGAGGCTGTGGGCTTTATCTCACATTCTCTGGAAGGAGGATGTACGATGAGGATAGAAACACACATCAAGAAAACAGAATACAAAGTCAGAAATAAAGCCCATAGAAATTGGTGCTTAGTTTGTAATAAAGGAGACATTATGAATTACAAGGGAACTTATGAACCATTGAATAAGAATGTCCATTTCCAATGTGGAAAAAGAGTCTCTACTTCACACCAAAAATAGCCTCTGCTGGCTTAATGACCTAAATGTGAAACAGTGGTTTTATGACAAGGAGATAAGAAAGAATTTATTTAAGGACATTAAAATCAGAAATCATAAGTGAAATGTTAAAAATTAAAGCCAGAAAATATAGTAACTGGTATATCATAAAAATTTATGTTCAAAGATATATAAAGTTGCTTAAGTCAACGTTTTAAAAGGATAAATAATTTGATTTTTTAAAAACCCTATAAAGCTCCTGAGCCAACGGTTCACACAAACCATTAAAGCCCAAGATCCACATCAGAGAAAGTCTGGACCTTTCCAACATGCTAGGGTTGGTATTTAATTTAAACAAGTAAATTCAATTACCTTGGCAAAAATTGAAAATTATGACAAAACAAAGTACTTTTTAAAATGCAGGAGAATGGGAATTTGACCACCAGGCAAAAGCAGGAGAATATTTTTTTGGGGGGTGCAAAATCTAATAAAATTGTACATACACGTACTTAATGACTGATCTCTCCACTTCTGGGTTCTCCTAGAGATAGTCTCAAATGTGTTTTACAAGTATTGCTTATAGCAAATAGAAAGAATAAATGAAGAATGGAAACTCCAACATCCCTGTGGTGGAAGTAATGGGTCCTATATAGTCACTAGAATGCACGACACCATTCTACAGCTACATGTGTCAATATAGCCAGACCTTGAACAGCCAATGTGGAGTGAGAATAGCAAGTAACAGAATAGTATGTATATGATGGCACCACTCTTCACAGATTTAAAAACATAAGACAATATTTTACATTACCAATATATGCACATGTTGTAAAAATGTAGAGATATGGCATGAGACACATGGAATCCATTGTAGTTACTCTAAAGATGGAGAAAATGGGACTGGTGCAGGGACACGGGTACCTTGGCTCCACAATGTTTTATTTCTTTTGGAAAAAAAAAATTGAAATGGGAGTTTAAAGTAGATCTTTGTTAATTTGGGGTGGCAGGCATATGAAGTGTGTGTGTGTGTGTGTGTGTGTGTGTGTGTGTGTGTGTGTGTGTGTGTGTGTGTGTGTCCTTTAAAAGGCTGGGGGCGGGGTGAATAGAGAGATGGCTTAGGCATTAAGAGCACTGGCTTACTCTTGCTGAGGGATAGGGTTCAATTCCCTGGGCCCACATGGTGGCTCACAACCATCTGTAAGTAGAGTTCCATAGGTCCTGACATCCTCTTCTGGCTTCTGAAGGCCCAGGGACACAACTGGTGCAAATAGATACATGCAGCCAAAATGTTCAAACAAATAAAAATAAATTTTAAGACTTTTAAAGCATAGTTGAGCTTATCCTGTGTTGCTCTCTCCTTCTAGAAAATGCTTCTTGCCAACTTCTTTTCAGGGAAGTTTCCACCTATTGCAGGAAGTACCGTTTTTGGTACTTAGGGGACATTTCATCCTGTCTCAGAGCCTCTTCCTGCCGCTCAGTGGCTCTATCTATTTGGTCTGTCTTACAGCTCTTCTAGAACTTCTGGGGAACATGGTGCTGACAGCAAAGCACTTCTAAAAATGCAACCTCCCAAATTCTGAAACAAACATTGGAGGACTACTTCATCAGTGTGGCCTCAGCCGGGAACAGAATTTCCCTCAGAAGACTCAGAGACTGCTTTCAAAAGCAGTGCAGACAGATCGTTGGGCCTCAGTCTCAGGACAAGCAACTGAGGTGCCTATTTAACATATCATAGTGGACCTGACCTCCAGGCTCTCCCAGCATCCCTCAGTCCCTACCTGTTACATACCCTGCCCTCTACCCTGAACTCTCCAGCCCAGGAGCAGCGTCTTCCCGCTCCCCTTAGCTATATAATCCAGATATTTTGGTTCCTTTCTTTTTATGCATATTCTCTCTCTCTCTCTCTCTCTCTCTCTCTCTCTCTCTCTCTCTCTCT
>OU015748.1:65060262-65078051 GCA_907169655.1 Acomys percivali | reverse complement strand
CTCTCTCTCTCTCTCTCTCTCTCTCTCTCTCTCTCTCTCTCTCTCTCCCTCCCTCTTCCTCCCCTCCCCCTCCCCCTTCTTCTTTCTCTATTCTCCTACCACCACCATGCCCCTCCCCCATCTTCCCCCCTTTCTTGTATCTCCTGCATGACAACTCTCAATAAATCTGCATTTATATATGTTAACTTGTTTTGAACTGACTCATTTCACCTCTGTAAAGAATGATAACTTATCAAAGATTGTTGAGGAAGCACAGTGTGGCGGAGCACCTGGAGCAAGAAAGTGCAAGTTACTCTCTAGATGAAAGGCTGCTCAGGAAGGAAAGACGGACTGTGGTCAGCAAGAACTAAGATGCTAGAGGAAGAGATGAGTGACGGCTGAAAACCAGAGCGTGCACCAAAGGAGGCAAGGGGGATACGTTCCCAGCTCAAACCACTTTCCTTCCTTCCTTCCTTCCTTCCTTCCTTCCTTCCTTCCTTCCTTCCTTCCTACCTTCCTTCCTTCTTTCTTTCTTTCTTTCTTTTATTTTTTTAAATTTTTATTTTTTAACAATTTATTCAGATTACATTCCAATGGTTATCCTTTCACTTGTATCTTCCCGTTCCCCCCTCTTTCACCCTATTCCCTCCCCTAGATCTATGACAGAAGGGGACCTCCTCCCTTGCCATATGATCACAGCCTATCAGGTCTCATCCAGATAGCCTGCTTCCCCTTCCTCTGAGTGCCACCAGGCTTCCCCACCAAGGGGAAGTGGTCAAATAGGAGGCACTAGAGTTTGTGGAGAAGCACTTAAAGAAATTCTCAACATCCTTAGTCATCACAGAAATGCAAATCAAAATGACTCTTATACCCATCAGAACGGCTAAGATAAAAAACTCAAGTGACAGCACATGCTGGCGAGGACGTGGAGAAAGGGGAACACTCTTTCATTGCTGGTGGGAGTGCAAACTTCAACCACTTTGAAAATCAATCTGGCACTTTCTCAGAAAATTGGAAATAGGGCTACCTCAAGACCCAGCTATTCCATTCCTTGGCATATACCTGAAAGATGTTCCACCATACAACAAGGTCATTTGCTCAACTATGTTCATAGCAGCTTTATTAGTAATAGCCAGAGTCTAGAAACAACCTAGATGTACTTCAGTCAAAGAGTGGATAAACAAACTGTGGTACATTTACACTATAGAATACTACTCAGCTATTAAAAACAAGAAAATCTTGAAATTTGCAGGCAAATGGATAAAACTAGAAATGATCATCCTGAGTGAGTTAACCCAGACCCAGAAAGACACACATAGTATATACTCATTTATAATTGGATACTAGCCCAACATGGATGTCCTCTGAGAGTCTTCACTCAGCGGTCAATTGGGACAGGTGCTGGGACTTGCTATTGGGACTCCAGGTCAGAGTGGTATGGAAGAACAGGGAGACAGAAAGACCCAGAGGGTCCAGAAAGCAAGCCTCTTTCTATGCTTCCCATTGGATGAATTCAAAGGAAAGCCAGAAACTTGGCATTATGGGATATGTAGTTCCACAGAATCAAACCACCACCACTGGGCCAAGGCAGAGAACGGCTCTGCCACTGGCGTAAGGAAAGGGAAGATAAACAGCCAGATAATTAGAGGCATTGGAGAAATCTAAGTCGTCAAGCTAGTGAACAAGACACACATAGTTTGGTTTGGAAGAACAAGAGAGACCAGAAGCAGGGTCACTGTTAAGGAAATGGAAAACAAAGAGGGGAAATATGGCTTGGAATCTGGGCTCTTGTTGAGACTCTGGAGTGGGAGACTGGCCTCTTTGTGAGCCTAGTGTGGAGGACAGCAAGGAGGGACAAGGGAGTCGTGGTGCAACAACAGAGGGGAGCAGCGAACGGCTAAAAGCTCACATGTGTTCCTCCAAGTGGGAGTCGTAGGTAGCCATGGTTTCAGAGTGCACAGATGTGGGGATGGGAAGCAGGCTCGGAAGGCAAGCGCTGTGGGTGAGACTTAGCATCTGCAAGATCCTACGCCAAGACCACCCTTTAGCCTGAGGCTGCCTGGGACCCCACAGGGAGCTGCCTATGCCCCCCTAACCAGGCTCCAGGCTGTCTGGAGAGGCCTCTGGGCGGGCTAGAAATACCTCAGGGACCCCCAGGCTGTCTGCCTCCCTCAGTGGCCCTCCGGCACACAGCACACTCATTAAGATTTCTTTCAGCTCCAGACACTCTCTGCGTGGTCTTCTTGGCCAGCTTGAGACAAAAAATGATGACTGGCAGATCAGCCCCGAAGCCCCATCGTGTCCTTTCCCTTGACAATCACACGTTTCTATTGTCTGGTGAGGTGTTTGGATTTCCTGGGTTAGCCTGGTGGAGACTAGGAAGGGAGGAACCCATACACTCTCTTTGACTGTGACATTTATGTGCTGATGGGATCTTAACCTAGGATATTCAGGTCAGGGAGGTTTTAGGCAAACCTCAGAGCACTTGCCACCGGAAACTTCCTCAGCTTTGCTCTGTCTCATTTAGCCTCTTCCTTTCAGAGATGAGAAAAGGCTCTTTGAAGGTAGACGTGCTCCCCAAGAAAACCTTGTAAGGGACAGTGGGTGCTAGAACCAGAGTCCGTATTTCCTTAGCCTGTGTTCATCCTGCCCCAGGGCCTGCCTATCCACCTCTCTGCTGAGTATTTGCGCCAGGTGAAAGGCTAGCATCTAGCCTTTCAGCTCTCTGGGCTGCTGACTTCCCCACTACACACAGATGGGCTCTGTCTGCCACTGAGCTGGACGCCATGAAAATCTCTAAACTCGGTTTCTAATAGGAAAATGTAAGCTGCCAAGTTGGGCTCCCCAGGGGACATTTTAGCTCTGTGACTCATGGAGTATTTAGAAATTCTGCTCCATTTAAGGGTGTTCTATTTACAAGCATGTGTAGGTTTTTAGAGTTTTGGAGTTATTTGTGACCAGGGTGGGGTATATATTAAGAATGTATGTGCCTTTCTTGGACTGTAAACAAAATTGTGTGTGTGTGAGGGGGGGGCAATGGGAGGAGAGAGACAAAGACAGAGATAGAGACAGAGAAAGAGAGACACAGAGAAACACACAGAGAGAATTACTGATAGTGGTCATATAGGAACTTTCTAGAAAATGATAGCTAACTCATGTCATATCATTTTCCAAAATAAGAATTTGTTGACCCACATTTGACCTTCAAAGCATCCATCTTCCTTGTTTGCTGGGGTGCCCAGCTGAGCAAGCAAATGCAGGGGTGAGGGGCCCCAGCTGAGCGAGCAAATGCAGGGTGAGGCCAGTTAGAAATGAAGGAAACCTTACTCTGATTGTGTTACAGTAACTAGAGTGGGCGCAGCATTTTTTTTTCTCCCTCACTTCATGTTCTAAGGAGTCTGAGTAGCAGAAGAAATGGCTGCCAACCTTCTGCATAGAGCCTTTGCCTCAGTCTGGGGAAGGATGGACTCTGTCCAGAAACTCATCTGGAAAATCAGCACGGTGTGCCGGGATGCAGCCTTGACATGGGAGAAAAGTGGCCCAGTGCATCCCCCAGCACTTGGATCTCAGAAGGACTCCCTCTGTCTTGACCTCTAGAAAGAAGCCATCCCAAGTGTAATGATGGGGGGGGGGTCCTTCAGAGACCACCTGGCTCAGCTTGGAGACAGGGTGAGCAGGCAGGGGAGCAGCAACCGCCCAGATGCTCCCAGAAAAGAGCCCATCCTCAGTCCATGTGCAGGCCCCAGAGTCCTACCAGAGCTGCACTGAAGCCTCGAAGCCCACAACTTTTGTTCTCTCCATCTGCCCACTCAGCCGTCTGCACCCTGACTGCTCGTTGTATTCTCTCACAGGGTCAGAATCCCTTCACACTACCCTCTCTCCTCTCTTCTGAGAACATTGTTTCCTGAGCCAGCCTGCCTTCCTTCTGGGAGGAAGATACCCTTTCGCATAGTCCCCCACCCCCACCCCCAGAGGGACATTTGCCACCTGGAATCCAACTGAACTGATTCCACCAGGAGTTTGTGCGGCATCTACAAAGTGGGTTCGAGCTGATGGGAGGCCTGGCTGGCAGCAAGGACTAAGCTGAGATCACTGCGCCCTTGGGACTGGCTTGAGTTCAGAACGCTGTGTGACCTGAGCCAAGAAGCAACAAAACTCATCTTGTGGTTCCTTTGTCCTAGAACCACAACACCACATTCTGAAGGCTGGCCTCCACAGCTCACCAGACCAGCCTGTTCCAGAAGCCAGCAGGACATTCCAGGGCTCTGCATGTCACCACACAGGTGTGCTGCTGTCCCTGCCTCACAGCGAGGTAGATGGAGGTGACAAACAGATACTAAAGTCTGCTCACTAGTCTTGTCGCACTCACAAGGATGGCTCACCTTTACTGTCATGTGCATCTCCGGTCAGGCGATGACCTCTCCTCTTCATTGGCTGACTTAACCCTCTCAACAGCACAATGAGGGAACTGAAGCACTGAGAGGCCAAGCAGAAGCTGGGGAAGCGCCGACAGCCTCCTCCCAGGGCTGAGCCCTTAGCCACACATCATATGTACATGGGGGTGGGGGCTGGGGGGCTGGCATGCCTAGTTTTTAAAGACATCGGCATCTATGTGTCCGCAGCTGCATCTTTATTCTATGAGAGACAAGTGTGGCCTAGACTGGAGGATGTGGGGCTTACACTCCCAGGAAGTGGCTTGCTCACCACCAAGGGTGTTGGCCATCTCTGAGCACGCAAAATCAGACCAATGATTTTGTCTATCTGTTCTGCCATCTGCCATGACTGGGTAACTTAGAGCACTGCATACATTGGTTGTTTGCCCCTTTGCAGTTTTCTGCATCCACACGGGTCGTCAGACTGACATGACCTAGTCACCATCCCGCAGAGTTTGGGCCCTATGGGAAGGGGGATGTAAAAGAGTGAACTGATTGGCTGCTCAGTGAGCCTCCAGCACTCTTGGGAGATGCCTTAAGAATTACAGATCTCTATCATTTACATATCTTACATAAGAGCCCAGAACATGAATTCATGTATCCTGCTACGGTTTAACTTTGAAGTGCTCCACTCCCCAGCCCATGTATTGAAGGGGTTTTTTAATTTCCCAGATGGCGGTTATACAGTGGACAGTTTGTACAGTGACTATGAGGCTGCGTGGAGTAGGCCACTAGTGGCAGACCTTTTAAGGTCATATTTGGCCCATTCTCTCTGCTGCCTGGCTCACTGTGCTGAGGAACCTCCACCATACTTTTGCACTCCCATGCAAGGGCTCTACGGTCCCTTCCCCTCCGTGATGGCTGAAATTCCCTTTGCTACTATGAGCCAGAATAAACTTTTCCTTCTTTAAGTGGTTTATTTCAGATTTATTTTGGGCACATTCACACAAAGTAACTTTTATAATACATAGCTTTAGCCAGCTGACCTGTTAACGAAGCTGTCTAGTTGCTGGCGTGCTAAGTTAGCCACAAGCCTTTGGCTACTCTATCCTGGTGTTCGGTTAAGCAGAGCTAATGCCTTCATAACCAGAAAAAAAATTGGCTGCATCAAATGGCTGCACCATAAAATACTAAGGTAACGGAGCTGTCTCTGAGCAAGAGCTCTTAGGGAAGGAAGAATATGCCCTCAAGGCCATAGGGAAGCCAGATACCATATGGCTGCATCATCCACAGACCAAACTGTGGTTTCATTAATAATAAATCTTATTAACTCAAGAATTATTTGAGCTATGTAAGACAGGTGTAGGCCGGAGCATGAAGACACAGCGAAGACGGTCCCGCCTTTGTGTTTACCACTTAGAGGGGCAGTAGCTGCTCACACAAAGGAAACGAGAACCAAGCACCACGGGGTTTAGGAGAGAGAGGAGGGGTGTCTCTTCCATGCTTGTGAGCTCGAGAAAGGCTTCCATGATGAAGTAATTTATAACTCATCGCCTGAAGGATAGTTAGGAAAGGGGGGAAAGGAGACGGAGAAGAAAGAGTGTGCAGGCCTCAGCCGACGACGGGAGTCCCTCAAAGACGTGCCTGACATCCAAGCGGTACGAGGACAGAGACATAGGAATGACAACGCCCCCCACCCCCCATCCCCCAGCACCACAGAGAACAGAAAACAGAGATTTCCCAGAAAGGCTTAGCAGAAAGGGCAAGATGAGACAGAGAGACCTCAGGAAGAGGAGCCCTTCAGACTCCCCAGTCACAGTAGAGTGAGGACTCTAGCCTGGAGGCAAAGGGAGGCAGGCTGTCGAAGGATTCTAAGTAGATCCGATTTCAAAGGTCCTCTGGGTGCTGGATGGGCCAAAAGAGGATCTAGCCACGAGAAGCCAAATACAGTCACCCCTGAAGGAGAGCACAGTGGCCAGATTCCGATATAAGCGTGTAGGAAGACACTGGTTTCTCCTTTTCATCACTTTCTCTTGGTTCCTCTGCCTTTGGGAGTCCCTGAAGTCAAGACATGTGTTTGTACTCCCCACCTCACAGCTGTTCACGGATGGCGCCCATTTGGTGCGCTTGGGAGCTCATGTCTTTTCCCAAGAATAGCTTGACTTTGTTCCTCAGCACAGGAAGGAAATGCCATTTCCCCAGCTCTTTCTTCAGAAAAGTCACTCCTCATTTGCTTCTATGAGTTGTTGGTCTCTGGACCGTGCTTGGATTCCACTAGTGCGTTCTGTGAGCACTGTGGTCCAGCTCGGGGGCGGCTCTGCCTTTCTTGGCTTTCTGGAGGCAGTTCACTTTCCTCCTGATGCTTATCTTCAACCCCTTTCTCAGAATGTCCTGCCCACTAACCCTCCAACAAGCCAAGTGGCTTGTTTCAATGGATTCCTCAAATAGGCCAGACACTGAGCCAAAAAAGACAGGATGCCGCAATACAAAGCCACGCATTTCTGAGAATCCTTTAGTGACTCTCTTCTGCCCTTGGAATACAGTACACCCTCTACCCCTGCCCTGCCCCTGTATCTGCTGTTTTGGACAACCTGCTTCTGTCTTTACTCCTCCTTCCTTAAGCCGAAGCAAAAGTTTTGAGCAACAGGGTAGGTCACCAGGAACTGGAATGGCCGCTTGAATCAGGGGGAAGAGCGCCCCCTGCTGTCAGGCAGGTCTGCTGCACTTTAGTCGTGATGGCCCTTGTAGCTTGTTTTAATGCATTTAGGTGTGTCTTATGAAGATTTTTGGGTTAAGTCAAATAGTGTGTGAGAGTCGTTTGGAAGTGTGAACTTTTAGAAGGTAACCAGTGGCAAATCCTTTCTGTGGCACGAGCAAGCCTTTTGAGACTCATCGTCATCATCATCCCTTCCATGGCTGATGCTACGTATGGGGACAGCATGCCAAAGGGTTCATGTGGGGATGCTGTCCTGTTGAGTGCTCTGAGTAGCCGAATCTGATCCCCACATCCTTGAGCATCTGACGGTTCCATACTTTACAAAGGAGGCTCCGTCCGACCCTATGAAGTGGTTGGTGCTTCTTTAAGCCTGACTGGGGATGGTGTCGGCAGCATCAGGAACCCTCCGCTGGCACATTCAACAGGACCAAGGCATGCATTTGGAAATAAGCCAGCTCTTCCTGTGGGTCTTGGCAATGATCAAGAGGAAGAAAGTAGGAGCGAGCAGAGAAACACCCCCTCCGTCAGAAGGGTATCAACCTTATTACCCAAAGGGATTGTGTCGGTCACAATTAGGGTTGTTTTCTCCCCTCCAGATGTTGTGTGTTACTGAATCTACAGTTGTTAAGCACATACATGCCCCCCAAGCAACAGCCAGTGCCAGCTGAATGTCTTCCGCAGCAGAGGCTACAGCAGAGCGTGAAGCATGGTGTGCTGAATGCAGAGGCACACACACATACTGTGCTGCCTGAACCATCATTCGATTCTCACAAAGCAGAGACCTGTTTTGTAAACGCTTTGCCACATGATAGGACGAGGTCCACGTCAAAGCCTGTAGAATTGGCCCAAGCAATGGGACTAGGGGATAGTCTTGGTCTCTTTGTTGTGATGTGAGTCCTTGCCGTGTGCTTTCAAGAGCAAGGCCTGCATATCGTTTTACCCGGACGCCCAGGAATATGGGCCCTGGGTAGTTTTCAGACTAGACTTCATTCAAAGTCTGAAGGGATCATCTTGCTTTTCTGTAGTTGGGTGGTATGCTATAAAAAAAGGAGGCACCCATGACATTCCTATTCCCCCAGCAGTCCACTGGGGCTAGACACCACTGGACCTGGAAATTATGCTCATGGCACCTTCAGTCAGGGGCATGAAGGGAAACCCAGAATGAAAAACAAAAAAGACTTTTCCTTCCTCAATCGAGAGGGCAGACAGGCTACGTGAATTTGAAATTGGTTATAAACACTAGACCCACCAGCCACAATTTAGGAGGTCCCGTGTGCAGTCTGCACAGTCCCAGGTATTTCAATGCTATGTTGCAGCGAGGTAGGTGCCAGCTGGCAGCTGACCGACCATGCTCAGGGGTCAGCTCTAAACAGCACTGTTTGGGAAAGGCTCAATCTAAAACAGACAGCTCTGGATGTGTTTAGGTTTTGCTTTCTTTCCACTTTTAAATATTAAAAATTGACTCCAGCTGTGGGGTAGAAAGTAACGCCTAACCTATAAAAACATTGACAAATAAATCACAATGCAATTTGCCGCGCATTTTTGTGAGGTCTAAACACCAGTTCTTGAAAGGAATTTTCCATTATTGCATCTTGGGAAGATAACTTCTTCATGAAAAATTCATTTGACTTTTATATTTCATAAAATCATCACATAGCATTCCCACATTTGGGATCTGTGTGCTGGAGCACCCGGGGCGTTCAGCTCAGTTTTCCATACTCCTAAGCTCCCCCAATGGAGACATCACAGCCTTCTCAGCACTGGGGACGGCGTTACACAAGTTTGGGGTTACACTGGTACCCTGCCACAGGCCCTGGTCTTTCTGAATATAAGAATGAAGTTTAACAAAAGGACATCTTTCTGAGTTTGGACTGTCACATTTCTTAACCAAACTCTTATCAATAGTCCCTGTACATCACCTCTGTCCCAGCAAGCAAGACATCCCCCTCCCCTGACCCCCCCCCCTTCAGCTTTATGGCATAATCACAACCAGGGAAGGGTGGTTTGCTTTCTTAGGTAGAACAAGGAATTTGTGGAGGACTCAGGAGCAAGGGAAGAGAAGTTGGTGTGTCAGACTTGGTACTATGAGTTAGTTTTCAAGGGTCCTTTTCCAAGTGTTACTGGCCCCAGCCCAGTATGCAGGGCATCCATTATGACAGAATATGGGTACCATAGGAATTCACCCCAACTCTTAGTGACTTCTTTCTGCTTATAGTTCTTGTGATCCCCTTCAGGGGCCAGAAAAACTACCTGTCCTGAAGACTAAGACCCACAAAGACTTAGAGAAGAATGCTCGTGGACAGCCTGCCCATCATGCCTTTCTCATGATGGGGAGTCTTCTGCAGTATCTGTGGAATTGTGTAGCCAGTGGGACTTCATCATCACAGATCAGCATCACAGCTTTGGGGGTGGGTGTGGCCAAGGAGACTGAGGTGGTGGGTTCCCTCTTGAGTATCTACCCAGGCCTTGAAGTTTATTTATTGGTGTGGCCCCAGCCTTTACTATGCCATGGCCTTCTCTTTGGCCAATTGTTTAGATCAAAGAAATGAATTTATCTAAAATCACCTTTCAGAAGGTTATTGTTTTGAAAAGGCTATCTGTATGCCTCAAGGGAATTCGGTGGCATCGGCAAGGCCATTTTCTGCTGTATGCACAGAGAAGCTAAGAAAATTGAATGGTGGGTCAAGAAGAATGAGCCATGCATGCAGGAGAAGAACACCCACGGAGAGAGGCACTCCCGGCATCATGTTAGCACACAGACACTTAATACTGAAACCAAATCAGCACTTTGCAGGCCAGGGAGGGATGACTGGAGCATGGGCAAGTAGGAGTGTTTACCCCAGACAGTATGTAGGCCACGGGCTCTGAGTTTCTAGAAGATTCCTGTCAACATTCTGAAACTTGCAGAAAAGTTAATGCCTGGCACTGTATGCAGTGACCTTTGGCAACTGTTTACTGGTTAGGCAGCTCTCTGGCCATGTTCTTAGGGGAAAGCACCCAGGATTCATGTATGTTGATTGATCAAAATGTGTGGGGATCATGACAACAAATAAATGTTCAATTTCTTATAAAAGAATATCTCTAAATAATAGTAGCTTAATTTTCTCACATAAAACACGCCTGGAAGTAGAGCATCTGAGGCCATCACAGGGCCTCAGCTGGACCAACGGTGGCACAGCCTCCAACCTCCTGGTTCTCTCTTCTACCTCCTTTAAAACAGCTATCCTACCCTCATCCAAGATGGCTGCAGGGAGCCACCACCCTGCAGCTCCAAGGCCATGGGGGAGGAAGGGGTATCTTTTTTGAAGCCCCGTTCCAAAAGACTCAGTGGCTAGAGTTTAGCTACTAGATGAATAAGGTGGGGAAAACAAGTCAAGGTCAGAGGAAAGTAGGTCTTTCTGTCTGTTCACAGTGGACTAACCAGAACCTTCCTTTGGGGAGCCCCCACCCCATCCAGCTCAGATGATGCCGCGCGTGGTTCCTCACCTCTGTGGGTCCTGACGCTCATCCCTAACAGGATTCCTGGAACCTTGGGGGAGGCGTGCTATGTTGGAGGTCATGCCTTTCTTGTAAACATCTTTACTTTAAAAATACTCTTCCTCAAATCTGAAAGAGCCCTGACTAAAACACAAATGATTACGGGAACTACTATAATTATAATTAATGCCAGAAATTTTCAGGGAATGCAACACACAAGGAGAGAGTTTGGAAAGAGGACAGTATCAAGATTGTGTGTTTTCTGAGACAAGACTTCATGTGGTCCAGGCTAACCTCGAACTTGCCACAGAGCTAAGGATCATTGTGCATTTCTGGTCCTCCTGCTTATCTCTCCCACGTTCTGAAATTTAAAGTATGAGCGGCACCACGTCCGGCTCAAAATCATATACTGATAGCTTCTCTGCTTTGCCTACAACTAATCTGACCTTGGCAAGATGTATTCATCATTTCTGCTTGTCTAGAGAGGGACAGAGGCATATCTTTGTCACATCTCACACTGGTGCTCTTAGCCTTTATATTTGTATCTATCTATAACCGGGCTTTTGTTAAGACTTATGAATTGGTCCTATTGTCATTCTCATGTATCGTCTGTTAGGAGACTTTTACAAAGAGGCCTTGGCTGTTATCACTGGTTGGTTACCAGAGATACAGCTTCAGGTACAAAGGGAGCAGGTGAAATAAAGGCTCGCATTCTCCTTAGACGACTGACTTTATGAACATTTAAATGCCATCCTGGGATCCCAGCTTTAAACCTGAGCACTGGGTGTCAGCCCACTGATGTCATCAGCAGTGACACAGCCTAAATGTTCTCTGTCTTTCACTAGTGGGGTACTCTATAAATGGGCCCACGAGACCATTGTCACAGCCCCGGAGTTTTGATAGCTTCCTTGCTAATGACTGTGACAAATTGGCCATCTTGCACACTTCCTGCCTTGGTTAGAACCAACCATTTCTCTAAAGATATTTGTTGCTTTTGAGGAAGAAAAGGCATTTCGACAAAAGTCTGAGTCTGGGGATGTGCATTGCAACTAGGCTGGCCGGTGCTTCTAGGCCTTTCCAGTGGAAAGACCTGCAATTTGTGGAGAGAATATATCCATATTGATATATGGATCTATGTCTGTGAAAATATACACATATACAAGAAATACATACTTGAAAAGTATAATTGTTTATAGAACTTTATTAACCTCAAATCTGTATTCTCTTTCCTCCACACTAAAACTTCTGATTCTCAAGGACACAGGGAGTGACAGAAAGTCAGTGTCTCCCAGTCCCTTACTCGTTTATCCCATGTTGTATGGAGACAACCCTCCGAATCCTACCACTAGAGACATTTAAAGTGAGTTTTTTTGTTGCACAATCACTCCATCTCCCCTATTTAAAAATACACTTGCCTTCATCTAAGCCATGAAAGAAGAAATCCATTTGTGTAATTTACACCCTCTTTAACACTTATAGAGTCCTAGTTTTCTCAGTGTTCCTCCTGAGTGTTTCTGGTCACTTTGACTGTCCCAGCTTTGTTCTCTAGGAGACTTCTCAGAAAGAGCTAAGTTGTTGGTAGCGTCATGTCTGTCTTCTTTTGACTTTGAAACTCACTTCTGCTGAATATACAATTCTTGGCTCACATTTTTCTTTTCTTGAATATCTTGAACATACTTCATTTTCTTCTGGCATAAAATGTTTCTGTCAAAAAGTATGATAATAATCTAATGTTCTTTCTCTTTTTTGCCATACGCTCCCTTTTTTCTAGATACTCAAAGTGATTTTTTTCCTTTTTCTTAGAGTTCTGCAATTTTATTAAATCTTTGTTGGCGTTGATTGTTTGGATCAATATCCCCAGGTACACAGTGTACATCTTCCTCCTAAAGAACTATCCATGCTATCATCATAAAACAGCCTTCTTTGTTCCTGATACTACTATCTACTTTCTCTGGTAGTAATGTGACCACTTCAGCTTTAGTCTGATGTTAATATGGTACATCTTCCCTCAGTCTTTTGCTTTTGTAAAGGTAGGCTTTTTTTTTTTTCAAAGAAATTGCAGGTTTATGTCCAAACTGAGCAGGTTACCACAACCCCTTTGCTTCTATATATGCAAGTCTTCCCCACTCTGAACATCCCACACCAGAGCGGTACATTTATTGTGGTTGATGAAGTCACATGACATGTTCATATTTGGTGATTTGAGTATCTCGTGGCTTCTTAAGTGTGTCTCACCTACAGTCACAACGTCACACAGAGCACACATGCTGCCCTGGAAGTCCTCTGTGCTCCCCACGGTCGTCCCTTCCTAACTCGGACAAGCCCTGTGAAGGTTATTTTAATTTATACAACCCAGAATTGTCTAAGAAGAGAGTCTAGATCATGCTGGCCTGTGGCACTCCCTTGGAAAGATTATCGTAATTGCCACAATTGACGTGGAAGACCTAGGCTGAAGTGGGCAGTGCTGCTCCCTGGCTTGTGGTCCTGGAGACAGACAGCTGAGCACTGGGCCAGCAGCACCATTCTCTCTCTCTCTCTCTCTCTCTCTCTCTCTCTCTCTCTCTCTCTCTCTCTCTCTCTCTCTCTGCTCTTTATTCTGGATGTCTCTGGCCAGCTGCTCCTGCAGCTCTGACCTGCCCCACAAGGAGGGACAGCAACTTGGAGCTGGGACCTGAGAAACTCTGTCTCCCCATAGCTACTTTTTAATTACAGCAACAGAAGTAAAACCTAGGACAACCCCTGAGCTTTTTACCATCTCCATAGCTTTTTCTTTTCTGGAAACCATGTAGTTGCCATCATGCAGCACAACAGCTTTTGATAGTACAGCGGTGAGACCCCTCTGTGTCTTTTCACAGCTCCGTGGCTCATTTCTGCTTCACCCTATACTATCTCATCTCAGGATGTACTATAATTAATTTTCCATTAGCTTATTGAAACATATCTTGTTGGCTACAAGATTGAGACAATTATGTATGCAGCTGCTACGGGATTTGAGTTCGGGGGTTTGTGCAAACCTACTTTCTCAACTCTTTCATGGATTACAAGGCAGGCCTGTTGGATTAGATGGTAGGAGGGGACCCTTGATTTTATCAGACACCAGCAAACATCTCTGCAATGGTTGCGCCATTTGTGCTCAGCATCAGTGCATGAGTGTCCGCAATGCTTTCATTTCAATCCTCACCAGCATCTGGTGCAGCTAGTGCTTTTAAAATGTTGACTCTTGTTTTAACTCGCAGTTCCCTAATGACACAAAATACTGGGCATCTTTGTGTATGTTTATTTGTCGTGTGTGTTATCTTCTCTCATGAGATGCCTCTTCACATCTTTGCCCACTTTTTAATCGGGTTGTTTATTTTCCTAATGTCAACTCTCCAAGTTCCTTGTATATCTTGGATAACTGTTCTTGATCAGATATGTCTTTTGCAAATATTTTTCTTATAGCCTGTGGTTTCCTGTCTCTTTGTGTGCCTGGTCATAATGAGCGCTATTTCAAGCCTGTGTGAGAGGTAGATGTGACTCATCTGAATCCTCTCAGGAAATCTTTCCCACAGGCTCCAGGTGGTAATGCTTGAAGCCAGCATGTCTCCAGGTGTCACTCCTCATTGCCAGTGGTTCTCTCATCCCGCCTGAGTTCTGGCACTCCAACTCAGGTAAATCAGATGTGCCCAGTGAGTGCTTTATCCACTGTGCCATCAAGCCAGCCCTGCATTTGTTTTTGCTTTTGTTTTTTTTTTAATTAATTTCTTCATATTACATCTCAATTGTTATCCCATCCCTTGTATCCTCCCGTTCCTCCCTCTGTCCTACTTTCACCCTATTCCCCTCCCCTCAGTGCTGAGGGGGGCCTCCTCCCCCACCATATGATCATAGGCTATCAAGTCTCATCTTGGTAGCCTGTCTATCCTCTCTCTGAGTGCCACCAGGCCTCCCCACCTAGGAGAAGTGGTCAAATACAGGACACCAGAGTTTGTGTCATAGTCAGTTCCTGGTCTAAACGACTCTGAGATTCCATCTTACACACATCGGAATGGCTAAGATCAAATATTTAAGTGGCACCACATGCTGGTGAGGGTGTGGAGAAAGGGGAACACTCCTTCATTGCTGGTGGGAATGCAAACTTGTACAACCACTTTGGAAAGCTATCTGGCGCTGTCTCAGAAAACTAGGAATAGGGCTTCCTCAAGACCTAGCTATTCCACTCCTTGGAATATACCCAGAAGACGCTCCACCACACAACCTGGGTTTGTTTTTAAAGTGAGCAAGATAAACTTAGTTGGGAAGGCAGAGGAAAAGCACCGGAGCCCGAGAAGGGAGCAAGGTGGCCTGGGATCTTATTATGTTGTTTCCGCCTCTATCCACCCAGTGTTAAACATTTTTGAAGAGAATTCTTCTTGGCATCACCCTAGACCCAAACTGGAGAAAGTGACTAAAGAGCAGACTCCTATTCAAAGGAAATGGAGAAAAGTTCTAGGGAGCTACTGGTGCCTTTGGTGTAGTTGCTGAGCATGAAGGGGGGCAGGGGTTAGGGATGGAAATGCAGAGGAGAGGCATGCATCACCATCTTCCACTGAGTAAATGTGGGTCATTAGGAGAGTCGTGAGGCCCTGCAGAAGGCTGCTTGTCTGCTGCTAGAGCCAGTAAGCACAGCTCACAAGTCTCTTCAGGTTCAGGAACTTTCAGTCTTTGGTTGGTAGTTTTGTTTTGTTTTTGTTTTGTTTTAAACAAAACTGGTCCACCTCTATACCCTCACATACATCTAGAACTTTTGAGTCTAACATTTTTAGCATCTTAAGACATTCAACAGACTTTATGCACTTAATTTTATCCATAAAATAAAATTTCACTATGCAATGGAATTAGAGTTCATGGCCCTGAATGCCTCTGTAGATGATGGGGGAAAAAAAAAAAAAAAGCAAAAAACAAACAATCAACCAACCAACCAACAAACAAAAATCACATGATTCCAGAGTGCCTGACTCCCTTCTCAGGCTCCTGTGTTTCAGCCATCTTGCCTTGCCTAATGAGTTTATTTTGCTCAATTTAAAAACAAACCCAGGGCTAGCTTGATGGCGCAATGGATAAATGTACTTGCTGTGCCCACCTGACAACCTGAATTTGATTACCAGAGCTTATGGTGGACAGAGAGAACCCATGCGCATTTGGCGCATGTATGTACACACACACACACACACACACACCTATGTATATATACAAATATAGTATTATATATTATAATGTATAATATATACATATTTTATATATGTATATGTGCACAATGATAAGGATTATAAAGGACCAATACAATTATACACACAGTCCAATTGCTAGGAGCATTTCAAGGCACTGGGCAATGAGATTCACTAAACTGCATTGAGTGACTGGCTCCTTCTGGCTCCTTTCTGCACAGTGGGCCTTACTGGCAGCCTAGCTTTGTAAGGACGTGCAGAATATTTAGTGTAGGTAGAAGTCTCGCTCCTCTTGACCCAGAGACTTAGGGAGCCAAGGAAGGAAGGGAGACTTCCAGATGAGGACTGTGTCATCGGAAAGCATGTTGGAATTTGGGTAAACTTTATTTCCAGATGGAAACAGTGCCCTCCTAGGGACTTGCCAGATGATGGTTCACAAAACAATTATATTCTTCAGGGACCCGGGACAGTGTCCAAATGGGCTTTTTATGGTTCTAGAGTTCCACATGATCCAGTCTCTTTTCAAAATCACATTCAAAGAAAATACATTTATGAACTAAAAGTAATTTTTGAAGCATGGACGTCCTTATTTGAATCTCTTAAAGATAGGATCAAATTTAGTCCTCAGCAACCCGGGGAACAAGCAGGTCTTCTCTCCACTCCAGCCTCTCTGCCCTCCCAAGCTGTGCTGTCTCAGATGTCACACTCTCAGGCATCTCCAATGCGTCCCTTGGCATCCCTCTCAAAAGACTGGAGACCAGCCCTGGTCACAGCAGGAGCATGGTCCAGAAACCTTGACACCCGGTTAGGGAAATGCAGGCTCATTGGTGTTCCCAAGTGTTCTGGTGTGAAGAGTGGTTTAAACCTAGGAGACAGGTGGGGCAAATTGATGAGACATTACCCAGTGGCAAGAGATGCAGAATGCATATAGGTAGGCCCGGGAGAGGGGAGGTCAGAGAGAGGTAAGCAGCTCATCAGCAACAGTGGCAAAAAGAATGCAATAAATGTCTACAAATCCAGAGAAAAGTAGCAGTGAGGGTTGTGGGCAGGCAGTAATGGCAGATGTTTTAGCCTGACAAACTCAGGGCTTGAGTGTGGGTACCCAATGCAAGGACATCAGATAAGAACACAGCATTCCAAGTACAGTACAGGCTGATCACAGGGAACAAGGCAGAGAATAATGTTAGAAAGAAAAGAGCTGAAAGGGGACCCATAGGAGAACTGAATACAGCAGACACCCAAGGTATAAAGTGTAAGTGACCAGCGTACCTGTGAGGTGACCGTGCTTAGCAGTGGTTAGAACATGGGCCACATTAAGACTCCTCCCAAATGCACTAGAGGCCGCTAACCCTGGGTGGCAATTTGTCTTGACTGAGCATCCTTCTTCCTAACAGGGGCTAATAATTTCTACTCACATTAATGGCAAGATAGTTTCAAGCCGTTTGATGTTATATAGCGGGACTATGGAAAATAAAACTTTAGATAAGCAAGGAACAACTCCTGCCTGAGGAGGCCAGATCCCAGAGCTGGACTTAGGGAAGGCGACTCCACAGCTGCTGGGAATATTTTAGCACCAGGGAAGGGAAGCAGAGTGGGAAATGGGCATGAGGGTACAAACACAGCTGGACTGGTGAAAGCAGCCATGTGCTTTATTGGGGCTCAGTTTAAATAGTTCATGGCCTGTTGTTACCTGCTGTGGCTCGGTGAGAGCTGGCTACTCACTGTAAGGGTTGGTTACAGGCAGTGGCGATAGCACAGTAAAGGGATTGCCATGAGAGTGTGCGGACCTTAGCCCATCTGCGTGTCCCACAGGAAGAGCCAAGCGAGGGGCATATACTTGTGCTCAGAGGTAAAGACTGCAGACATCTGGATCTCCATGTACAACTAGACTAGACTGCTTAGTAATTTTCAGGATAATGAGATATCCAGTTTCAGTGTGTGGGGGGGTGCAGGGGGAAGGGAGGAGAAAATGAATGGAACTATACCAGAGGCTATCTTCTGGCCTTCATGTCACACACACACACACACACACACACACACACACACACACACACACAC
>OU015748.1:65039543-65060252 GCA_907169655.1 Acomys percivali | reverse complement strand
ACACACACACACACACACACACACACACACACACACACACACACACAGAGTTATGGTCTGTTTTACTCACCAAGTTTAGTTCATTATATATGGTGATCCCTTTAGGTCATTAAGGGGAACAGGACAGTCATATGCTAGCCTCTCTTGCCCTTCCACTGTTGTCATCACATCTCATCTGCTCATTCCTATTGGGTCAGGCCCCGAAGGCTGCATGCAGATAGCTGTTAGGGAAATAGAGGCTCAGTATATAGACCAGTGAGCAAAATCAGCCAATTGGCCTGTTTGTAAGTCAGTCTGCTAGCACGTGGAAGTCCTGTCTGTAAAAGCTGTCCTGTAAGCAATGGCGTGGCTGCTAGTCTGGTCTACCATGCCTTGCTGCTTTGTTCAAAGAGGCTAAGCATAGTGTTAGCTTCAGATCGAGGGGGTCCTATCTTTACTCCTACTTTTCAATGACCTTCTAAGGAGAGGATGCAGCTGAGAAGTGTGGGCTCCACACTGTGCCCAGGTCAGATCGCAGCCACATAGATGCCACCCTAGACCTGCTTCTCCTAGTGCCACTTTACCTCCCAGCTCCTGGGAATGAACAGTGCCCCAACATGGAGGCTCATGGTTGAGCTATGGGGAGACAGATTTTCATTATCTTCTGCCCTTCCTGCTGCTGCTGCTGCAGAAGTTGCTCCCCTGAGTGGGAGCGTCTGTTCCCACCAGTCCCCAGCTGCTGTAAAAGAATTAAAAGTGCCATTTGAGACTGTGATAACGTGACATAAGGCTGTGGGTTAGGGTGCAACAGTAGGATTGCCTCCTCATTTTCAAGCTTAGATTACTGGGGCTGAGTCTATCTTGTCTGGCCAAGCAATGGGCCATGCACTGAAGTTCTGGGAAGAGGCCCATGGAATTCTCCAGAAGGGAGAGGAGGAGGAAACACAATGCTTGATCAGGGACTTTGAGCCAGAGGAGAGGCAACAGAAAGTCTGACGCTCCAGTTAAATAGGGTGGCAGCAGGCCTGATGTCCCAAGCCACCAAGAACAAGGGACTCTAAATAAAGCATTTTAGACAACTGAAAGCAAACACTTTTCTCCAAAAATGGAAACTTCTAAAAACACACTCATCATTGTTCCATGCTGTAATGGAGCCATGTCCTGAGAAGCATGTGGAGTCATCTGCCCCAGTGCTCTGACCCCTAACTAATGTGTTTTTCTATTTGGGGACTCTCTCTCTCTCTCTCTCTCTCTCTCTCTCTCTCTCTCTCTCTCTCTCTCTCTCTCTCTGTGCCAGATACCACCTCTCAGTGGGTCATTCCCAGCTCTGCTTGCTATTTGGACTCTACAGAACTGAAGCTAACAGAGGAAAGCAAAAAAAGCCAACCTGTGAAAACAGTAACCTCTGTCTCTAGATTCCAGGGAAAGAGAGTGGGGTTAATGAGGTTGCTTTATTATTTATTTCCTAAGTTTTATCTTTCATCACTGCCTCTCTTCTCTTCAAAATACATACAAAAATACACACACACATACAAACACATACACACAAACCACACACTGTGCATACACACACACCATACACAACTAGACCTGCTTCTCCTAGTGCCACTTTACCTCCCAGCTCCTGGGAATGAACAGTGCCCCAACATGGACCACACACCACACATACACCACACACACACATATACACATATACACATAACCATACATACCACACACATATACCATAAACACACAACACACATAGACTTATATATATATACACCACATACACTACACACCATACACACATGCCATGTACACACCCCACAAATACACACCACAAATGCACTCCACACCACACACACACACACACACACACACACACACACACACACATACACACACCCCATATCATATCACACACTCGTTGAAGACCAAAGCCTCAATTCCCTGCCATTACTACAGGACCTTATATTTTATAAGACTTTCCTTTCCCAAAGGAAAGGAGTCCAAGGTAGCAAAGGAAAAGTCCCATAGAAAACCTGTGCTGTCTCTTTCAATATGAGGTTTTGGGTGCTCAGGTTGTTGAGAAAACTTGCCCAAAAGCCCACCTGTAAGGCCTCCAGGGGTAAACAAAGCTAAAAGTATGTGTTCTCAGATACAGATCTTAGTACCACTAACACACTTGGGGAGCATTTCTGGACTCCCTCCCCCTTAGCATACGGAATGATTGTGAACTCGAACAATTCCCTTCCCAGCCTCTGTCATCTTGGAGCCACCAAGACTAAGAAATTTGGCCTCTTCCTTTCAAAATCCGGACTCCGTGTTTTCACTCTCATCCCTCTAGCTCCCTCCTTTGGAGAAATCAACCCTTTCTTCCTTTATAAACAACTGTACCTTTAAAAAGTAAGTGTAGAGCTCTTAAAAAGACAGGGCTTTGAGGTGGCTCAGCATGTAAGAGCTCTTGATGCGGAAGCATGAGATCCTAAGTTTGGATCCCCACTACCCGTGTAAAACAGCTTAGCATGGACACGCACATGCCTGTATTCCCAGGGTTTTGGCCTGTAGAGACAGGAGGGTCACTGGGGCTTTCTGGTCACCAGCCTAGCTCCAGGTTCAATGGGAGGCCCTGTCTCAAGGGAAAAGTGTGAAGAGTGATAGAGGAGGACACTCAACATCCTCCTCTGGCTCCTGTGCGTGTACTAGTGAGCACACCCTCACACACACTTGTGCATACACCACACATACATATGAATATGCATATACAAATACGCCAGAAATTCCAAAAAATAGAATGTCTATGTCTATCTATATCTGTATCTATATCTCTCTAACTAATATAACACAATATAATATAAATCTGAGAGAATGCAATACCGGGATCAAGAACAAATGTTACTTATATCTCAATAAATCAAGCATGACTTTCAGAGACCGCTCAGCCATGTGCAGGTTCTTGTTGGTCACACGTGGCTGTAGAACAGCTTTGCACTGTTTTGTGTTCCACCACACAGAGCACATCCTGCCACAGTATCTCCTCAATGTTATGGTGATCTCTACCTGGCCCCTTGTGGCACCCACGCCACTGCGGTACTGAGTCGAGGGCGAGGGACTGCAGATTTAACTCATGCACACACACACACACACACACACACACACACACACACACACAATAACACAGCAGGTCCTTCGTGCTAAGAGAGTAGCAGCAGCAGCAGCGGTTTATTATTCTTCTCCTCAGAGTTCCAAAGTCTTCTTATAGGCAGCAAAACAGGAATCCTCCTCCCAGGTGAAATCCCTCAAGAGGTGATTGCACACAGGAGGAAAAGTCTTGAGGAAGAAGGGAGGGGTGCGTTCTCAGAGAAGTAAACATGACTAGCTAACCAAGATAAACACAGACATGGAGGCTGCTAGACACAGGACATGAAACAGCAGGACAGGCAGGCAGCCCAGTCGGGCCTGGTTCCTACAGCCCCTGTTCTTGGAGCCCATTCCTCATGCTGCGCAAGTCAGACTGTATAAGCTACTTGCTGAGTGAAACACCTTCAGTGCCCTCCCCCTGTTCCTCAGCAGGAATCCAGGCCCCCTGTGTCCCTGTGCCTGACTTTGCAGCACGTGATTCCTAGTCTGAGCAGCACCAGGTCATGCGCAGCATCCCAGCCTGTAGCGCCCCTGCCCACCCTTGCTTTCATTGCATGCCCACGTCTGTGCTATGCCTGGACTCTCCCTGCCACGGTCCTTCTCCTTCACTCCCATCCCCCTTCCTGTGCTTCCTGCTTCTACGCCTTTTTTAAAATTAATCAAACATTTGTTATTTTTCACATATACACTATATTATTACAGGTATATACAACAAACTACCTATAGCAAGAAGAACCATGACACAACCACAACTTATACAAATATTACATTCTTAGAGTTTTGGCCATCTGTACTCGACAGCCCTGAAGAAAACATCTTTCCTATCTTGGTGCATCAAAAACTCTGAATGTAGATCAATTTCCATCACATCTTGTCATTAGCAACTTAAAACATCTATCTAGACCTAAAATCATCTTAACCCCTAAACAACTAAGATTCATTGTAAAACAAAGCTACCTGGTCTTCAACCCCATCAGAGACCTTAGAAGGAATAAACTTGATTACTTGAGTATGACAGGAGTGCAGGTTAGTAGCTTTCCAAATGAGAAGATGACAGAGACAATTCTCTACCTGAATAGTCACTCAAAACTCTCTATAATGTTGGAGTATCTTCTTCAGCCTTCTGGCCCAATATATCTGACAGACATTTGTGCGGCAGGAACTATTGAGGACTTGCTTGCCCTGTCTTGGCAGAGTTTGCCTGTCAACTCCGCCTGCATCCAAGCTAGCCCTTTTTTAGGCAGAATTATGTCTATGCCCATGATCCTCTTTGAGGTAAGCTGGATGTTGCCAGGAGTTAACCTGTCTCATTGTCAGTGAGTCTTTAAAATAAAAGAAACATTTTTAAATGTCAAATGCTGCATGTCTCTGAGGTTTTTGAAGAACTTATCTATTTTACCTTATCTTTCTATAGAATCTTATCTATCTGCTGCACCTAAGATTTTGTGATAAAAGTAGGCTATTGCGGGGGGGGGGGGGGAGATTCCAAAATGGTGGCACCCATCACACACTGCATCTGGTTAGCAGGAAATCCAGGACTGCACAATGACCTAAAGACCAAACTGAGAACCACAAAACACTGGGTCTGCTGATTCTCAGATGAGAGGAATCCAAATTGTGTGGGGCACGGGTGGGTCCAACCCCTGGCCACTCAGCTAACCCACGGAAAAATCCCTGAGGACAGCACACATTAGCTGCCATCTTGGGAAAGAATGTGGGAAATCCCTGCAGCTTTGGGCCCATACTGCTGGCTACTGCTACCAGCATCCCGGACAGAAAAACTGTGGGATATACTTACAGCTCTGGGCTCTCAAACCCCCTGCTGCTCCCCCTGCATTCCCCCACCCACCCCCACCTCACCCCTACCCCACCGTCTGCTGCTTGCCAGATCTGGGATAGGGAGCGAACAGACTGAGCTTAGTTCCAGCACAGGACACAATCCACATTAGCTGCCTCCTGAGAAAAGAGTGAGAGGCACCCAAGTACGTTTGAACCCTGAGCTATCTCTGCCCCCCAGCTGCTTGCTGGCCTAGACTGGCTGGATAACGGAGCAGATATATATACCCCTGCCATATCAAGAGGGCCTGTGGAACTTCTGAGCAGCTTGTAGACCAGATCTCTTACAGCACCCCTAGATGCTTACCAGCTGGGAACATACCTTGGAGCTGGCAGAGCTGAATCCAGGTTCCGGCCATGGTTCACATTGGCTGCCATCCTATGAGCAACTTCAGACCTTGGTCTGTATACACACACACACCTGAAACATACCACTCAGAAATAGCTAAAACACAAGGCACCTGCTTGGGCCACAATTATTCATTAGCTACAATCCTGCTAACAGCTTCTGGCCCTGATCTCACCCTGCCCACCTACAGCCTATTGGCCAGATCCACCTAGGTCACAGAGCAGAGACTTGTGCAGGCCATACTCCGCATTAGCTGCTGTTTCCTGAAAAGCTTGGAGCTCTAAGCTCTTGGTTGGTCTTACCCAAATGGGGCACAAAGAACCATCTGGAACACAACAGATAGACAGAGCCCTGCCATCTCGAAAACTGTAAGATACCTGAACAACTTTGTGCTTAGAAATATATCATGTCATTCCTCCCCTGGCCAAACCAACTGGAATACAGTCATGGAACCCAGCTGAGCTGAGCTGTGTACATGCTCTAACATCCACTAACATCCTAAGGAGGCCTCTGGGGAGCCCTAGCAAACAACCTTTGCACTGGAGTTCTTTTCACTTGCTCCCAATCTGCCTGGCCAACCTGGGACATGGATAGCGACCTCATTGGAGGAACCCTTGGCCTGCTAACACCAGAGACAACCAGATGCCTAGAGGACAGTGTAAGAAGACTAGTAGCAACAAAGCTGAGAGCCGCATAACAACACAGGAAACCAGTGGTCCTAAGACAGCAAGCCCTGGAGATAGGAACACCCATGAAATGCAAGGAGAAGACTTTAAATCTGAGGTGATGAAAATGATAGAAGCTTTGAAATAGAAAAATAAATCACTCAAAGGAACACCGGAAAATACACTCAATCATATGAAGGAATTGAATAAATCCTATAAAGAATTATAGGATGAAATCAAACAGGAGGAAGAGAGTAATAAGACTATTCAAGACCTAAAGAGGAAATTAGAAAGAAAGCACAATCTGAGGCAATCTTAGAGTTGGAAAACATAGAGAAGAGAACAGAAACTACGGATACAAGCCACACAAACAGAATACAAGAAATGGAACAAAGAATCTCAAGTATGGAAGATACTATTGAAGTTACCGATACATCAGTCAAAGAAAACGTTAAAACTAAAAAGTTCCTAACACAAAACACCAAAGAAATCTGGAGCACTATAAAAAGACCAAATATAAGAATAATAAGGAAAACTTCCCCCTTCCGCAGCCGCCCCTCTCAGCCCGGGTCCTCACCCCTAGAAGACGGAGGCGGAACCGAGAAGAGGCGCCAGGACAGAAAAACCATGTCGGACTCCCTGGTGATGTGTGAAGTGGACCCAGAGCTAAAGGAAAACCTGAGGAAGTTCCGTTTCTGTAAAGAGACCAACAATGCTGCCATCATAACGAAAGTGGACCGAGACCGGCAGATGGTGATTCTGGAGGAAGAATTGCAGAACATTTCCCCAGAGGAACTGAAATCGAAGTTACCAGAGAGACAGCCCAGGTTCGTCGTCTACAGCTACAGATACGTGCATGGTGACGGCAGGGTGTCCTACCCCCTGTGCTTCATCTTCTCCAGCCCTGTGGGCTGCAAGCCTGAGCAGCAGATGATGTATGCAAGGAGTAAAAACAGGCTGGTGCAGATGGCGGAGCTTACCAAAGTGTTTGAAATCCGCACCACAGACGACCTCTCTGAGACCTGGCTTAAGGAAAAGTTAGCATTCTTTTGTTCACCTTTGAGCCGAGAGTTTGAAATCCTTGTGTCTGAAGACTCGAACTCTAAGATATGAACATTCAAGAACTAAATAAAGGTTTAGGGGAAAGAAAAAAAAAAGAGTAATAAGAATAGAAGATGGAGACAATCCAAGCTCCAATACCCAGAAAAAAATTTTCAGCAAAATCATAGAAGAAAACTTCCCCAACCTAAAGAAAGAAATGCCTATACAAGAAACCCACAGAACTCCAAACAGATTAGACCAGAAAAGAAAATCCTCCCACCACTTAATAATCAAAACAATGTACAAAACAAAGAAAGAAAAAGGTTAAGTCACATGTAAAGGCAAACCAATCAGAATTATACCTGACTTCTCAACAGAGACTATGCTAGAAGGGCCTGGACAGAAGTAATGCAGACATTAAGAGACCACAGATGCCACCCAGACTACTATACCCAGCAAAACTTTCAATCATCATAGATGAAGAAAACAAGATATTCCATGACAAAACCAAGTTTAATCAGTACCTAGCCACAAATCCAGCCCTACAGTAAGTACTAGAAGGAAAACTCCAACTCAAGAAGGCTAACTACACCCAGGAAAACATAGGAAATAAATAACTCCATATCCACAAGTCCAAAACACAGAAACACACACACACTACCACCACCAACATCAAAACAAAAAGAACGAGCAACCATTAGTCACTAATATCTCTTAACATCAATGACCTCAACTCCCCAGGAAAAAGATACAGGCTGACAGAATGGATGCAAAAACAGGATCCATCATTCTGCTGCACACAGGAAACACACCTCAGCAATAAAGATAAACATTACCTCAGAGTAAAGGGTTGGAAAACTGTATTCCAAAATTCCAAAATAATTGACCCAAGAAGCAAGCTGGAGTAACCATTCTAGTATCTGATAAAATAGACTTTCAACCAAAACTAATCAAAAAGAATAGGGAAGATCACTCCATCCTCATCAAGGGAAAAATACACCAAGATGATGTCTCAATTCTGAACATCTATGCCCCAAATGCTGGAGCACACACATTTGTAAAAGAAACGTTACTAAAACTTAAGCCACACATTGAACCCCACACATTAATAGTAGAAGACTTCAATACCTCTCTCTCCCCAATAGACAGATAATCAAGACAGAAACTAAATGGAGAAACAAATAAACTAATAGACATCATGAAACAAAAGGACCTAACTGATATCTACAGAACATTTCTCTCAAACACAAAGAGTACACCTTCTTTTCAGCACCTCACGGAACCTTCTCCAAAATTGACCACATACTTGACCAGAAAGCAAACATCAACAGATACAAGAAAATTGAAATAATCCCTTGCATCATATCAGACCACCATGCATTAAAGATGGAACTTAACAACAGAAGAAACAACCGAAAGCCTACAAACTCATGGAAACTGAACAACTCTCTATTCAATGACATCTGGGTAAGAGACAAAATAAAAAGAGAAATTTAAAACTTTCTAGAATTCAATGAAACAGAAGGCACAACATTCCCAAACCTATGGGACACAATGAAAGCAGTGCTAAGAGGAAAGCTCATAGCACTACGTGCCTTTATAAAGAAACAGGAGAGATCCCTTACTAGCAACTTAACATCACACCTGAAAGTTCTAGAACAAAAGGAAGCAGACACACCCAAGAGGAGTAGACAGCTGGAAATCATCAAACTTGGGGCTGAAACCAATAAATTGGAAACAAAGAAAGCAATTCAAAGAATCAATGAAACCAAGAGCTGGTTCTTTGAGAAAATCAACAAGATTGACAAACTTTTAGCCAAACTAACTAAAAGGCAGAGGGAGAGTATTCAAATCAACAAAATCAGAAATGAAAAGGGAGACATAATGACAGACACTGAGGAAATCCAAAGAATCATCAGGTCTTACTTCAAAAGCCTATATGCCACAAAATTTAAAAACCTAAATAAATGGACAATTTTCTTGATAGCTACCAACTACAAAAATTGAATCAAGATCAGGTAAACAAATCGAATAGTCCTATCACACCTGAGGAAATAGAGGCAGTCATCAAAAGTCTCCCAACAAAAAAATGCCCAGGACCAGACGGATTCAGTGCAGAATTCTACCAGACCTTCAGAGAAGAGCTAATACCAATTCTCTTCAAATTATTCTGTAAAATAGAAACAGAATGAACATTACCAAACTCATTCTGGGAGGCCACAGTCACCTTGATACCTAAACCACAGAAAGACTCAAAAAAAAAAAAGAGAATTTCAGACCAATTTCTCTTATGAACATTGATGTAAAAATACTCAACAAAATACTCGCAAACCAAATTCAAAACCACATAAAAACTGTCATTCCGCGTGACCAAGTAGGCTTCATCCCAGGCATGCAGGGGTGGTTCAATATATGGATATCCATCAATGTAATTCATCATATCAACAAACTGAAAGAAAAAAATCACATGATAATCTTAGATGCTGAAAAAGCAACAAACTCCAACACCCATTCATGTGAAAAGTCCTGGAGAGATCAGGAAAACAAGGCACAAACCTAAACATAATAAAGGCCATTTACAGCAAGCCTATAGCCAACATAAAACTAGATGGAGAGAAACTTAAGTCAATTCCACTGAAATCAGGGACAAGTCAAGGCTGTTCACCCTCTCTGTATCTCTTCCATAAAGGAGATCAAGGGGATACAAATTGGAAAAGAAGTCAAACTATCACTATTTGCAGATGATATGATAATATACATAAGTGAACCCAAAATTTCTATCAAGGAATTCCTACAGCTGATAAACACCTTCAGCAAAGTGGCTGGATACAAAATTAACTCAAAAAAAATCAGTATACAAATGACAAAGAGGCTGAGAAACAAGTTAGGGAAACAACACCTTTCACAATAGCCACAAATAATATAAAGTATCTTGGTGTAACTCTGACCAAGAAAGTGAAAGATTTGTATGAAAACCCTTCAAATCTCTGAAGAAATAAGTTGAAGAAAGTTTCAGAAGATGAGGCCTTATGAAACTGAAAAGCTTCTGTAAGGCAAAGGACACTGTCAACAGAACAGCCCTACATGCAACAAAGGGCTAATACCAAAATATATTTTAAAAAGTAAAGAAATTAAACACCACCAAACCAAATAATCCAATTTAAAAAATGGGTACAGAACTAAACAGAGAATTTTCTACTGAGGAATATCGAATGGCCGAGAAACACTTAAAGAAATGCTCACCATCCCTAGTTATCATGAAAATGCAACTCAAAATGACTCTGAGTCTTACACCTATCAGAATGGCTAAGATCAAAAACTCAGGTGACAGTACATTCTGGGGAGGATGTGGAGAAAGGGGAACACTCCTCCATTGCTGGTGGGAGTGCAAACTTGTACAACCACTTTAGAAATCAATCTGGCACTTTCTCAGGAAATTGAGGATAACTCTAGCTCAGCACCCAGCTATACCACTTCTTGGAATATACCCAAATGATGTCCACATCATTTGCTCAACAATGTTTACAACAACTTTATTTGTAATAGCCAGAATCTGAAAACAACCTAGATGTCCCTCAACCGAAGAATGGATAAAGAAACTATAGCACATCTACACAATGGAATACTATTCAGCTATTAAAAGCAAGGAAATCTTGAAATTTGCAGGCAAATGGATGGAACTGGAAAAGATCTTCCTGAGTGAGGCAACCAAGACCCAAAAAGACACGCATGGTATATACTCACTCACAATCAGGCATTAGCCACATAATACGGGATAACTACACTACAAAACAGAGTCAGAAACATCAACCAAGGAACATGTATGATGTGGACCTAGACCCACTGCTTGGATGTAGTAGCACAGTCTCCTTGTGGATCCCACATCTGGGGAGTAGGGACTACTTCAGACACGCACTCTGGCCACTGAACTTAGATCACTTCCCCCTGGCAAGTCAGCTATAACAGGCTACAGAGGACGAGGTTACAGCTAATAAAGATGAGACTTGATAGGCTGAGGTCAGATATTAGGGGAAGAGGGCTCCCCTGTCTGCGTACTAAGGGAGGGAGGGAGGGAGGAGGGGGAGGGAATGAGGGAGGGGGCTACAGGGGATGATGGAGGGAGGGAAGAAGGGAGGATGGAGAGGGAATGAGGGAGGGGGCTACAATCAGGATGTGAAGAATTTAAACTGCAGAACAAGCAGGTAACTTATATTGCTAATCCCACCATATGGGACTAGCTCTGAGACTGGTTGAAACATGAATGTCTAGGCATAGACAATGATTCTTGACTGTAGAACTTCTATGAATTACTATTAGATGCCATTCGTCGTATGGCATGAATGAAGATTTACAGAGGTCTTCTTTTCCTGCTCATACAAAGAGCAGAAAACCAGCCTTAATTGTTCTGTTCATCACACATACCTTATACACTTATAATTTTTGGACTGTATAATGCTTGTGAGAAATTATATGCTACCTGATCCCCCTTAAAGGAAATGGGGCACCATTCTCCTAAGGCTTCTTCCAGCTGATTTTGGACAAATAATACCTAACAAGGGGCCAAATAAAATTCGAGAAATGGCTAAACAAGCTAGGAATCATATTTGTGGTCCAGTTTCTTAATGTTGAGGAATTCCACATTTAATTAGAGTCCTGTGTAGGACAGTCTGAAATGCTGGACTAATTGGGATTGGAAGCTTTCTTTAAAAGTGTCCTGGGAGCTGTGTTGTTCTGATGAGGAGCAGCAATTGAAGTACTTGGTGCTGGAACATGAAGGATACAGAGTGTCAGTGTCCAGCATGCTGAGAGGAATGTATCCTGTCAGGTCTGATCCAATGTCAGAGTCCGGTTCTTTTGTTCTGAAAGCATATAAAATCAGTATCTCCTGGACAGATCTGAGCCAAGGAGAATATCCAGATTTAGCGGATAGATATTCCCTCATAAATGACCCACTTAAACTCAGGTACCTGTCTAAAGATCTGTAATTGGGCTTCTGTTAATTGATACATTTAAAAAGTTTATTATTACCAAATTCATTGAGCACCTATTATGTACCAGCCATTGTGAACAATTAAACCCATAGATTTTTAAGTTCTTGCTTTCAAAGGGATTATAACCTTCATATTTTTATAGAGATTAAAAATAACATCATTTATAACAGTGTGTGCCTAACAGGAAGCACATGAAAAAGTTCTTTTTCCTTTTCCTGTCTTAAAATGTTTCATTATCAGCCTGCCTCAGGTTCCCCAGCCACAGGGGTCCTAGACTTTGCTTAGCTACTTTTCTCTGCCCAAAAAGACTGAGGAAAATCAAACAGTGGAGGGTGTTTCAAAAGAACCGTATTTTTAGACTGTAGAAGTCAAAAGGAAAACTACAGAAAAAGAGAGGAAAGGTTTCCGGTTTCTTCTCTTTCTCCTTTGGGGAAAACATGTCATGTAAATGCTTGAGAGATTTCTAGAACAAGTTTTCTAACTGGATGTGATGATGCACCTGTAATTCCAGAAGGGTGAGGCAGGAGGATGGCAAATTGGTGGGCAGACTAGGCAGCATGGTAAGACCTGATCTCAAAATCAACATGAAACAAATTTATTTCCACATCAGTGATTGTGTGACTCTGCCCTTTAAGGGACAGGTGGGGGCCTGTGGAGACATTTTGGGCTTTGACAACTTGAGGGGGGGGTCTGTATCTACCGTATCCATTAGAGGAAGGGTGCCATGGAAATACTAAACAGCCTACAGCCAACAAAAAACTGACAGGACAGAACAATTATAAGCATAGATTAAAAAAGCAAAAAACAGAAAAAGACAGTAGGTGACCCGAAGCCCATCCAGCCTCAGTGCAAGCAGAGTATGGGCAGAAGATCTGCCCTGTGTCCCAAATTAGTATGAACTCTGGCTACACCCCCAAATGCCATGATGATTCTTGACCATCACAAGCTTGACCCTGGGTGCCTCTGACTCATGCATCAGGACAAAGCTGGTCCTGTGACAGAGGCCAGAACAAGGCTCGTAAAAGGATTTTAATGCTATAATTAGTTTTGAAATTCTCTGCCCTCCTCTCCCATCCCTGTTCCCAGCTCCCTTTAAAAACATAAGATGATATAAACAAGAGCAGTTTCCAAATACCCGTTATTTTTATCACTGGTTTTCCCCTTTTGCCCTTTACTTTTGATGAGATTAAACATATTACAGTGGAGGAAGAATCATCAAAGAGCGCAGCTAAGGACAGGAGGAGCTCTGGTGCTCGGCAAAGCCTACTTCCTGCGGACTGTGCACAGGCAAACTCCTCAGATACACCCGGAGCACAGACGCGCTCCTCGCTCTCTGCATTTCTAGGTTCTTTATTTATTTATACCCAGAAGTATATGTTTGAAGTGAGTCTTTCCCATTCTCTATTGTTCTTTTGTTCTGGGCGAAGGTTTTTTTTTTTTCTTCTGTATATAACACAGGTTCTGCTACCCTGAGGCCCCCAATTATATTGCTCATAAGATATGAAATTGTCACATATTCCTTGAGATCTTTATTCTGCATAACGCTGCTAAAGATTATAGTAAAAATAGAGAAGTTGAGGAAAAGAAAATTCTTCTTTCAAGGTAAATGGATATGCAAGCTGGAATATGCAGAAAGTTTAACTGTGTTCTGTAAAACTGGAGAATAACCTAGATTTGCGACTGAACCTCCTTGCCTGTCCAGCAGCCTCCCCTATAGCCTGCCCCCAAGTCCTGTTATAATGATATGGAAGGGTGGGGGTGTGAGCTTGTCTGAGTATGTGAATATGTATATATGTGAGTGTGTATGTGTGTGCGTGGGTGACAACGCTGACAAAAACAAAACAGGCATTTTCATCATTTGGTTGTGTGTTTCGTCTCTTTGCATTGGAAGGCAGGATGCAAGTGCTAGCAGACCTCTCCAGTCCCACCTCTTGTTTCTCCTGGATCGGAAACCCTTTCTCTATCTGTTTACCTGGGAGAACTCCTGTTCGTTTTCACAGCCTTGCTGGCACAACATCTCTAGAAACTTCCTTCCATTCAACTATGCCCTGCCTTAAACACACCTGCATTACACACCTGAATCACTCTCTAACATCTTAGCAGGTGCTGTTATTTACTCTCACATCCACCTGGAATTGAGGGAGCAATTCCTACACACAGCTACACTTTAGTTTTCCAAGTGTCTGCAGCCTCAGGGCTTTCTCTGACCACGGGACCCATTATCTGCACAGGATGCCGATGCATTGCAAATAACCCTTAGCTCACAATAGGCAGGAGCCTGCTGATGTTGCAAAGGTTATCTCTGCACCATGCCCCAGAAGATTCACAGCACGGATACACTTTTTCATAATGCAAGACTGGCTTTTCGTTCTCGGGCTTACTCTCTCAACATGCTTTCTTGGATTCTCTCCCAGTTACCAAGTGGCATACAAATTGCTGTTGCAGGGTCTACTTCAGGGGAAGAATGTCTTGAGGAAGCCTTCGTTGTCACCCACTTGCCCTCTCCTGCGTGCGCTTCCGTGTCCAGGACCGCCCCTTGGATGGCAGCCACCGCTTGTTATTTTTATTTATCCCCGGTGTCTAAAACACAGAGGCCCGTCTGGAAATGCTTATGGAAGTGAACTGAGGGGGAAAGTAAAGAAGCTTCAGGGGTCATCTGCAGAAGGGGTGAACTAGTGGGTGTAGGAATGAAGGGGAAAGGAACTAACTAGTCAGAGAAATTGCGTTGTGAAGAAAACTCAGGTTAGTTAAAGGTAAGAGGTTCCAGCATCAGCAGAAACCGTAAAGCGCTCCTGCAGAAGAGGGGTGACCCAAAGATGGCAAGATGGATGACAAGTGAGACAGTAGCTGTGCTGGTGTTCAAGTGACAGGAGAGGAGTCCGGCAGGGTAGAACGGGATAGAAGGCTGTCTTGGCTGTGTTTGAGAACAAAGTTCCTTGGGTGGGGGTGGGGGTGGGAGTGGGGGATGAGGGGGTTGAGGGGGTAGTGAGCTCTAGACTGATGTGTTTCATGCATTAAGTTTTAGCCTTCTGAGAGCCTGTCAGGTACCTGAAAATAGTTCTTATTCATCAATCATCGCTGACATGGTGACAAGACGGTGCCAGCCTGACTACATTTGCAATCAGCAAGGACAACACCTCTTGACAGAATTTCCAGAGATATTTAATTGAAAAATGAAGATTCACTCTAAATATGGGTGGTGCCATCCCGTGGGCTGGGGCCCTGAACTGAAACAGCAAGAGAAAGTGAACTAGGGGCGCCACCCATTTCTCTCCGCTTCTTAGCCGCGGGTGCGATGATGTTTCAAGCCTTCTCAAGCTCTGAGTGCCTTGCCGCCCTCACAATGGCGGAGTGCTCATTGTTCAATCTGGAAGCCAAACAAGCCGGTCCTTCCGTGGGTTGCTTTTCTCGGGTATTTTGTTACAATGATGAGAAGGAAAAAAAAACAAAAACAAAAAAACAAAAAACTAATGCACGTGGCCGCTTGCTCTCTAGTGAGCATGTGCAAGGCTGGGGAGATGCGAAGGAAACTGTGTTCTGAGGCAGCGTGCCGCTGCGAGCAGGTGGAGCGCCAGGCAGCGCTAGCAGCCCAGCCTGGGCCACTTATGGGCACTGCGTTGTGACGCCTCTGTGCTATACTGTCGCCAGTTTTTCTTTATTCCCTTTATTTACCATAGTTTAATCTGAATAAGTGTCTTGGCTGGTGGGATTGCTGAGGCAAGACAGAGTATTTAATTCAACTGATGTTTGTTGGCCATCTAAACAGTAGGCCCTGTGCTCTGGCCTAACCTGACATGAATAAAAATAAATCCACATCCTCAGAGAACTTTCAGCTTTGCAGGATGTATTTTCAGTCATGCTAAATATATTCTCTATATTTTAGCACATTTCCAGGAGAGTACAGAGAAGAACCCTATTCATTCTAGAGAGAAAGAAGACAGGGTAGGGTCAGCTTTGAGAAGAGCTAAGGTGTGGCCACCTTCTGATTCAAAACGGAAATTCCGAGAGGCGGGAATCCAGATGTCACTCATTTGTCCATCTGCCTACATCCTCTGACAGATGATACTGAATTCCTATTGAGTGCCAGGCCCTGAGACAATGACAGAGGGTAAGATGATGATCCTGCCTGTTAGGGAACGCAAAACCAGAAGCTGCCCCTCTGCCGTCTTCTCTTGATTTACTAGCAGTGGACATGAGGCATGAGTGAGTGGTGGATAGCCTGACGCTCGCCTCGTAGAATTTCTGCATTGCTTCGGAGGGTGGCCATCACTTTAGCTCTCCTCTAAAGAAGATGGAACCAACTGGCTCACTCAGTTATAGAGGTTACAGGGCCTGAAATTTGCACATTTTAGGCTGGAGGTACAGAGTCCAGTCCAAGGCATGAGAGCTAGAGGCACTGACAGCAGAAAATGATTTTGTTCTAGCTCAAGGAGCGAGGTAGAAAGCTTGCTTCTGTCTATGCTATTTATATTCTCAAGAAATTGGGTGTGCTCTGCCCCCAAATATGGGGGCCATGCATCTTCTTTACTCGGTCTGTTAATCCAAGCCCTAGCATCTTCCAGATGCACCATCATAGATACACCTTGGATAGCACAGAGTGGCTGTGGTCCACTCTGAGAATGCTGAAGTCCAGACAAGCTGCACAGAAAGTTAATCATCACACATAGCAAGTATTATATACACTTGGTATTAATCTTACTTTCTATTGTGATGATTAGGTTAAGTAATATACATAAAATTATTGATAAAATGCTGGTCCATGCACATTAGTCAATAGATAACATTTATTATCAGTTCTATTAATTTGATATCAATATTGAGATCATAACCTTGGGTTATAAAAACCAAAGGCCAGAGAAGGGGATCACATGAGTAATGCTGTGGTGAATATAAACTTTAGTAAGAAAAGTTTCGGAGAGAGAAGAGGCTCTCTTTTCATTGAGTCAGGATAACTGAAGGTAAGGAAGCCAGTCACCTTGCTTTGAAATATGAGCAGATTCAGAAAAATGAGTGTATGTTGAGAATCATTTCATAAACTTCAAACTCGTGTATATAAGTATACTAACAACTTTTTTAAAGTATTGTTTAATTTCACAGATAAATATATTGGATTTTGGTGTATTATAGATACCAAATAGATATCAAATCCATTCCCTGCTCCACCCACCCACCCACACACACACACACATCACCTTCCCTTCCCAACTTCAAGTTGCTCTTTCTTTTTTTAAAATTAATTTATTTTTCATATATACACAGTGTTTTTGCACACATGCACACCAGAAGAGGGCACCAGATCTCATTACAGATGGTTGTGAGCCACCATGTGGTTGCTGGGAATTGAACTCAGGACCTTTCGAAGAGCAGACAGTGCTCTTAACCTCTGAGGCATCTCTCCAGCTCCCTCAAGTGCTCTTTCTTAAACCAACTGAATCCACTCAGTGTTGCCGGTAAGTGCAGGGGAGTGAGGCCATCCACTGGAGGATGGGCATATATGCATCTGACGGAAACTGACTCTTTTCCACCAGCTGCTTACAGATCTTCAGCCAGGAGTTGGACTTACTCTTCTACCCTGTGCTGGGATTCTGGCTTGCTTGACTGTGTGCACACCGTCAGCTGCTGGGAGTTCACGTGTGCCATGTCCCTATTGTGACCAGAAAGCAGCTTCGCAATAGTTCTCCGCTACTTCTGACTCGTAACAGCCTTTTGGCCCCCTCTTCCATGATGACCTATGAGCCTTGCATGGAGGGGACATGATATCGCGGGGGTGGGGGTGGGGGGAAGGGTGGGGGCATGGGGGGAAGGGTGGGGGTAGGGGAAGGGCAGGAGGGTGGAGGGAGGGCGGGGGCAGGGAATGTCCCATTCAGAATCCCACAAGCTCCTTCTCTCTACACTTTGTGAGTCTCTATATTAATGGCCATCTACTGCTTTAAAAAAAAAAAGGCGTCCCTGATAAGGGTTGAGAATTGCACTGACTTATGGATATAAAGATACCTTTTTAAAGTGCAGTTTAATACTATGTCTATTGAGCTGAATACTGGTGTTAAGCTTTCCCCTAGAGCCTATGACCCATCCCACCAGGGGTTCTTGGACCAGATAGCAGTACCAGGCATGATTTCCATCTTGTAGAGGCAGATTGCATTATCTGTAGAAATATTTGAAAAGGTCCTTTGTTACATTAGACATTTCAGAGCCCTTTGGGGGTCAATGAAACATCAATTGCTTTATTTTCTACTTTTACCTTAGCACAGATGCATGTTCACCCTAAAAAGCTTACTAAATATAAAACATGAAGTATTTGAACTCTCTGGCAAAGCTCAGGGGCTCTCTGACAGAAGTTCTGCATCTGGCCTTGGGAACAACTACCATGCTGGGAAATCCCAGCCCCTCCTAAGTGTTTCAAGGTCTGTGACCCAGGGTCTGGGTCATTCCTAACCAGGGGCCTCATAAAGCAATGAACCAGAGGAAGCCCTGTGGTCCCGGCACAGAGCATGTAAACACACAGGATGTGAGCTTCTCTTCCACTGAGTCAGAACAGCTGCAGTTTTACAGGAGAATGCTTAGAGCTATAATGGGATGAACTGGTAGATATTCCCCACAGGACCAATGGGCCAGTGAGTTCACCATCAAGATGGTCTCTTCAACTCCATGAACTTCCCTGGAGGGAAACAAAGGAAAAAGCAGTACTTGTACAGGCCTGGAAGGTTATTTTTCTTTTCTACTTTCTCTGGTTACTCATAATTACTCCCAAATCAACTCAAGAACAACACGGTGGCCATCATGCTGTGTTTACTCAAGCAAAGGCTGGTGTCCTTAAGAACCTTGCTTGCCAATACTCTGATATTTTGAGAGATGGCTCCAAACTGGTCCCGGGAAAGATCTTTTTTCTTTTCCAAAACACTGGAATTCATCATTTAGACACAAGAGCAGACATTGTTTCTGTCATCCAGTGCACAACACAGTGATCCGGAAAGGAGAAAGGTTGACTTCCACTGTGTGAGGTTGAAGAAGAAGTCAGTATTGCATGAATCTGTTGCAACACACATTGAATAGATGAGACATTTCAAAACTACATCACGTTTTTGAACCCTCCACTTGTCCGTGCAATTTCAATGTTCTTGATTCTTAACAATAACTTGACGGAGAAATCAGGTGTGTATAAGCACTTCTCGTTTTCTTGCCTTTTATTTACATCTTGAGAATTGTGTTTTTGAGCTACAAGAAATGGAGAAAAGATAATCTGTGGTCAGAACAGGACATTGGGAAGACTGAATCAGTGTTCAAGCCCCAAGCCTGTGCCCTGTACCTTCCTTCCTGTTTCAAGCAGATCCACTGGCACACAGAAGCCTGGTGACCACATACATGGTTTTCTCTGTGGCTAGACCATATGTGAATAGTTGTCCCTGGAGAGATTTCTCTGCATTTTATTTCCTCTATGACTTATGGACTGACTTCTCAAGGTGACTTAGAGGTTTCAGGAAAATGCAAGCCTGTAATTTAGTTAAGACACTGAATATGTCAAACAAAACAGAACTAGCAATAAAAGATAGAAGGAAAGTGTAGCATGCTGTTGGCAAGTGTGTAGAAATCAGGTACTGGGCTTTATTGTGGGGATTCTGGGCAAGTATAATCCAGTTAATGGTACCATGTTCTGTGTCCAAGTCTATTGTCCTTCACCATGTAATTTTGGATAAGTCACTTAAACAAAAACATCTTGGACTGGACAGCGTATGGTTTTTGGAGTCAGATTTGAGTTTAAATCCTGGCTCTGATACTTACAAGGAAATCAACCTTGAGCACATTAATTAATCTGTCTGAATCAGTTTCCTCATCGGTCCAATGGAGAAAAGAGCCCCTTACCTCATAAGGTTTAATGAAGTGCGGATGAGGTGGCACGTGTGAAATGTCTCTACTTCCTCTTGGCTTCTTTCTCCAGCTTTAATTAATTATCCCAGCCACCAATTGTCTAATAGCCTGTGGGGAAGATTAGCTATTGCCTAGAAACCAGTTTGAGTGAGTAAAATAAATTAGTTCATAACAGAACTGTTTTTACTATACCGTGTGCAGCGCACATGCCCGGGGGCCTGAAAAGTGGGTGGGATTCTGTGTGTTTTGTGAAATGCATTTGTGTGTGTGTGGTGCAGGGGCAGAGACAAGTCAGATGTGTGTCCAAGTGATGTTTGCAGCATCTGCTTTCAGTTACCAGGGGGAAATCTTCTCCTTTCTAAGGGTTCCTGATGCTAAGTGAGTCCAAATATACACACACAGTAACCTCAGCGGCTGTGTCAGAAAATATGTTATCAAGGTAAAATCTCCTATTTATGAACCAAAGAAATAGTGTGTGTGTCGGGGGGTGTGCTCGCATGTGTGTGCGTGGGGGGGGGAGGTGCGCTCACACTTGCATGTGCCTGTGTGCATGCATGTGCATGCTCACATTTGGCAAAAGGAGGAAAAATACAGCATATTTCACAAACGTTTTAAAATCAGATGAGCTTTTTAAAAGCTACCTGTTTACAAACACAACTGCAGATATGTTAAGGTTTTTGGAAGTGGAGTCCAAGAAATATGGCAGAACGTTACTCTCTTGTTATAAAGGAGCAAAACTACCACAATTTTTCTACCTCTAAAAAATAATATCTCAAAGGACTTGTCTCCAAGCATAGATCATACAGTAATAGAAACCTTTAGGATGAAAGTGGGCCCTTTTGTTCCAAGATTAAATGTG
>OU015748.1:65026170-65039533 GCA_907169655.1 Acomys percivali | reverse complement strand
CCATCCCCGGGGACCATGCCAGGACAGTCCCCATCCCTGGGGACCATGCCAGGACAGTCTTCACAGTGTCTTTTCAAAGTAAAGTTTCAACAGTCTTATTCGTACCACAATCACCCTTCCTGAAAACTAACAAAGTGTTAGTTTCAAGGTTACACTTTGTAGATCCAAAGCACTTTTGGCTACCGGAATTCACATAGGCTTCACAATGGAAGGTAAAACACTTTTTGGGGGATTGTTGTTATCTTTTTAAAGAATGGACCAGATTTTAGAGAGAATCTAAAATCTCAGCATCTCACAAATTATTAAAATTCTTACTTGTTTTACTTCTGAGTCATTTTAATGAACTGAAATGGATGCTCTGGAAAGTTTGGGAACTTTGGTATTAAGTTTAACTTCTTTCTGTTGTGGAAAAAAAGATGCACACCAAACTTACAGGACATCTCGGCGTGTTTCCTTTCTCAACTTACTGTTTCAAAATCAAAATAACACAAGTAAATGTCCTTCTCCATATTCAGAATAAGTATCTCTCTGGCTGTCAACACCTTAGCTTACATGCCAAGCACCAGTAAGGCATTTCCTGATTGAAATTTCAGAGTCAAATGGCTCCACTCAGAAGTAGAGATTCTGAGCAGAGCTCGGAAGCTGGCCTCAACCTTGTGTTCCTCAGTATGTGGAGCTAAGGACTATATATCTTATTTTAGAATTTGCTCTTCCTGTTTTCACAAACGTCAATGCTAACAGGGCATTCTGTCACACGCTGTAATCCCAGCACTGGGAGGGGGAATCCAGAAGCTCAAGAGCGCCTTTGGCTGCTCAGTAAGTTTGAGCCTAACCTGGGCTATGCGAAACCATGTCTCTAAGCAAAAAAATAAATCGGAGGAGACTGGAGAGATGCAGTCAAATGCGCATGCTGTGCTTGTGGAGGACCCGTCTTGGGTGGCTCACAACCATCTGTAACTCCAGCTCTAGGGGATCCAATGCCTGTGACCTCCATGGGCACCTATTCTCATGTGTACAAACACACACACACACACACACACACACACACACACACACTTAGTTAATAAAAGCAAATCTTGAAAATGAAAAGAGCTTTGGTGCTGAGATTTATTGAGAGAGTGATAAATTGCATGTCATTAAAGAAACCTCTATAAAGAATAGAATTGAGGTTTCAACCTCAATGGAAGAATAGAATTTATAATCATCTGGAGATCATAACTATTAGGCCACTATATTATTTTCATTAACTGGGAGGTTCTGAGAACTCAGGAGTAATTGCATAGAATATAGTGACATCTGGTGGCATTGATTAAGCAAATACAAATTAATAGGTAACATTGTGATTAAAATTATTGATTGAATTGTCTTAAATAACTCTTGGAGCTCTGCTAAACTCCTTTTAAAAGGTTTTGATTTTCCTATTATAATATTTGTCATCTGACCTAATCTATGCATTTAAGTACTTAGTAAATAGTTACATTTTAAATTAAGATTAATTAATCCTAGGTTAATAATGATAAGTGTGACTTTTAATAATAACATTTAAATGATAATTTTTTGTTTTGTGTTGTTTAAAAATATACCACTGTAACTGGGCATGGTGGCTTATGCCTTTAATCTCAGCATTTGAGACAGAAACAGGCAGATCTCTGTGAGTTTGAGGCCAACCTGGTCTATGTAGTGAGTTCCAGGACAGCCAGGTTATATAGAAAGAGTCTGTCTTCAAAACAAAACAACAAAGACTTTAAACAAAAAAAATGCATGTGAGTTTCCTAGTTTCCTGAATAGAAGCCTAGTATGGAGGTCTGCCCACAGTAACAATGGGGTGTGGTATATACACTTTCATACTACTAAATTTTTTGACTTTTCAAAAAAGGGCATCTAACCAAATCTAGGAGAGAGTCACCCTGTCTCTCTCTCCATAGCTGTCATCTATCTGGAGAAGTAAAACAGTTTCCACCCTGCTTTTCAAAGTGAGAAACAAAGACAAATTTTGCCTTGTCCAAAGTCAGTGTCAACCCCGTGAATAGAACCTAGGAGCTACTAACCCTTGCTTCTCGCCACCTTTTGATGTGTGTTTCCGTTTAAGATGAATGACATGTAGTCAGCTGTCATGGTTTTAAAAGGATCTCTCTGCAGGGGCTGGCTTTTGCATCAAGTTCTGAAAGAAAATTATGTTTAAATTTTGTTTCCTCTCATCTTTTCCTGGTTTTGATTACTTTTTAAGAGTAGTTGATGGTCTCATGACACGATCCTTTTATTTTTGTATTTTGTGTCTTGTGTTTTGAATTTTATGTGAAATTGTAGGTTTGATCTTTGACCTCTGTTTACTATAATACTGATTTGCCACTAATTTGATAGCAAGCCATAGGGATCTACTGTAAACACGCTGCTCACTTTACACAGCTCTGTTTTACTCTTAAGTAAAGAAATGTGTGTGTGGAATATAATTGAGAGACTTGCAGAAGTAACAAAAACCACATAAACTTTCCAACTTCCCAGGTAGCAGTCCGATTACTATAATCCCTTTTTGTGATGTAAGAACCTATTGAGAGGAAGTCAGCAATGTAAATAGGTAGAATCTAGCATTTAGTTTTAGTGTGGTCAACGTGTTCACCCTGAAATGTGGAAGTAAAGCATGGACCACACAGCTCTGCCTAAGCTGGCTAAGCTACGAACCCGGAGTCCCTGGTCACGGGTGTGCCCAGTGTGACTCAGTGGCACAGCACAGGAAAGTGCTCACACGAGAGTGGCTAACCTTGGCATCGGCAGCTGAGAGGAGCTGAAAGGATATGCCTACGATTTTTCTTTCCCAGTTATCAGACTTTCCAAAGGAGACCGTGCTTAGCTCCCAACCCTGTAGACAACAGATTGTGAGGAGATGCTCCACTACAGGGTTTTCCTCCTCATGGCTGTACCTGAGGGTGCAGGGCAGGAAGAGATGGAGTAGCAATGGCCTCAAGAAGATGAAATGTGGCCAGGAAAATACTGGGGGACAAAAGCACTATCATTCTCTTTCTCCGTGCTGTGTAAGCTGCCGGTCAGTTGCCGGCTGAGGAGTAAAATGGGCAAAAGGATTGCCCATCGATCAGCACAGATTCCAGTCTTCACTTCTTGTGGACTTGTTTCCGACACGCCCAGTTTTATTGGTCATCCTATGACTCTGAGCGTCAGATAAAAACGGAGTCCTTGGAACACTTTGAGTCAACTGAAATAGACATGCTATCCAAAAGATGTTTGTCATGTTCAACCTGGTCCACCTTTTCTGTTTTATCTTATTTCCCTCCCTTCTTTTTCATCCCATTTCTCCTAATCATATACAAAGATGGCGTGAAAATGAAATTATCTGTTTATCCCAAAAACATTTACCAAATCTCCTTCTTCTTTATGCACAACCAAGATATTAGGGAAGAGAGAAAAACATACGGTACACAGGCATCCCGTACAAGAGATGCTCTCTGCTGGAGCTGCAGAATACGTAAGAGTGTGTGGTTGTTAAAGGAGCTCACTCTTGTATCAGTATAAATACCCATATGTTGAGTGATGTCACAAAGCCACCAGAAGTAATTCTTAACACCATAAATCACCTTAATACTCAAACACAAACAAGACAAAACCATGCAGAATTCTAAGAGCTATATCAACAGCATCTGCAGACGTAGAAAAGGAGCACTGAGGGTGGGAATTCAGCACCATTTGCTAACAGAGACCAAACTAGAACTTGGAAGCTGCCGCTGAGCTGGAAAAGTGGGAGATGTGTTTGTGGAAGAAAGCTAACCTGAAGGAAACACTTCATGAACACTTTCGGATGCTTCAAGGGACATGAAGTTCAGCCCTGACCCAGCCGAGCATGCTGCCTACTTTTAGCAAGTCCATTCATCTATCACTGTGTGCATCTGGGACTGGGGATTCTAACAGCTCCCCAGCTTCTATTAGGGGTGCTGCACTGACCGAATGAGGCAATGCACATGGAAAATGCTAAGGACACCAGCATAAGGGACAGATTAGAGCACACCAGAAATTCCATCCCGGGTTTGACTTTAATTCCTTAAGTAATAAGAAGTCGTTGAAGATCTTTGAAGAGGAGAGTGAATGACATGATGAACAAGGTGTAAGGAATTTAATTCTCTTCTCCAGCCCCCTGCCATCGCCTGGCAATCAGTCTCTCTTCTCTGCTGACAATTCTCTGTGATGTCAATTCAACATCTCCTGCAGGCTCTGGGAGGAAAATCCATCCCAGCTTGGGAAGGGCCTTGTGTGCCTTGAAGTCCTCGTGCTATGTAAATCAAAGGCCACTACAGCTTGCTCCCTCCATTCGCTGGGGTGTATCTATTGTTTGGAACTCATTCCACATTTATCCATGTTTCAAGATGCTTCATATTGTGTATGGTGCATCCTTGTACTGTACCACCAGAAAGCATCCTTGTTTTATGATGTGCTGTGTCGGGCTAGACAGACTTAAAGCTCATTAGGCCACTCCCTGCTCATGGCTCTCCCTTGCTGAATTCAAAACACTTCTAAGCCCCGAAGAAAATCTTGATATTATCCCCCTTTTGAGATGAATATGTTTCTAAGTATGTTTACTCTGTTTTACATTTGAATGTCACTGAATCACTGAGTTACTAAGTTTCTATGGCACCTATTATGCAGCTGAGTTTAGCGATGACTCATCCTACTGCATTGAGTTGAAACACCAGTAAATCTCTACAGCTCTTCTTACAATATTTTCCAGGGACCTGTATTGGTCTCGCTGATAAAGCCCTTGTCTGGGAAGTGGGAGGCAAGACCCCTGGGTTCCATCCTCAGCTCTGAAAAGTAAAAGAAAGAAAGAAAGAAAGAAAGAAAGAAAGAAAGAAAGAAAGAAAGAAAGAATCATATTTTCCAATTTAGCTGTTTTTTTCTTTATTTAAGACAATTGCGAGATTTAAAGAGACTTACAGTTAATACCTAAAGTCCTTCCAAACGTCCTTAGTATTTTCTTTGTTTTGTTTTCTGGGAAAAGGTATCTCTAGTTGGATCAGGCTGGCCTTAAACCACAACTTTTCTCCTTCAGCCTCCCAAGTACAAGGACTGTAGATGTGTCACTACAGTCCACCCTGTTAGAACTTGTGACCTTTAGTTCCTAGTTGTCTGAAGTAAGTGAGTGAATGAGCAAGCCAATGAACGAGTGAGCCAATGAGTGAATTTAATGGCTCTGGGAAAGTGTTGTCTCTCTGTTATGTGTAGTTCAGTAGTCAAGAAAGTGTTCCTATATTATGAAGTAATGAACATGTTCAAGACACTGCCATACTTTCTTCATCTCAACAATTTGACTCTGATGTTACAGCGTGACGACAGCCATATAGAGAATAAAAATGACAGGCATAACTAAACTCCAAGAAAACATTGTACAAATTAGGCAGTGCTTCAGAGGACTAGGGCCATGGGCTGGACCAGTCAGATTGTTCTCAAACATCGATACACTCCAGGATTGCTTGAGTTACATGTAACCAAAACAAAACAAACAAAACAGAACAAAACAAACCTTAGTTCCTGTTTCAGAGGGCTTGGGTAAGATTGCAGTTCCCCAATTACTTCTTATGCAAATATAACTTGAGATCTTCTGTTCTTCCCCCACCCCAATAAAATGCAACTCCAATGTCCTATGTCTACTGTTGAATTTTTGATACGACATTAATAAAAAGGCATATTTATACAAGAGACTCAAAGTTCCATCAAAGAGGATTAGCACATATTAAATGGAAGAAAATAGTTTCTCTTTTCTAGAAAATTGGGGGCCCAATAATTTTGCTCCACAATTGTAGCTAGCATCAATTTCTGAAAATCATTTAAATGGTCGTGTTTAAATAAATCATAGAACTATAGCTGGAGCCAAATATTTTGGATTTAGTCTGTAAGGAGTAAATTGAATTTAAATAATCCCAACTAACTTTGAAAGTTTGTTAGCCTTTCAGTCTGTAGGGCAGTTTACTGCTCTGGTTATTAAAATTATCATAACCAAAAACTTACTTAATAACGAGAGCTTTGCAGCCCATAAAATACCCACATTGTTTTAGCATAGCATCGGTTGATACTTTGTAAATTTGGGTCCAGACGTTTTTCAAAAGCTTGTTGAAAGCTCCTCAGCAGAGCAATGAAAAGATAGAAAATACTTTTCTCCATATAGAAATTGAAAGGAACCTGGGTCCCGCCCTGCACAAAAGCATTTCTCATATGGAGAAAAGACAGTCAAATTATAAACAGATGGACAATCACATGACAATCAATTAAAATATATCAGGTGAGGTCTGGTTCCAAATTTGAATTCCTTTTTGTTGGCTCACACCATCGGTTCTCTAATAGTGGGATGTGCTGCTATGTGGAACCATCCTCTCTGGTCCACACCCATCCTCCCAGCCCAGATAACAGAGGCGGAGATGCTGGTGAGCTGAAAACTTGGCATCTGAGGGGCCTGCTTTAGTGTTCAGTGCATCTGCCAGCTGCTGGTGATGGATGGGAATGGGACCACAGTCCTTCTTCTGCTGGATGAGTTTTCATTTGGTGCTCCTGTTATTCAGTTCAAAGCTAATCATTTAACATCTTTATTCTTTTCTGTCTTTTAACAGCCTGCTGCCCATCAAGCATGTTGTATAAATAGAGCTAGGTTTTAATTTTCATTTCTTTGTATTTATATTTTGAGAAAGGAAAGGAAAAGAAAGAATTAGGTTTTTAAAATCAGAGCTTAATTTTTGACTTTCAACAGTGAATCGGTGAACGTAGCTGTATGAATTATCTCATATCCCTGGAATTAAATTATTTAAAAATGGAAAATAACACTTTCTGATGTGTTTAATTGAGACAATAAACAGGTTAATCTTGGCTGCAAGGCAGTTGGACACTGAAACACAGGAAATTCAATAATCTGATATTGTAAATTGTTTTTGTAAGTGATACAAAGCTGTTTTAAATATGTGGTTAATGATGCAAGACTTCCGTGCCTGAATAATTACGAAATGATTTTTTAAATTTTCATTTGGCAGGAATAACCTAACTTATAAATGAATACTTAATAAAATAATGGTCCTTGTTATGTATCCTAATCCTCTCGCAGCCCTGAGCACCCCCTCTAATGATGACACACTTAGCACTCCTTGGTTTTTATTTGAAAAAGCTGCCAGTCCTCAGACTGTCCTCACAAATGGGAAAGCTAGTGACTTCGCCGTGTTGTTTAACGTAAGGTAAGCCATGCTCGGATCGTGAGTGAAGCCAGAGACGATGCCTAACAACCTTTCTCGGCTACAAACAAAGAGTCCGTGCACGCCAGAGCTTTTGATCTTGCACAGCCCATCCTACTCCAGAACTGATTTTTGAGACATCAGACTTGTAGCTGTTTTTCCCAAAGACAGAAGGATAAAATGCTCTTATTTGATGGGAGGTTCTCCCACACCAAAGGACTAATGCCTTGATTCCCAGAGTCAGTGCACTACTGAACTGTCTGACCTCTGCAGTCTGACAACTGTGGCAGAGCATTCCCCCAGACGATGGTCTCTGGATGCCTCTCCGTTTTCAGATCAACTTCTAGGCGAGGCTTCTCTCACACTGCAACCGAAAATGCTGCACGTTCATCTCGTGTCGTATGTGCTCCACCCTCCCCCCGATCACTTTAGATTTCTAAGTTGAATGGCGAACTCCTTCTTTGTTTCACTCACTCGTAAAGTGGAAGGCTCTGTCAGTTGTTGCTTGTTTTCTTTTGAAGATGTTTCTCCTCAAGAGCAGCACAGGCACTCCCTCCTAAAGCTTTTAGAGTCCATGTCTAAAGGGAAACCGAATAAAGCATAAGAGCTGGTTTGTCTCAAAGGAAGATTTTTTTCATATAAATATATTCTTTTCTTCTTTTATTTGTCCAAGGAGCATGGATAAAATAAATAAACAAGGTTCCCCTCTGTTCTGAAATAAGGCAAGGGGACTCACCAAGACTCAGGGGAACCTGTGTCCTCTATTCTGTCTTCTTCAGCGAGGCGTCATTTGGGAGGTGTATCTTCTCCCTCTGTAACCATAGCTACCCAAATCCTAGTCATCCTTTGGTACCCACCTCAAGTTCTCCATCCATTAACTAGTGTTAGGTCTCTTCAGCTCAATTATCTTCTTCTGACCACATATTGCTAACAGTCAGACTTTACCATCTGTTGCATCTGTTGTTTCCCTGTTGATTTTCCTCCACGTTCTGCTGCCCCTTAGACTTCTCCATTTTTTGTCAACTCCTCCTCCTCCTCCTCCTCCTCCTCCTCCTCCTCCTCCTCTTCTTCTTCTTCTTCTTCTTCTTCTTCTTCCTATTTTTTCAGCCCCCACGTTCCTTCACAGTAATGTATCTTGCTATGTTGTGTCCACTCCGTTCATGGCTTCATTTACATCTGTGAGTTCACACAGTTTCATTATGGACAGCCTTATCCACGTCGCTAACCCAGGCTCCACCAGGAAACCACCTCATCTACCAGGAAATAGATAGAATATCGGGAAGGCAAAGTCATCGTTTCTTCTGCGTCCCTACCTCCTCCCACCTTACCATGCTCACCCAAGCCAGACTCTCAAGGCCATCTTGGCTTTCCCCCTCCTTTACTTGGTCCCATTCCAATGACTAGCCAAGACTTACAGATTTGTCCACATGGCTTCATTTCCAGAGCATCACCATAGATAATTAAGTCTTTCTCCCCTCCAGCCAGCCCCTCCACCAATCCTTCATGTGTGTCCATTGAAGCCAGGCACTCAAATGGTAATGAAGCAAAGAGGCTAGGCAAGGACTGGGCCATGGGCTGAGGGCATAGTGTTCAAGGAGAGGTAGAGCAGAGTGGTGGGTTTTAAATACATGGAGGGAGGGAGGAAAGAGGAGAGGGAGGGAGAGACGGAGGGAAGGAGGGAGGGAGACAGAGACAGAGACATAACTTGAAAGCTAAGGAAGGAAAGCAGATATAGACCAGATTTTGGAAAGGGGTAGAAAATATTTGCCTCAAATTTATTCTACCTTATCTCCATCTATCTTTTTTAATTATTTCTTTATTTATTTTATGTATATAAGTGATCTACCTGTATGTACACCTGCATGCCGGAATAGACCATCAGATCACATTATAGATGGCCGTGAGCCACCACGTGGTTGCCGGGAATTGAACTCAGGGCCTCTGGAAGAGCAGACAGTGCTCTTAACCACTGAGCCATCTCTCCAGCCCCCTCTCCATTTATCTTATGCACAGCAATAAAAGTCCTCGAAATCTAAAATTCCAAATGGTGGTCACTTCATTCTAGCTTTTATTGTCAGAATAACAGTTCTCAGATTGGCAGAGTAGGGTGTCTACACAGTACTGACTGGAATGAAAAATCTAGATCCAATTTAAGTTTTTTTATGAGAATAATAATTATTATCAGTCTCAAAATAGCCTCCTGATGAGAGTTAATTGTGCATATTTATCCAAAAAGGCACCGGGTTTTATAAATGCAGGTAAACATTTATTCTTTCCCAGAGGAAATAAAATCAAGGGGATGTTTCGTGTAATAATTCACATCTCCTGCATCCTGATACTAAACTTTCAGTATCTGATGGCGTTTTGAAGAGATTGGTGGACTAGAGGGACAGTGCTGATGGTGAAATGCTTGCTGCTCGAATACGAGGACTCACATTTCCCGCTTAGCTGAGCTTGGTGGTGTTAGTCTATAAACCAAGCTTTGGTAAGACAGAGATAGGAAGATTCCTGGAGCTTCCTGGTTGGTGGTTCTAACACAATCAGAAAACTACAGGTTCTGCAAGAAACCTTATCTCAGAGAAACGAAGTAGAGAGCCATGGAGGAAAATACGTGATGTGTCTCTATCCCCAACACAAGTGCACACACTGCACACATATACACAAACATGCACACGAACACACACACACGCATGAAAATAAGATAAAATAAAGTTAAGTATTATTGACATCAGAGTCAAGACATGGAAAACAGACCATTAGAAGTTTATGAATATCTTTACTTCCAGACCCTTAGAAGAAAATTACAGATGAAAGTACCTTTATTTTGAGCAGAGGTTTTTATTTTATTCTATTTTTCCACCTGCAGTTTCCAAGCTTTTGGTGGTGAGATGTAAAATCAATTTAGTGGGCACAACTAACATTTAAAAAAATGTAATAGAATAAAAATCTTCAGACAAAATGAGTGTTGCTTTTGGTAGCATGCAACACAGATGAGAAAGACAGTTCTCTAAAACTTCAGTTGGATCGATGTGTCTGCATGCACATGTGCACTCAGTCACAGTGCCCACAGTTGCCTTTCCTGGCCTCCATGGGAGAGGATGTGCCTAGCTCTGCATGCTGTAGGAAAAGAAAACACAAGCCAGGCAGTGATGGCACACGCCTTTAATCCCAGCTCTTGGGAGGGAGAAGCAGGCAGATCTCTGTGAGTTTGAGGCCAGCCTGGTCTACAAAGCGAGTCCAGGATAGTCAAGGCTACACAGAGAAACTCTGTCTCAAAAATCCAAAAATTAATTAATTAAAACAGGAGAAAGAAAACACATGTCTAAGGTAATACACTATTCTTGTTGTAGTGTTTTAAAGAAACAAGAAGAATGAGCCGTCAAATGGCTCTGCCTCCCACTGCCCTACGCATAGCTGAAGAACAGTTCAAATATTGTCTTTACAACGATGGCCAATGTCGGCTCTCTGCTCCATGTTCAGGGTGTTGCCAATGCTAATGCTACTCAAAGTGCTATTCCTGGACCCGAAACATTACAGAACTCTCTTAAAGGACTCTGCAAGCCCAAACTGTTCCCATGATCAGACTAGGAAATCACGTGCTTTTGGAGTGTTCTGCCATTTGTGTTGGTGGAGAAAATGGAAAAAATGAGCAAGACTCCTGGGTAACATGAATAGAATAGAGCACCAGCTGAGATGAGGGAAGCGAAGCACGCTAGCAGTCACTGTTTCTATACTCACTAGGGTCTATGTCTATGTCACTGAAAGCCATTGTTTACCTCACTGAGGTCAGTGTACATGTCACTGGCAGTCACTGTGTGCTCGCTACAGTCAGCGTACATGTCACTGGATGTGCTCACTATCATGTAAGCACTGATTTTTCTCCCTGTGTCAATTCAGTTAATAATGGCAATGATTAAGCAGTAAACATTTATTTATTCTATTAGGTGTTTACCTTGGAGCACTATTCTAGGTGAGAAAACAAGACTTCACATAGACTAAGGCACCAAAGAGCATGCACAGATGCGCAACTTGGTCTTCATGTGGGTCCCCCAACAACTGGGACAGGTCTCTATCTGACTCTGATGCCTCTCTTTGGATTCCATTCCCCTAACTGGGTTGCCTTTCCTGGCCTCCGTGGCAGAGGATGTGCCTAGCTCTGCATTGACTTCATGTGCCAGGGCAGGTTGGTACCCATGGGGGATCTCCCCCTTCTCTGAGTAGAAGGAGAGGGGAGAATGGCAGAAGGGTGTGAGAGAAGGCTTGGAGGAGAGGGGGGACTGCAATCAGCATGTAAAGTGAATACATTAATTAATTTAAAAAATGAATTCTCGTGAAGACCTTGATATATAATAGTTATGGAAAATGATGCTGTTTTCTGAGGTGCAAGCTTAACTGCTTGCTTTCAATAGAACTCCTTCTTCACGTGAAAGCAAAAGATGTTAATCAGAAATGAGCATTTGGCAGATCCTTTCTCTAAAGTGAACAAAATGAAACTATCACTTCAGGGAACACAATCCCAAGTATTTATTGCCAATAATAAAATTCCAGCTTTCAAATGAAAATGAGAATCTGGGAAACTTGACAGCACACCAATACCTAAAGAATTTATGATGAAATCAGTGATGATAATAATGAAAGTGATTACTTGGTCCTGATACGTGTCAGCATTTGGAAGTTCTGCATAACTTAGGGGATCGATAGTTTCCAAATGCTCAGTGCATGATAGAGCAAGGCTTTTAAATGCTCAGTGCTAGACGTCAGCGCATGATAGAGCAAGGTTTTTCAATGCTCAGGATGGCAAAAGGTTATGTGCATGGCTTCAAAACTTTAAGAAACTGCTGCTTTCAGAGCTTTTGTGTCAAATCTAAAATGGATAATCAAAATTATCCTTTAAATGCTTTTACAATACTCCTCTCTGTTCCAGTTACAGATTTGTGTGAGGCAAAATTTTCTTCAACTACTTCAACCAAAACAATGTCTCCCATAAGATTGGCTGCAGAAGCGGGGCTGGGGCTGCAGCTGCTTCCCATTAAGCTAGACATTAAAGAAACTTATAAAATATAAAACAATGTCACACTTCTTTCTCCCTGATATTTTCATTAAAAGCATCTTATCCATTTTACTATAGAATAATCTTATGATTTCAATTAAGAAATGAAATATAGCATATAGACAGTCTCGGGTTCTTCAGTAATTGCTGACCCAAATGTTTGAAAATCATTTTCCTAGAGCTAATTCAGTTCCTTTTTCAAATGTCACCAATTGTGAGATTACAGACTACATATTTGAACCTTTTTCCGAATCAATAATCCATTGTCTATTTAAGAAAAACTTGCTAAAAGCTATTGCTTGAGGATATTTGAACCCATTTCTGAATTTTAAGGAAATGAGTCTCATAGCTGAAGAATATTTAGTAAAGGAACTGTATGGCAGGCAAGGGTGAGTTTGTGTTCAAAAGAAAAGCTTTGTTTACTCTCCAGTTGACTTTGAGTTCACTTGACTACCACAGAACTTTTAGTCATCAATATAAGCCACAATTCTAACCTGACGCTTTAAGTCAGCCCTGTGCTCTCAGATGTGTATCACAGACTGCGTAAAATACCTACCCTCGGAAGTTTTTCTTGGTGAAATGCTAGTTCAAGAACCTTGATGTCCATTCTCAGATCCTTCCAGAACAGATGTTACCCTGTAGTAAAAGTTCATATGAAGTCAACATGACTTAATTACATTCATCACACTAAACATCAAATTTTGTGTCAATGATACATGGCACTTGGAGCTTATTTTACAAACATTAACTAATTAACCTGCAAAACATCCAGAAGAGGCAGAACAAAATGATATATGAGCTGACAACCTAATTATGTCTAATTATTCAGAAGATTTTCCCCCTTCCCAGTGATTTTCTATTGCCAATTCAGAGAAGGGGCCTGTTAAGCTGCTAAAGCAGACACGGAAATTGACTCTATTCCTTCTAGAACTCTTGCTGCAGACAAGCTACAGTCATTTCCTGATGGAACCAAACAACTTGTACCATTTTGCAACATTCTATAGAAACTCAAATTTTAAGGCAGATTTCTGCCTTAAATTTCTTTCTTTCTTTTCTTCTTCTTCTTCTTCTTCTTCTTCTTCTTCTTCTTCTTCTTCTT
>OU015748.1:65004084-65026160 GCA_907169655.1 Acomys percivali | reverse complement strand
ACAGAACAAGCCAGAGAATGACGAGGCAGATGAGAACATACTGTCAACATCAGTGTGAGGCCAGAGCAATTCTGTCAGAAGCTGGGAGAATCCAGTTTGAATCAGTCAACTTGGAGTTTTGAGCCAGAACAGCTAAGTTCATCCAGCCAGCAAGAGTTCAGAAAGGGCTAGAAAGGGTGAGTCTATTCAGCAGTAAGTCTCAGAGGCTAAAAACATTTTAGGCCTTGATTAGATTCTATTACATCTGGAGAATTAAAGTCGCTTTTACACTTTTTTAATTCTCAAGTCATTTTAGATGTTACCCCATTGCTTTCACCAGTCTTCCTCCCCAGCCCTCTTTTCCCTTTAAAACACCTTTTCAATGTAAGGATACTTAGAGACAGAGTCCATTATCCTAAACTTTGTAATTAGTAGGCCAAGCTTCTCTCTCTCTCTCCCTGTTTTCTTTTCTTGCTATCCCCTTCTCCTGAGTCCTTAAGTTCCCTCAACTTCTTGACCTTGTCCCATTTCTCATTCCACATGAAGTTCACTTCTTTTTCATCTGAGACGTACACTTGATCTTTCTTCTGCCGCAGAGCCTTGAAAGTGCTTTGCCACATCTTAAAACGTTGGTAGAAAATGTACTGTTAAGTGGGCTATTAGCATTTATGTGTGTGTGGGGGGGGTTATATTGCATAATTATGTTTTTAAAGGTGTAGGTTATTTCTGAAATGGGAAATAATTTTTATGTAGGTGCTCTGTTGCAACTGAACCAAATAAGGAGTGGGTGAGTGTCCATATGCATATGTGTATAGTATGTATGTATATGTGGGTGTGCTCATGTATATTGGACATGTCTTTCTTACTTTCTTGCTGCTGCGAAAAAAACACCATAGCAACTCAGAAGGGTGAGTTTAATTTGGCTTATGGCTCAAGGGACAAGAGTCTAACATGGCCGGGAAATGGCTGCTGGAAGCAAGCATGGCAGCAGAAGCAGGAAGCTGAGAGTTCGTATCTTCAACTGTAAGCAGGAAGCTGAGTGCAAGCCAGAAATGACAAGGCTATAAACCCTGAAAGCCCATCCCATCAACGTACTTCCTCCAGCTAGCCTGCGCCTCTTAAGCCTCCCCAAGTATTGTCACCTACTAGGAACCAAGTGTTCAAATACCCTAGCCTATGGGGACATTTCTTATTCAAACCACCGCAGATTAATTTAAGGAACTGGCTTACACAGCTCAGGAGATCATAACATCTAAAACATGTGGGGCAAGATAGAAGGTGAGCTACTCTGACCAAACTTGATGTTGTAGTTTTGAATCTGAAGGCAGAGTGCTCTGAAGGCCACACCTACATCATGAAGGGTAATTGGCATTACTTACAGTCTACTGGTTTCAGTGTAACTTGACAGCGTCGTGCAAACAACTCAATACCAGAGCCTTAAACAAGGTGACAAGTAAACTAGCATCACAAGAAGCCACCTGGGAAAGCAGCAATGGTGACTTGTTTGGCGGTCCTCATAGCTACCAGACCAGCCTCGCCAGCCAACATTGCCTCGCTCTTTTCTTGACAGTGAAGTTAATGATCAAATGCTACAGTTGTGTTTCCAATCAAGTTGTGGGCTCAGGAGACAATATTTCTCTCACATTTCTTGTAACTTCATATAAACGCAATTTTTTTTTCACTTAATATTGGTTTAAGTGCTCTGTCCCATTGTCACACTGTGTGCCCTGATGTATAGCTCATGAAAACAGAGTCGTCATACTTCCACCAAGTAGTTTCAGGCTAAACACAGTGTATGAATCTCAATAAATACTTATCGATTGAAGCAGAATTTCAAGCCAGTAAATTATTTTGTTTAAAATATGACAAAATACAACTGGGGGAAATTAGCATTTATTCCCAGACACTGAATACAATGTGCTTCTTGTGTTTTTACTTTACCATGTCCAGTATTCAGGGTGAGGTTAGAATGAGTTACTACCCCAGGTGAAGTAAGCTCCTCGGTAACCAAGGACAAGTTAAAATGAGTGCACTTGCAGGTAACGCATTCTAGGAAGAATTTATTTTTAAAAGGAGGGACACAATTAGACAATGAAATGAAAAGCCCTAGCTGGGTGTGGTGGCTCACGCCTTTAATCCCAGCACTTGGAAGCAGTCAGATCGCTGTGAGTTCAAGGCCAGCTTGGTCTACAAAGTAAGTCTAGGACAGCCAAGACTACACAGAGAAACCCTGCCTTGAAAAATGAGGGTGCGGGGGAAAAAAGAAAAGCCCTGTTGACAAGTTCTCTGTGCAGGCAATAAAGCCTTAAGGCTTTAAGGGAAGGTTGGTGTTCATTTTACTAGGTAAGTAGACAGAAGAATCTAAGAATAAGTACAAGACTAAGAATTGTGGTTTTCCAATAAAAATTACTCACAGCTTCTCTGAAGCCCTGAAATTATTTTCCTACTTCATCATCTGATACAATTTTTTAAACATCTGATTTGTTCCAAACTGATATTTCAACAGAGTATAAATTATACCACTTAGAATTTGATAGCGCTGGTGAAAATTTAAAGTTATTATAAAAATGAGTGATGGATTAGCTTCAGGGAAGGCAGAAAGTGCCTGGACCACAAGTGTCCAAATACTTAGTTTAAAAATGAGTAAGACTTAGTGACAACTTGGGTTCAGTAGGTGAAGATGTGGAAAGATGGCTTAACCGAGAAACCGAAACTGTGCTGTTTTATTATTTGAGATGGTGTAATTAGGACAGAGAAATATGTTGGGATATTTAATAAGGAGGGAAAGGCTAAGAGATGTTGAACATGTTGAATTTAAATTGAAACAGGAAGTACCCTGTAAACAGCTCTACAGGCAGACTAAGAATGCAGGTAAAAAATCAGAGTCAGAACTGGAATTTCCAGCATCTTTCTTACAGGATTTCAATAAAGGACAAAGTGTTAATCATAATTATCCCTCATCACCCCATGCCCAAGTCACATGTGTGCTCTCCCAAACTCCAGTGGGATGACGTGATTTACAGACTCCCTTCTGAGACATGTGCCTGCTCTCCTCTAGCCTAGGATGCCGTTTCCCATTCCCCATCCCAGGTCCCAGCAACCCACACCCCAGCTCTGCAGTCTTCAGCTCTCACATTAGAAGCATGTTACTTCACACACACACACCACACACACACACCACACACACACACACACACACACACACACACACCACACACGGCACACCACACATACCATACACACCACGCACGCACCACACACACACACACACACACACACCACACACACACACACACCACATACACACACACACACACACCACACACACACACCACACACACACCGCACACCACACATACCATACACACCACGCACGCACCACACACACACACACACACACCACACACACCACACACACCACACACACACACACACACACCATACACACCACACACACCACACACACACATACCACACACACACCATATACACTCCCCACACACACATACCACACATACCACACACACCATACGCACACACACACATACCACACACCACATACACCACACACACACCACACACCACATACACCATACACATACCACACACACACACCGTCCACACACACCACCCACACACACAACACACACACACGTCTGTGTTGCCACCCCACGCTAGCTTAGTCACTTACCTATGACCTTTCTGAGTACCAACTATTTATTCCCCTATTCAATATGTTCTGAGACCCTGCTTGTTCCTCCTCCAACCTCACTCAGCTTTAAGGTTCCCACAGTGGAAAGTGCATCCTTCCTGTGCATAATTGCTCTCATAACTCTGTTATATGAAGTAAGCTCTCACTGAACTGAGTGAGCAAATGACATTTCATAGAGGGTAGTATCTAAACAAGAGCACAGTGGATAAAGATATCCAAAGGCATGATGGAAAAACACAAGGACAAATGCTCTCTACTTCAACTCACAAGCTCTGATGTGTTGGGAGTTGCTGATCTCCTGTGGTAACGTGAGTCTTGGAGAACAAATATGTCTTTGGTGTAGCTTATAAGGTGGGAGTATAAGAGATAAAGTAAAAACTGTCACCTGCTTGGGAAATGCCATGTGTCCCACGGAACCAGAAGCTCTTTCTCAGGTTAACCACTGTGAGAAGATTGGAACCTGTACACAGGCAGAGCACTGGGCCTGGCCTTGGAGGGTGGCTTTGAGAGGAGGCATCAGCTTGCTTTCTTGTTTTGCTTTCCCATAAAGCAACCACTACATGGAAGTGGCAATGGCCGCTGGGCACTTGTAATGTACTGGTCTCAACTGAGATGTTCACATCTTATTTCAAAGGTAGAATGGAAAATTAATAAGTACTTTTCATATGTTACATGTTGAAATGACAACATCCTAGGTATAGTAGGTAAAAATAAAAGCAATTATCAAGATTATTTTTACCTGCTTTCTTTTGCCTTTTCCATGTAACTGCAGTTGTGACTTTCGCTTGTGACTTACATTATATCCCCCAATATACTGCCCCGGCCTACACTTAGGGAAGGGTAGGTATAGATGTCACTGAATGGGTGGACCCATTAAGCCAGCAGATGGATCAAGCCTGAAATCTTGAACACTATACCATTTCTGCTGAAGGTGGGGGTGATTTGTGACCAGCTCTGTCTTGCACCACTCAGAAAGGCTTTCTGGTACTGCCGTGTGCCAGGCACTGTGCTAGGCACTGGGCGACAGGATAAACCAGGTAGAGGTGACCTAGCCCTCATCAACCTTAATGTCTAGCCATATGACTCAACAGGATAGTGTCCTTTCCCAACTGTCACCACTGGTGAAGACACAAAGATAAGGATCCCATATGTGTTATTATGTGCTGTAGCTTGGATCTTGAGTATCCTTCAAAAGTTTAGGTGCTAAAGGCTTAGTCCCCAAGTGCTATTGTGAGGTGACCCTTTAAAAGGAACCAACTTGGTCTTTAGATTCAGGGTGCTTTTGTTCCACTGGGATGGAATTGATCATGAGTCAGCAAACTGCAGCTTTCTTACCATCAGCAGCTCCAGGCCTGGATGCTGGAATCGTCTGCTCTGAGATCTCCAGCACTGAGCTTTGAGTGTCAGGCCTCTCGGCTCTCAGGCACTCCCGGTCACTCTCAGCAGTTCTCTGGAACTTTTCCAGCTGCTGGCCTTTCAGTTCCCTCATTTACAGGCTCAGCTCTTCACAACCCTTCGCCTTCCTCACGCTCGGCTCTTCACAGGTCCTTGTCTTCTGCAGGCTCAGCTCTCTCTCTGCAGCCTCTTGCTGTCTCCGCAGCTCTGCAGTCTTGGGCCCCCAGCCACTCTGGGTCTTGGGCCCCAAGCCACTCTGGATCTATCTCTTCAACAGCATTCTAACTGCTGTTGGGAGTGTAGCAGGGGAGAGGCAGACCTGGAGGCTGTCTGCACTTCATGCTATTGGATCAGGTCACTTTAAAAAAAATATTTTGTTGTTGTTTTTTTTTTAAGATTAATTTTTAATTCCTAATTCTCCATGTGTGGGTACATACAGAGGCCAGAAGAATGAGTCAGAGCATTTGAAGCTGGAGTTAAAGGCGGTTGTGAGCCGCCCACTGTGGGTGCTGAAAACTGGACTCAAGCCCTCTGGGAGAGCTGTACGTACTCTTAACCTCCGAGCTGTCTCTCCAAGCCTGGATCAATCCACTGTGCCTGCCAATGATAAATACCATAAGTAGACAATAAGACACGAAGATGATGCCTTAGCAGAGCCTTGGCCGCAGCACACAGGAGCGAGGTATCCCCAGTGGCTGACGAGAGGAGAGGAAAGAGGCTTCTTATAAGCCAGTCTCACATATGCATCACTTTGTGAACCACAAACCTTCTGCTTAATCAAGACAGTCTGTGGAATCCCTAGGCCGGCCTGCCTCTGCCATCACGTGACGTGGAGGCACTCCCTCGTGACCTGATTGAAGACAGCTTCAGGGACATCCAGCGTGCCTGGGAGGGCATCATCTGGAGGGCCTGCAGGCTGGCACCTCTAAAGCTGTTGTGGCTGGAGCCACTGCTGTAGCGCAGCCGTAAGGTGTCGGGAGCAGCTGTGACTCGACCTCCAAAAGCAGAAGCTCTGGCTTGAGCAGCAACTAGGGACATTGCAGTAATTCCTACAGCAATTCCTACAGCTGAAGGAAGGTGCCTTGGGGGATCCAGGACTGAACTGCATGTGTAGTTGGGAGGTTGTCTAAATCAACCTTGGTTCTCTCGATGACAGGAGGAATCCTTGAAGAGCTTCTGCACAGAGGTCTCCACAGATATGATAGCACTACAATACCTATTTCTCCCTTACACACACACACACACCACACACACACACACACACACACACACACACACACACACACACCCCAAGTTCTACCACACCCTGGAACCTCAGAGACAATAGCAGTGATCTGATCCCAGCTGGGCCTCTACCTAACCTGGGACAGTTTGGCTCCCAGGCAGCTGCCACTGTGTGTGAGCTGTACTTGGGAGTCTGATAGCTGCCAATCAAGCAATCAAATTAGCCAGTGTAATCTGACAGTGTATGAGGCAAAGTAAAACATTAAAGGTATGCTTACAACAGAAATCGACCATGAAATTCACATCCTCTTTCACAAATAGCAATGCTCAATCCCTAGACAAACTCCCCTCAGAAAGATGGTCTTCCTGATCTGTCTCAATTAGGGCATGCTCCTTAAGGGAAGGGCGAGACCCTCTCCTCTTCCTCTGTCTCTTCATTTCCTGCCTCAAGAGCTAAGCTGTCAACATGCCATCACCCTGCCATGACTTGGTGCCTCTTCAGAAACCTAAAAGTGATGGGTCTCTGGTTGCACAGACTGAACTTTAAAAACTACAAAGATAACGTGTAAGGTTTATTTTCTATAGTAATGAAATGTGTTAGGCATTTGCTCCTGGTCAGAGGTAGCTAAGCACTTTTAACCCTTTGTCTTGTGGAATTTCACCGTCAGGTAACAACGCAAGAAACCTTATATAAGTCCTCTTAAAGAGGAGAAAACTGGAATTCGGGAAAGTAAAGTCACTTGTCCAAGACCACACAGTGGTCAGGTATGGGTCACAAGCTGGAACCTAGAGCCGCCTGTATCCCACGTGTTCCAGCTAAGCCGCTGGACTGTGTTTCCAGGGATGCAACAGTCTTGCTGCAGCTTGTTGAACTGTGGTTCCTTCTAGAGCCTTCTCTCTGTCCCTAAGTAGCCAGGGCAGAGAGAAGTTGTTCAAGGTAAAGGTGAGGAGGACATTTTTGCAGCTGCAAACTTTCTGAAAGGTCATCTATCTAGTCCAAACCTCTCTTCTCAGTGATGAGAAAACAAGGTCCACACAGTGGAGGTCCAAAGCCACATAGGTGGCTGGTGACAGAACTAAAGCTGAGGCGGGCAGTGCACGCAGCTGGGTAGCTGGGACACTTCACTTCTCACTGTGCAGGTTTTGTGGATGAAGCCAGCAGGAGGAGCTGGGGAAACTCAGGAAGCACATGGGAGGGCACAGGGTGGGAAGCTGTGCTTTTGACTGGGAGGAGGCGAAGTTCATTATACATGCAGCTCTGCTCCCTCGTGTCCTCAGCACACGCAGGCATGCGGGAAGGACTCAAAAAGGCCGCAGCCCTGAGTGGGGACCTGCAGAGCGAACTGCTGTCCTGCTGTCTTTCTCAGGTGAGACACTCCAGGCCTGCGGATGCAGATAGAGAACTCAACCCAGAAAATCAACATCACCTCCCTTCACGAAGACCAAGGGGATTTTCTTTTCTTTTTTTTTTTTTTCTTTTTTCTTTTCTTGTTTTTTCCATATTTTAAGTGCATGCAAATCCAGAGAAAGGCTTTGCAGGAGGAACGCATGTGAGTTGGTGGAGAGTTGGTGGAGCAGCCGTGGTGCTCGGCTGGCTAGACGGAGTTAGGAAGCCTGCCAGAGACGCATATGACACTCCATGCTGATCCTGGAAAACTACACAGAAAAAAATTCTAATTAACAATCTGGACCTCAAGCTGTTCCCGAAGGCTGCTCTCCAGGCATCAAGCGGCTGGGTGGAGTGGAGCGTGCTTCTCCTGGGCCTTAGCTCCCTGTCCTTGCACACACATGTGCACTGTCTTGTCATACTGTCTTCCATGCCCACACTCACTTTGGCCACACTCTTCTCCCACGCCCTTCAAGAGCCACGACCTTGAAGGCTTTTCCACTGCATGTGTCTTACACCAGAATCCGTGGCCATTGCTCTGTTTCTTCAGCGTTTAGATGCTTAGTTCACACATATTTATCTTTTTATATGTGTGTTCTCTCTCCTAAACTGAAGTCAAGCCACTTGAAGCAAATGACAGATGCGGGTTCTTTCATGATTTCCATGATCCTTTCTGGGAGCAGCGGGTATTCCCTGAATCTTAGCTGCTGACGGCGATAACGACAATAATAATGCTAATGGGGGGAGTGGGGAGAGGATGTGGGAAAAAGTTCTTTCTAGAAAAATAAATTTTATCCAATATGAATGGTCACAGAAACCTGAAGGACACATTTGATTAAATATGTGATTACAGACCAAATTCTACCCCGGGCCCTGCAAAAAAGAAAAGAAAAGAAAAGAAAAGAAAAAAAAGAAAAGAAAAGTAGAAACAACGATTAGTCAGGCCCTGTACTCCTCGCTTGAGGCCCTTCCCCAATGGGCAACGGTGATCAAAATCTCTTGTCACTACAAATGAAATATCCTATTTCTAGAATTAAACTTCTTATCTCACTTTCCCTGGATATTTTTCCCAGTTCAGGAATAGCCTTATCAGTAACAAACCTACTCTGTGTTAAGATGTGAGGGGTGATTCTTCCAGGCCCCCCCTTTCATGTACCCAGTTTCTCAATCGCTGCCAAGAGAATTTACTTAGGAAGCAAACAACCCCAGGGGAAGAGCTACTATGTTAATATCCTGCCACAGATGCATCCTCAGATGCCTCTTCAAAACAGTGAGTGAAGAAATGAGAAATGAGACAGGGCTTGCCTGCTGAGGTGGAGGGGGGGGTGAGCAGGGACACAACAGGGACCCACAGGGAAGAGAGGGATGAGGGTGAGCATTGACATGACACAGCCAGGCTTGTTGGGATGGGATGCAGCTTTGGGAATCTCTCCCTAGTGAGAAGATAGTAAAAGCAGGTGGATGATGTGTCAGCACAGACGACAACGGGAGCAGTAAGGTAAAGAAAAGGCCCTGAAAGGAGCCGAGAAAAGGTCAGAGTCCTGAGAGGATGGGGCACCACATTAGCAGTTTTCTGCCGAATACACTTGTTCTTGTTCAAAGCTGGTTCTGTTCTTCATGCAGCAGGAAGGAGACCAGATGCTCTTGTCAGTTCATCCTCCCGTGGCCTTTCTCCCCTCTCCTGGGCAGTTCTCTCCCCAAATCCTCCTGGTTTAAGTTTCACACTGTTTGGATCTGGTCTTCATGTCTGTTTCCCAAACATCATGCCAGGTCTGAGCTTGCACGTGCACTCAGAATCTGCCTCAAGGGTGGCCTGACCCCAACATTCGCCTTTGCAGAAGTCTCCTTCTCAACGTGATGCTCAGATAAATAAAACCGTCAGTTCTTCCCTATCTGGTTCCAGATAAGGAACCAGTCTTTTTCGATTAATTATAGTTTTTTTGGCATTTAATAGTTATCTGTAATCTGTCAACCCAATAGTCAACTGGAACTGCTCAGCGAGGGATCGTCAACAACCCCCAAGATTTCCAAAGCCAATAAACTCACTTCATTTATTGTCTCAGTGCCCTCTTTGCCATGTACAGCATTATTCAACACACCCGTGATTTTCGATCTGCCTCCTGTCCGAGTTACCATGGTGCTACTCTTCGCAGGCTTTCTACAGTATTGACTGCTTGGTCAGCTGAGCATCCCTTCTCCCTACATTGCAGCACTCCCATGACCCAAATGGACCAATTGTACTAAATCTCTTTGCCCTCACTGACTGGTATTGGGTAAATGACATGTCCTACATCAGGTCAATGAGATTTTTTAACTAGATTTTTCTATCCAAAGTTGGGTAAAAATGCCCGTAATTAGTTGTTTTGTAAACCATTTAACCTCCAAATTACAGAGACTTTTAACTACCCATATTTATTTCTTTGACTAAGAATCTTCAGGACAGATGTAGTTCTGTTGAAGACTCTAAGGTCTGACTCATGGCTTTCTTTATTATCTCCTAACAGTGGCTTTTTTTTTTTTTTTTTTTTTTTTTTTTTTTTTAACCAGGGAGAGACACGGATGGGGCACAGGACAAGGAGACAGGAAAGAGATGCGTCTGAAGGTCTCGGCCCAGAACTAGCTCTCTGTCACATTTCCACTGGCCACAGTAAGCCACAAGGCCCACAGCAGTAGTGGGAGCAGTCGTGACCACTGAGCAAGAAACGGGACAATGCAAACATCATGTCATGTGGAGGCATGAAGACCCGGAACCAAATGTCCAATGTGTCTACTCCCTTCATCTTTCTGAACCCAGGCTTCTAAGGTAGACATCAGAAAGCTGCTGTGGCTGTGGTCATGCCCATGCAAAGCTGACCTGAAGACGAAGTCTAAACCCCACAATTAGGTTTCTACACCCACAGCCAAGCTTCCCCCTGCCCCCGCCTTTTCAGCCTTTAATTATAGCTTGCTTAACTTCTCTTTGAATTGAGATCCTGTCACTCACAAGGCATAAACACTAGTGAAATATCCTCTCCAGCGGTCTTTGTTGGCCTTGTGTTTTGTGTTTGCCTTTTTCTCTCCAAAGAAAGAGTTGGCAATCTGTGGCCCATGGGACAAAACCAGCAGCCGTCTGCATTTGTAAATAAAGTTTTATTGGAACACGGTCTCATCTCTTTGTTTACATGTCCTTGGCTGATTTCACATTGCAGTGGCACAATTGAATAATAGTGATACAGAGCATGTGGCCCACAAACACTAACATATTTGTTATAGAGCCCTTTACAGAAGTTTGAAAACTGTTGCTCTCTGGCTAGTCTCAGACACCTGCGTGTGGGTAACTCCCATGTTGATTTCTTTGGCTCTGACCTCACTCTTCCTGTGCATGCCTGCACATCCTTTTCTACTTGAATGTTCTAAAGCTCCTAAGTGCATGAGTATCAAACTCAAGCTAAACTCATTCTTCCCTTCTAAACTGTCCTTTCTTGTCTTTTCTTCCCCTTAGCCAATGGTGCAGCCTTTGCACCCACACACCCCAGCCAGAACATACCTTACACTTCCCTTCTTCCCTCCTGCCGTGCGGCAACAGTTGCCTTTAATAACTTACCTTATCTCCTGGCTTTCTCTGTGTCTTCTCTTGGACCATAGCCCTCTCTTAACTTGTCATTTCTGGTGTTTCTCCATAATACCACCCTTGGCTTCTAGTGGTTCTTTCATAGTGTCCACCAGTGCTGCCACCCTACCTAAGGGACTCTGTGCTTCCCCATGGAAACTCCATCATGCAAGAACCCCAATTGCCTGGGTTTCTGCTCACTCTATTTTGGGTTACACCATTAACTTTTTATATCTGCAGGTACCACAAACTCGTATTCACCCTGCTGTGGGTTCAAAATATTTGGGCTTATGTGCAGAGCGAGTCCAGACTTTCACTGCCACTATTCCCCGAAACAACATAGTGTAGCAGCTATGTAGAGAACAGTCACTTTGTATTAGGAGCTGATGTAAAAGTGATGTAAATGATGTGAGAGGATTGTGTAAGTTACATATAAATACTATGCCACTTTTTATAAGATTCCGTATATGTGATGGAGAAATGGCTCCGTAGTTTTTGCCGCTGTTGCAGAGTTCTCGGTAGCCATTTTAAGTGGCTCACAGTTGCCTGCGACTCTGGCTTGAAGGATCGGAGGCTTTCTTCTGATGTCTTCGGGCACTGTCGTGGTTTGAATAGGTATAGCCCACACAGACTCATGTGTTTGAATGCTTGGCCATAGCAAGAGGCACTATTAGGAGGTGTGGCCTTATTGGAGGCGACAGGGCCTTGTTGGAGGAAGCGTGTCAGTGTGGATGTGGAGGAAGCGTGTCAGTGTGGATGTGGAGGAAGTGTGTCACTGTGGATGTGGAGGAAGCGTGTCAGTGTGGATGTGGGGCTTTGAGGTCTCCTATGCTCAAGCTCTTCCCAGTGTGGAATTCTAGTCTCCTCTTGGTTGCCTTTAGATCAAGATGTAGAATCAGGGAGATAAACAGATTAAATATATTAAATGGAATTAAGGGAATGGTGACCTTGGGGCAAAAATCCCACCCAGCTAAGCTTCTGTCTGTTTAAAGGAAGTTCCCCAAGGTGCGTTGCTACCTATTCTAATTTTATAGTGCATTTGTGGTTGTACAAGGGATAGTTACATCATGTTAGGCATTATTATAACCTGGATATTGTTTTCATTTGGACATAAGGAGATATGATTGTGTGTCAAGTTGATGAGGGGTGGGTTCTGATGGGTATTTTTGGTTGTCAACTAGACTATATCTAGAATGAACTACAATACAAAATGGAGGATACACCTAATCCAGGTCTTGAGGATCAAACATGCATTTGATCTGGATGGACAGGCTTATGATCCAGATCTTGAGGTGGGATAATACACTTTTGATCTGGATCAACACGCACCTTAAATCCAGAATTTTGAGGCAGCGCTTATAAAGTTCTATAATGAAAAGGAATTAAAGAAAAGCTTAAGTCCAGGTGTGGTAGTACATGTCTTTAATTCAGCAGGAGGAGTCTTTAATTGCAGCACTCAAAAGACAGAAGCACACAGATCTCTGAGTTCAAGGTCACCCTGGTCTGTAGATCAAATCCCAAGCCAGCCAAGCATAGATGGTGAAGGAACCTGTGTAAAACGGAAAGCCGGGGGTGGGGGTGAGGGCATGTTCCAGCCCCAGCAAGTTGCAGAACTTGGCAGCTTTGGCCATGTGGTTCTAGCTTTAGAATCAAGGGCAGATCTCCCTCCATGACTAAGGAAAGCCGCTGAGGCCAAGCATGTCGCAAGGGTGTCCCTGAGAGGTCATTGTGTGAAGCTGTGAAGGTGAAGCCTGTGTTGCCTTGGAGACCACAAGAGGTTAGAGATGCCAGCGCCAAGGAGTACCGCCTATGAGAGCTCCTAACAGGGGTGGAACCAGCCCAAGAGACAGAAGTGTGCTGCAGTCAACAAAGCTGGAAGGAGTTGGAGTTCTGAAGAGCATTTTGACAGCAGACATGGAGATACAGATTTTTAGAGTTTGCCCAGCTGGTTTTCGGTATTGCTTTAGTCCACTTGGTTCCTCCCTTTCCTCCATTTTGGATCAGTCATGCATATTCTGTGCCATGATATGTTGGAAGTATGTGATCTTGTTTCTGATTTTGATTTTATAGGGGATTACAGTTAAGAGATTGCATGACTCTCAGAAGAGACTTTGACCTTTGGACTTTGAAATAATTGCTGAGACTGTGATAGACTATGGGGACTTTTGAAGTTGGACTAAATGCATTTTTTGCATTATGTCATGGCTATAAGCCTGTGGGGACCAGGGAGTGGAATGTGGGAGACTGCATAGGTAAATGCCTCCATAGACTCATGTGTTAGAATGGTTGGCCATAGTAAGTGGCACTGTTAGGAGGTGTGGCTGTATTGGAGGAGGTGTGGCCTTGTTAGAGGAAGTGTGACACTGTGGATGCCTGGTTTTGAGGTCTCCTATGTTCAGCCGAGTGCAGAATTCCTTCAGATCAAGATGTAGAACTCTAGGCTCCTCCAGCGCCATGTCTGCCTGCTTTGCTTTCTGCCGTGATGATAATGGATTGAACCTCTGAAACCGCAGGCCACCCCAATTATATGTTTTCCTTCATAAGAGTTGCCTTGGTCATGGTGTCTCTTCCCAGCAATAAAACTCTTAAAAACAAGCACCCACCCATAAGTGTCATGAACACACACACACACACACACACACACACACACACACACACACCCCATATCTGAGAGAAAAACATGCCATATTTGCCTTTCTACATCTGGCTTATTTTACTTAACTTGATAATCTGATTCCATCTATGTTTCTACAAATGACTTAATTTCATTTTCTACGTGGCTGAATAAAATCCCATTTTTGTAAATGTAGTGTATGATATATAAATTTTTTAAATGTCCACCTTTAATCCCAGCATTCCAGGAGGCAGAGCCAGGTGGCTTTCTGTAAGTCTGAGGCCAGCCTGGTCTACAAAGCTAGGCCAGGTCTGCCAAGGCTACACAGAGAAATCTTGTCTCAAAAGAAAGAAAGAAAGAAAGAAAGAAAGAAAGAAAGAAAGAAAGAAAGAAAGAAAGAAGAAATTTAAAAAAATATTTTTCCACTGGCTTATCTGCTATTTTTCCCTTATTTGTCTATAAAAGCTATTTGTATATTCTGGCCATGAAATGTTTTTGTCAGTTGTAGGTGTGATAGATAAGAGTTCTCAGTTCCTGGTCTTCCTTTTGTATTCTATACTGTCTATTGATATATAAAAGTTCTGTTTTGTTGTAATTAAATTTGTGTAATTTTCCTCTATAGTTTGTGTTTTTGTATTTGTTTAAGAGGTTTTGTTTCCCCTATTTGAAGGTTATAGGTACTAAAACCCAACACTAACTGAATACTTCAGTATTTGTTGAATATTTTCTGTTTTAAGTATTTATTATCTCCTTTTTAAATTTGTTTTTTGCAATTTTCTTTCTTTTTATTTTATATGTATAAGTGTTTTGCCTACATGTATGTCTGCGTGCCGTGTGCATGTGGTGCCAGAGCAGAGCAGAAGAGGGCTTCAGATTCCCTGGGGCTGGAATTGCAGATGGTTGTGAGCTGCTATGTCAGTGCTGGGAATTGAACCTACGTCCTCTGTAAGAGTAAGCTGTGCTCTTAACCACTGAGCCGTTTCTCCTGTTCCTCATTGTCTCCCTTTTATGTAAAGGACTGAACGGCTCAGAGAAATGAAGTTAGTGGGTCAAGGCCACACAGCAAATAAGCAGAGTCATCAGAATGAAAGTTCTGATGTCCTCTTTAAAGTTTCCAATCTGTAGTTCACTTGCATTCAGAAAGTGAGGTCTTGGGTCTGATATTACCTTGGACCCTCCCTTTACCCTTTGTGAGATGCTTATTGTAAAAATAACGATAACAAAATCAACACCACCCCCCAAAAAAAAACTAGTGTTAACTGAGTCTTGCTAAAGACGATGCTTTTAAAGTTAATGATCCCAAATAAGGAGGGCCAAGTGGAACCTACTCTTCGAGCGCTGAGTGAAGCCCAGATTCAAACTGTGTGGTATTAGAGTAAACAGGAAGTCGGCCTCCAGAGAGCAGCACCAAGGATTGGTGAGATGAAATCTGCCCCGCCCCCAAGAAGCCCTGAGAAAGGCAGAGGCCATCAAAAGCAGGAACAATCTCAGAAGCTCCACCTACACAGCTGGGACCAAAATAGTTCACACGCATCCCTGCCGCCTCCTGTGAACTCTGTGGGAAGGAACTCTGGTCACGAATTGCTTGTTTCAACCACCCACATCCACTAGGACAGCAGCAGTGATGGTGCCCGTATCTTGGAACCTATTGATCGACTAAACATAACATAGGCTACATACACATCATACATTTTCTCCACCAACTGCTATCTTTCTCCAAAATTGGAGGTTTTATCCAAATCTAAAGAAAACAAAACTGATTTTCTAATTTAAGAAATAAAGTGGCATGAGCCGTGTGTAGCATGTCGTGGGGCCTGATCATAAAGGTCTCACAGCACAGGCACAAAACCTGTGAATGTCACTGTCACTGGGGAAGCAAACTAAAGCTGGTCTGTTTAGTATTTTGCTTGTGAAAGCCTACATGCCTACATACAATCTGGCTGACAGAAAATACTAAAGAGCGATCGCGCCAGCTCTGCTGGTTCCCCTCTGCTACACCACCCCAGCCTTGTTCTTTTCTTTCTGGATGAGCTCACATCCCACACTCCAGATGGAACCGCCCAAGAATCACTTGCAGGTAAAACCGGGCACGTGACCTATTCCTAGCCAATGAGGTCAAAGGGGGAAAGATGATGGGTGTGGAGGCTGGGGATTCTGAAAAACACTTTCTAATAAAAGGTGGCTGGATACCAGGCATGGCACACCAGAACAGCGGAAGTGAGGTCATAGAATCACGTGGAAGACTTGTGGCTCAGGGCTAGCGTTGACGTGCTAGAGGCGATGGGGTCAACTCAGCAGCACCATATACTTAGGAAAATAGTGAAATATAGCAACTCGATATTTTTCTTTGAGGTATTTATTTGAAATAAATTAGTTTCTTTAATTGAGCATAGTTAGCTACAATTATTAGTTGTTGACACACATTTCGGTTACTCAAGCAAGAAACACAACTGTAGAGATGACTTGCTTGTTTTTGCTGAATCTGAAATGACTTATTCACACTTTCTTCTCTCATTTACATAGTTCGCCTAAGAAACCATCACAGCCTTCTTCCAGGGCCTAGCTAGGCAGGATTCTCTCTCTCTCTCTCTCTCTCTCTCTCTCTCTCTCTCTCTCTCTCTCTCTCCCCCTCCCTCCCTCCCTCCCTCCCTCTTTTTTCTTCCTTTCCCTCTTCTGTTTCTCTCTTCCACCTCCCTCTTCCTCTCTCTCTCCCTCTCTCCTCTCCTGTCCTCCCCCCTTCCCTCCCCTCCATCCTCTTCCCTCCTCTCCTGTCTCCTGTGTCCTCTCTCCCCTATCTCTCTTAGAAGGTAAAGCTCATTGCTTAAGAATCTCAGTGCCCTGCAAACAAAAGAATTCTCAGTGCAGACACTTCAGGCAACAGCATAAAACCATAGAATGCGCCAAGTGAGAGATACGGCAAAGATCATTTGTACTGAAACAGAGTGTGAAAAACAGGTCAGACTAGAATATCAGGTATGAGTTCTTAAGGTTGTTCTTAACGTTTCTGTCCTAACCTAAATCTTTATATATAGCAGGCGGCAACTTTTAAGCAACTCTTTGGGACAGATCTGTCAGAAAGTCCATCCAGTCACCACATACACATTGGGGTCCCTCAGTTGCCACAGGGTACCCCCTTTTCTAGTCTAAGAATAGTTCGTAAGGATCTGTCAGTTGCTGGACTCCTAATTTCCACGCCGCTCACAATATTGGGGAGAGGGAGCGATCCGGACCTTTTCTTTTTTCCCTATGTGGACCATTTTAAGGCTCCTTTTCTCTACGCACTCGGACAAACGTTGCTATGCGCTCAGTAGATCTCAGAGGCAAAGGAGATGATCTCATTCCTGTGCCAGCAGGTGTAGCCACCCTGGCCTGGGAGGAAGCCGAGCAGCTTAGCCGAGCCCGACCGCACCTGCGCGGCGGGAGCCAGGTGGCGGCGACGGTCGCCCGGCAGGAAGTGGCTGCGGCTGCGGGAGGAGCGGCCGGGCGGGAGGTGCCGCGCCCCAGCCGCAGTGCACGGAGCCAGTCCTCATGGCCGCGTCGGCGCCCACCGGGCCCGAGGACGACGTCTCCGCCGTCCTGGACGAGCTGTCTCGGAACTTCACGTACTGGGCGCCGGGCCCGGGCAATGGCTCGCTGTCGAGCGCCTGGTACCGCAGAAACCAGGTAAGGCCGCCAGCTCCACGCAGGCCCCCGCGGAGGCTCCAGGCCTGGGCGCCTCCCTGCCAGCCGCCCCCTCCCCCCGCCTTCCCGTGGCAGCGGCTGCGGGAGTGGGCAGGGCTGCCACGTGACGCCGCGACACTTCTACCTCCCTTCCCGCCCCACTCAGCGGAACAGCAGACCCCTAGGCTGCTCCCGCCTCACTTTTGGGCCTCTGGGCCCTTAAGAACTTCACCTCCCATAGCTTCCCTCCCCTTCTGGAAGGATCTGAAGGCTGTGGGGGTGGATTTTCACCCCAGGTTCCTTTCACAGTCAAAAAAAAAAAGCGATACCCTTCTCAGAAACAGAAACTCATTAAGGACTCCCAATGTCAAGTCTGCAGAGTTGTGTCCCCAAGGTCCCAGCGTCACCCTTCCCTCTGAGAAACACAGACTGCAGTTCTTCACCACTCGTCCTTTGGGAAAACATTGTCAGCCTACACAACACGGGTTTATGCTGGCACTAAACATTTAAGAGTGTCAAAGAGGATTGGAGGTGTTTTGTTTTTGCTTTGGATGACCTCAAGATCAGGGAGAGGAAAAGCTCTACCGAGCCCTGCCTCCCTCTGTCTTCCAAGTGGGGTAAGTGAGCTTTGATGGAGTAGCTTCGGGCTTGCTCTAGTTTCCCTAAGCCTGTTACTTTGTTCTTGCGCATTAACAGAGCCATGGATCTTTTTCTTTTACAAGAACACATCCCTACAATTTGTTACTGTTGTCCTAAGTGGGAGACTTTAACTTCAGTCAGAGGATTAGAGCCCTTTTATGCTTGACAAGTATCCTGAATGTTAGTTTCTGAACTTGGAAGAGATATGTATAAATAAGCTTAGTCCACCTTATTAATTTTCGATATAGGAGACGTTATTGCCTTAAGTCTGTGTTTTGTCACAAAAGATATAAAATCGGGAATGGTGGTGGGGCTTGCTCAGGACCCATCCCATTTCTCCTTGCTCCCACCATAGAATTACAAAGAACAGATTTTCTTTTCATCGAGACTTCTTTAGTATATGTTAAGCTTGTGGTAGACACATTTCCAATAAAAGTTTAAGAATGGCTGTTGTGGTCTAGGTAAAATATTAGAGTCGATAGATGTGAGCAGCCATGGCATCATCCGAAACAGGAAGGCCTTGTTTTCCCAGAAGAGCGTTTATGCTTAGATTTCTTTAACGTTTCCTGGAATTCTTGATTGTCTTGGCTCTCCCAAGTACATATTATCACGTGACATAAATGTTTGCAAGGCTTGACTTGCCCTTGATAGCATACATTGTATGTCAGAAGGGCGTATCCAGAAGATGCTAATTAGAACTCCTAAGCTGACATCCCAGATCTCAGTGGCTGAGATAGGACTATGCCCGTGTTTCCATCTGCGTGCAGAGTCAGGCCATCTTAGAAGCCATAGTATTTTATCCATTTGCTTGCTGCTGAAAGGGCAATTACTTTTGTTTCAGGGAAAAGTAGAAATTGAATTTTAAAACCCATTCAACAAACATTTTATCCAGTGCCACTAGTACTGTCAAGGACAGTAAAAGTAAAATGGAATCTAGCTTTCCCTCTTTCACCCTAACTGAACAGAGAGATGGCTGAATATGGGGGTGAGCTGAGTCCCAAGCCCCACAGTTACCCTCAGCACTGGGAGCAACCAACAGGCCAGGACTGGCTTTTTGATGTGTCCCTCTGTTTTGTCACATCAGAAATGCTCACACAGTTTCTTTCTGTTGGTTGCCCAGCTTGGCTCTCTGCTTTCACAGTAAATGCCATAAAGTCTTATCAGTCAGCCTTCCTCTGTTGAAAAGTCCTGATGCTCCTCAGGAGCTTTCGTGTGACAGTGGCCACTTAGAAGTGGTCCTGTCTTCAACAGACATAAAAATACCCGGAGCAGAAAGCCTCAGAACAAACAGTAATGACCCTGGGCGGGTGTCTAAGAAGCCACTACAGTTTACATTGAGAATGTGTCCCACTTACATAGAAAAAAAAATGCCCTGTTACAGAGGGTTAGAGTGATGGCATTCTGCCCGTATGGTAATACTGAGCCCACACATTTTTAGTACAGAAAGCTAATAATGTTCCTAAGATGTTTGCCGAGCTCACTGTGGTGTACAAAGCACTGTGGGAATATTCAGTGTGGTTCAAGACATAAGCCTCTCTTTCAGGAGCACTATTACGTAACTAGGAAGATGTATGTAACTCTAAAAACAGTGGCCAGGTGCTATCATGAAGTCCAGAGCCAGGTAGCATTCAGCTGGACATCAGGCCACGGATGCTGTTGTGACCACTGATGTTTCAGTTGGCCCCTTAAAGGATGAGTGGGATTTTGGGATAGGAATGTACAGGAAGAGGACATCCAGGAAAAAGAGACCTTGGTAACAAGGAACAGATCTGTTTTCTAGAAATTTCCATGCCTACAGTCTAGTCCAGTGGTGGATGCAGTGGTTACAAAAAAATGGAAAATAGGGCTTAGGACCTTGGATCTGGTCTTAGATTGCCTTAAACAAGGAATAAGGAAGTTAAGGTTTAATCTAGTGAACAGTCAGGAACCACTGACGTCTTTTGATCAATTAGCCCAAAAGGCAGATCAGATTAAGTTAAACAAACAAACAAAAAAACTTTTCTGTCAATGGGCTAAGAGATACTTTGTTGGTGGTGGTACTGTTCTTATGTCAGTCGGGGCCAGATCACATGGCTTGATGCTTGGAGATGTCCCTGGTTGGGGCAGCTGCCAGGGACCACATGGATGTCCAGAGGCTATGCAGAACTGGCCCCACCCCACACTGACTGCATCTCTTACCACCAGCAGCACTCAGCAGAGTGCAGGCCCTGCACCTCACCTGGACAGCGCAGTAGGGCTGTCCCTGTTCCAGGGGGCACAGGTAAACCAGCCCAGAGGGCTAGAGAATGGGAGAGCTGGCCCCACCACTCTGCCATGAGGTGGTATTGGTGTGGGCTTGATGCCCTCCCCACCTCACCTCTCACCACCTGTGGCAATAAGGAGAGCTGGCCCTGAGGTCATGAGAGCTGGTGAGCTGTCCCTGCCCCTTGATAGCTGCAGCACTCGGGAGAGCAGGCCCTATGCCTCTCCTGAGCAGCACAGTAGAGCTGACCCTGGTGGAGGAGGCACAGCTGAGAGGGCCCCAAGAGTGAGAGCATGGAAGAGCCGACTCTACCATTCGTTTGCCATGAAATAGTGCAGGTGAGGAGGTGATGCCCTCCCCAACCCCTCACCCCTCACCACCTGCAGTATTTAGGAGAGGTAGCTCTGCCCCTCACTGTCGGTAGCACATGAGAAAATGGGGTCCTGTGCCTCACCTGGGCAACACAATGAAGCTCACCCTGATGGTGAAGGCACTGGTGAGGCAGCCCTGAGGGTGTGAGAGCAAGAGAGCTGTCCCAGCCCCTCACAGTCTGCAGCACTTGGGAGCCTTGACTGGGCAGCACGGTGGAGCTGGCTCTGGAGGCATGGGTGCAGGTGAGCCAGCCCTGAGTGCATGAGAGTGGGAGAGCTGACTCTGCCTCCTGCTGATGGCGGCATTGAGTGGCCTAGGTGGACCAGTGCTGGAGAGCTGGCCCTGGTGGTGCGGATAAGGGAGAACCCGCATGCTGACCAGCTCAACTACCACCCAGGCTTGATCCAGGGCTTTGAATTGGCCCACCTCAAAATCTATATCATCTGCAAACTGTTGGGATGCTTGAAAGGGCCAGTCCTGCTGATACAAAGCTGCAGGATCACCAGGACACAGGGCAATAACAGGATAACTGGGAGGAGACCCAAAGAGGATCCAGTATTGACGATGTCACAGAAGCCAGAGATCTGGAACCAGATCAATGACTCCTTGAAATGAACACTTGCAAGTGAAGATGTGTGGACAGAGGAATATACTGTGGAACACACAGTGACACACTGAAGCTTCCATGATGAGATGTTTTCTATGCTTTGTTGTTTGCTTGTGTGTGTGTGTGTGTGTGTTTGTGTGTGTGTGTGTGTGTGTGTGTGTGTGTGTGTAGGTGGAAGGTTGCAAGGACAAAGGGTAGAGATGAAGGGACAGGGAGGTGAGCAGGACTAGGATGCATGATGTGAAACTCACAAAGAATAAATAAAATTTTTTAAAAAATCTAAATTGGGATATAGCAGGAGATAGAGGCCTGAAACTAGCCAGGTGTAGATTAACTTTGTTGCATAAGTAGGATTTGTCATGTTTGACTTTCAGAGAAGATATAAAGTATTTAATACATTGCAAACATTTAAAGATGAGATTAGCTGGGGCTAGAGTGATGGCTCAGCAGTTGAGAAAATTTACTACTTTTGCAGAGACATGGGTTCAGTCCCCAGCACCTACAGGATGGCTCAGAAGCTTCGGCTTATAACTTTAGTTCCAGACAAGATAGCCTCTTCTGGCCTCCGTGGGCTCCTGCATTCATATGGTGCATATATTTATGCAGGTTCACACACACACACACACACACACACACACACACACACACACACACAC
>OU015748.1:64986606-64996606 GCA_907169655.1 Acomys percivali | reverse complement strand
GGTCAAGGACACCACAAGAAGACCTACAGAGTCAATTAACCAGGGCCCATGGGGGCTCACAGAGACTGAACCACCAACCAAAGAGCGTGCATGGGCTCAACCTAGGCCCCCTACACATATGTAGCACATGAGCAGCTTGGTCACCATGTTGGTCTCCTAACAATTGGAGTAGGGGCTGTCTCCAACTCTGTTGCCTGCCTTTGGATCCTTTCCCCCTAGCTGGGATGCCTTGTCTGGCCTCAGTGGGAAAGAATGTGCTCAGTCCTGATTTAAGTGCCAGGGTCGACTGGTACCCATGGCGGGGCAGTGGGAGCTCCCCTTCTCTGAAGAGAAGGGGAAGGGGAAATGGGGGAAAAGGTGGAAGGGGAAATGAGAGGATGTAAGTGTGGGACTGGGAGGAGAAGAGGGAGGTGGCTGTGGTTGGGCTGTAAAGTGATTAAATAAATTAATGAAAAAAGAAGTGGGCCCTAGTGCAAAAAAAAAAAAAAAAATTAGGTTGTTTGGGAGTATGCCCTTGATTGGGAGGTTGACACACACACAGGAGGAGCAGACAGTGTGAACACAGAGCCTGAAGTAGCTGAAGGAGACAGTGAGTGAGTTTTCCTCTGGAGCATCCAGTAGGAGCAGAGATCTCCCAGCTCCTTGGTTTTATCTCAACAAAATTGACTTTGGCTTCTGGACTCTAGAGCTGTGCAACCTAGGCAGAGTCACATGGCATCCTATCCACAGAATGTGCTATATACACTTTGCAGGGGTGCTGTGTGTTATTGCTGCTTTCTCCGCTCCATCTGGACATCCTGAGCAACTTTACATCCCACATAGGGTCTAATATTTAGCAGTTGCTAAAGAGATCCCAAATAGACTGAATGAGTAACACTGACGCCAGCTTCCGTGAGCTGTCATCTCCTGTATCTCCCATCTTCTCTCAGACCACTTCCGTTTCACGTCCTTTCCCTCCACATCATGTGTTTTCCTCAAGCTGTGTCTACATGTGGTTTGAAGCTGGGCAGTGGTTTTACTTTTCCCTTTAACATCTTTTCTTGGTTCTACAAGCCTCCTTTTTATTTCTTTTCTTGTTATCTCCCCCTTTAAACTCATATTTTTAAGTGAACCCATATTCTTAATTCATTGAGCCTGCAAAGCAGGGGATTTTGTTTGTTTGTTTTAGTTTGAAATTCCTTAAACTATGAAACAGTAAAAAGAAATAATGCGATAAATACCACGTGTCCCTCCACCTAGAAATTCCTTCATTGTTAACTATGTGAAATGTCTAACTGATTCTTTTCTGTGTGCATAAATACAGAAAACAGTTCAAAACTCGGTGGCAGACAGAATCTTCCCCCTCCTAACTGCTCACAGGTGTATAGCTGTGTCTTTAAGAATCTGGATGGTCCGTGATCCCTTCTAGCTATTTTGTAGGTAGGCTGGGTGTCTACCTATTTACGGGCCTTCTATGTGTTCCCTGCAGTGATTCCTTGACCTAAATCACACAATGTGGCCTATCATAGCAAAAGTATGTCACGTGTCCAGGTCAGGCATATTTTACTGCCTAGAATGGGAGACAGCATTATTACAATCAGGAGTTGACTACAACTCTTCTTAACTGTGTTCAAAATCAGCTCTGGATCTGTGGTCCTTTTCAGTCACACATTAGCTCCATATTGGTCTGATTCTGAGTATGTTTTGAAGATGGAGCCAAGAATATGGCTGAGTTCAAAGTCAGGGCTGGGACAGTTTTTACTAACTCTATACATTCCTATGTTATCGCATTCCATCTCCATCTGGACAGACTGGCCCACTTAGTGATTATAGGTAACACCAGAATTCAGGTCACTGTGAAATATTTAAAAAACATTCTGGCACCGGAAAAAAAAAGTAGGCTATAGGATTGTTATTTCAAATAAAGTTAAAACACAGTAATGTTTATCAGTGCTGATATTTTGAATTTCATTCTTAATGAATTGTTTGCTATATCTGCCACCATCTATTTGCCAAGACATCCTGGAAATGGCAGAAATAAAGCCAAAATGGTGACAACACAGCACCATTAAAAGTCAGGGCTTCCTGTGTTTCTAGCCCGTGCTTATAACTCCATTACTAAGACATGAGTTGACCTTTTCCCCTAAGACTGTTTTTGTTTTATTTCATTTTTCTCTGAACTAAAGAAGCAAAATTTCTGCTAATATAAAAGAAAATATAAAGCATTGACTTCAGCAGCCAAAAGGTTACCTATGGTAGTCCTAGAAAGGTGGCTCACAGACCTAACCTGGCTTCCTTTGCATAATCACTCAACTGTGCTGCTTCTCTGATCTCTTTACAACTAGTTTCCATAAGCCAACAAGGGCAAGCAGAGTGGGAGAGAATGGGTGGGCGTCTTGGCCTCCACTAGTTCTAAATATGAGGAAACCAGTGAAGTACCAAATAAGTAAGGATCTTTAAATCCTTAATCTAATTGAATGAAAATTTTATCAGGGCCTATTCACAACAACAACAAAAAATGAAATTTCCAATTGGAGCTGAGGATTTCATAGTCATTAACTGACGTTTATCAGAATTAATCTAGTCAGAATTAAACAGTATTTGCACGTGGTTATTACAAGCGACCTTGTATGACCTTGAAGGTTACTAAAACGGTCCTTTTTGAATCATTGTAATTTGAATCCTTTCTCCCCCCCCCCCAAAACTAAACATGAGTATTGGTCAGTTTTTTAACTCTAACCAAATCCCCAAGGTAATTAATTTATAAAAGAGAAAGTTTATTCTTGCTCATGGTCTTAGAAGATCCAGTCTGGGTTGGGCAAACCCACTGCCTCTTAGACCTCTGTCAGGGTGTCAGATGGCAAGGTGGGTGCACATGGTGTAACAAACTGATCCTTGCATGGCCAGAAAGTAAGAGAGAGAGAGAGAGAGAGAGAGAGAGAGAGAGAGAGAGAGAGAGAGAGAGAGGAATCAGGACCTCACTGTTACCTAAGGCCTTCCACAAGGCCCTCCTTCCAAATATTGCCACTCTGGGGACCAACATGTTTAACACACAACCTTTGGGAGACACTCAGCATGAAGCCATGGCAACCACTATTGGGGACTTACTCTAAATTATGGTTCACATGTGAAATGTGCCCCACAGGCTCATGTCCCCAACTGGAGTACTGTTTGGAGAAGTTGTAGGGCCTTTGGGATGTGGAGTCTGGCTGGAAGATAAAGGCCATGAGGGATAAGCCCTGCACTGCCCCATACGCCTCCAGTTGTGTCTGGTTCTCTGCCACACTCTCCCCATGATGGCATCACCCATCCACACCTTCTCCAACATGGTGAGCTGAAGCGCCCTGATGCTGTGAGGCAAAATCAACCCTCACCCCTTACGTTGCTCCTGTCAGGTGTTCTGTCACAGTGGTGGGAGGGTAATTAATATTTGCTACTGCTGTTCTCAGCTGTGTATGAAATGAATTTAATTGAGATGCAATAAATTTAAGTTAGAGAAAAATCTTGGGAAAATAGTAACATAAACTTTCGTTTAGTGTTATCAGCAAGCTGCTTCTGATATTTACCTTTACCGATACATTTCTTGTCCTTTAAGTATAGTAAGATATTGAAAGCCAGCAACTAGGCCTTTATTGCACACTTATGGACTCTCTTAATCGTTAAAAATCTGAGTTCTGGAACAAACATTTACCTTCATGCAAACTGGGCATTTCATATACACAAGATCCTTTGAGACCCTTCTACAGGTAAACTAGAAGACCAATTTGAGGAAATTACCCAGAATTCAGTACACAGCGGTGAACAGTTAGAAAATAAGAGATGCTAAGAAACTAGAGTGATGGAGTGAGAAGAGCAGATGAACAGCAGTCAAAGGAAGAGTTAGCGATGACCTAACAAATCCTTACATTAAGGCAGCATAAAGAAAATCATATATGGAAAGTTGTGGTAAAAGTGCAACTAATAACAGAAGACATCTCAACATCTCAATAAAAATGACATCTCAGAATGTTTAATGAAGTAATTGTCAACCTACGCATCTAAACTCAGCAGGGCAGATAATGAATATATTTGCATAATTGCAGAGAAATAAAATTTTTTTAAATTTTATTTTAAAAATTACTGGTACTTTCTCCAGAAAGGACACTGAGTTTCAACACAGATTGGAGAACATACCATCCAAAAAGTGGAGACAATCCATATGTTTACCAGCTAATGGATGGATAAATAAAACGTGGTATATCTATACACTGAATTATCACAAAGCCTTAAAAAGAAATGATTCATGTTAAATGCTGGGACACACTGTAACTTAATAAACTTTGAAATCATTATACTAAATGAAGAACGCAAGCATAAAAGGCTGTATAATTTATGTGTGCATCTGTGTAAGGTTTTTTTGTTTTTGTTTTTCTTAGAACAAGTAAATTGAGACAGACATAGAAAGTAGATTGGTTGCCAGGAACTTGAAAGAGGGAGGAATGATAAATGGCTGCTCATGGATGGAGAATTCCCCTTGGGGAGGCAGAAATACCTGAGGTGAGATCATAGGGACGTCTGCTCAACTGAGAGCCACTGAAAGGTATGCTTTCAAAACTGGCCATTATGCAACATGAGTTCTATCTCAAATCTACTTTTTTTTTTCTTCAGTTTTTTCAAGACAGGGTTTCTCTGTGTAGTCCTAGCTGTCCTGGAGTCATTTTGTAGACCGGGCTGGCCTTGAACTCACAGAGATCTCTCTGCCTTTCCCTCTCAAATCTACTATGTTTTAGAAAAGGTAGAGTGATGGGCAGAGAAGTGGGAAGCATGGATGGATAAGTGCTAAGTGAAATTAACAATGACTAGAAATGCTCAGTCGCAGCTACTGAGAATGAGGAATGGCATAGCCGTTCCCAAGACAGCGAGGCAGCTTCTTAAAAACCAAATACATTCTTACCATGTGTCTGGCATCACGTTCTTTGGCATCTACTCAAAGGAGCTGAAAACATATCCACACAAAAACCTGTGTGATGACATTTATAGCAGCTTTTGTTCATAGTTGCCTAAAATGTAAGCAACAAAGACTCCCTTTAGTAAGTGAACTGCTAAATAAACTGTAGTGCATTCAAACAATGGGAATCCATTCAGTACTGTAAAATATGACCTAAGATAGCACTGCAGGACGTGGAAGCCAACATGGGAAGGGATCCACTGTGTGTCTTCATCTCCATGACATTCAGGGAAGTGGAAGCAAGACAGTGAAGGGTTTGAAGTGTTTCAAGGGTTGGATTGGATTGGAATGAGCAAGCACAGATCAAACATAATTTGTTTGGAGGGTTTGTTTCTTTTTCTTTTCTTTTTTTTTTTTTTTTACATTCACAAAACCTTTATTGGGGTTATACTGATGGCTGTCTATTTTTAATTCCTGTTGATCCCTTAATGCGCTTAATGTATCAATTAAATTTTATTATAAATGTGTTTGCATAAGAACAGTAAGCCCCTTGAATGAATAGTTTCTGTATTCACAGAATCAGTTAACCATGAGTCAAAAATATTTTGTAAAATCCAAGTCTATACTAAATACATAGAGATTTTTTTCTTTATCAGTCCCTAAATGATACTGTAGAACAGGTAGGTGTGTAGCGGTTTCATCGTATTAGATATTGTGTTAATTTTTCCTGGGAAGATGTGAACAAATACCCATTCTCCCTGATAGGCACTACAGCAGAAAAAAGTAACAACTCCACCAAAGTTCATTTTAGTTAACCAGTGTGCAGGCGTACTTTTGGGGGCTGCTTGATTGGGTTCTTATATCTACCACCCTCCCAACCCTTACTCCACCCTAATCCCTTCCCCAGCATTAGGCAGGAGAGAAAGGTTAGAGGAAAGGGGGGTGTAGACCTCTTTAGACTACTTCTTGCTGATTAGAAGCATCGGCTTCCTAGGAGCAAGTCCAGTCTTTAGCGTCAGAATATCCAGCAATCCAGCAATCAGCAGCAAACACAGCAACAGGAACCACCAGCAGCAGGGGTAGCCGCAGCTGCCACAAGCCCTTACATTTATATACCCTCTCCAGAGTCTCCAGAGTTAAACTATCTGCAGCTGGCAAAATCACACCCCTCCTAAAGCATGAGGCAATCATAGTTAATGTCTGTGGACAATCTAAAGCAGCCCCATATCCCCACACCTTGGATTAAACAAAAACAATTCACATAACATAACTAGGTTTTTTAAGAAACCAAAATTCTCACTACACCAGGGGCTTCTGGGCTTTCTTACAGGGACGTGGAGAAAAGGTTACTTACAGACTATGGGGGATCCAAAAAGAGCCACATCAGTGCAAAGTCCCACCATAGGAGATGTCTCCATGAAAGTTGAGACACGGAATCCTCTCAGTTAAACTTTTGCTTCTTATATACTGTAGCATTTATCTCTCAGCGTGGGGCAGACAGGCAGAATGGAGTGATGGCAGTGGTGAGGGTTTCGGGACACTAGGGGTGTCAATTTCACTACTACTAGCCTATCAGAGCCAGCTGTCAACTGTTGGTCTACTTATTGCAGTGTCTTGACTACTGAGTCAAAGTAATCTCTGCTCTAAGATGGCTGTGGGATTATTATAGTATCCTGAAGGGAAAAGCCATGCCAGAACAATATTGTAAGTAAACTAGGTGTTGCTTAAAGTTAACAGGAGGATGTATGTATTATACTCAAATACTGTATTTAAGATATTTGAGCAACACCCTTTGGCACCCACAGAGGCCTTGGAACTAGTTGCCCACAGATATGGAATTATTCTTGACACTGTGACAAAATCCCTGCCATGTTTCATAAAAGAGAAGGTTTATTTTGGCTGACACATCAGAGGATATAGTCCATCCTCATGGGACTACACTGCAGCGAGGTCAGCTGGCATTCTATTTTGGCAGGAGGATACTTGGTCATATCTCAGCAGATCAAGAAGTAGAGAAAAGAGAATGCCACAGTCAGTTGACTTTCTCCTTTTTTCCTTTTTATTCAGTTCAGGTACCATCCCATGGGCACCTGGGATGGGACCACCCTATGGGAATGGCATTGCAGGAGGTGTGCCCTTGTTGGAGGAAGTGTGTCATAGGGGATTGGTTTTGAGGTCTCAGAAGCTCAAGCCAGACCCAGTGGCCCACTGCCTCTTCTGCTGCCTGCTAATCCAGATGCAGACCTTTCTGCTGCTTCTCCAGCACCATGTCTGCTTGTACACTGCCGTGCTTCCTGCCGTGATGATAATGGGCTAAACCTCTGAACAGTAAGCTAGCTCCAATTAAAATGTTTCCTTTATAAGAGTAGCAGTGATCATGATGCCTCTTCAAGCAATAAATCCCTAACTAAAACACACCCATGTTCAACACAGATCTTTCCCCTAGTTAATCCTTACAGACACACTCAGATGTATGCCCCAACTAATGCCCTAGGTCATCTGCCTGCCTGCCTGCCTGCCTGTCTGTCTGTCTGTCTCTCTCTCTCTCTCCCCCTTCCTCCCTTTCTTCCCAAATATGTATGAATGTTTTACTTGCATATATGTATATATGTCCATGTACACACATATGTACCTGATGCCCACAGAGGCCCTCTTGGATCCTCTGTAAGTGGAGTTACAGGTAGCTGTGAGCTGCCCTGTTGGTGCTGGGAATCAAACCCAGATCCTCTGGGAGATCAGCAATTGCTTTTAACCCCTGAGCCATCTTTCCAATCACCTTGGGATTTTCTTAAGGTAATCTAGTTGTCTATCAAAATTTACCATCACAAACCCATCCCTTGCCAACTTAACAGCAAGTACAGCACTTTAAAACACAGCACTCCATGTCTGGTGTCTAGAGTTGTGTAGCCTTAATACCAAGAGAATTTAGCTCATCTCTCAGAGTCTCCCAAGTCTTAACAGTTGTAACGTCATTCAAAAGTTCAAATTTAAGGTCTGCTCTGAGACTCAAGGAGACCGGTGAGCCCTTGCAAATGAAGATTCAGATTGCATACTTCAAATATACAGTAGTGCTGAGTAAACATCTCCATCCAAAGAGAGAAGAATGGAGCATAGGAAGGATGGGAGGGACCAAAGCAAGCAGAGAGGGATTCTAGGTTAGTGAAACTACCTAGTAGATTCTATAATGGTGGACATGTGTTTTCATATAAAGTGGTGTGGTCGTTGGTTCTGAATGGAGCTGAGACATAATTGTTGTTAGGAGGAAGTATCTAGACTATGATCAGGCCCTGAAGCAGCATAAAATTATGAAAGGGAACAGAATAATATATCAGAAGCAGCATAATGAGCCTTAAAGGGGAGAGACTCCTCTAAAAAAACATGAGAGGGGCTTCCTTTAAGAATAGATTAATATAAGAATGACATCATCATGGGCAGGATGATGGGTGAGGGAGACAGAGAAAAGAGCCATTTGGGAGAGGTCCAGCTTGTATAGATTGGTAGAGGGAGCTGGCCGGATGTTTTATATCATGCAGTCATGTTTGGAATAGCCTATCTGACAAGAAGGATGGAAGAGCTGGATACTGGTTAAAGCCATAAATTATGAGCACAAAATTCACAACACAGAACAGCTTCTTCATGTCTCAGGGAGAGAGCTATAGGGTGGTGGCCTAATTTTATCAGGCTGTAGTATCTGGCCTCTCAGAGCAATTAAAAAAAAAAAACAGTACCATGGTCGAGCACATTATACATTTGTTGAAAATCATGGAAGGTTAGTTAGCAACAACAAAAAAGAGAGTTAGCCTTCACATAAACTATGAGTGCAGATAATAATGATATGTTAATATAGATTTGTGACATGTAACAAATGTATCATTTGGGTTTATAGAGGACATTGGTGATGAGAGAAAATATACGTTACTTGAGCAGGGGCACATAGGAGATCTTGGTAGTTTCTGCTCAATTTTCTTTGTGAACCTAAAACTTCTAAAAATAGATTTTATTTAAAATGTAATCACAATGACTAATTGAGCGATATACCAGCTAACATCCTATTATAGTAGCCAGCAACATCTAAGGTAGCAGAAAACAGATTACAGTTAAAATAAGCACAAGTGTTAATGCTACAGAGGATGAGCGTATTGATGAAGTGTAGAGTGTGTGTCAAGACCACATGATGACTTTGTGGAGACACAGATTACTCAGACATTGCCACTCTGGAAAGCAGTCTGGCAGCTTCTGGCCAAGCTAAAAATGGACTTCGCACAACCCAGCAATTACATTTTTGGGCATTTATCCCAGAGAAATTAAGACTTATTTTCATGAAGAATTTATACATGAACATTCATAGAAGCTTTATTTATAACAGCTCTAAACTGGAAACTATACAAATGTCATTCAACAAGTGAGTGGTGAAACAAACTGTGAGGTGCACACAGCACTGCTCAACAATTCCAAGTGAACTATTGATATGATGTCCTTGGGCAAAAGTTGACATTGTATTCAGTGAACAAGAGCCAATTTCAAATGTGTATGCACGTCATGGTTCTAGTTGCATAACATCTGTGCAATAACATTAACATGGAGAAGCCTTTGTGATTGCTGTGGGTGAGGCTCAGGCAGAAGAAAAATTGTATCTCTGTAAAGGATAACAGAATGGGTCTGATGGTGTTGGAACTAATGAATATTTCATTGTGATGGCTACAGAACATACAAGTAAGTGCATACATAACTGAATAAAGGCCAATTTGTTGATATTGGATATTTTTTCTAGTTGTGTAGGATGTTAACATATGGGTGCATTGGTCTTACCTGTAGAATTCCTTGCAACCTACTATAGGAATCTACAGTTACTTCAAGATGTATTTTTAATTAATTCTAATTGCTAAAGAAGTAGAAATAAGACTGGATGTAATATTAGTGAGTAGACTGTTTGCCTAGCATGCACAAAGCCTTGAGTTCAGTCCTGGGCACTGCATAACTGGGTGTGGTGGGCCCTGCTGTTCTTCCAGTACTCAGGAGGTAAAGGGGGGAGAATGAGAATGTCACATGCAGTCATTATCAGCTACAACAGTGACTTCAAGGCCAGCCTGTACT
>OU015748.1:64967035-64986596 GCA_907169655.1 Acomys percivali | reverse complement strand
GTACTGCATCATCAGCCGCAACAGTGACTTCAAGGCCAGCCTGTACTGCATGAGGCCTTGACTCAAAAAGGAAGGTGGGGAGTAGAATTAGGAACATTCTAATCAGAAGAGAAATAGAAAAAGAACAAAACCTCATCCAGTATATAATGTTGGTTATATCAAAAGAATAAATTCAAGAGATCAATTAAATAACACATGACTATTGCTACTTATAGAGCGTGTTATTGAAAAATAGTAAAAGAATAGATGTAGACTGTCTTCCCCACCAAGATGTGTGTATGTTTCATATGTTAATTAACTAGATTTGGTAATTTTACAGTTTGTATACATACTTTACACAACAGATACAAAGAATCCTGTCAGCTTACAATCTTAAAGAAGCGACACAGGAATGCTGAGAGGGAGGTAACGGTGGAGATGGGCATATCAAAAGCAAGTAGCTGCAATCTACTAATATTGGAGAAAATAGACTCTAAAGAAAGGAGTTAATTTATAATGATAAAAAGAACAACTAAGTGGGAAAGTAAAACAATCCTGAGCTGTACTTAATGATAAAGCAAAACTCAGTAGATTGTAGATTGTAGAGGAAAGACAAGATAAATCCATGTTGTGGTAGATTTTTAATATTAATCCCCTAGCAAATGATAGTAAGAGCTGGAACACAGATGAATGGAAATAGAGAGGTAATACATAAACTGTCGGGTCTCATACAGCAAATGCCAGTCCCAGTACAGCACATTTCCTCATCACAACTCTGTAAATCAGAAAGCAGTGACTCTCCAATAAGCAACCCAGTCAGTTAAAATGTTTAAACACATTTCCTTAAAATATAAGGCTCAGCATCATAGATAACTCTTAAAAGTTGTAATAAGGATGCTGAGGTGAAGCTCTCCACACTGAGGGCTTCTGGGGATGGGGTGAGGGTAAGGAAGGACTCTGTTTTCTTTCAGGGTCTGGCCATGGGGAGCTTGAACATGCTCCAGTGAGTATATGAGCTACACACATTGGACTTGGTTTTTTAGGTTTTATTTTTCTTTTTTGGGGTGTGGGGGCGTCACAAGAGCTGGGAGTAGAACTGGGAAGACTGGAAAGTGAGTGTGATCTGGGTTCATGATGTGTAATTCCAAAATAATCAATAAAAATACTATGTAAAAATTTTTTAAAAGAATTAGTCTACTATAAATGATCCTGATATAACAAAAAATCATATTTTATGGAGATATTAGTATATTAATTTTTTCAGTTATTCAGTATTTTGTGCTTTACTAAAGAATTAAAGAATAAATTCTCTTAAAAAAATATATGGCTCAGGATAAACTCATATCAGAAAAATTAGAATGGAATTATGCTAATGGAGAAAACTATGTAGAAAGCTAAAAATAGGAGGAAATTTGTAGCTATGCCTGTATGGTTTATTAGATTAGAAGGAAGAGGAAAGGCTAGTAAAAATCCAAATGAAGATGGAAAAGGTAAAAACTGAATAAACAAATAAAACTTAAGTCTAGGAATGAGAGAAATACATTCATTTCACCTTCAGAAAGACTGTCTTCAGGTCAGGCCAGGTGGCTCCGTGGGTAAGAGTGTCTGCTGAGCCTGGCCCTGAGTGCAGTCCCTGCATCCCACACGGTAGAAAAGAACCAACCCCACAGTTGTTTTCTGGCCTCTACATGGGTGTGATGACTCATATGCAAGTACACACACTAGTAAACAAGTGGATAAAGATAAATTTTTAAATTTTTAATAAAAGTCTTCAATATCTTGGAGGGAGAAAAGATAGAAACATCTGTAACATTTTATTTCCTTGGGCAAAAATATGCAATTTCTACACATAAATTATATCAGAAATATAACACTATATTTATTGAAATACAATTCGCATGCCATATAATTTAGTCATATAAAATGAATGATCCATTGACTTGTAGCATATTTGCCGAGCTATACAACCATCAGAAAACATGATAAAGAACCCTACCGTGTTGTCAGCCCTGAGCTTCCTCACTCCCCTTCTTAAGCCAACCACTGCTATATAAGAGAAGTTGTATCACGTCTGGCCTTTCAACTGGATTCTTCTGCCCTACATACAGCGTGTTTTCAGTAGAGTCTTTTCGTGCCTGTGTAACCACTCGTTGTATGATCACACCACATTTTGTTCCTTCACCTATCAGTAAGCAAAATGTGGGTCATTTCTACTTTTGACTATTATCAAAAGTGCTGCAGTGGACATTTCTACAAGTTTTTGAGTAATCATATTTCTGTTTCTCTTACTGCAACAAATGGAAATTCCATGTTTTTAAAAAGTGTGCTCCAAAGTATTGTTTCATTTTGCCTTCCTCCGAGTGGTATGTGGGGGGTTCTCTTTTATCTCATCCTTGCTAACATTTGCTGTTGTCTCATTTTTACTTGTAGCCGTCTTAGTTGGTGTGCAGTGGTATGGCATTGTGGTTTTGATTTGTAGATTTCTTTGGGAAAACCTGCTCCCAGCTTGTCCATTTATTGTCTTATTGTTGAATTGATGGAGTTTTTAGTGCAGTTGCCTAGATACCCAGCCCAACTTAGATAAGAACTTATAAATATTTCCTCTTATTCTGTTGTTTGCCTCTTCAGTCTGTTGATAGAGTCTTCTGAGGCACTGAAGGTTGTCACCTGGAGGCTGGGCATATAGCTCTGTAGAAGTGTTTGCGTAGCAGATGAAAGAAGACAGGGCTGGTCACCAGCACCACAAAAACAAAACAAAGACAGACAGGCAGGCAGGCAGGCAGGCAGGCAGAAAGGAAGGAAGGCAGACAGAAATTAGGTTTCTATCTTGATGAAGTCCAACCTGTGTATTTTGTATTTTATTGTAGGATATTTTGGTGTCACATCCAAAAAAAACCCTTGCCAAATCTGACCATTGATTTTAAAACAGCCAGCTTGATGTCTTTTGAATGGTTCATGAAATGATTTAAAGGATTTTGGAGTCAGTCATTTCTCTTCAGCAATTTACTTTTATAGCTATGAAGGATTTTCATAATTATACATTCATTGCCAACTTTCTTTTGGTTCTTTGTTTTCCTAATTATTGCCAAATGCATTAGATTGTAAGTAAAAAGCATGGAACTAGTACATTATACTGTGATACAAGCATTCCCCATGAGCAATAGTGAGAAAAGTTATTGCCAAGTGCCTTTATTAGAAACAAAATCTTAACTGATTAAAGGCCACATTATACCAACTGTAAAATGAGTCTTCAACTTTCCTGATTCATTTTTTAAATACAGAATTTTTACTTCAGCCTGGATAATAGAGCTCTAAAACTTCAAAGACACTTTGCATCTAAAAAGGAGGTCTTGTGGTTGTGATGTTCACTTGAAATCCAAGTAAGCTCTTTGGAATTTAAAGCTGGCTGGAAGTTGCATTCTGTGGAATAAGGAGAGAAGCTCCCTGCACCATTGCTAGTTTCTACTTATAGATGTTATGCATTTGTGCCTGGATGAGAGTATCAAATACATCTGTGTGTATGTGTGAGTGTGCATGAAGTATATGCATGTTTACATGTCCGTGTGCAAGTACAGATGCATATGAGTACATGTGCACGTGGAGGCCAGAGGTTGACCTTAGCTGTCTTCCCTAATGTATGTGTGTGTGTGTGAGAGTGAGAGACAGACAGACAGACAGACAGACAGACAGACAGACAGACAGGCAGGCAGACAGACAGACAGAGACACAGAGGGAGAGACAGAGACGCAGAGAGAGAGAGAGAGAGAGAGAGAGAGAGAGAGAGAGAGGGAGGGAGAGAGGGAGAGAGGGAGGGGGAGAACGAGAGAACAAGAACAAACAAATTTTGGGGGTTTCTTCTTCTTGCCTTCTCCTATAATCAAGCAGAGGCTCTTCTTGTGGCTGCAGCTTAGACAAGCTGGCCCACAAGGTTTCAGTCAGTTCTCCTGCCTCCACTTCCCATCGCAGGGTAGGAGTGAGTGCTGGGATTACAGATACAAACCGCTGCATTTGGTTTTTTATCTAGTTCCGGAAATTGCAGTCAGGCCATCAGGTGTGGATAGTTAGCACCTATATCCAGTGACCACATCCCTGACCCTCCAACTTCCTTGCTTGTTTGTTTGTTTGTTTGTTTGTTTGTTTGAGAGAAGGTTTCCCCCTGTGCCTGGGCTATACCTGACTTGTGTAGGCTGCCTGGCCAGCAAGTTCCAGGACCACTTATCTCTGCCGCCATGCGAGGGTTCCAGGCACACACTACCCCATACGAGGGTTCCAGGCACACTACCCTAGCTTTTCCATGGGCGCTGAGGTCAGACCTGGAGTCCTCAGGCTTGCACAGTAGTCGCTCTAGCTGTGGAGCCATCTCAACAGTCCACACATGAATCATTTATAGTTATCGAATAAGTCATAATTTACTTGTGATAAATATTTGAACAATATGAAGAACTTCTTTTTAACTGTTATGGTTCTTATTTAAACTGTTAATATACTTTTCATGTATTTCCTAATCCTCAATTTTGAGGGGTAGATTATTTAGAATACTCAGATGGTTCTCCCATCTCAGCGAATTTGCCTTCTCTTGTAGAGCCTCATGGCACACATGACGACGTTAAAAAGAAGTGAACATTTACCATGAAGGGTCTAAGTTAAGGTTGTGTGAACTACCTGGACCTCGGCAGGCCAGCAGGGGAAAACCTAAGTGGAGAGGGCTGATGGGAACACCGCCACCTCGGTGAGTCCTGTGGCATGAGCACAAGGTCCACCACCTGAGAGTGGGGTCTGCTGGTCACCAGAAGCAGACCTTTGTGCTGGAGCAGCTGGCTGGCGCAGGTGGGGGCAGGTGTGGAAGCGGGCAGAGGGGGCATTGGTGATGAGGCCAACTGCAGAGAAGTGGTGACGAGTACAGTCTGTCTAGTGGGACACGTTAGAGGTTAAGGGTTCTTAAAAACATCTTCCCTCCTTTTTACTGAGGCCAGGAAAGTAAGATAACTTGTCAATATATCCAAATTGGAAAATAGCAAAGCTGTGCCTCAGATTTCATTTGACTTCAAGTCCTATAATCTGTTCATGCCACAGTTCTTCTGAGTATACTAAGAGGAAAGAGAATGAATACAACAGTAAGTCAAAAAGCACCTGCATGGAAAACCCAGAGCCTCGTGGCTGTTTGCTTTAGAGGCTGGGGCAGGCAAATGCCCAGAAAATCTAATAAAGGCCTGAGGTACTTCCTCTCCAATACAGGATCTCCCTATGTAGCCCAGGCTGGCCTCAAAGCCCTCACTATGTAGCCCAGGCTGACCTCAAGGCCCTCGTGCCTCCTCCTCCCACCTCTGCCTCCTCCATGCTCAGATTACAGGTGTGAACCACCACAGCTGCCTGTGACTTAATTACTGGTTTTTATTTTATTCATTATCTCTGTGTGTGTGTGTGTGTGGTATATATGTGTGTGTACACAGGTGCATACATGTAGACATATGTGCATGGGCAGCGTGTATGTGGAGGTCAGAGGACAGCTTTCTGGAGCTGGGTCTCTCTTTTTGCTGTGGCATCCCTGAATCCAATCCAGAGTATTAGAATGTGCAGCAGTCACTCTTACCCACTGACCATCTCACTGGCCCCGACCCAGCTATTTCTAAATGTCAGTATTCTCAGTTCAACTAAGTATTACTCCCAGGGCAGGCGTGGCAGTGTATGTGAAGCGAAGTCAGTGAACACATAGGCATCGCTCACCCCACCCCACCCCACCTGCTGCCAAGTGCCTTGCGAGTACTAATGCCATTTAAAGAAAACATTTTCTCTTACAGATTCACCTTTTTGGGGCTTTGCTGGCTATTTTAGGAAACCTGGTTATCAGCATTTCCCTAAATATCCAGGTAAGAAAAATTCTACTTTTCTGAGTATAGTTAGGTCTGAGAATGCTGTACACCTGTCGTGGGCTAGGGCACTTTTCCTTCTGAAGCCCTTTCATCCATTAAAAAAAAGAAGAAATAATATTTAAAAACACCCTGCATTTTGTGACCTGACAGCAGACTGGAGGTCCTGAAGAAGGCAGAATCTACAGTAGGAACTTCAACTGAAACATGAATTATAAACCTGAAAGAACTGCTGGTGCCAAACTAAAAACTGAATGAAATATGAATTTTAAAACAAACCATAAACCCAATCTAAATTTTAAATCATTTAATAATCCGGTTTGAAACAGAATCAAGCCAACATAGTCCCTAAAGCTACTGAATTACTGAATTAAAATAGGCCTGAATATCAAAACATCTCCTTGAATATTTGTCGTACTACGTATTGAAAATATTTTCAAAAAAAAAAGAAAATATTTTCTTCTACTCTGATCTATTTTAATTTTGTCCATACTTCATACAAATTTTAATACACTAAAACTTTGGCCCACACACTTTGTGCCACACTTAGAAAGGTGTTCCTGTTCCAGTTTTGTTGTTACTGCTGCTGTTTCCTGGCTCTGGGGATTAAAAGGAGGACACAGTGTACACTGGGTAAGAGCTCTACCACTCACCTACATCTCCAGTCATGAGACTTCAAGTTTTTTAATGTTCCATGTTTTCTTTTAGACCTCTAATTATTTTTTTAAGGTAATATGAGACTAGTCTAATAAGGAAACAAGCTCAGTTATAAAATCTAGGGGATGTATGTACTTTATGTGTTCCTCAGGAATGCATAAATTTGCTTTGTTTTGCAGTGCTGGGGATGAAACCCAGGGCCATGAGCAGGATCATTAAGTGCTCACCCACTGAGCTATACCCCTAGCACTTTGGACTTATATTTCTAATACAAAGAAATATTCAAAACCAGATATGAATGAATCTGTCATAATTCCTGGCAACTTGCATCTGCCCTGCTGTGCTAATTGTGGTAAATACTTCAACCCATGTGTCTGAATCCCTGCTAAAAGCACTCTCTTTGACACTTCACTGCCTTTATTTTGTTAATGTTTCTGTTGGGATCTGGGCCTATTTTAAATTGTGAAAGAGCCGTTTGGTACAGTCCTCTAAAAGTGCCTTGCCTCCATGGATACGTAGTGTCAGATAGTAATGATGACATGTATTTTACAGAGTTGTTGTAAGGGGGAAAGGCAGTGTTCTTATGGAAAAGACCCTCCAGGCTGTAGAATGCTATAGAAATATGAATAGTTTCTCCTATTAATATACTTAGGACAAACAGAAAGCCATAATAGTCTGCAAATAAAGCAGGTGGGGCGTGGTGGTGCACACCCTTAATCCCAGCGCTTAGGAAGCAGAGGCAGAGGGGTCTCTGAAAATTTGAGGCCAGCTTGGTCTATATAACGTGTGCCAGGCCAACCAGGGCTACATGGTGAGAATCTACCTCAAAAATAAAATAAAATTTGACAGCAAGCTTTAACTGGATGGAAATATTTTCTAAATATATTCTGATTTGCTTCCAGAAATATTCTCATCTTCATTTGGCCCAGAAAGAGCACCCAAAGCCATACTTTAAGAGCGCGCTTTGGTGGAGTGGAGTCTTGCTGATGGCCATAGGAGAGACAGGCAATTTCGCAGCCTATGGAGTCGCCCCCATCACTCTGATCGCACCATTGGGATGTATGTCAGTTACAGGTGGGCCATTTACCCCTATTTTGGCAAATAAAGTGTTTATAAATTAGAATAATTGATTTTAAAATGTAACACAGAAAGATGTGTTATTGCTGGTTTTCTGAGCATGTTAACATAGATTACAATTCTAGTCTCTGTTGTCCCCTGCCACAGCACCACACTGACCACATGCAAACATGCATTCTATAGCTGTTCCATTTACACCTAAAGGCTATGTTCTCAACATTTGAATCTTAATAAGTTAAATATTTTCATTTTAAATATTACACTATGTTTTGATCACTAATGGATTATTTTAAAACATTCATAATGCAAATTATATTTTGTTTCTATGTTAAACTAACCATACATGTAGTTGGATCACTGCTGTCTGATCTTGAAGCCATAGTTTAGCCTTTCTTTGACATTAAAAATTAAGTATGAATTATTCAGCATCACCATGAGAATGTGCAGTTTTGTAGTAATGTCACAATTATCCACTTTCAAAATTCATATCACGAAGTACATTTAGAGATGAGTAAAATGAGTTGTTTTTTTTTTTTTAAAGAAAAAAACCACTGCTAGCAAGGAGGATAATCTGTTAAAAAGTAATAAACACCATTTGAGGTTTATTCTTTATCTGCTGCTATGGCAACAGCATATTTCTAAATCCTCTGAATTTAGAATCTTCATTGAAATAGAAGCAACTTGGTAGTCACTGTGAATGACTAGATGGAACATGTCATGTCTTGAAACAGCCCACGTGCCATGTTCCTCCAAAACAGGATGTGGCACTCTCAGGAAAATGTGGCCTAAGCTGAAGTAACATACATACAGACAGGATTCTGTTTTATTTTGGAAGTCTCTCCTTTTTGTAACTTCTCAATTTTTTAAGGTTATATTATAATAAATATATAGTAAATAAATAAAATATAGTATAGTAAGGTTGTATTATAGTAAATAAAATATAGTATAGTAAAGTTTTATTGTGGTGAATATATAGAAATAAAGAACAGTATTTCACTTTTTACACACTGTTGACCACCATATCAAGGCCTGGCAAGATGGTTCTGTGGGTAAATGTGCATGCCTGCCTCACAGCCTGAGAGCCTGAGTTTGGATGCGCAGCACACATTAAAAGCAAAGCAGAGTAGCACCTGCCTGTAGCTGAACACAGGTGGGACAGGAACAGTGGTCTCAAAGACTCACTCTCTGGCCAGCTGGAACCATGAGCACCAGGGCCAGTGAGGGACTAGGTCTCAGGCAGCAATAGAGAAAGACACCTACATTGTCCTCAGGCCTCTACACATACACACCAGGTACAACAGCCACACACATGTGTACACACATGCATACACCACACATACATACACATACAAGAAATCCTGTATTCTGATACTGCCCTAGAAGGCAAGTTATACAATCATTTACCATTTTAACATCCCAATAAAATAAGTAAGTTGGGTATGCCTTCTATTTTATTGAGTATCAGGCATCCATAGATATTCCAACCTTTTTCTTCTCAATATCTGAGAAGTCACAGGTAGGAGTTCTTATTGGATTGTCAACATGGGGTGTAGGCCTTTCGGGTTTTCTGAAGGGCAGCACTTCTCCTCTGGTTGTGCATCTCATCACCTTTACTCTTGTTTCTTTGTTTTCTGCTCTCTTTCCATGAGATGTCTGAGGAAAGAGTATGTGGGCAGCACTAGTGGATACCCAGAGGTATCTTCATGTGCTCCTGGCTTTTGCAGAATTGTTGTAGTGGGGGTGGTTAAGATGAGAATTCCCAGGTTGCCAGAGTGGGTAGTGATACCCTTCAAAGACAGTGAAGGAAGCTGTAAATCTGTTCATGCCATTATGCTTGCTCAAAGCTCTCATTAATAACTAGGAACTTGATCTGGACAGTGATAGCACACACCTTTAATCCCAGCACTCGGGAGGCAGAGGTAGCCAGATCTCTCTGAGTTTGAGGCTAGCCTGGTCCACAGAGTGAGTTCCAGGACAGTCAGAGCTATACAAAGAAACCCTGTCTGAAAAAAAAGAAAGCAAAGAAAAGAAAAGCTAGGAACTTAACTTTCCACCTGGCCACTTCATGTCTCCCCTTCCCAGGGCCCGCACTCTCCTGTGCTCCCTCTTCCTGGTTGGCTGAGCTTAGTGTAATGATGCAGGCCACGGCTCTTTGTCTCTATGTTTCTAATGGAGAACATTTTTAGCTAACTCCTTTCTGACCATTTAAAACTATTTAAAGGAGTGAGTTTACAGCCTCAGATACAAATCATTTCTTCCTCTACAACCTTTACACACAGCAATATATGCTCATAGCACTGTTCCACAGCTCTTAGAGCTGCAGGGCAAGTGTGTGGATGGTGGGGCTGCCGGGGAAGCAAGATTTCCCCTGAACAACAGCCCATGATGCAAGAGACTTCAGGTGCGGGATAGGAATAGTTCTCAAAACAAACAGCTGTGTGTGCAGATAGGAAGACAATTCCAGACTTTTCTCGTCTGAAGTTACTCACCTTTTCTCTGTGGGAACTTTAAGAAAGGAATGAAACTTCCCTTTGAATTTGGAAAAAGATGGCATATGCTAGAACTTTGCATGGATGTTACATACTTTATTATTTTTCTTCTGTCTTTTACTTTTACATTTGTGTGTATCTTGTGATATATGTATTTGTGTGGTGTGTGTGTGTGTGGTGTGTATGTATGTGCATGTATATGTATCTGTGCATGTGTGCATGTGTGTGTGTGTGTGTGTGTGTGTGTGTGTGTGTGTGTGTCAGCATGGTGGTGGTGCATTTATAATCCCGTCCCTAGAAGGAGAGAACTGACTCCTGCAAGCTGTTCTCTGACTGCCATACATATACAAATAAATAAATGTAATAGAAAGTCTTAAAAAAAAAAAAAAAAAAAAAGAAAGTCTTAGAAAGAGTTTCACAATCACACAGGTATATGAAGTTTGAGAGACAGAAAGCTCCATGGGGCATAAGTGATTGTGTATCTTCAAAGGAAGATCAGCAAACAAGCCTCCAAAACCCAGGAGCTACAGGAGCCATAGGTGCCTCAGGCACCTTTATGAGAAACACCTAAAAAAAAAAAAGCAATAATTTCTGCAGGAAACCCTTTAGGTGATTCTCACAAAGGCCCCAAGACTCAGCCTAAATAACCCTCTATGCTAAGCAGTAGATTTAGCAATGGGGAAGAGCTGTGTGCCCAGGCCTTTGCCACTTTCATTCTCCATAGGTAACTTGGTTCCTAAGGCTTATTCTGACTAAAATGCTAGCTGTGCTGCAGTGTAATTAATTCTAGACATCTGTTTGTTTTGGTGTCTGTCATGGGCTTCTAATTTCATCAGAGGCTAGACTGTCTAGTGCTCCGGTAAACCAGCAGTCATGAGCACAGCTCTGGGACACACTGCCAGCTTGGATCTCTCTCTTGCCCTTGGCCAGTCTGTAGCCTCATGTATGTAATTTAAACCATTTTTATGCCTCAGATCAGGAATCTGTAAAATGGCAGTAAAAATAGTTGCTATTTCAGAGGTGACTGAAGACCTAAGTGACTTAACTACCTAAAAACACCATCTGACATGCAGCACTAGCTATTGTCACTGTGCTTGTAATTATTATTATTATTACATAGGAGCAAAGTGCAGTATTCTTTATAATGGAGTTTGTTCCTTGCTCTAAAATCAGATGGCCGATTTCAGGAATGCTTCATTGTTCTTATCCATGCAGTGGATAATTTGCAGGGAACAGAAAGTTAGAATCCTCTCAGCTCATTTGTTCACCCATGAAGCAGCAATTACCCTTCAACTCCTCCACATTTTCCTTGTGAACATGTTGTAAAATTCCAGAATTTCAGATAATAAACTGAGACAAAGCACGTTTTATAAAACAGATACAGGGCCCTGTATGGCAGTGCACACCTGTCATGTGGCACTCAGGAGGCTGCAGTGGAGGACTGCCACTAACTCAAGGCCAGCCTGAGCTATGTAGCCATTGTTACCCATCAAGACTGCTTCTTAATAAATAAAAGACATTCTACCACAGGGCTCAGGGACCATCTTGGAAGAGAGAGCAGAAGGATTCTAAGACCCAAAGGTTAGAGAGAGCCAGAGTAGACCAGTGTAAACTGGTGTCTTCCAGACAAGATAGTACTGTCCCACTCATGAATTCATAGCACCTGTGGCCGCCTACACAAGACCTGCACAAGATCAACCCATCAGCATTCTAGTGTGGAGTGAGGGAAGCTCAGGCTCCCACCCATAGCTGAGGGGCTATTGGTAGTTAATGGTTCCCATGTAAGAAAGTCAGTTTTCTTTAAGTATGTGCTCTCTGGTAGGTCCATGATGCTCCAGTGGATAGCCCGCACCCACTAGAATATGGGCCCAAATTAGGGATGATGGACTATTTTAAAACAGAGGACACAAAAGTTTGGGAGTGGTGAGAGGTGGGATGTGTCTGGGTGGAGGTAGGGAATGAATATGATCGAAGTATATTGTAAGTAATTCTCAGGGAATAAGACAAAAATGAGAAATAAAAGCTAATTTTTAAAAATGTAGTTATTCACTATACATTCCAATCATAATCCCCTCCCTCCTCTCCTCCTAGTCCTACACTCCCTCCCTACTCCCCGATGCCCCCATCTGCTCTCCCCTAATCCTCAGAAAATCCTCTACCCACAGCTCACTCCAGTACATCGAGTCACATCAGGACTGAATGCATCTTCTTCCTTGGTGACCTGGCAAGGCAGCCCTGCCATAGGGAAGTGATCAAAAAGCATGCAACAGGGTGCTTGTCAGAGATAGCCCTTGTTCCCCTTACTAGGAGACCCACATGAAGACCAAACTGCCCATGAGATACAAATGTGTGGGGGCCTAAGTCTGGTCCATGCATGGTCCTTGGTTGGTGCTTCCGTCTCCCCAACCCCCCTGGACCCAGGTTGGTTGGCTCTGTTGGTCTTCTTGTGGAGCTCCTGTCCCCCCCCAGGTCCTTCCATCCTTCCCCCACTCTTCTGTGAGGCTCTCCACACTCTGCCCAATGTTTCGCTATCTCAGCATCTATTTCAATCCATTGTTGGGTGAAGCCTCTCAGAGGACAGTTATACTAGGCTTTGGTCTACAAGCATAGCAGAGTGTCATTAATAGTGTCAGAGGTTGGCTCTCTCCTTTGGTGTGGGTCTCAGGTTGGGCCAGACATTGTTTGGACATTCCCGCAATCTGTGTTCTATCTTTATCCATGCACATCTTCTAGACCGGGTAAATTTTGGGTTGAAGTTTTTTTGTGAATGGGCTGGTGTTCCTCTCCCTCCACTAGAAGTCCTGTCTGGTGAGAGAGTGTACTCTTCAGTCTCCATGACCCCTGCTACAAGGTGTCTCAGCTAGAGTCACCCCCATATCCTCCCAGAAGCCTACCCTATCTTAGGTCTCCAGCTCGCCTCAGAGATTTCCCCTCTTATGGTTTCTCTGTCCTCTGTCCTCCTGCCTCCACTCTCCTCACATCTGATCCCGCCTTCATTTCCCTCAGCACCCCCTCTCCTATCCTGCTCCCTCTCTTCAACCACTTCTGCTGTCTATTCTATTTCCCATTCTGAGTGAGATTCTAACATCCTCCCTTGGGTCCTCCTTGTCACTTAGCTTCTTTGGGTCTGTAGATTGTAGTATGGTTATCCTGTACTATATGGCTAATATCCGATTATAACTGAGTGCATACCAAGTGTGTCTTTCTGGGTCTCAGTTACCTCACTCAGGATGATATTTTCTATTTCCATCCACTTGCTTGCAAATTTCATGGTTTCCATATTTCGTTGAGTAGTATTCCATTGTATAAATGTATCACATTTTCTTTATTCATTCTTAGATTGAGGAACTTCTGAGTTAATTCCATATTGTGGCTATTACCAATAAAACTCCTATGAACATAGGGTAGAACATCATTTGGGTATATGCCCAAAAGTGGTATAGCTGAGTCTTGAGGTAGAGCTATTTCCAGTTTTCTGAGAAAGCACTGGATTGATTTCCAAAGTGGTTGTACAAGTTTTCACTCCCACCAGCAATGGAGGAGTGTTCCCCTTTCTCCACATCCTCCCAACATGTGCTGTCACTTAACATTTTGATCTTAGCCATTCTAATGAGTGTAAGATGGAATGGTAGAGTCGTTTTGATTTGCATTTTCCTGATAGCTAAAGATGTTGAGCATTCTTTGAGTGCTTCTCAGTTATTCCAGATTTCTCTGTTGAGAATTCTATGTTTAGCTATGTACCCCATTTTAATTGGATTTTTTAGTTTGTTAGTGTTTAATTTCTTTAGTTCTTTCTTTCATTTTTTTAAAAGATTTATTTATTATGTATACAGTGCACATTAGATCACATTATAGATGGTTGTGAGCCACCATGTGGTTGCTGGGAATTGAACTCAGGACCTCTGGAAGAGCAGTCAGTGCTCTTAACCACTGAGCCATCTCTCCAGCCCCATTTCTTTAGTTCTTTAGATAGTTTGGGTACTAGCCATTTGTCAGATGTAGGGTTGGTGAAGATTTTTCCCAATCTATAGGCTGCCATTTTGTTCTGTTCACAGTGTCCTCTGCCTTACAGAAGCTTTTCCATTTTAAGAGGTCCCATTATTAATTACTGATCTTAGGGCCTAAGCTGTTGGTGTTTTCTTCAGGAAATTTTCTCCTGTGCCAATGAGTTCAAGATTGATTGCCACTTTTGTTTCTAAAAGACTTAGTGTTTCCGGTTTTATGTTGAGGCCTTTGATCCGCTTGGACTTTAGTTTTGTGAAGGATGATAAATATGGATCTATTTGTGTTTTTTGCATGTAGACATCCAGTTAGACCAGCATCATTTGTTGAAACTGCTTTCTTTTTTCCATTGTATGGTTTTAACTTCTTTTGTAAAAATTCAAGTGTCCATAGGTGTGTAGGTTTTATTTCTGGGTCTTCAATTCAATTCCATTGATCAACTAGTCTATTTCTATGCCAATAAAATCCATTTTTATTACTGTTGCTCTGTAGTACACCTTGAAGTCAGGGATGGAGATAACTCAAGAAGTTCTTTTATTGTATAGGATTGTTTTAGCTATTCTGGTTTGTTTGTTTGTTTGTCCATATGAAATTTAGAATTGTTCTTTTTTTTTTTTCCCAGACAAGGTTTCTCTGTGTAGCCTAGGCTGTCCTGGACTTACTTTGTAGACCACACTGGCCTCGAACTCACAGCAATCTGCCTGCCTCTGCCTCCCAAGTGCTGGGATTAAAGGCATGCATCACCATGCCTGGCTAGAATTGTTCTTTCAATGTCTGTGTTGGTATTTTGATGGGAATTGCATTGAATCTATAGGTTGCTTTTGGTAAGATGGCCATTTTTACTATGTTAATCCTACCAATCCATGAGCATGAAACATCTTTCCATCTTCTGATACCTTCTTCAGTTTCTTCCTTCAGAGACTTGAGGTTCTTGTCACACAGGTCTTTCCCTTGCTTGGTTAGAGTTACACCGAGATATTTTATATTATTTGTGGCTGTTGTGAAGGGTGTTGTTTACCTAATTTCTTTCTCCACCCATTTATTGTTTGTATACAGGAAAGCTAATGATTGTTTAAGTTAATTTTGTATCCAGACACTTTGCTGAAGGTATTTATTAGCTGGAGGAGTTCTCTGGTAGAAGTCTGAGGGTCACTTATGTATATTACCATATCGTCTGTGAATAAGGATACTTTAACTTCTTCATTTCCAATTTTATTCCTTGATCTCCTTTAGTTGTCTTATTGCTCTAGTTAGAACTTCAAGTACTATATTGAAGAGATATGGAGAAAGTAGGCAGCCCTGTCTTGTCCCTGATTTCAGTGGGATTGCTTTGAGATTCTCTCCATTTAAATTGATACTGGCTATTGGCTTGCTGTATGTTACCTTTATTATGCTTTAGCATGGGCCTTGTATGCCTGAGCTCTCTAAGATTTTTTTCATAAAGGGGTGTTGGATTTTATTAAAGGCTTTTTCTGCATCTAATGAGATGATCATGTGATTTTTTAAGTTTGTTTATATGGTAGATTACACTGATGGATTTTCATGTATTGAACCAATCCTGCATCCCTGGCATGAAGCTTGTTTGATCATGGTGGATGATGCTTCTGATGTGTTTTTGGATTTGGTTTGCAGGTATTTTATTGAGTATTTTTGCATCAATATTCATGAGAAAATTGGTCTGAAATTCTCTTTCTTAGGATGAGTCTTTGTGTGATTTAGGTATCAGGGTAACTGTGGCTTCATAAAATGAGTTCGGCAATGTTCCTTCTGTTTCTACTTTGTGGAATAGTTTGTAGTTTTGGTATTACCTCTTCTTTGAAAGTCTTGTAGAATTCTGCACTAAAGCAATCTTGCCCTGGACTTTTTTTTGGTTGGGAGAGTTTTAGTGACTGCTTCTGTTACCCTAGAGGTTATAGGACTTTTAAAACTGTTTACCTGATCTTGATTTAACTTCAGTAAGTGAAATCTATGAAGAAAATCATTCATTTCTTTTAGATTATCCAATTTTGTGGAATACATGTTTTTGAAATAAGACCTAATGATTCTTTGGATTTCCTCAGTGTCTGTTGTTATGCCCCCTTTTCATTTCCGATTTTGTTAATTTGGATATTGTCTCTGCCTTTTGGTTGCTTTGGCTATGGGTTTGTCTGTCTTTTTTGATTTTCTCAAAGAACCAGCTGTTGGTTTCATTGATTATTTGTATTGTTCTCTTTGTTTCTAAGTTATTGATTTCAGCCCCAAGTTTGATTATTTCCTGCTGTCTTCTCTTGTGTGTGTTTGCTTCTTTTTGTTCTAGAGCTTTTAGGTGGGTAGTTAAGTTGCTAGTATAGGAGCTCTCCAATTTTTTTATGAAGGCTCTTAGTGTTATGAACTTTCCTCTTAGCACTGCTTTCATTATGTTCCATAAGTTTGGGTGTGTTGTGCCTTCGTTTTCATTGAATTCTAGGAAGTCTTTAATTTCTTTCTTTATTTCTTCCCTGACCTAGTGGTCATTGAGTAGAGAGTTGTTTGGCTTCCATGAGTTTGTAGGTTTTCTTATGTTTCTGTTGTTGTTGAAATCTAGCTTTAATCTATGGTGGTCTGATAAGATACAAGAGGTTATTTCAGTTTTCTTGTATCTGTTGAGACTTGCTTTGAGACCAAGTGTATGATCAGTTTTCAAAAAGGTTCTGTGAGGTGATGTGAAGAATGTATATTCTTTTGTGTTTGGGTGAAAGGTTCTGTAGAAGTCTGCTGAGTTCATTTTATTCATGGTGTCTGTTAGTTTCATTATTTCTCTGTTTAGTTTCTGTCTCGATTATCTGTCCATTGGTGAGAGTGACGTGCTGAAGTCTCCCACTATTAATGTCTGGTTTAAGCTTTAGTAATGTTTCTTTTATGTATGTGGGTGCCCTTGAAGTTGGGACATAGACACTTAGAATTGAGACATCATCTTGGTGGAATTTTCCTTTGATGCGGATGAAGTGTCCTTCCCCATCTCTTTTGTTTGATTTTGGTTGAAAGTCTGTTTTATTAGATACTAGAATGGCTACTCCAGCTTGCTTCTTAAATCTTTCTGCTTGGAAAACCTTTTTTCCAGCCCTTTACTCTGAGATAATGTCTATCTTTGTTGCTGATGTGTGTTTCTTACGTGGTGAAGAATGATGCATCCCGTTTTCGCAGCCATTCTGTTAGCCTTTATCTTTTTACTGGGGAATTGAATCTATTGATGTTGAGAGCTATTAATGACCAATGATCGCTTAATTCCTGTTATTTTGATGGTGGTGGTGGTAGAGTGTATATATGTGGTGTGTGTGCGTTTCCCTTCTTTTGGTTTTGATGATATGTGGTTATTTATTTCCTGTGTTTTCCTGGGTATAGTTAGCCTCCTTGGGTTGGAATTTTCCTTCTAGTATCTTCTGTAGGGCTGGATTTGTAGATAGATATTGTTTAATTTGTTTTTGTGATGGAATATCTTGTTTTCTCCATCTATGATGATTAAAATCTTTGCTGGGTATAGTAGTTGAGGCTAACATCTGTGGTCTCTTAGTGTCTGTAAGACTTCTGCCCAGGCCCTTCTGACTTTCATAGTCTCTATTGAGAAGTAAGCTGTGATGCTGACAGTTTGCCTTTTTATGTAACTTGGCCTTTTTCCCTTGCAGCTTTTAATATTCTTTCTTTGTTCTGTACATTTATTGTTTTGATTATTATGTTGTGGGAGGAATTTCTTTTCTGATCTAATCTATTTGGTGTTCTGTAAGTCTCTTGTATATTTAAAAAGACAGAAAAAAAAGAAAGACAAAAAAATCTTGGTGGGAAGAGGAGGGGGAGGGAAGATGGGAGGGAGTTTGTGGTGATAAAAGCATTACTCTCTAAAAGTGTGGCTTGCCTCTTCCTACTTTCTCTTCATAGCAGTTCTGTTACCTGTCCATTAACTATTAAGGCTGAAAGAAAGTCTAATTTTCATCTCCAACTATGACTTCATTGTGTATTTTTTAAAAGAAATTTTAAAAAAGAAATCCCCTAAAAAGACATATTAGATGGTAGTTAATGTAGAAGCTCAATCAGGAGATGAGTTCAGTCCCACTGAGCCCCGCTTAGGAAGGAAGGAAGGAAGGAAGGAAGGAAGGAAGGAAGGAAGGAAGGAAGAAAGGGGCAAGCCAGCCCAGCAGAGTGGTGCATTTGTAATGCATTTACTGGAGATAGGATGGATCCCTGGGTCCAGATGGCCAGTCTTGCCTACTTGGTGAGTTCTAGGCAAGGGAGAGACCTTGTCTCAAAGAAAAGGTGGGGGAGTCTTAAAAAATGACACCTGAAAGAGGGAGGGAGGGAGGAAGGAAGGAAGGAAGGAAGGAAGGAAAAGAAAGAAATTCCGTACCATGGAGTTTTAATCCTTCTTCTCTGGGGTAACCCTTCTTCCTCAGGAGGCTTTCCCTGTCTTTTAGGAGTTAAGCAATCCAGTTCTCTACTTTCTTTGCACTCAATAAGACACACTTCTCAATTATATGGTGGAATTTTATGAATTAGAAAAAGATGACCCTTTCATATGATACTTTATTTCTGTCTATCTGAAATTTTTTATGAGCATCCTGGGGAATATATATGGAGTCTTTGCACATTGTGCAACCTACACAACTGCACAGTTGTGAGCAATGGCCTGACCTAGACTTGCCCTTCAACAGTGTTCTGCATGTGCACAATGGCCCAAGTGTCTGCATCACCATTCAGCTAAGACCCAAGAAACTGGTGACTGTGTCTCGTCGCTTATCATCCGAGAGAGCCTAACACAAGAAACTCAGTTGGCCATATTGGTCTAGATTTGATGATGAACTGATGAGATGGTCATCAGTTTTTTTAAAAAAACTATTGATTCTTTTATTTTTAATTTTAAGATTTATTTTAATTTATAGGGGGTATGAGTATGTGCATGTGAGTGCATGTGCCTACAGAGGCCAGAGACATGAGTACCCTGAAGCTGGAGTTACAGGTGGTTGTAAGCACACACATGCACATATGTGCAAACACATAGATGGACCGACATGGGTGCTGGGAACAAAACTCAGGTCCTCTTGACTGCCATGTATGTACTCTTGACTGCCATTTCTCCAGCCTAAGATTTCAGTTTCTGATGTTGTGCAATAGCTAATCAGTTCACTGAAAGGTACTTGAGAATATTCACTCCTGTGAGTGCTTGGAAATTCCTAAACCTATCCCAGAGAGAATAATGAGACCATCCATGCACCTACAATATACGGCCTCACTCTAAATTGTGTCCATTTTATTCCTTCATCTAAGTTCTATGCTATATGTAGATTTAGAGAGGGTTTAAAAAAAGAAAAGGACGTTATCTACAGCCCAGAAATTGAGGCTATGTGGAAATAAGGAGATTCCTGGGGAGCCTCACTCAGTATAAACTCAGTTCATCCAAAGGCAGTGGGCAGGGCACTGTGGGAAGAGGCTGACTCCAGGCTGCAGACAGGTAGTGGGCAGGGCACTGTGGGAGGAGGCTGA
>OU015748.1:64932591-64960441 GCA_907169655.1 Acomys percivali | reverse complement strand
CTCTCCCTCTCCCTCTCCCTCTCCCTCTCCCTCTCCCTCTCCCTCTCCCTCTTTCTCTCTCTCTCTCTCTCAATCCCAATCTCTTTCTCTCTCTCCCTCCCTCTCCCTCTCCCTCCCTCTCTCCCTCCCTCTCCCTCTCCCTCCCTCTCTCCCTCCCTCCTCCCCCTCCTCTTGTGTGTGTGTATTGGTTGGTTGTCTCATATCAACTTTGAGCAGAATGAATCTTCATTCTTATTGCTAACCTGACTTATTCACCATGGTTAAAGAAAGCATGTGACTCAAGGACAAGTGTTACATTGTAATTGTTGCTGAGAGTTGGCTTGACCAAAGAGCATTGGAATTTCAAGGCTAAGCAAATCCATAAACTGCACTTAGATGCACTATTTTGCATTACTAGAAGATTTTATGTCTTTTCTTCTTATGGATAATATCCTTGATCAAGGCTTTTGCCCCACCATAGCGCCTGTAAAAACAAAAACAAACAAACAAAAAACAGAGTTTTGGTATATTTTCTCTTAAAGTTAATTTTTAATAATTACATTTTAATTAAAGAACAATAATTGTATATCTTTAAAAGTAAAATGTAGTATTTTATAGAACGATCAAGTCAAATATCTGTCAGATTACCAATATATTTTGTTAAGAACATTTAAGAAATATTTAAACATTTAAAATAATGCAATACATAATATTAACTGTGACCACTACATTATGCAAAAGAACACTAAAATATATTCCTCCTAGCTAATGGAAACTTTGTGCGCATGGTATATTAATTTTGACTTAAAAATAAGTAAATATCATGGCTATTGTGATCCTGTGCCTGTCTCTGGAGTCTCTGTGTAACCCTGTATAATGAGCTTAGCCTCCGTTTATGAAGTACAGCAGTGGCTGTCTCCTGGGAGTAATTATTCCATGTAGAGTTCTCCACAGAATAGTCATCATTGGCCTGGAGAAATGACTCAATTTAAAACCACATACTGCTCTTGCAGAGGACCCACGTTCAGTTCCCAGCACCCACACCGGGCACCTCACAACCCTTACCTGTAACTCCAGCTCCAAAGGCACCCAGTACCTCTCCTGTCCAAGGGCACTTACACCCCTGTGCACATACCCACAGGCAGACACATGCATACACACATACACATACATTATTTTTAAAATATTACAAAACAAATTTTATAAAAAAAGAATAGTCACAATTATTAGCTATATTTTATATCATAATCATATGTAAGAATACCTTTTATTTTTAAAATATTACAACATTAATATTTCTCTTATCACTGTAATTCTCCATCCTAATTTTTTTTGGCTGTCCACTACTGCCGAATCCGTAGACTGTTCTGGTTTTCTGCTATGGAAAAGTAATTTTGTAATGATAGGTTGGGACTCTTTACAGTTTTTTTTTTACTACCTTAAGACAGATTCCCAGATACAAGTTAGAGAATCTGAGCAGTTCAGTGTTCACAAGATGATTATGAGGTCATTTTCTACACAGAGTCTATCAGTTTCCAGCCAGTCACGATGTAGAAGGGTGATGAATCAGCCGCTTCCGGTCAGTCTGATGTAGTCATGTCAGCTGCTTCCGGTCAGTCCAATGTAGTCATGTCAGCTGCTTCCGGTCAGTCCGATGTAGTCATGTTAGCCGCTTCTGGTCAGTCCGATGTAGTCATGTCAGCCGCTTCCGGTCAGTCCGATGTAGTCATGTCAGCCGCTTCCAGTCAGTCCGAGCCTCGTGTGTGGGAAGTGGCACTGCTCCACCTCGCCTTAGCACCCGCTCTGTCTTGCCTTTCTTCTGCTATGACTGGTGGAAGTGGACTGTTCCCTACTTTTCATATTTGTGGCCACTTACTTACTACTAAACAGTGAGCGTGAGTTTCCTTTGCAACTGGTGAATACTCCTGAGCTGTCTGCTAATAAGGAAAAAAATAGTATGTCTGTCCTTGGACTTTCAGTCATGCCTTCACCCACAGAACCCAGTTATCACAGAAAACAGATAGCCTGTCTCCTGGTTTTCCTTCATATTTGTGAAGCCATTTTTAAAAATCACACCAGGCCTGGCTTCATCTGTGTGCTCTTAAATCACAGGGCAATTGCATATGCAAACAGAGTGGGGTCACTGGCAACCACAGTGCACTTCTCTCCCCAGCCTAGGAAGTGCAGATACCGTGTTAGCTCATATGCTCTTCCACCACTTGACAGAAGCCAAGCTAGAACCCGATCCCACCCTCTCAGCCCTGTCCTGTGCAGCCTTGTAGCCCAGAGTTCCCCAAGGGGACTTCTAGTTTTCACCCTCAGTGACATTTTGAACAACCAAAGAACAGGGAAGTCTCTTAGGCTAATTACAATATTCCTTACTCCACAGCATCTTCATGAGCCAGCCTCACACTTTCTAACTGAGAATTGCCTTAAGGACAATGAAATGAGGAGCTGAAGACAGCACAGCTCAGATCCGGCCCCTGTTGCAAGCGTTACACACAGGCCCCATGATAAGATGGTCTCTGAGTGGCTGGGAGGAAAGAGGTAGCCGGTTCTGTAAACATTTCCCACTGAGTTTTGCCTGGAAGATCCCATGTCTGAATGAAGGGCATCGTTAGTCTCTGAACTACTGGGTGCCTAGAAAGCATATGCTTTTCTCCTGGTTTTCCTTGCGCCCTTTTTTTTTTTTTTTTTCCTGGAAAGGTACCTAGTAACTAATCAGCAGCCTCTATAAACATTCTCTGTCTTGGAGGGTCAAGTAGCAAAGAAGCCATGAGCCTCTGGCCAAGCAAGCCTCCAACCCTACGCATGCATGCTGAAGGGAGGCCTCAGTCGTAGCTGTATGCCTGGCACAGACCTGCAGATATGCTGTGTTGATGCTTTCACATTTTGATTATTAAACTTTACTCTGGCGGTAAATTTGGCCCTAAGCTAGTTGTCCGTTAGGCGAGGGTTATTGGTAAAACATCAACTAGGAGTGGTTGAGCTGGGCAGGCCTCTGGTTAGAGGTGTGTGGAATACCTTAGCCTATTTTTGCTCATTTAAAAAAGTCCTACTCTGCAGTCATGCCATTAGCTGTTGCCCAGACACTGCCAGTTTGCTCACTACAGCTCATATTTCTCCCATATTGCATATGCAAGTAAGCACATCACAGTAGCATGTTATTTTATTACTTTTCTAAATAAATGTCTTATTCTGTGTAAAGACTTGGTAAAGGGGCTGAGGAGACGGTTAGCTCTCTAGCACCCACTAGAAGCAAGGCAGTGGGTGTGGTGGTGCACATCCGTTTCCCCCGCACCAGCAGATCCCAGGGGCTCACTGACCACTGGTCTAGCTAAAATGACAAGCTCCAGGTTCAGTTAGACTGCGCCCCAGAAGCTAGGGTGAAGGGCTTACCGCCTGGCTCAGCAGTGAAGAGCAGAGGACCTGAGTGGTTTCCCAGCACCTGCACCAGCCAGCTACCAATAACCTGTAACTGCAGCTTCAAGGGATCTGGCACCTGTGAGCTCTCCAGGCGTCTGCACTCATGTGCACATAGCCACATAAAATATCACACACACACACACACACACACACACACACACACACACACACACACAATTTAAAATAAGGTGAGCATTTTAAATAATATGGTGGAGAATCATAGAGGAAGGCACCCAACATCAGCCCCTCTGGTCTCTATATGCACAAGCAAGCGTAGTGTGCGTACATGCATGCGCTCACGTACATGCACACATATACACCACCTTGATAGAAAATTTTTCACGTTCCCTTAAAACAGAAAAGATACCGCTGGATAAATGGATAAGTTTAGAAGTGCTTTGGAGTTCTCAATTCTTTTAAAGAGGAAGAGGAGCATATTTGTTTCACAAAACTGATAACTTTTGTGACAGTTGATACAGCTCAGCGCATGTCGTATATTTTAAGTCTTTATTACAGTCATATCCTTTTGGCTTGAAGCAATGAAATGATTTCCCACATGACATTTCCCCCCACTTCCATATGAAAGTTAGATTATTTATGAAGCTGTGGCTTAGCAACAAAGGAAAAGGAAATCTGTCCTTTCTGACCTCAAGGGAAGCAGTGTGTACGGTAAGAACCTTGGGCAGGGGAGGAAGTGCGCATGCCCGCCCGCGCTGGCTTAGCTGGAATACCAGTGTTGTCAGAAGAGTAGATCGGAGGGAACATGCATGAGCTGCTGTAACTTCGTGTCACGTGTGTGACGAGTAGGGCTAGCTAGGTGTCCCTGCTGTGCTACATTCCCTCATGCTTTGAGAGCGGAGTTGGCCATCTTCCCGCAACCCTTGGCTGTGAAACCGCCATGGCCAGAGCTGCTGTAGTAAGATGCACTGGTGTGTGCTAGCGCAGCTATACAGTACTCATTTTTTTACTATTCATCTATCCTTTTCCAGTTGAAATCTTTATTTGTCCAGTTTTGTAAGAAACCAGTGATAGGATGCGATTTGTAAAGGTGCTGGTCTTCATGCCTTTCTAAGGCTCTGAACACAATAAGCTGGCGGTTTTCTTGAGCTATTTCTATCTTAGCACAGAAATTTTAAATACATTTTTTTTGTTTTGTTTTGTTTTGTTTTTCGAGACAGGGTCTCTCTGTGTAGCCTTGGCTGTCCTGGACTCACTTTGTAGACCAGGCTGGCCTCGAACTCACAGCGATCCGCCTGCCTCTGCCTCCCGAGTGCTGGGATTATAGGCGTGCGCCACCACCGCCCACCTAAATACATTTTTATACCTGTATTAAACTCAATTCTTAATCTAATAGACCTAATTTGATATTTAATATTCATATTTGTTTATAGAAAATCTTTCTTTAATGTTTTAGAACCAAACTGCCCAATTGAAAATAGACTTGGTAAACATTTCTCCCACCTGGTTTATTCTCTGCAAAACTTCCAATCAAATACATAACCTTCCCAGGGAGATTATACAAGAGAAAAGATGAATGCAAATGAGAGAGTCTGGGGGAACATCCAACTGATTTAAAGTGAAAAGCTTGGATATAAAATTGTTATTTTGTTTTAAATAAGTCACCAGAACACCAGGCATAGTCATATTCAAATGTCACTGTGGCATCCACATCAAGGGTCATTACACAGACATTAAAATGATCTCTGTGAAGAATTAATGACATAGCAAACTGCTGTGTCCACTGTTTCTCGGAGGACACAGTGTCTTACAGTTTCCTCTCGATAATAGGACCTAAGAACTCAGCTAAATATTAAAATCCATATTGCACTATGTATCTTTTTTATGATTGCTATTTTGAGTTCTCCAATGGCTGAATTCATTAAGGAATGAGCCTACAGAAGGAACAACTCATATGTCAAATTACTCCTTGACCCTGAGGCCACAGCAGCAGACCCTGGCTCAGCAGTGAGAGCCCAACAGTGTGAGTCATTCTTGGAAGAGTAAGACATAACACAGGATAAAAGGATGAAGACAAGAAAACAAGTCTCAAAAAACCTACATACAGACTCTGTCCCAAGATAAAAGTCCTTAATATAGAAGCACATGGCGGATCTGGGATTGCTCTGTATTTTAGAAAGGATGAGCACAGGATAGAAGAGAAACGGAGGGCAAGTGTGAGGCGTGTGGCAGGGGAGAAATCATGGCTGTCGTCGAAGGCCTTGGTCAGCAGCTCGGGTCTTTGCCCTGCAAATAACAAGAAACCATTAGACATTTAAAGCTGCAAATTTACATGAGCTTCATAGTTTAGAAATACTCCTCTGGTGATAGTGTGGAGAAAGCGGGAGAAGTGAGATGTGAAGGCAGGTGCTAGTCGGCTGTCGGCCGAGGCATAAGCCTGAGCTGCTGCAACAGTCACAGGTGATGAAGAGGGCAGGGTGCAGTGCAGACTTGGGTCCAGCCTGCTGGGTGTGCTGGATGAAGGAGGACGAACCAGGAGGAGCCCTGGGCCTGGAGGCATTGGAGGGGATGCTGGGAGTTGATGAGCAGACCTATGGGATATATTTTAAATGTATAGGTTTTAAACCATTCTCGGCTTTCTTTACCTTCCTCCCAGCTTTTCCTTACTTTCTATCGTTTCCTGCACTTTCTGCCTTCTACTTTATTCTCTCCTTTTCCCTCCTGTCCTTCCAACCCCGTTCTTCCTTCCTCCACCCCTCCCTTCTTTCCCACACATTCACTAAATAAACTTAGGAAGCCCTCCCTGTATACCAAGCACTACCCCAGGTTCGTTTTCCATGGTCAGTTTCTGTGCGCCTTCTTTCATCATGAAATAAAGTCGTTTTTACAGCCATAACTGCCAAGTGTCTCTACTCAGGACACAGGGAGTGAGGCAAAGCCATAAAATCTGTAATTTCTTTCAAATTGCACTGAATAATGCATGTTTTTTATATTGGAACTGTTACTAATGGCAATTTTCTTTGTAGGTAGTGCCATAATTTCTGTTATATTTCTAAAAGAAAATTTGAGAGCCTCGGATTTACTAGGTGAGTAGCCATTTAATTCATGTAATTATAGCACCTCTTGATCAATAAATACATGCTACCTATAAAATTACATTCTGAACAGAAAAATTAATGAAATAGATGCAAATCTCATTAGGGATGAGCATTTTGTATGAAAGCCACTGCCTCTTCTCACACAGAGCTTCCATTTGCAGCATGCCTGCTGATAGTGGTATTGGCTAGAGTAATTTTGCAATATTGTTATTTTGCAATATTGTTGTTGCTAATGTCATGATATGAGCATAATAAGGTTCATGGAAAACATCGGTGTTACCTATTAGACTATTCTACTTGAAAGTTTATATTTGCTGTATTATTCTATTTATACTGCCTAAAAGTAAAAGACACAAGCATTAGTTCCACCAAGTGAGTACCTATTGTATTTAGCACCTTCCAGAGGTAAAATAGAAATTTTCTCTTTAAATTTTTATTTAGAGCTTCTAGGAAGATGGCTCAGTCGGTACTGTTTTCTGTGCAAGCATAGGGACCTGGATTTGGATCCCCGAAATTCATAGGAATCCTGACTTGGTGGCATGTCACTGTAACCTTGGTGCTGTGGAGGCTGTGAATGCAGAGAGGTGGCTCCTGGGGGCTTCCTGGCCAGACAGTCTAGCTGAGCAGAAACTCCCAAGTTCAGTGAAGTGCCCTCTACACCTAGGCTCAGGAAACATTGTGGGGAAGAAAACAGAAAGACCTACAAGCCAGAGGGTCGAGGAGTTTGTTGTGAACGTCTGCCCAAACATAAGCTGAACAAGGATGATATCAGTAAACACACCAAAGTAGGCAGGAAGCACCACAAGGCCTCAGCCCTGCGCAAAGACCCACAGGCCACTAAGGAGTGCTGTGAGCTAGAGAGACAGGCTTTCCTGGGAAGAGCGCACCAACTCATTATCCCAGACCCAGTCATCAGTCCCAAAGGCATGCATGTGAGTAACAGTCTACAGGCTGAGCGGCTTCTATTTAGAAATACATGTGTCTACATACACATATATGCATGAAAAATACAAATGAAAAAAGAGACTGTGAGGGCTAGAGAGATGGCTCAGAGGTCAAGAGCACTGTCTGCTCTTCCAGAGGTCCTGGGCTCAATTCTCAGCAACTACATGGTGGCGCACAACCATCTATAATGAGATCTGCTGCCCTCTTTTGGTGAGCAGGCAGAACACTGTATATGTAATAAATAAATCTTAAAAAGAAAAAAAAAGAAGGGAGGGAGAGGGAGAGAGAGAGCACGAAAGAGAGAAAGAGAGCGTGAATTTGAAAGAAAGCAGGAAAGAGTATATCGAGTATATTGGAGGAAGGAAAGGGATAAAAGAAATGTTGTGATTATATTATAATCTGAAAAATAAAGGAGAGAGCCTATAGGAAGACAAACGCACGTTGACCTTTGATCCCCCACCATGCAACCACCACATAGGCATGTACCACTCATAAATAAACATTTAAAAATAAAACCAAAGTAAATTTCTTTCTTTGGAAATATAGTTATCAATGGAAATTAACAGTGACTTTACTGTTTATAACAAAGATTTATATTATGTAGCAAGTCTCTCTTATATTCATTGTACCTTTTTGCTTTTGTTAGGAACATTATTTATGACAATTACAGAGGTCCCTGTCTGTTTGACAAAGCCTGCTTTACTTCTGCTGATGTATAATGGATGCCTCTTACACCACAATAGCACGAGAGCTGTCTTTGACCATAACTGAATGTGTTCTGAGGGCAAAATCACCTCACCTTGAAAAGAGCCCTAGCTCTGGCTCGAAACGATAACAGAAGTGACATTTGAGTTGCCCTATCAGCTAGATGGGACTGGTATAGACTGGCGTAGACCGGATGAAGGATATAGAGGAGGGCATTCAGGAACTAACTAACCAACCCAAGGAGTGTGAACACAGAGTGGGGAAGGTGGAGCTAGACACACGGCTCAGCAGCTAAGAGCACGTGTTGCTTTTGTGGAGGACCCTGATTCAAGTGCCAGCACCCGTATAGTGACTTACAACCATCCATAGCCATCCAGTGCCAGGGTATCTAATACCCTTTTGTAGGGCACAGATATACATGCAGCCAGGATGTTTACAAGCATAGAGTAAAGAAAATTTTAATTTTTTTTGAAAAATAAAATCATTCATATTACATCTCAGTTGCTATCCCATCCCGTGCATCCTTCCATTCCTCCCTCCCTCCCACTTTCACCCCATTCCCCTTCCCTATGACTGTGACTGAGGGGGACCTCCTCCCCCTTATTAAAATAATAGTAAAAAAGTAAAGCAAGTTCCTCTTTATGCCTGTACTGCAGCTGCTTCCTAAAGAATTAGGGAGAAAGCAAGTGAAAGTCCTAACTATGGGGAATGGTAAAAATAGAAACATCAGAATACTTAGATGACTTCATTGTATCTTAATATCTAAGGTAAAACAAAAAAGATATAAGATGAACTGAAGATTACTAAAAGTAAAAGATCAGTCTTCCTCCCGTGGACTCAACTTTGCTATGTGTGGCCAGTGTAGTATTGAGAAATACAAATATCTTTCACTATAACTGACACGATCACTATGATCACCATCATTCCCAAGAGATTTCCAAAATGTAGTACTAAAAATGTAACACAAAGGATGAGAACACCTACAGCACCACACATCAAGAAAACAACAAAACAAACAGACTTCCAAGATGGTGGCAGCAAGGGTACACCATATCTGAGTGGCAAGTGGTCAGAAACTACATATGCAGTGAGTAGCCTGACAGCTGACTCCAAACTCCAGCTTTAGTGTTTCCCAGGCATAAGGGAATATTCTGGGAGCTGGAGAAGGTTTGCCACCCTCACCTGGCGCTTCCTGACTGGCCAGCACCTCCAGCCCACCGAAAGGATCTTCACCTGCACCTACCCAGTGCCTCCCTCCTGTCCAGTGTTTCTAACTCCCACCCACCCAGCGCCTCTGGTCTGCCCAGTGTTTCTAACCCACACCCACCCAGCACTTCTGGCCTGCCCAGCACTTCCAGCCCACTTGAGTGCAGGTTCACAGTTCCAGGGTTGCTCCTCTCCAATAATCGGATGTCAGATTTTTCCTGGTGCCCTGAGGGGTCGCAGCAACCTCCAATCCATGGTCGACCCCACTGGTCCCCAGGAGAGATTGACTGAACAGTACTAGCATACAGGGTCTCAGAGTCCAAAATAGCATAGCCCAGCTGAATCTGACATACACAGGCACAGCGTCTGCTCGGCAAGAAACCTACTGCTCCAAAAATGTCCCTATTCGTGTTCCTCCGATCTTTCCTGGCCACTCTGAAGAGGACTCTACACTCAGCAGACATGCAGATCCAGCCTTTGGTACAGATCTACTAGCTGTCTTGAGGAGACCGGCAGAATATCACTGGATCACAAATGACAAATGGGCTGAGAAAGAAATTAGGTAAACTGCACCATTCACAAATAATATAAAATATCTTGGTGTAACTCTAACCAAGTGAGTCAAGGTCCTGTATGACAAGAACTTCAAGTCTATGAAGAAAGAAACTGAAGAAGATATCATAATATGGAAAGATCTCCCATGCTCATGGATCAGTAGAGTTAACATGGTAAAAATGGCCATCTTACCAAAAGCAATCTACAGATTCAAAGAAATACCCATCAAAATACCAACACAATTTTTTACAGACCTTAAAAGAGCAATTTTAGACTTCATATGGAAAAACAAAAAACCCAGAATAGCTAAAAAGCAATAAAAGAACTTCTTGAGATATCTCCATCCCTGACTTCAAGCTGTACTGCAGAGCAATAGTAATTTTTAAAAATTGCATGGTAGTGGCATAGGGATAGACTGGTGGATCAATAGAATCAAATTGAAGACCCAGAAATAAACCCACCTACCCATGAACACTTGATTTTTGACAAAGGAGCCAAGACTATACAGTGGAAAAAAGACAGTATCTTCAACAAATGATGTTGGTCTAACTGGATGTCTACATGTAGAAAAATGGCACATTCTCAGAAAATTGGGACTAGCTCTACCTCAAGACCAAGCTATACCACTACTGGGTATATATCCAAAGATGCCCCACCATACAACAAGGACCCTTGCTCAACTATGTTCATAGCAGAACTATTTGCAATAACCAGAACCTGGAAACAACCTAGATGTCCCTCAACCAAAGAATGGATAAAGAAACTGTGGTACATTTATACAATGGAATACTACTCAGCTGTTAAAAACAAGGAAATTGTGAAATTCGCAGGCAAATAGATGGAACTAGTAAAGATCATCCTGAGTGAGGTAACCCAGACCCAGAAAGACACATATAGTATGTACTCATTTATAACTGGATTTTAGCCATATAGTACAGGATTAACATGCTATAATGCACAGACCCAAAGAAGATAAGTAACAAGGAGGATCCAAGGAAGGACATTGAAAACTCACTCAGAAGGAGTGAGTAGAATAGACAGAGGTAGTGATTGAAGAAAGGGAACAAGATAGGAAAGGGAGCATGGGAAGATGTAAGGATGGAGATCAGACCTCGGGAGAACGGGCATGGGAAGACAGAAGGCCTGTAGAGAAAGAGAAACCATGGGCAGGGCCATTTCTGTGACAAGCTGGAGGCCTAAGTCAGAGTCGGCTCCTGGGAGGCCATGAGGGGGACTCTAGCAGAGACTCCTACTAGCATGGGTCACAGAAACTGAAGAGCACTCACTTCAGCTAGATAAGACGCTTAGTAGAAGGAGGGGAACACCAAAACCACAAAAACTTCACCTCAAAGTTTACCCCGCCTACAAGATGTGCAGGGATAAAGAAAGATAGAGCAGATAGAGCAGAGATTGAGGGAATGTCCAACCAATGCCTGGCCCAACCCAAGACTCAGCCCTTGGGAGGCAGCTCACCCCTAACACTATTAATAATACTCTGCTATGCTTGCAGACAGGAGCCTAGCAGAGTTGTCCTCTGAGAGGCTCCTACCAGCAGCAGTTGAAACCAGATGCTGAGACTCACATCTACATTTTGGGCAATACAGAGGGAGTCCTGTGAAAAAGCGGGACAGGGTGGGGGGCAGAAAAGGACCTAAAGTGACAGGAGCTCCACAGGAATATGAACAGATCCAGCTAACCAGGCCCAGAGGGGCCTGCTGAGACTAAAGCACCAATCAGATCAGGCATGCACTGGACCTGGGCTACAAATGTGGCCAATGGGCAGCTCAGACTTCGTGTGGGTCCTCTAACGATGGGAACAGGGCTGTCTCTGATGTGGACCCTGTGGCCAGCTTTTTATCACTTCCCTCGGGCAGGGCTGTCTTGCCAGGCCACAGGGGAAGAAGATGTGCTTGGTCCTGATGAGACTTGATGAGCTAGGGTGGATGAGAAGTGGGGGAGGGTGTCCCTTTTATGAGGAATAGGAGAAGGGGAAAGGGGGAGAGAGAGGGAAGGTGAGACTGGGAGGAGAGGAGGGATGGTGCTACAACCAAGATGTAGAGTGAATAAACAAAAAAAATATTTGAATTCAAGAAACAAAACAAAACAAAGCCACACATTAGTTTCCATGGCCTTTTGGTGGGTGTGTGAGTAGCAGCTGGCAGCTCTAAACATTTCTTTTTACCAGGTACTGTGTTGTGTTTTACATGGAATATATTGTTTAAATGTGAGAATAGGGGCTGGGCATGGTGGCACACACTTTTAATCTCATCAGAGGAAGGAAAATTGCTGTGCGTTCAAGGCCAACCTGGCCTATAAAGTGAGTCCAGAACAGCCAGGGCTACACAGAGAAACCCTGCCTCGAAAAAGAAACAACAACAAAAAGTGAGAATAACTAATTTCTAGAAGCAAAATCTGGATCTGAGAGTGGATAGGTAACTTTCCCAGGGTGACATCATTGGCAGATGACAGAGCTCCATTCTAAGCCTGACAAACAGGGCCGTTAGTCTAGGATGTGCCTCTAAAGCCATATGATATGTGAGGTGATTTAAGTAAGTCCTTCAAGCCAAGTTCCTCATCTTTAAAAGTAAGATTCTATTACCTACCCCACAGAATTAAAGAATGCATGTGTTAGAATTCTTAGAACAGGGCTTGTCACCTAATAAGTACTCAAAAAAATGTTAGCCATTACTTTGATAACTACAACAAGCACTGCCACACCTGCAGTTCCTCAGAGGAAGTCTTCTGCAGCTCTAGTCTGTGTTTGCCTTTCTCACTGAAGGCTTCTTGAGTGGACAAGGTCACTGTTACCGTTGTTTCAGGCCACAGTTGAAAGTGATCAGTTCCTTAAAGTTACAGACAGGAAAGGGGGCCAGGCCATGCGTTCTCTACCCTTCCTTCAGTAAGCAATGTCATGAGAGTAACACTCACTAGGGTGTAATAGGTCATTTTACACTGGGGACGTCCAAGGAAGGCCTTTCCCTGCCTCACAGTAGTGTGTGTACTTTCCTTATGCCTTCATTCCTTCTGCCTTGAGAAAATGTGGCTCTTCCTGTTAAAAGCTAAGAATGCGGGTTCCCTCCCCCCTTTACAGGAACTAAAACCAAACAGGGCAAAGAGTAGCTAGTGGTGCTTTAAAGGTTAGCATATGTGCATGCTAAAAATTAAATTGTCAAAATGTGAGAAGGAATAGCATTTATTTTCCCCTGCTTCAAACAAATGAAAGGTTGTTCTTCCTTATGGAGCAAATGGAGATTTGAGGCCATGTGGAAACAAGCTGAACTAATTCATTGCCAAGTGTTGCTCTCTGACCATGAAGCTTTTCACCACTAGCCTCAGAAAATGACCTCACAAAAGCCTTGTCTGAAAGGACTCGCCAACCATTATTAACTCACTGACAGGCTTTGGCCCCTGCTCTGATTCTTAGTGGATTAATAATTTTAAATTATTTTAATGATTATTTTTCCTTTAAAAAAAAAAGACTCCTCTCTTTCCTTTCACCCAGCCAAAAGCTACAGTGTTTTCCTCTTCTCCCTCAGTCTGCGAGAACCACATTAATTTAGGGCCAGATAATATCATCATCAAAATACAAATTATAGTAAACTCAGCAGCATTCCTCAGAGAGCAGCAACTGGATTACTTCAAGTACCTACCAATGCTTGAGACCAAGACCACTGGTTTTCCTCCTTCTCACCCCCTGCTCCAAGACCAGCATGGTCAGGTTCATTTGTCTTCAATAGGAATCCAGCCAAGTGAAGTGTCATTCTAGTTGAAAGGACAGATGATTTCAGGGCAGCCTTGGGATTGGGAGCCTTTCTGACGATGAGCCCTGGAGTACTTACCACTTGAGCCTGAGGGAGCAGGACTAGATTGCTCCTCCAGTATTGAGTCCAGTTCATTATTCCAGTATTCCAAGAAAGTAATCCTTGGATTCTCATCAATCAAGAGATAAGTGCAGTACCCAAAAGAATTGCTTGGAGTCAGGTTAGCTGAAAAATTTAAAACGGAAGGCTCTCAGAAGTTAGAAAGCTAAAGTTTTCTAAAGGAAGGTTAGGGAACAGGACTATCAGCTGCAGACTGATGCGTCTGTCTTCATGTGGTCCATGGAGAAGCCAGGGAGCAAGCACACCTGGACTCCCTGGTCCTTCTGTTTCACTCATGCTTTGTTCCCATCCGTAAGCATCTCTGGGAGACCTGTAGCAGACCAGTAGCCTCCTGAAACATAATCTGCATTTTCACATCAGGCCCATTAAATATCAAGCACTTCCCAAATATAAACTTCCCCCAAAACACTACTTCAGAGCAATGTAAATGGTCAAATATATCTAGAAACTAAGACAGCTTTGCTGTCTACTAGGTGATTCATAGTAAACGTCAACATGTTGGCACATCTGAGCGGTCTCCCAGAAAAAGAACCACTCAAGAACTTCCCAAATATATTTGATGTCTTAGAAATGTTTGTTAGTGGGGAATAAATCTCTTTAAACTTTTTCTAAGGAACACCCATTTGGAAATGCTCTCCTAAAGGAAATTTAGGTTTAAAAATAGCCTGAAACTAGTCAAGGATCCTAGGGCCCTCTGCCAGGAGCAATGAGCTCCGTCTGTCTCACAGTGTGCTCTGTACAGCATTAGAGTTCCCCTCAGGTGTTCTGACGTGTGTATGCTTTCCACTCAGAACCCCTACCAGTAAAGCATTCATGGGCATTTCAATGTTAATAGTCAAGGAAATAGATTGCCTGGGCTCCAAACAAGCTTTCAGCTCACTGGCTGGAAAATACTGGGTGGAATAGTTACTCCTTTTCTGATTCATTTTCTCCATTTGTCAGATGTTTTGTTTGTTTTTGTTTTCCGAGACTCATTTTGTAGACCAGGCTGGCCTCGAACTCACAGTGATCCGCCTGCCTCTGCCTCCCGAGTGCTGGGATTACAGGTGTGCTAAGAGGAGTCTGCCTTATTTGTCAGATGTAAGTAGTAATAAAGACTATACATTGTATATATTATGTGTTATATACTAGAGGATTTATCTATAATATTTAATTTGTAATAATGTACTTAAATAATAGTAAACAATTTGCCCTTATACAAATATTTGCTATCTGTGAAGATTTAGTGACTCACAGTCAACTACAGTCTAAAAGTGTTAAGTAGAAAATTGCAGAAGTAAGCAATTTTTAAGTTTTAAGTAACTTGCTAAAGTTTATTGCTTTCATGTTCTCTTTTGTTGTTATTGTTCATCATTTATTGTGCCTATTTGTGAATTAAGCTTTATCATAGTAAATGGATACTATAAACAAAGGTTGGTACTTTCAGAGATTCTAGGCATGGGGAGGCCTTAGACTGTATCCCCACGGACAAGGGAGAACTACTATAATCATTTTCACAGATTTTTTAAATAAGCATTAAGTTGATAATGTAAAAAGAGTTTAGAGTTGTGTTTATGCTGCTTGTGTGTATAATGTGTGTGGTGTGTGTGGCATATACGTGTGGTCTATGCACGTGTGTGTAAATGCATGTGTGCAGAGGCCTCAGAAGAACATCAAACACCGTGCTCTACCACTCATCTTATTCCTAGGCACAGCATTTCCCTGAGCCTGGGACTTGGCTGCCTTCCAACACGCCCCACTCTTCTCTCCTGGCTCCATCCCCCACAGACCAGGGGTTAAAGCTGTGTACACAGCCGCACTCAGCTTTGTATGTGGGCACCAGAAGTTTGAATTCAGCTCTCATATTTGAGCAGCACACACTCTACCCACTGAACCATCTTCCCAGCCCCTTTTATTAAGCTGTAATGTTTTTAGTATCACCACATTTCCATATTGATCACAATATTACTTTCATGTCAGCCATTCTTTTCTATAAAATAATTAAGTTGGGCTTTATAAAGAGTACCCTCCTTCCTTTCAGGACAGTTGGCCTCCTACTATAAAAAGCAAGGATTAGCTTGTATGCCTGTTTTATACATTGTACAAGTTTACAGGAAAATATATCATCATTATTTGTATATTATAACAATCTGCATGGAAAAGAGGCCACTGTGAATTTGTAAGAGAACTGAATTTTTTTTTGCCAATGTGGAAAGGCTTTTATTACAGATGAGAAAATTCACACGCACACACAGAGTGGGGGGGAGGGAGGGAGAGGGAGAGAGAGAGAGAGAGAGAGAGAGAGAGAGAGAGAGAGAGAGAGAGAGAGAGAGAGAACACAAGCACACAGAAAGAAATACCCTTCATGAAGCAGACAGAGACTTGGGTTTGATTTTTGTTAAGTCTTTGGAGGGCCTTCCTGCCCAGCCCACAGCTGTTGTAGAGTCGTCCAGGGCACTCCATCAGCAGGACTCCCTACAGGCAGGAGAAAAGCCCCATAAGGCCTTGGTTTTAAACCACCAGGCTTTTCTCTCAGATCAGGAAATTGAAGAAGAAGAAGATAGACATCATGGAAATTTGCCATCTTTCTCTCGTTCTGCCCTCTCCCTATATGCCTGTCAAGAGAACTGACTATGATTTAATGAGAAAACAGCATTACTGTAGGGTAAGGCATGAGGAAGGAGGATGGGCCGTCCCTTGAATTGGGTATCATCCAGCATCCAGACACAGTGGGGTTTTTTGTCACCTGTGATACCCAGATCTCATATAAATGAGTTCTCAGAACTAGCTGTGCCTGGAGGCCCAGTGTGATTCTGCTCTGTTTATTAGGTTGCTTCCTTCCTTCTGTTTTGTTTTAAAAATCAGTAGGCGAGATCTTCCCTAAGCAGGCAAGAGTCCAGCCATTCCTTCCGGCCATACCTTCCGTTGTCATGCTGTATTAGGGCTCCTTACAGTCATCCTCATTGTCTCTGGGCTATCCTAAGAAAAATACAATTGTAAATGAATTTTTAGGGTGAAATCAAATGACTCACAGTAGGCAGCAAATGTTCTGAAATGCATCTGCTCCAGGTTGTCTGGGTTTCTAGCACATTCAGCTGCCGTGACTGGCCTCTTAGAAAGCCACCCTTGCCAGGTCTAAAGGATATGATGGGTTAATTCATATGTAGAGAGTATTTTGGGATTATGGATGGGAGGTATCCCAAATACAAGTTATTAGAAGCAGATGGACTGGGATGGAGACGGGGAGCTATGGAAGATAACTTAGGGGGCGATATCTCCTCTATGTTTCCATTGAGTGCTAGAAGGTTAGACAATACCACCATAGTAATAATTAGACTAATAATAAACATTTATTAGGCCACACTTCTAAATTAACTGCAACAGTGTTGTTTTGAAATGCAACAAAAAGAGATAAGTGTCTTGATACAGAAATTTAGCGGCAGATGAGAAAAAGTGTGGAAAATGAAATCAAATAAAACTGCCTTCAAATGATGGAATAGTCAGCAGATTTAAAAGAGGGAGCTGGTCTTACATCCTCTTCACAATGCTCTGTGAGTAAGAGAAAGGAGAATTCAAAGCAAGGTCTATAATATGCTCTTGTTTATATGAAAACAACAGAACTCACACACACACATCCCTAAAGAGGAAGCCTAGGAAGAAGTCTCAGTGCCAGACTTGGGGCAGGGCCATCAGCAGCCAATAGGACACTTGGCTTTTGGCTGACCCTATATGACCCTCTGGAATTTTGTACCAGATGTGCATGTCACCAACTCCAAATTACACCACATTAGGAAACTTGAGAAGAGAAATCTTGGTAAAGGGACTTAAAAGTCAATATGAATTTGAACTCCACAAAAGTGGAGCACTTGGAAGCTGCTGAGACATTTTAAAGTGTGCCCAGTGGATTTATGCTACTTTATTACATCAGGTTCAGAAAACTCATTTTTTTTCAAATCCCTTCGTCCTAGGAGCCTAATTTGAAGTAATCTTTTGTTTTCCAAAGAAAGAACATGACTGACCAATATCTTCCTCACGTTCATTTATGTGTTTTTATTATTTTACTTTTACTACAGTGTTTAATAATATATATTTTTTAATTGGCATTAGAAGCTGGGCTCAGTGGCACAGACCTGTAATCCCAGCACTTGGGAGACAGAGGCAGATGGATCTCTGTGAGTTCAAGGCCAGCCTGGTCTGAAAAGTGAGTCCAGGACAGCCAAGGCTACACAGAGAAACCCTGTCTTAGAAAACTAAAAAAAAAGAAAGGAAGGAAGGAAGGAAGGAAGGAAGAAAAAGAAAGAAAGAAAGAAAGAAAGAAAGAAAGAAAGAAAGAAAGAAAGAAAGAAAGCTCTACAGAGGCTGGCGATGGCTCAGCAGTTAGAGCACTGGCTGCTCTTCAGAGGACCCAGTGTCAATTCCCAGCACCCACATGGCAGCTCACATCTGTCTATAACTTCAGTTCCAGGGAATCCGACACCCATCACACAGACATACATGCAGGCAAAATACTAATGCACACTAAATGAAAATAAATAAGAATTTAAACATGCTTTAAAAAAGAAATAGCTCTAAAAGTATGTGTATGGTCTTGTCTCCACAGTATATTATAGGTTAAATGAGAAGAAACGTACTTGTTTCTTGTTGTTGACCTTACGCAACTTTTAAACACTGTTTGTTCTCATAAACTGAGTTCAAAGCCCAGACCATGTAGTTAAGAGGGGTAGGAAATCAGCACCTCAAACTGTGAGATTTCACAGACATACCAGACTGTTCCAGCTGGATTTCAAGGCTGTTTGTAAATTATATCCACAATAGAGATATGCTCAGTGGTGAAAGAAGGGGTCTTTTCAAGTGTAGTGTCTAAAAAGGGCTACTTTGATAAAATTTTCTTAGGCTCCTAATTATATATAAACAGGCAGTTTTCAGTACTTGTCAGAAGCGCCTGTTCTCCCTCCCACCCCTGCTGTGGCTGCCCTCCCGTGCACATCTCTTCCCTCCATGGTTCTGAGTAATGCTGAAATCATGACCAGATAGTAATCAGGCTTATGATGTAATCTGGGATCTCGAATCCCAGGGTTAGCTTATTAGAACACTACAGTGAGGTCCCTTTCACCACAGTTACTTCTGAAGGACTGCCATCACTGACAGTGATTAACTGACATTGTGGAATTTCAAAGTCTAGATGTCCCTAGCTCACAGGCTCCGGGGTGAAAGCACAGAGAGCTGCTGGTCATCATGAGTGGACCTCCCTATCTTCTGGTCTCAGCACTTCTGTGTAAATCTAGATGGATCTACATCTATGTAGGTCCACTTGTACCTCATGGTGTGGTAGCAGGCTGATGAGGGAGCACTTGCCTCTCCATATGTGCATGTTTTCATTGTCTCTGTCTTTGGGGAAACTTCCTACAGCAACAGAAACAGTCTGAAGTTATGTCCTGCTCTCTCTCCTCCCTGGATTTTACTGTCCTTCAAGGATGTGGTGCTCTTTAGGGACAGTTTGGTAACTTGTATTTTAATTGGACCAGTTGGAGTAAGGAGTCAGGAAGTGCCTGCATTTTAACAAGAACATACCCCCTCTAGGTACCGTGTTTTTTGAACCATAAGACACAATTTCTCCCCAAAAGGGGGGAGGGATTAGGGTGCACCTTATGGTCTGATTGCTGTCCATCAGGCATCAACAAATAGGTCACTTACACTTACCGATGTTGTCAGTGTGCCAGCCGAGGAAACTAGAAAAGTGCTTCGGTCTCTAAGTCTTTCCGCCTATTGAGTTAACGCTGTTTAATATTACTGTATTTTGTTATATTTTAATAAAATTTTATTATACTAGTACTAATTTGGTTCAGAATATTTTTTTCTTGTTTTACTGCTCTAAAAACTGGGTGCGTCTTATGGTCCAAAAAATATGGTAATGGCTGTTTCAAGAAAAGCTTTAAGGTAGCCATGCTGATGATGCACATCTGCCATCCCAGTCTTTGAGAGACTGAGACAGGAAGAGGGGCTGTTAGTTCAAGGCCAGCCAGCCTGTTTTACAGAATGAGTTCGAAACCAGCTAGGACTACCCAGCAAGACCCTATCCCAACTGGAAAGAGGAAAAAAAAGAAAAACTTTAATCATTTTTTTTTCAGGTTGATGTGTCTTTTCTTTCTTATTCAAAGGTATGACACTGGCATTTGCAGGAACATATTTATTGGTGAATTTTGCTCCAAATATCACCCAGGCTATCTCAGCAAGAACAGTACAGTATTACTTTGTTGGCTGGCAGTTCCTGGTCTATGTGGTAAGAGTTCTAAATATTTTACTGTTTCTGAAGCATAATCTCTAGACCACTGGTAGCAACAGTGTTAGAAAAGCTTTCTTCTCCACACAATGACTTGCTAAAATGTGGGAGTATGTGTTCTGTAACCCGCCCTGCTCCCTGGGAATAAGGGCAAATGGATCAAGGATGGGAGTTCACAAGCCCCGGGGGCATGGATGGGAATGATGGCTTCTAGAACCAGCTTTTGGGAAGCAGATCAATTTTATTTGGGATGAATGAGGGCAATATAGAACTTTGGGGCGGGATAGGGATATTCAAGGTGGGCAGCTGTCATTGGCTGGTGGGGGGTGGGGGCTAAGGTACTGAGATGCCTCATTTACATGGAGAGGCACTCCAGGAATCCCAGCTGCTTGCTGATAGGTTCTTATCAGGAGAAAGGGAGTTGGACCTGTAATTTCCCTAAGGACTATGTCACATTCCTCAGGTAGAATTTGTGGGGGTCCAAGATCCCCAGGCAGAGAAGAGTAAGCCTCGCTGACAAAGGGAGTCCTCCATTTTGCACCGAGTTCAGGGCTTTGTAGTCATAATAAACTGCCGCCTTAGCAGCAGGGTTTCCCAACAATGATGATTTGTGATACTAAGTCACTGCTTGCTGAGCCACCTTCCCCAAAAGTCCTCACTGAGGCCAAAGTAGCAGCAATGGTACAGTCCCAAGGGATGTGTGGAAGGAAGGAAGGAAGGAAGGAGTGAGCTGCTGTCATGGGTGCTTGAAGACGTTAACTGGGATGTTTTATTTGATATAGTGTCTGCATCTGGTAAGTATGAAGAAATAACTGGATCAAAATAGTAGATATGTAACTTGCTACAGAATGAAGCTAAGACTGGAGAAAAAGAACATTCTAGAAATGGCAAGTAGTAGGGAAAACTGCAATTGTCTAACTGAGCATTTACCTAAGAATTAGTTTGACAAAAACTTGTAAATTTGATAATGAAGAATAAAGCCTACAGACTCGTGCTAATTCTAAAACTTCTTAGAGTTAGAAGTGACCTCAAAAGGCACCTGATCTAGTTCTCTGGTGTTAAATTAGATTGCCCTACTCTACAGACTTGGTATTAAAAACACATTTACAGGTTTACAGGTGACCTTTGCCCCTAGGAATAACTCAGATTCATGTCACAGCAGTCTACATGACAAGAGTTCTCTGTCTCACTATCTCTGACATAATCCTGACTCCTGGAATACAAATGTCTATAAATATTCTCACTGTCTCCACCTTTATTCCTCTCTTACCCTATAGAAAAATCGTTAATTTTTTTGTTTTTTATGCATTCATGTACTACACACCGTGAACACACCATCCTGTAGCCTTCCAAGTCACCCACTCACTCTCTCGGCTCCCATTCTCCTCTTTTTCATCCCATCCGGTGTATCAGGAGTGCCCTGCCACAGGAGCGTTGTTGGTTACTCGGCCAGTGCCCCGCCTTGAGAAGCACCTGTTTGGGTGTGTCAATATCCAGGCTTCCGGTCTCATGTCTGTCATTTCTACCCTGGCTCTGTCACTTCCCAACTCCGCCATAGCCCTTGCTCTTACCTCAGTCTTGGGCATTGGGCTTCCCAACTCAAGTTAGCCTTCCTGGGGCCTCTGATGCTCAGTGCCTTCATTGTGCCCCATTTACTTTCCTGCTTGTCCATCATCAGAGTCTTTTAGCTACCACAGCTTTCATCAATCAACTCTAAGCACTAGAGGAAGCTTTAATCTCTGGTTTACTTCTGTTCTTTATGCTTTATTGAATATTTCATGGTAGTGCAGGCTTGAAATCTGACCAACACATTACGACTTTTTGCCTACAGGCAAAACAAATGCTTCATCTAGTTAACAAAAGAGTGACATAGCCTGTGACCAGAAAATTAATAGCCTGAGTTGGGTCCTCTGGAGATTAAAGATGCAGCAAGCCTTCTTTCCTGGAATAAACTGCGTGGTTTAATGATGATGTATCTTGTATTGTTTTTCATACCAGAGACTACATCTAAAACAGACAAAACTGCCTCTTTAAATCTTTGCATTTCTTTTCTTCATGGTCCTGGAGATTGAAACCAGGCTTACTTAGTACACCCTAGGCAAGTATACCACTACTGAGATGTAGCCCCTGCCCACAAACAAGTTATTGAACCTTGTAGATGAACAAAAATACTCTAAACTTAATTACATTTTGCTATTTTCTAAAGCTAACTCTTTTATATAATATCTTTAATCTTTGAAAATTGCATACATATATACAATATATGTTGATTATAGTCCCCTGCACGCCCCCTAAGTTCTCCTAGTTTCACTTCTAATCCCTACCCACTCACAACTAAACGTCCTCAAAGCTAGCTCTTAAACTCATGTATTTACTTACCCATTCAATATAGTATAATACAGCATACACTGTAACCTTAGCAATAGGAATTCTTACAGACAAAAGCATATCATCCTAGGAGAGACCTCTGCTTCCAAAAACCATATTATAATAATGAAAGCTATTTCAAAATAAGTTCCACACAGAAAATTTAACTACTTTCAGGCATTTGTACGAGAGCATAAAATGAGTCTTTAGTAAGTTACACTTGAGCAGCACTTTAGTCATTCAAGGAATGGATCAATTTTATTGGTTTGGAATCTAATCCATTTTGTAACTGCATCGCTAAGAACTCTAGGGGGATCATTTCTATGTCAATACCTCTGAGCATCTAAATAATCAGTGCTAAATTTTCAGATGTGGTAGATTTGATGCTTTGGGTATTTTTCATTGTTGTTTGTTTTTTGTTTTGTTTTTACAAAAGCAATAATTATATTAAGACTATTCTTTGAGCTAGGTGTGATGGCACATGGCTGTAATCGAAGCACTCAGGAAGCCTAGGCAGAAGGGTCACATGTTCAGGGCCACACTGGGATACATAGCAAGACCCTGTCTCAACACCACCCTAAGAGACTGCTTTTGGACGAGTCATTCATCTGTTTCTGTATTACACCAAGTATAAAAACAGCATCTGAATTGCTTTTCAGAGCTGATCAGAACTACATATCAAATGGATAAAAATATTCAAAAAGTCCTAATCAGTTTGCATTTTCCACCAAGCAATTGTAAAATTATATAACCAGTTCATCTCTTGATTATGTGTTTACATGGCCCACAGGTGCCCATGTTAGGTCCAATTCTCTGCTAAGTGGAAGCCTTGCCACGCCCTTTCCTGCACAGGCCTGGTACCTGCTGGTCCAGGGAGAAGGAAGAGCTGTCTGCTCACCCAGTGGCCCAGCTTTTTTTCCAGGCCCCTCTGCCACAGAGGAATAGTCCTCTTCAGCGAAACCTGCCAAAAGTCAAGGCTGAAGGGGTCTCAGAGTAATTTGGAAAGGTACTGCATAACACAACGCCCTGAGGAATCTGTCATCTGTGTCGGTGGGCTGAGCGCTACTGTCCTTAAAGAAGGACATGAGCTTGGTTTCCTTAGTCCCACATGTCTTATTTGACCAAGGAGCTGTAGAGCGGCTCCTGGAGCAGCCATACCTGTTAACGTGTTCTCTGCAGCCCACAGAGGAGGCACAGCCCTAAGCCTCAGCTGCATCATGCTCTTTGGCAGGCTTAGTTAGTGGTGGCTGTTTTGCCCACCAGACTTTCCAATAAACTACTCAAATTGAAACCTCTGTTCTGAACATAAAATCCTTCACATGAGAATCCTCACAGTGCTCATTTTCTTTCCTCAAATCAGCACCAGGAAGGGCCAAACCTATCATTTGGAGTAATTCCGTGCCCCAGTGCTGATTATTAAGTCTGCAGTTTTGACAGAGCTGATTCAACACCCACCATCTGGTGCTGTGATCCTGGAGTAAGAAATCTGTGTTTTTATGAAGCGCCACTTGCATTAGATCCCTTTGCTTTATTGTCTAGATGCAAACAACTCTGTGTGCCTGCAGCACGGCTGCACAGTGGAGCCCTCGCATGGAGCCTGTGCAACTCTGGCTTCACTCTACACTTCACCTATGCAGCAATCCTATCAGTGGGCACATTGTCTTCTTCACCTCCCAGAAGAGGAAACTCAGGTCTAGAGAGAGGTCCAATAACTTGGCCAAAATCAATAAATGCAAAATCAGAGAGTCAGAACTCCAAGCAAGGCTGCCTTTCTCTGGAGGGCACACACCAGCACTTCCCTGAACTGCCTATGCAGAGGCGGGACACCTGACTGCCAGGGATCAAATCTATCCACAGATAGCCTTGACAGACCCTGTTCTGAAGACAGAGTCATTTGTATGACTGAACTTTCGAGAAAGAAGACAAATGGGGCTGGAAAGATTGCTCAGTGGTTAGAGCACACACTGCTCTTGCAAAAGACTTCAGTTCCTAGCTCCCACATCAGGTGATTAAACAACTACATGGAATTCCAGGTCCAAGAGATCCAATGTCCCCTGCTGCCTTTCATGGGCATTCATGCTCAAGGACACATGTGTATCACACACACACACACACACACACACACACACACAGTCACATGCAGTCACACACACACAGGGAGGAAGATAAACTTAGGCTCCATTTGATGAAAGTGTCTGTTTTAACACATCACCGCCTAGACTGCCATTGACTCCTTTAGCACCAAAACAAGATAAGTAGTGCCATTATTCTAATTAGATTCAAGAACCAATTCAGAAACTCCCAAGTGCCAGGAGTGATGTTGCACACCTTTAATCCCAGCACTCTGGAGGCAGAAGCAGATGGATCTCTGTGAGTTCAAGGTCAGCCTGGTCTACATGAGTTTTAGGCCAGGCCAGCCAAGGTTATGTAGAGAAACACGGTCTCACAAGACAGAGAGAGAAGGGGGAACAATGAGAGAGAGAGGGAGGGAGAGAGGGGAAAGAGAGAGAGAGAGAGAGAGAGAGAGAGAGAGAGAGAGAGAGAGAGAGAGAGAGAGAGAGAGAGAAGAAATGAAACTCCAAAACCAACTGAAAAAATTTTATCTTGAAGACAATTCCTTGGAAAAGACTACTTTAGGAACCAAAACCTGAATCACCACAAACTTAGCAGCGTTAAACAATAGAAATGTGTTAACAGGTCAGAAGTCTAACTCAGGACCCTGAACTAGGATCAAGGTGCTGGCTGGCTGTGTGCCTGCCAGAGCCTCCACTAGGAATGTGTCGCTTGCCAGCTCCTACAGGTCCTCAGCAGAGCTCGGCTCAGACTTCCCTCAATTCCCAGTCTCTGACTGCACTGACTTCAGCTTCCAGGGACTCATGTGCTTGAATTGTCCAGTTCATCTCCCATTTCAGGTCCATAGGGTCAGGCACAGCTGTAAAGCCCCAATGCAGCATGCCATAACAAAGACAAGGGCTCTGGGCAGTTAGAGCATGGCCTCTTTGGGAAGGGTGATGTCATTCCGCATTCCAGAGGCACTGTTCTTTAACGTGCCCCACATACCCAAGCCTGAGTTTCCTCGCCTAGAGCAGAAAGATAATCACAGTACCTGCCTCCTAAGCATATTGGGAGGGCTGTGGTTGATGTAAGAAGAATCCCAAGAGCCGTGCACACACTGAGTTCACAGAGGCTGGCCAGCATTGCAGCTTCCCCATGGGGTGCAGAACCCATAAAGCCACAGCTGGCTGAGTGACTCAGAGAAATAAGGATAGTCATTTTTTCATTTTTCATACTACTTGAATATTTTTCCCTGAGAGCTGTGTGACCTCTCGACACAGGTGGAGCCCAGTGCACTATACTCATTCTGTGGATAAGGAGAACTCATGTTTTATTTATTCTGAAGCCACAGAGATAGAATAGGTCTGCATGATTTTTAGAACTGACTGTAACTATATTCTGCATCACCAAAATTTAGAGCAGGCATGAGGCAGATGTTCCATGCTCTGTGCCATGGGTGGGCCCTCCATCTCCTGGAAATGAATACACGGCTGTATTTACATCAGGCAAGAAGTGGATGCCAGTTAAAGGGGAAAGGGACTGGGACATCGAAGGTCACAAAGCAGCTCTAGGGAAGGTGTAGGGAGGATTTGGATGGAAGGTATAGGAAGGGCTTGAAGGGAAGGCATAGGGAGCACTTGAGTGGAAGGCATAGGGAGCTCTTGAGGGGAAGACATAGGGAGCATTTGGAGGGAAGGCAGAGGGAGCATTTGGAGGGAAGACGTAGGGAGCATTTGGAGGGAAGGCAGAGGGAGCACTTGAGGGGAAGGCATAGGGAGCTCTTGGAGGGAAGGCATAGGGAGCTCTTGGAGGGAAGACATAGGGAGCACTTGGAGGGAAAGCATGGGGAGCACTTCAGAAGAAGGCATAGGGAGCAATTGGAGGGAAGACATAGGGAGCACTTGGAAGGCATAGGCAGCACTTGGAGGGAAGGCATAGGGAGCACCTGGAGGGAAGGCAGAGGGAGCACTTGGAGGAAAGGCAGAAGGAGCACTTGGAGGGAAGGCATAGGGAACTCTTAGAGGGAAGGCAGAGAGAGCTCTTGAACAGTTATACGGAAAACCTCTCAAGGAAGTGACATTTCAGCTGAGAGCTGAATAATTAGCAGGAGCCATTGTACAAAATTTGATGAACATTCTGGGCAGAGCACAGCTATCTGAGAGTAACAACCAACTATAGGGAGTGATGGAAGCAGGGAAGGACGGGAGGGAGAGAGAACAAAGACTGTCATTGTTGGCACAGAATGGGTTATCTATGAGGTCTATGGCTGATGCTAAACATTGTTACCCAGGAGAGATTTGGTTTTTAATATACAAGGGATAGAAAGCTATAAGAAATTCAAGCAAAAGAATGAGTGGATCTAAGTTATAGTTCACTGTCTATCAATCTGGACAAATATCATGCAAGTTGTTTCTTTTATTTTTTTTTCTGTGTCTGATTTACTTATTTCTCAATGTAATATGATTTCCACCCATTTTTATGCATGTTCTTTGCAGTTAAATAAAATGTATTAATGTACTATATTTCTTTTATCCATAGTTCTAAATAAATTCTTCCAGGCTGCTGTCTTAGTTAGAGTTTTGTTGCTGTGAGGAGACACCATGCCCACAGAAAGTCTTACAAAAGGAAAATATGTAGTTGGGGACAGCTACAGTTCAGAGGTTTAGACCATTGTCATCATAGCAGGAACCATGGCGGCACACAGGCAGACGTGGTGCTGGGGAAGTAGCTGAGAGCTCTACATCTTGATCCACAGGCAGCAGGAGGAGACTGGGAGCCACACTGGGCATAGCTTGAGCATATTAGACCTCAAAGCTCACCCCACAGTGACACACTTCCTCCAACAGGGCCATACCTACTCCAAAAAGGCCACATCCCCTAAGTGTGCCACTGCTTATGGACCAAGCATTCAAACAAATGAGTCTATGGAGGCCAAACCTATTCAAACCACCATCGCTGCCAAATGGTAGGAGTTTGGAAAGGCAGGGAAAGAGTTAGACGACGTGGAATACAGCCACAGCCATGCAAGGAGGCTGGCAGAGGGTAAAGGCAAGGGGAGCTAGGAGCCTCTGCAGTGGGGCGTGGCCACAAAGGATCTGGCAGAAAGTTAGCACAGCATGTCTGCTCAGCACAGGCAGGGACAGGAAACAGTGGGGTGAATGAGACTGGAGTGGCAGGGAGCCCGGCTTGGAGAGCAGGGTTTGATGTCATTGGTGGGTAGGTGGTATCCAAGCTGTCTGGGTGACTGGTGGTCCTGATGCTACCCTGCATTTATAGTCAGCCCTGGGAACCTCAGCCACCCCAACCCTCATGAGAACCATAGCAAACCCAAACCGATGCTTGGGGCATCCTGTAAACTTTATCAAGTAACTTTCTCTCTCTCTCTCTCTCTCTCTCTCTCTCTCTCTCTCTCTCTC
>OU015748.1:64915797-64926409 GCA_907169655.1 Acomys percivali | reverse complement strand
TATTTCTCTATGTGGACATGCATGTGCAATGTTTGTGTGTGTGGTATGTCTGTGTGTGGACATACATGTCCTTGCTCCTGTGGGCGTGTACGATGGCCTGAGGCTGACCGAGAAGTCTTCCTCAGTTGTCTCTGTGCCTTTCTGAGACAGTCTCACTGAACCTGAAGTTTGCTATTTCAGCGAGGGTGGCTGGCCGGGAACCCCAGAACCCACTGTCTCTCCCTACGCCATCCCTAGCAGTGTGGTCTCAGATGCACACAGTTCTGCGGATCCAACCCCAGCTCCACTTTGCCCACTGAATCTCAGCCCCTGTGGGAGGATTGTCTATAGGTTCCTGCTGAAGTATGAAAATATTTGCAACATAATTTCAAAGAATCCAAGACAGATAGGAACACAGGATTCCTATAGAATCTTATAGAAGAAAATACACTGCTATGACAGTCCACTTTCTAATCTCTCTCTCTCTCTCTCCCTCTCTCTCTCTTCTTTTTATTTATAATTAATTCACATTACATTGCAATTGTAACCTCCTAACTCTTATCTTCCTGCCCCCACCTTCCCTCCCTCTTCCACCCTATTCTCCTCCCCTAGACCTCTGACAGGTGGGGTCCTCCTCCCCCACTGTCCGGCCACAGCCTGTCAGGTCTCATGTGGATGGCCTGCATCCTCTTCCTCTGTGTGCCCACAGGGCCTTCTCTGCCAAGAGGCAGTGATCAAATCCTGGGCCCCAGAGTCCATGTCAGAGGCAGTCCCCGGGCCTTCCCCGCTTCCCCACGGGGAGAATGGACTGTTTATCGGCTGCATCTGAACCAGGGGTCTAGTCTCTGCTTGCAGTGTCCTTGGTTGGTGCAGGCCCCCTGGGTCCAGATCCACCGGCCTTGATGGTCTCCTTAATCTGTTTTTCTTAATTGTTCTCTGGAACCTATGAAAAGTTTGTCCCCAGTGGAATCCTTCCTCAGCATATGAAATCAGTAGATGCTGCTATGTAAGCATTATACTTACGGTTCAGTCAGAAATGAAGATGCAATCTGGTCCTGGTATGTATTGCCTCTGTCATAAAGTACAAGGCCAGGTCTAGCCACCCTTAACAAAATCTTAGCACAACCCTCAGGAAACTCCAGCTGCTCCGTGAGTGGTGTTTTATTTCCTGTCTTCTTACCTATTTAGCTTTAAGCTTCTCACTACTGCTTGTCGTTTCCCCTTTAAGGCCGTATTGGCACTCTGACCTGCTGCCTTTCCCATCATTAGTAATGACTGCCTCCAAGGCAGCCATAGCATCCTTCCCACAGCCAGGCTGGAACGTGAGCACCATGCTCCTGCAGGCCAAGCGTGTGTGTGTGTGTGTGTGTGTGTGTGTGTGTGTGTGTGTGTGAGCACTGCTCCTGCAGGGGAAGACACCCCATGCCATGTGAGCTGCAGCACCATGTGCTTGCGCGTGTGTGTGTGTGTGTGTGTGTGTGTGTGTGTGTGTGAGAGAGAGAGAGAGAGAGAGAGACACACACACACACAAGCACTGTGCTCCTGCAGGGGAAGGTACCCTGTAAGGTGCCATGTAAGCTGCAAAGCCGAGAGAAAGAGTGTGTGTGTGTGTGTGTGTGTGTGTGTGTGTGTGTGTGTGTGCACATGCGTGTGTGGGCATGCACTCATCTATGTGTCTGTGTCCCTACACCCTCATAAGCATTGTTCTGAAAGTGTAATGGCACATTTGTCACCCCGGCAAGCAAACTTAAGAGATGTATCTGTATGTCTGTCTCAAATGTGTACTTTGTTTGTGTTTTGTCTTCCAGCCTCGTTGACTGTGATCTCAGTGAGAGCTGTCTCAGGCATGGTCACTCTCTCCATGGCGGGTAGAATGCAATTGACTTCCGCCATCTTCTATATCATGCTTGTCATCATGGTAGCCTCTTGTGTTTTCCAAGTCAAGTAAGTCTGTCCACAAACTCGATTCCTTCTCTGTGCAGTGGTTTAGATGATAATTAACGTGAAGTCCAGTGGGTCTCGAGCTACGGGGCCTCCAGTGTACCCACAGCCAGCATGCCTTGCTCTCTTTCTTCTTCCCGTCCAGTTGTTTGTGCTAAGCACTGCCTTTGTGTCTTGTACATTCTAAAGTGTGGCCGTGATCCAGCTAAGTGTGCTTGATGCTTCCCTGATGCTCTTCTGCTTGTAATTAATATCCATCGTATACAGGTTGTCATTAGCAATAAATCAAAGGGGCAAGTCCACATCCAGGCTCTCATTCTAAATATAGAAATACATGAACCCTTCACCTCTGCCTCTTAGCTCATGCTTATTAATTGCCCAGAGATGGACAAAACCAGACGTTTGGCCCGGAGCAAAAACCCTTTCCCCAGAATCTCCCTCAGACCCATGGGATTTTCAGGATGATTGTTTCATGTTTCTCTTGGGTCCTAATCCTGGTGACATGGAACGTTGTTAATTCCTGCCCTCCTCCCCCACCTCCAGCTGCTTTTATCACTCTCTCCGCTTGCACGTTGTGACTGAACCTGTCTCTGCCTGATAGGCTCTTTTCCGTTAGCCAGAACGTTCACCCCAAAATGCTACACAGAAGCATCAGCCCCACACCCAGAAGGAGGCGCGGGGGCGGGGAGATGCGGGGAGCAGTTGTCCTACAGACAGCAGCAAAGTCTAAGTCCTGTGTGTTGTAAGTAGGACCTGGGGCTGGGGCAGGAGAGCGACAGGAGAAATCCAGGCTTTTGTCTGTCACTTTCTAAGACTGAGTGCGATTATCATACTTGGAATATTGTTATTTTGCCACTTCTGTCGTCTGAATTAATTGGTGTTGCAGCAGTGCCTTTTAGGATATTAGTTCATTGTCCTTATACCGTGCTTCGTGGATTTAAAGGCAGACACAGTTGAAGGAAGACTGCATCCTGTCAATCTTACATAACTCCCTCCACCATCACAAAATAAAAAGAAAAATGTAGTCCTCCACCTGTGTTCCCATTTAGCTACCTGAGGAGGTTTGCTTAGACAAGTGTATTCACACATAGACCCAAGCATGCACGTGCACACACACGCGCACGCGCGCGCGCACTTGCACACCTGCTTTATCCACAAACCCCCTTGGTTTAGTTATCCTAGACACCTGTTGCTCCTGGTGGAGAGCGATCAAGTGTCACTTGCCCTACCTAACAGCAGTGCCTTTTGAAACCTCCCAGGTGACATCCATGCAAAGCACTGCTTTGTCACCACCAGAGCAGCAAAGCCAGTGTGAGAACCTGAGTTCCTGGTGGTGGCCACAGCGAGAAGCTCGGCTCGCACATGTGCTCTGCAGCTGGAGCGCCGAGCGTTGCTTCTGAGACATTAAGCATTCCTTTGCTTCTCGGCCTCCTTTCTTGGCACGTGGCATGTCAGTGGATAGCTATATGTTCCCAGATATGATATTTAACAGATTCTAGGGTCTATCCTAATGAATCAAACCCAGTGTGATACTGGTCCAGCAGCTTGAATCCTTTCCAACTCATACTTCTGTGGCCTCGGAATATGATTAATTGCTTTTCATTGTTACTGTTGTTGGTTTAAACAGACCATAAAAGCTGACATCTGATCTCATACCTCAGATGCATCTAAGCTATGACTGCTGATTGGAAGTGGCCTTTCACTGCACTTCCTTTCCCTTTGTAGTCGTAGTTACAGAGCATACAGTTCTTGAAGTTATTGTTAGTGTATTACTGAGTGCTGCCAAGCCGGAGCTTCAGTAAATGCCATCTGCTATAGGTTCCTGAATCAAGCCACAAAACTCTACACGATGACCACAGTGGTGCCAGTCAACCATGTGTTCTTTACAACCAGTGCCATCATCGCAGGTGAGTCCCAGCTTTCCACGGTAGGTGAATCCGTCCCCGCCACAAGTACAAGATCCTCTCAGAGTTGAAAAGGAAAACAAGGAAGCTGTGGCGCCTGTGCCCCCAGCCTCAGCCAGTATCTAGTTTCCTCCATGGTCCTCTCCTTTGTGCACGTGCTCCCTGGTGCTCTCTGCTTCCTGAGGCAGCTCAGTTCCGTTCCGGGATGACTCTCATTAACCCGAGAGTTCTAATGACCAGAAAGTGTTTCCTTACATCAGAGCTCAATCAGTTTCCCTATGAGTTCAAGATTCTTACCTCTGTTCTGCTTTCTCCTGTCTTCTGCTTGCAACTCCTGCTAATCAACGCGGCTGAAAAATCCTCTTGCGTCTTGCCTCCAGGCGAACACCCTCAATTCTTTGAACTCATCCCTCTGTGCCCCTCATCACTTTAATGAGAGAATGGGGTTCCTAACCTAATTTACCACTGCAGGGAAGACCTGACAGACTTCCACATTTGCTATTTCCTCTCTTACAGCTCTTGTATTTTATTGAATACTTCTTATATTGCAGAGATAATAATGCTAAGAAGTCCAAACTTAAAAAACCTTGATCCAAATCAAAATACAATAGATTCAAGTAAATCATTTATACATTTGATAATGATAGGTCCCGGCTCAGTAGCTTATTGGTGTATTTGTCATTTTCTCATCAGGCCCAATGCTATATTGTCCACATTGGCCTTGAATTTGCTATGTAGCCTAGGTTGGCCTTTACTCAAGCATCCTGAGTGCTGGGATCAGATATGGATCACCAGCAGACAGGAATTTGGATTAATTCATACAACTTCTGTTTCCAAAAAAAAATTGAACCTCAACGGAATGCTTAAAGAAAAGATTATATCCCAAGGCATCTATCTTGCTTAGTGTCTAGTGCTTTCTGGTGACAGTGAGAAAAGGCTGTGTAAGGTACAGCCTACAATTATCGGAAAATTAAAACAAAGCAGAAAGAGTTACAGGCATAACATACATCTAATAATCAATATACAGAAAAGTGTAAAAATAATTAGCTCCCTGAGCAAAAGGCCTTTCAGGTAAGAGGGCTAGGTATAACGCTCAGAACACTGAGCAGCCGATGAGTTAGTGCCGGAACTCTCTTGGGATGATAGCAGTTCATCTGAAGTTGTCTATACAATGGCAGTAAAGCTTTGCGGTGGCCTCCCCTTCCCACAACATCAGATGTAGCTTCAGGTTGGAACGACAGCATTTCCTTCCTACTGAGCTACGTAGTGTTTGGTTTTATTGCTGCAACAGTGTGGACAAGGCTGCATGGCCACAGGTGCCCGTATGGGCAGGACCACTCTCCAGGAGCTGAAGTCCATGGTATTTATCAAAGACCTTAAAAGTTTCTACTCTGGTTCTAAGTCAACAACAAAACCACAAGTGACCTGATTTTAAAATGGGCAAAGAACCTGTTTCTACAAAGAAAATATAAAATTGCCAACCAGCAAATGAAAATATTCAACATCAGCAAGCATGAAGGAAATAAGATGAGATGCCACTTCATACCCGCCAGAATGATGACTGTTGCATTGTTTTGTTTTTTGTTTTGGTTTTGGGACAGTGTCTCCCTATATAATGCTGACTGTCCTAGAAGTCACTATGTAAACCAGGTTGGCCTCAACCTCACAGAAGTCTTCCTGTCTCTGCCTCCTAAGTAGTGGGATTAAAGGACTGTGCTACCACATCCAACCAAAGATTGGTGTATACTTGTACGTCTGCATACCAGAAGAAGGCATCAGATCCCACAGGATGACAATATAGACGGTTGTACAATGCTATGTGGGTGCTGAGAATTGAACTCTAGAAGAGCAGATAATGTTCTTAACTGCTGAGCAATCTCTCCACCCGTAGGGTGGCCACTATCAAAAACAAACAAACAACAAAACAAAAACAAGTATCAGCAAGGGCATTAGAATGTTGACTCCTGTACCATTGGTAAATGGAATAAATAAAAATATAAAGTGACATAGCCATTATGGAAAACAGTATGCAGTTAATAAAAAAAATTTAATTATTGTACAATCCAGTAATTCTATCCCTGTGTGGATATAAAAAATGAGTGCATATAATAAAATACTAGTCACCCTTAAAGAGCAAGGGACTTCTGCCACCTGCTCCAATGTTGATGCAACACGAGGGCATTATTAAGAGAATCAAGTCAATCACAGAAAGAAAGAAAGAAAGAAAGAAAGAAAGAAAGAAAGAAAGAAAGAAAAGAAAGAAAGAAAAAAAGAAAGGAAAAGTGAGCTCATCTACTTGTGTCAACTCCATAGAAACAGAAAAAAACATGGTGGTTACCAGAGAGGGGGAGAGTACAATGTTTGATCAGAATACAGATTCAGGTTTTCTAAGTGAAAGACTCATCAGAGGTGGCTCAGCAGCATTGTAACACGTTAACACTGCCAAACGTTACACATAAGAACAATTAGGATGGGAAATGTTATAATATGTATACGCTAATGTATTTTTAAAATACAAATAAAAAATCTCTGCTTTCTAAAACAGAAATTCCATTTCCAGGAACACATGCTAATGACACAAAAGTTTCAAAACACTGGGGGAGGTGTGCACAGGGAAGTTCATTACTACTGGACTAAATAGCAGGCCTGTAGCTACCGCTTACATGCCCTTAGAGAAATCAACATTTCAGTGCATTGACCTAGATTAACAAAAACTTTAAAATGACTACAGAGAGGTACATTACAGTACAGGGAGTGCTTGGGAAATGTTCACCATATGAAAATTTTAGCAGAAGTAGATGTGGCTCATTCTGTAAGTGAAGAGGTCAGGTTGAACTGAGCAAGCTGCTCTTAAGAGTGGGGGCTGCGCCTGCTCACCGTGGGGCCTCCAGCACCTACCACAGTGCCTCCTAAAAGACAGGAAGTTCTCTGCCCAGCTAACAAGACTTCCACTCCCACCCCCCACACATGGCTAGTTTCAGAAGACCCATGATTTAAAACCTTTCTACTTTATAAAAGCTCTACAGAGTCTTTGGGATGACTTAAATGAATAAATCATTGAGACTAACAGGGAGAGATGAGAAGCTCCTCAGAGCAGATAATACACGCGTTTTCTTCCAGTGGCCTACAGGAGAAAACCAGAGGGAAGTGGGAGGAAGCTCCTGAAGGAAAACGGAGGTAGGGCAACATCAAGTTGCCAGAGATTTTTCTAGTGCCCATATGGACACCTAGCCAGACATACAGAACACAGGACATAGCCGTAGGGATAGCACGGCTGCAGCAGACAGTCTGGGGTAGACTCACCATGCCAGTGGCCTCAAGATCCACCCAGACTCTCAGGGGGGGTTTACTGACTCCTGATAAAACCATAGGTAGAAAATGGTCACTGGAGTTTTGTTCCCTTGCATGTTCCACAGAGAAAACCTGGACGGAATAAGACATTTCTGCTTACAGTGCTAGGAAGACAGCTCAGGCAGTACTATGCCAGCTGTAGCTGTGACGACAGAGGCTCACTAGCTAGCCCACCTGGCCCAGTTGACAAGCTCAGGCCAGTGAGAGACCCTGTCTCTAAAAACAAGGTGGTGGACAGCTCCTAAGAAAAGACCCTGAGGTTATGCTCTGGCCTCTACACACACGGGTGCATATGCACACACATGATCATGCACACATATATAAATTCATACATATATAGACTAAATTAAATTTCTCCTTACAAAAATGATGTTGGTTTTATAACATTGATAACATGGCCTACAAGCCTATGGAAATTTTTTATTAATTTATTCAGATTACATCTCAATTGTTATCCCTTCACTTTTATCTTCTCATTCCTCCCTCCCTCCCTCTTTCACCCTATTCCCCTCCTTTAGGTCTGTGACAGAAGGGGACCTCCTCCCCCACCATATGGTCACAGCCTATCAAGTCTCATCTTGGTAGCCTTCCTATTCTTTCTCTGAGTGCCACCAGCCCTCCCCACCAAGGGAAGTGGTCAAATATGAGGCACTAGAGTTCATGTCAGAGTCAGTCCCTGCTGTCCCACAACTGTGGAGAATGTCCTGTCCATTGGCTGGATCTGAATAGGGGTTCAATATTTACTGCATGTATTGTCTTTGGTCGGTGCAGTAGGTTGAGCAGACCTCCTTGGATCCAGATGTGTCCGCCTGATGTTCTTCTTGTAGGTGTCTAGGACCCTCTGGATCCTTCTATTTCCCCATTCTCCCATATTTCCCTCACCTAGAGTCCCAATAGGAAGTGTCTGCATCTATCCCAATCTCCTGGTAAGTGAAGACTTTCATTGGACCTCTCTTTTGGGCTAGTGTCCTATTATAAGTGAGTATATACCATGTGAGTCTTTCTGCTTCTGGGTTAACTCACTCAGGATGATCATTTCTAGTTCCATCTATTTGTCCATAAATTTCAGGGTTTCCTTGTTTTTAATAGCTGAGTAGTATTCCGTAGTGTAAATGTACCACAGTTTCTTTATCCATTCTTTGACTGAGGGACATTTAGGTCATTTCCAGGTTCTGGCTATTATGAATAAGGCTGCTATGAACATGTTTGAGTATATGACCTTGTTGTGTGGTAGATCATTTTTTGCATATATTCCAAGGAGTGGAATAGCTGGGTCTTGAGGTAGCACTATTCCTAGTTTTCTGAGAAAGTGCCAGATAGAGTTCCAAAGTGGTTGTACAAGTTTGCACTCCCACCAGCAATGAAGGAATGTTCCCATTTTTCCACATCCTCACCAGCATGTACTGTCACTTGAGTTTTTTATCTTAGCCATTCTGATGGATGTAAGATGGAATTTCAAAGTCATTTTGATTTCATACAGAGTCTCAAATTAAAATACTGAATGTGCATTTGAAGGAAAATCACACATAGAAAAAATGCATTAACACAAATTTTTTAATGATATGTTGCTATTATAAATGTACACCTACTCTAAAATTAACTTTGTTCTCTCTTATTACATAGGCATTATATTTTACCAAGAGTTCCTTGGTGCTGCTTTTCTCACTGTATTTATATATCTTTTTGGGTGAGTAAATGTCTCAGAGGCAAGGTATGTGATTTTGTATAGGATTTTTGGCATCATGCCTGAAGTATAGAAAATTGGAACATACTATAAGAAACATATTTTTCAACTTGCTACCCTACACAAGGCTCTGTGCCCTTGCCTTTGTAGCTTGTGTACTCCATTGAGTTTTGAAACATTGGAGATTTTCAGTTCCAGACAAAATCACAACAAATCCATTGGTCCCTGTGGTTACTCCAGAGCCTTTTAGTAGTGTATCAGGCCAGTCTCTCCTTTGGGAACTTTCAGGTTTGATCTCAATTTGAGGAACATGGATGCCTTTTGGATCACCCAAATTAAAAGGCCAAGACTGTGGTAAATCCCTAGTTTTAGACTTAATAGCTTCAGGTTGGTAGCTGCACTTTCTGTTTTAAAGTGCCCAGTTTGGCCCCTTCTAGAGACTTGATGGGTGTCACAGTTAACATTGCTGGCAGACAGAGAGCCAAGCCTTGATGATGTGTTGCCAGTGAATAGCCGCTTCCATTGGATGCAAGCGCACTCCATTAATTCTCAGCTGCTTCTTGAGCTGCTATTCCGCACGACCATTGTTGTCCAAACTTGAGCCTAGTCTATTTTCAACTTAGGAAACCATCTATCTCGAAAATTCAATTTCATAAGACATTTGGGTGCGGCCAAACTTCTGGGGTCTGGAAACTATGACTATTCTTATGTCCAAGGACAATGAGATTTCTTAGAAAATTAAAGAATAACTTGTTTTGTACTCATATTGCATGCCAGTAATGGGTCTGGGCATGCATGGATAGAAAACGAGACCTCGTGTCTACCCAAAGGGTTTAGAGCCCGAATTAGCCTCCAGATGGTGAAAACCTGTGGCAGAGATTTATTGGAAACTTCCCAAGTCTTGGTTCTGGGTATAACTGTTACTGGCTGTAAGAATGAAGACTAGTTCGAAGCAGTTTACCATAAAAAATAAAAATTAGGATATACAAGATGAGTGGAATTTGTGTCATCATGTGGAAGTTGGAGCACTGCTGTTTAGCATCACAGCCTGCTTTAGGTTGCTGGGCTCTTCATCCCGTGTTCCTTACAGGTGCTTTCTCTCGTTCCTTGGAGTATTTTTGGTGACAAGAAATAGAGAAAAGGAACATCTACAACAATCTTTTATTGATTTTGGGAATATTCCTGGTAAGAAACAAAGATATGAATGATATTTTTTCTCTAATTTATAATAGATTATTCTTGGGCCTGAGATGGTTTAGTGGGTAAAAGTGCTTACCACCAAACCTGATGACGTGAGTTCATTCCCTGGGATTCACATAGTAGAAAGAAATAACCAACTTCCCACAAGTGTTCTGACCTCTGTGCATTCTGTGTGTATACACAGAAACAAACAAATGTAATTTTTAAATATAAAAAATGTATCCTTATAATTAATCGTCATTGGCATTATTTTGGATGTTAACATGAAAACATAATTTTTACTCAAGAAGTGTATTTATGAAGCCCGGGGAGGTATGATGTTGATAATGTATAGAATGTCGGTTCTGTACAAAACAATGAGATTGTTGAAGAAATGACCAGGCTTCCTTGATGTGGGTCACTTGGAGGATCTCGTCACTGGGTTTTCTTGAAGTGACAAAAGTCATGGATTCATGGGGAATGACAGATCCCTGATAACTACGGACCTACACCTACACACCTACACCTGCGGACCTACACCTACACCTACACACCTACACCTGCGGACCTACAC
>OU015748.1:64861475-64903290 GCA_907169655.1 Acomys percivali | reverse complement strand
CCCCACAACCACCAGCACCCTCCACCCCACCCCCCCACCATCACCACCCACCATCCCACCCCACCACTGCCACCACCGCCACCACGCCCCACCCCACCCCACCACTGCCGCTGCAAGCTAGGAGTTCCTAGGCCATGTTGGGAACTCTAAAACTCTGCCTTCAGGACCAGATGACATTCTCCTTATGTCCTCACTCCCACAGGCTTACTCCCCACCACCTCTAGGGAGCTGAATGGTCCAGCCATGTTGCCCCTGGGGGATGGGCGCTCATGGGGCCAGCCTAGGACACTGCTGCTATCCAGGTCATGACAGCCTATAGGACGTATGTAGAAAGGACAGCAGGCACGGTGGCCTGGCTGGCCAGGCTACAGGCCTTGTCTAAAGCGAACCACCTGTTTCCTGCTGGGCTCAGCCCCTGGCCTTCTAAGGTCTCCACAGAGCGAAACTTCATCCAAACCACGGCTGAGGAACGACAGCCTTGGCGCTGCCCCAGTTGTGTTTGCTGTTCTGTAAGGAGTTTTGTGGAAGCTGGACTCATTTTCCACTGCAACAAGGGAAAGTAAAGACAGCACCAAACAAAAATAGCTTCCTGGCACTTCCTGTTTGCTCTTTCCAGAGGGTCCCCTTGGCCAGGGTCTAGAAAGTCCCTCTTCCGAGAACACGGAAAGCCAGGTTGGGTTTTCTGGAGTTTTTTCTTCCATGCAAGTTTACTTGGGGCTCTCTTAGCTACAACCCCAAGTTTCTCTTTTTCTAGCACCATTCAGAGACAGACAGGCCGCTGCTTATATGCTTATACGCCCCTGCTGACCTCCCACTGGTCCCATCTATAAAGAACAGCTAATTATTTCAGAGTTTCTGAATATGACATAGGAGAGAGATGACACAAATGTGAAAGGATCCGGGGAACCTGGGACCTGTGCCTGGCACCAACACTTCCTTTCCCTTCACAACAATGTGGACATGTAACATCAGAGTTAACCTCTGGCACACCCAGGCCAGGCAGGAAAAGCTACCCAAAAGGACCGAGCAGTGCCCCAGACATCGGGTCTAACACACATATGCGTAACTGCAAGTCCCTTCTTATAACCACTGCGATGTCAAACGTGCTTGGACAGAAGGCCCGAGCCATTCCTGGGTGGCCAAGGGTGACAGGTCTTTGTTGCAAATTGGCACTTGTCCCTTCCCACTGCCCACGTGCTCCTTCCCAAAGCAGTGAGAACAGCCTCGCTTTCCTCACTGGTTTTTTTTGTACCACAACAATGAAGGTAATAATGGGAAAAACATTTACCCCATGGCCAGGACATTCTGAACACTAGAACTACAGCTTATTAACTGAAAACTGCTGAGAGCAAACCCAAGCCTGTTAGCCGATTTTTTTTTTTAATGAACGATTTAAACAGCAACTTACTTAATTTTCATAATTTAAAAATTGACAATGGTATAAATATCTTTCAAAAAATCATCAGTATGAAAGCCATCCTGTCCTGTGAGGAGGAGAAATGAAGCAAGGGAACAAGAATGCCAGCCAGCGCCACCGAAAGGGGCTTGCTGAGTTGATCTGCATCCCCAGGAAGGATACACGCACACCCTCCCTAACCACAGTGCCTCTGTATGTGACCCTATGTAAGGCCTTTAATGGGGTGATTCTGGTGTAGGTGGGGCTTTAGGGTGGGCCCTCATCCGGCATGGCTGCTGTACTTACCATCAGAAAGGAGACCTTTGGCCATAGACATACATACCCTAAGGCCGTGTGAAGACACAAGGCAGTAGCACCAAGCACCAAGCAAAGAAATCTCTGAGGTGGCAGAGAGGCAAGGAGCAAGTTACCCCTCAGCCCTCAGCAGGGGGAACCTCAATGCTACCCTGATTTTAAGCTTCTAGGTTCCAAACCACAAGATGATAAATGTCTGTTTTTGAGTGCCCTAATTTGTCACAGTAGGTGTAGCAAATTAACAGAAGAGCCTTCATCTCCTTGAGCACTCAGAGATTGTGCTTGGGTGGAGTGTTCGGGGTCCACTATGGGATGGGACACCTGTGAGGGAGAGAGAAGACTTCCTGCTCCCTTCGATTGTGCAAGCTGAAAACACAACTCCCCTTCTTCCCAACCCGAGGCAGTTGACATTAACGTTCCCAAAACACTGAAGTCAGAGTGTGAGGCAGCTTTTGATGTGTCATTAGCCACCAGCGGTGGTGACATTCCACACGCACTTCTAGTCTACCAGTCCCGTCACCATGTAGCTAGAAGCCAGCCCGCAAGAGGCCATTGGACTAGCCCCCTTCCTAAGTCTAATCCTACAATCCTCCCACTGACTCTGTGAGTTTCCCAGCAAACACTCAACCTCATGCTCATCAGCAGAGAGTCATACTCACCCGCAGTGCATTCGTGGTACAATCGGTGTGCTCAATCTCTTGTGTGTTCACTGTCTCCGTCTCCTCCTATCCCTGCCTGCCCTATGACCAGCCTCTTAAGGCCAACCATCTTGTCTGTAACCGTCCCTGCTGTGTCCTCGTGCCTGCTAGCTGCTAGCTGCTAGCTGTTCAGTACAGGCTTACCTCTGATATGTTGCAGGCGCCATTCCGACTGTGGCAACAATGCAAATCTTAAAGTAAAGCAAGCAGTTTTTATGTTCTGCTCCCCAGTGCATGCAGTTGTATTTGCACTATAGTTTATTACATCTGTGATACAATACCTCTAAAAGATGATAGCATGCTTTAAAAATACTGGGTTGCAGAACTAGTGCGACGGGTCAGCAGTTAAGAGCACTTGCTATTCTTCCAGAGGACCAGAAGTCAGTTTCCAGCACCTATGTTAGGCAGCTTATAACTGCTTGTAACTCCAGTTCAAAGGACTCTGACATCCTCCTCTGGCCTCTAAGGGTGCGCGGGCGCGCACACGCACGCACGCGCACACACACACACACACACACACACAGACACAGACACACATACGCACCATGCAGAATACACTCACACAGACACATAAATAAATAAATAATACTAATAGTGTTCTGTTACTAAAAAATATCAACAGCACCCTGTGCCTGCACTGAGCTATAATCTTTGGGGTGATGGAAGGCCCTGCCTCCATGGGAACAAGCTGGTCAGAGTGGTAGGTGGCTGAAGAAAGCTGCACTGGCGACGTGGGCTGCCCTCCACACTCCTCCTCTCCTGGGGGATGTCTCTGCAGCCTGAAATGCCATTTGGTAGCAATTTGTGTACAACAGAACTTCTTTCAAATTTGAAGTCAGTCTCTCATCTGGAGGCTGCTTTGCCCGCTGAAGTGATGGTCCTCGTGTAAGGCTGCTGCCCTTTCAACAGTAAACCCCCCATCTTCACCAGGAGTAAAGTCCATCTCCAGGAGAGACTTCTTTGTTTGTCCACAGGAAGCAACTGCTTCTCCCACAGGGTTTTACCAGGAGATGACAGCAAGTAAGCTGCAGCTGCCGCTCTAACCTGTTCTTCTATTCACTGGTCCTTTTTCACCTTTCCTTGAGGTGCTTTAAGGCGCTAAGCCCAGGGCCCTGTGTGCTAGGCAAGCCCTCCCTCCCCAGCTTTGACTGGAGCTCCTTTGCTACTCCCACTGCATGGACAACTAGCTCCTTTCTCTTCTGAAGTATTGGACCTTCAAACTCACCCATGATGGTGGCTATCAACTGCTTCCTGTTAATACTGATATTGTGACCTCTTTCCATGAGTCACAATGTTCGTCTTTCTTGCTTTCTTTTATTCATATGGCATGTACATGTGTATGTGTGTGTGTGTGTGTGTGTGTGCATGCATGTTTGCCTGTGGATACATGTGTGGAGGACATAGGTGGATATCAGGTGTCTTAACTCTGTTGCCCTCCCTGTTATTTTTGAGACAAGATCTCTCCCTAATTCTGGAGTTCGTCATCTGTGCCCAACTTTCCTGTAGACACTGTGGAATTCAAGCTTGGGTCCTCACCTTGTACAACCCCACAAGCATTCCTAATGGCATCTAAAATGGTGAAGCCTTTCCTGAACAGCTTTCATTTGCCCAGATCTAGCTCCAGGCTCATGGAATGCGTGTTTAAATAATAAGACTTGAAAGTTCACAATTACTCCCCAATCCGTAGACTGCAAAGCGGCTGCGGTGTTAGAGGCATGAAAGCAATGCTAATCTCATGTGTCTCCATCAGAGCTCTTGGGTGACCGGAGACTCTGCCAATGAGTGGTAACATTTTTAAAGGAACCCCTTTTCTCTGAGCAGTAGTTTTCAACAGGCTTAAAATATTCAGACGGCCATGTTGTAAACAGATGTGCTGTCGTCCAAGCTTTGTTGTTAGGTTTATAGAGTACAAGCAGAGGGGCTGAGGGTGACTCTTAGGGCCCCAGCATTTTTAGAATAGCAAATGAGCACTGGATTCCACTAACAGCCACTAGCTGCACCAGCTCTACCAGGGGAGTCAGCCTGCCCTTTGAAGATTTGAAACCAAGCATTGCCGTCTCTTCTCCAGCTCTGAAAGCCCCAATGGCATCTTCTTCCAGGAAAAGCTGTTTTGACTATTACTTAGCATAGCTCTCTTCTAGACTTGGCCCCAGCTTCTCCCCGGACTGTGCTGACTCTCCCTGGTGGCCCCAGCTTCTCCCCGGACTGTGCTGACTCTTCTGCTCTTTAGAGACAGCTGCTCTCTTTAGGTGTGGCGAGCCAACTTTTGCTGGCTGCAGACTCGGCCTCAGCAGCTTCTGTACTTCTGTCAGCCTTCACAGAACAGAAGAAACCAGGACATGGCTCTTGGCTGAAAGGAATGTTGTCAAGTATGCATCCACTTTTAGTTTCCTTCAAGAACTTTCACTTTGTACTAACTATGGCTGGTTGGCTGGTGCAAAAGCCCTGCTTTGGGCCTATCTCAGCCTATCACCATGCCTTCCTCATCATTTCCCTGTGAAATTTTTCCTTGCAAGCTCACTGTAGGATAATTAATTGGCCTGGTTTCAATATTGCTGTATCTCAGAGTGCAAGGCAGAGTCCAATAGAGAGAGAAAGATGGGGAATAGCCAGTCAAGGGCAGACAAAACACCACAGGATGTACAGATTAAATCTCAATAGCAGTAGTAAAGATCATTGATCTTGGGTCGTCACAACCAATATAATACTGAGAACATTGCTAAAGTGAGAGTTCATGCAGGGTCTCCATATGCATTTGACTTATAAAAATGTAATATCTGTAAGTCACAAGAAAGCATGGTGTGCTTGTAAACATGTGTTATGTAAGTGCATCTCTGAATTCTGTGTACTCATAGCTTCAACAGTCACTAAGTTCACCCATCATAAGCTCTGGTCTTTTTTTTTCCTTCAGTATAATTCCTGGTTGCTTGGTTCCTTTTCCCTCTGCTGCCATGGAAACCAACAGCCCAGGGACAGGTTGCTTTGCATCAAGTCAGGCAACGTATATTGCATCCCACAGAAGACAGGGACATGTGCCCATGTCCTCCACAGCGAGGGTCTGGGAAGCACCAACCCTGCAGTTAAGTATCCCAGATGCAAATGGCTGTAAGCCCAGTACCCTGCAGTCCAGAGATCCTCAGGCATCTCTCGCACTGTGCTAAGGGGCTACCCTGGAGACTAGTTCTGTCTACGAGTACCCACAGAGACCACACGGTCTTTTCTCGAGAGACTCGAGCTGTAATGTTCCTGGTGCCTCCACTCTCTTGTCTTTCTCCATATTCCCAGCATCACTGGTGTAGCTAGAGCTCCTGCAATGGACAAGCCACATGGCATGCAGCCTCTCAAGTCGCACAGAACTGCAAAGTCATAGCTCTTATTTCCCCTTCACAGACAAGGAAACTAAGGTCAATGAGGCAACAGCCCGCCTTAGATCACAGAGCAGGAAACCTAAGTGGCATTGAGCTCTGGAGTCCCCACCGTTTACTGCTGGTACACCCTTTCCACTGCTGTTGTCTGAGTCCTGCCTGAAAAGGTCAGCAGGGGACATGTTGGGGCAGACAGAAGGCACCATGGAAACCCTAAAGTGTGAACACACACACACACACACACACACACACACACACACACATGCAGGATGCATGCACACACACACAAACTGGGCATAGCCATGGAAACATTATAACCCTAGAGGTGATTTCTGAAGGAGGCTGAACTCTGAGCTCAGCCCTCTGAAGTCTTTAAGAAATAACAAATGAAAAATAATCCATCTCTCTGGAATGACGTAGGTGTGGTTATGTCTAAAAGCAGAGATTAGCTGACCCCAGTGGCCCTGCTTAGCTTTATGACTATGACGAACCATCTCTGGCCAGTCAGGCTAACTGTTTAACGTATTACTATATCTGTTTTCAATAACACCACCATTGTAGGACCAAGCCCTGACCATCACTGCAATAAAGACTCATCATCGCTGGAGAGAAAGAGGCAGCCGCAGAGCGGAGGTGGGGCATAGGGAAGGCCTGTTTGTTCTCCAGTGTGCGGCTTCTGAGTCCCCTGTGCCTGGGGAGGGGCTGAGCACTTGCCAATGTATCTCTGTTGAGCTCTGCAGGGTAAAGAAAATAATGGATTCCATGTCACTGCAGCAGGACATTATTAGTCCAGCCTGCAAGTGACTTTTCAAAGAGGCTTGGGTAGCCCATGTCACTGGAGATATATGCATGTGATGTGAAAGTCATAAGCACAGAGTCAGCCTTCTCAGTGTGTCTCAGAAGTCACAAGTTAGGTGCCTTGGGCTATTTTCAGAAATGGCACCTGTTTGTGCCTCGGACAGTGATGTTGAATTGAAGAACCAAACAGGGTCCTGCAGAGACTGCAGATGCAGGAAGAGCCTAGGAGGAGGCTTAAATGTCAGGACACCTGAAGAGCAGCAGATCCATGACAGAAACAGGAAATGTGACCAGAGGAGATAAAAGAGGGAGGGATCTCAGAAAGCAGCTACAACAGTGTCCAAATGCGTGTGTCCAAAACCTTTGGCCAGCTGGCTGGGGCCTCCGTCCTCGATGCTGATGACAGCCCCTCCCAGAATCCAGGCCTTTCTATATCCGATAAGATGGATGGAGCTCACGCTGAGCCAAAGGATAGTGAAGTGAAAGTGGGCTAGAAGGATTGGCAGGTAGGTGGGGAGGAGACAGCTCGGAGCGCTGCCTACTGGGGGAGATGGGGTCATCTGGGTCCCCTGGCAGTGTGGTTGGGCACAGAGCTACATCAATGTTTCCGCTGGAGAAGCCAGCAGAGTCACAGTGGGTGGCTCCAAGTGGCCCTGTGGCAAGGGCATGCCAGGGAGGCCGTAAGCCGAATCATAGCTCACTCATGTTAACCTGCAACCCCAGGCGGGACTGAAATATAAATACAGCTGCAGCCCCCTTAGGAAAGGAAGGGCTGAGGGCCCCTCGTGAGAACTCAGATCCCTGTCTGCATGTGTCAGGGAGCGACAGGAGAAAGGAGACCCAGGCAAAGTATGCTTTGTAGCAGGATCCTCTGGCCCTCAGAAACCCGGTCATAGCTCCCCACTTCAGCTAGGTAAAGGCCAGAGCGTTCATCTCCCGCCTGCCCTGTGGCCACAGCCCACTGCTCAGCCGCTCATTTGTGCTGCTCCATCTGTTCCATTTTTGCAGCTCCCTGCTGTCTCTCCAGAGGGCCTCTGCACTGATGCCTACTCCACGGAATCACAGGACTCAGCCTTCACCTCTGTCAGCTGTCACTGGTCAACAAGCCCTGGCCTCCGTCCTAAGATGGCAGTCACCTGCTGACACTCGCTTTCCCTTAATCCTCACACTACTTCTGACTGAAAAATCAGTATGTTATACTTCTGTTTATTGTCCGTTTTCCAATTAGAGTGTCAGCTTTCTGAAAGAGGGGAATCCGGGTGTGACCTCCCAGAGTTTAGCACCATGCCTAGCAGGTGGTTGCTTCTACATGCTCTGCTGAGTGAGTAAGTGAGTGAATGAATCAATCAATCAATCAATCAATGAATTAACAGGTGGATGGGTAAGTGAATGAATGGTCAACTGAATGATCAAGTAGATGGGTGGATGGCTAATTAATTAGATTAATTAATGGAAAAGATATAGTCTCTGGCTTTCATAAATTAATGTAAGAACAACACACTTCTCTTAAAAGATTTGCAATCTAACGTGGGCGAGAGAGGTGGCTTAGCTGTTAAGATCACCAGCCACCCTTCTAGAGAAGTTGGGTTCAATCCCACCACCCACATGGCATCTCACAGCTCACAGCCACCTATGACTTCAGTCCCAGAGGATCCTGTTCCCCTTTTTTTGTCTTAAGACACCAGGCATGCATATGGTGCACATACATGCATGCAGGCAAAACATCCATACACACAAAATGAAATAAAATCTAAATAAAAATAACGGACTTTTTTTTTTCAACACGGTCTGCTCTCCCTTTCAGCTCCCAAGCAGAAAAACTGATCTCTCTCAGTCCTTTTTCCCCAGAAAATAGCCATAGTCATACGGAAGCCTCTGCAAGTTCTCAGGAGGAAATCACCTGTGACCCTGTGACCCTGTGGCCCTGAACAGCAGTAGCTGTTGTGCTGATGGTGCCCACGGTCGTGAGTGGGGAGCAAATGCCAATGCTGCCAAAGCAGAGGGGCTGGAAACAGCACAAGGCACAGAGCACAGTGATTTTAATACACACAGACCACGTGGCACTCTCAGGGTGGGCTGCTGCAGTTCTACAGCTTGGGTCCCTGTCTGTACCAGCTAACTCAAGCTGCGTAACAAATAAACCCCAAACCGTGGGAACTTGAACAACAGCGCTAATTAGCCAGTGTCATTTCTGTGGATGAAAGTGAAGGCCAGTTTGACTGGGCAGTTCCGACTCGGGGTGAAGTTATAGGGGTGAACTGAATAAAGGCTGCAGAGCCTAGGCTGGAGGGCTGGGGACAGCTCACACAGTAAACTGCCTTCCAAGCCTGAGGACCCCGGTGCAATCCCCAGGACCCAGGCCGTTTGCGGGACCCTGTCTCTCCACACCCTAATTTCTGCTAAGAAGCAGTTTCATAAGAGATTACATTGACCCTTATCATCAACAAAAAGGCTGGAATGGCAAGTCCAAAAGATACTCCACTACCCCAAATTCTGGTGCCCCATTTCCCTCTACCAAAAGAGCCACTTCCTTATCTGACAGAAGGGACAAAGGGCTATCTGTGATGCCCATTTGCATACCAAAACTCATGCTGGTTTCTGGGCTCTCTCAGCTTTGCAAATACCTGTTACAGAGTCTGTGCTGGCATCCTGGCTCTTCTCACCTCACCCCTACCCTAACTGGCTCCAGCTCACAGACTCCCTCCCCCAGCTTCTCCTTCTCATAAAGCTGCCCTTTCTGGCCACGTGCTTTCCGAGTCCTCGCCCTCTCTTGGTCCCCTTCTCTCACCACACACCCCTCCGTGGTCCAATCCAATCTACCGTCCATGTTTGGTTTATTGCTTTCTCTCCCAGTTCTGGTCTCTTCTGGATGCCTCTGGCTGGAGTCTCCCTCATATCTACAATAACAGCCTTCCCTTCAACCGTACCTTGGAGCAGCCATGCCCTCACTTCATACATTTACTTGTATGGTGTACGGTTTCAGAGCTGATAACTGATTGGGGCTCTCAGCGTGCCTCACTTGTCTGTGGTTCTTTGTTTCTTCCACGTCATGTGTCTTCTGGAACTCTGGGTGTTTTTTTGTTTTGTTTTGTTTTGTGTTTATTATTTCTTCCCTTGTTCTTTTAAAACCTACTTTCCCCCTTTTGTGGCCCAATTTCTAGTTTCACAACTTGCATCTACCCTCTCCATATATCTGCATATATAAAATCTGCATAGGAGTGAGCAAAGGGGAGAAAGAGAGAGGCTCTCTGTCTCAGAAAACAAGTTGGATAACACCTAGCAAAGGGCACCCAAGATTGTCCTCTGTCTTCCATGGACACTCGTACACACAAAACCTAGGCTGGACTGGGGTTGAAGGGCCACTTCAGGGTGGCTCACTTGAATGACTGGCAGGTTGGTATGCTGGCTATTGGTCTCTGTTGCTGCCCATGTGGGATCTTCCACAGGAGAAGTGGGCTCATGCATGGCAACTGGCCTCCTGCACCACAAGTGCCAAGGTCCAGGGTCCTTTTCATTGTTTGGTTTTGTTGCGATGCTCTTTGACCTAGCCTTGTATATTTCCACCATCACTTCTGCCCATCACCCAGGCCACTACTGCATCTGTGTGGAACGGGTTGAGCACGTACTTGAGTACCATGAGATCACCAGGAACCAAATTAGAGCCCAGTGGTTTGACTGGTTTTTGTGACATCACATCATTGCCTGAAGATGGGGAACACTGAGTGGAGCAGCAGCTACCTCTTGTTCACCTGCCTCATCTGATTGGACCAGACACCACAAGACCCCTTCCTACCACATTCTCCCCCCCACGCACCCAGGCATAAGGACAAGTATTCAAAGGGATGAGCGATGGGCTGGCTGAAGTGGGGCTGGGACAAGAAAGAAGAAAGGCTGCATCAGTGTCTTCGCCACCACATCCTCGCCTCCCCGACCTTTCATCCATGTGCTGGGTAGACGTTACTGCACCAACAGTGTGCTAGGCAGCTGTGATGACTCAGACTTCCACCTGAACTTTAGACCCACCCTTTGCATCCTCAAGGGGTGCATTTCAAGGCCTGCCGGGAGTGCAGAGGGAACGCTTGCACTGGGGAAGATCAGGAAGGCTTCCCAGGACAGGTGTGAGTCCACATCTCAAGGAAGGCAGGAGGCTTCTCTTGAGCCTGTGCAGCCGGACAAACAGACAGAAGGCGGCTTGGTGCTCTGGCACATGCTGCCATGTGGCTGTTCACCAACGTGGGTTGAATTGCTGGAGCAAAATAAAGAGCTCCAAGGGAAGCCCATGGCCTCCTGAGCTGAGTCCCCACAGCCTGGGAAGAAGGGCCACTCTGGGTCCCAAATCTTCACTAACGCTTCCCAGGAGAGGGGCAGTGCAGCTTCTGAAGGCTTCAAATCAAGACTGTTTTTCTTTTTCTTTTTCTTTTTTTCCTTTAAGGCACATTTATTGTTACACTTTATTCAAATGGCTTAATTCCCAAAAAGACTTATCACCTCTAGTCTCCACTATGACAGAACATTATGGAGTAAACCCCTGGAGCTGGGCTTAACCTCGGCAGCAGAGCCTTCCATGGAGGCCCAGTGCTGTGCTGTATAAATAGGCAAGCTCCCCCAAAGAAAGGGATCCTAAGCCTTGCACTGCTCCCTGTGAACAGCCTCCCAGGAACCACACATCTCCAGAACACTATTGTCCTTGGAGCCAGTGAGAACACTAGCATCCCTACTTTTTCATCAGCGCCTTGACTGATCCCCAAGTTCTCTCCCCAGACCTAAGCATAACACTTCGCTAAGCCAAAGTTGGGGGCTTGGGGGAGTCTTAAAGCTATCCAGGTATTTCATTTTCTAGTATGGTTACTTCACTTGTGTTGGGTTTTTACCCATAGGATGCTTGCAGGGTCTGTGTATAGAGGAATGTTCATTCAGAACATGGCTGTTCTGGCAAGAGATCTCATCTCGAAATCTATGTCTATGTGATCCGGCTGAAATACAATCCAGGAGACAGAGGCAAACAGTTCTGAGTTCAAGGCCAGCCTGGTATAGAGCAAATATCAGGTGAAGAAAAGCTTAGTGGGAGCAGGAGAGCTGTCCCTGCCCCAAGGACACGGGAGTGGGTAATCAGGCCCCGTCATGATGACATGGGAGTGGGAGAGTGGGCCCTGCCCTGAGGACACAGGAGCAGGCCATGATCCAGAGCTCTGAGTGGACCTCACCCCAACATCTACCCCATGTATCACTTGCTGGAACACATGAAGGGGCTGGACCTGCAAATTCAAAGATTAAGAATCTCCCTGACACACTGCAACAATGGGACATCTGACAGCAGTCCCAGTGAGGACCCGGTAACGATAGTGTAGGCCTCAGACCAGACCCGTGACTTGTAGTAATGAACATTTGAAAATAAACATATGTGGACAAAAGTCTATACCGTGTGAAACACTACGGCTTCTGTGACAAGATGTTTTTGGTTGTCTATTTGTTTTATTTTACTGGGGGGAAGAGAGGGATTTTTGGTACATGACGTGTAAATCATAGACATTCAATAAAAGTAAAAAAAGAGAGATAAGCTTAGGTCCAAATGAAGGCAAATCTCGTTTGTAAAAGAAGCACCCATGTTTGAAAATGATGTCTAACTGAGTGACATAAAAGGTGACAAATCAGAAGATTTGACAGAATAGGATATGCCCAACTCTCAGGAAAAGAGAGAGGAAAGGGAAGCTACCTACCTAAAAGGCAGTTTTATAGAAAGAGGAGGCAGTTTTTACCAGGACAGTAATAGAGAGATGGGTTGCAGAGAGAGAGAACTTAGGTGAAGACAGAACAACCATGAAATGAGAAGAAGTCAGAAGATTAGAGCAGATTACTGAGTTAGTTTGAGGCCAAGCAGAGCGATTCCAGGCTAAAAGAGAAGCCAGATTAAATAAGTCAGCTGGGAGAGGAGTTTGAGCCAGAACAGCTGAGTTGAACCAGCCAGCCCAGAGCTCAGTAAGAACAAAAAAAGGGTGAGCTTATTAAGCAATAAGTCTCAGAAACTAAAAACATTCTAGGCCTCAGTTAGATTGTGCTGAGGCTGGAAGCTTCTAAGTCTAGGCCTAGGTTAGCAGAAGGAGGCAGTAAACCCCCCAGACAACAGTTACTTTTACATTTGTGCTTCTTTACTGGGCGTTTATTTATACTTGTGCTGGAGCATGGTCTGCAGGGTGCACATTCATGCACACACGTGTGGACTGCGGTTTGCTGGGGTCCCTCCTGCGCACATGTTCTTTTCTCAGGAAAAAAAAAGGAGGTTGGCCGACATGGCTAGTTTGGGTAACTTAATTGTAAACAAATCACCTCTGCCTGTGGGGCTTGACTGAAAGCATGCTGTGAAAGTTGAAGTTGCTATTGACTACATGTCTGTGAGCTTTCATACGCATGCACGTGCACACATACATACGTGTTGAAGCCCCGAAACACCCTCATGTGGTAGCATGAGAAGTGAGGCCTTTGATGAGCAATCGGGTCCAGGTGAGGTCATGAGGATGTGCAGCCTATGAGGGAGAGGAAAGGAGAGAGAGCAGAATCGTCCGACACGCAACAGGAAGTATGCTTTCCCCCATTTCCTTCCAAACAGGACACAGCATAGCTTACGTTTGGGGGCATGGAAGGTAGGAAGAGGGCTGTCACCACGAGCCAAGTCTGCTAACACCTTGATCTTCAATCTCCCAGGGCCCAGAATGATGAGAAACAAATGTCTGTTAAGCTACCTATCAACCTGTGGAATTTTGTCACAGCAGCCAGAGCCAACCAGGCAGCAGCCTCCGAACAGTGTCGTCTGGATGGTGTAGTTTCAAGACGGGAGAAGGCTGCCCAACTCCTATGGGTACGTTGAGCCATCGCGGCCTTCAAGTCTGTCTGGCATGGCATCTGTGTGTCTGTCATCCCCTCCTCTATGAAGTAATGTCTAGAACACCAGGGCACAGAGTGCTGCTAGGCCTGAGCTAGGTAGTAACAACATGTCCCTTTTCTCTCTGGTAAGTCAGTTAAACCGAACGAACAGGTGCCTACACAACGCTCTGCCCGCTTGACAGGTTGCAGGTGCTGAGCACAAGGACTCGGCCCTCGCCACCATTTCAGTGCAGAGGGGCACTTGTGTAACGGGCATTTTCTGTGTCACATGGGAAGTGCACAGGAGGTTACAGTCGGGAGAGATAGTTGTAGAGAATACAGACCTGGCAGCACTATGAGGAAGAAAGACCAGGCAGATGATAAGGACTGGCCTAACAACGGAGGGCCCGTGAGAGGGACTGGCTGTGAGTGATGGGTTATGCTCATCACTAGAGCATCCCTAAAGTCCAGTTCTCTGAGTCTTTGCTTTCGGGACAGGTAACTTTGAGCGAACAGCTAAGGAAGGTGTGAGGATCTAGGAAGACATGACAGTCTCCTTTGCTCTTAGTAAAGCAAGTTCAACTTTTGATTTATTTTTATAGCTCTAGAATTGTATCCTACTTTCTTCCCCCAACCCCCCACCCCAACCCCGCCCTCATGCAAAGAACATTTCTCTGAGCAGCAACCAATCATACACTTCCTGGTTTCCTGAGTCTGCAGCTGGAGCTCCCCAAAGACAGTTGAATCTAACCGGACCTGTGCCCTGCGCACTTGCACCTGGGACCATCCCTCCAGGGCTACTAGCATCCTCTTCCTTTACAGGGCTGAAGGCCTGCCGGAAACTCTGGGTGTGTTACCGTTGGTCCACACTGTCACCCTGCGGTCATATGTGGGAACTGCATGTTCTCCTGAGACGACTCTGGACTTTGTCATGCCAGCAGTACTAAGGAAAATGGGGGGGGGTCCCCAAATGGCCATGTTCAACCCCACCTCTTTCCTCAATAACATCTCAGAATAACTACCCATCTTATCCTTTGTGTCTTAGGCCTCCATTTCCGAAGAGAGATAATGAGAGATTACATTTGGGAGAGATAAAGGGAAAATGACAGGATGTGACAAGCTTTTACCGAAGAGCATACTGTCCAGGATGATGACAGACACATGTTGGATGTCACTCTCTTACTGTGTTGCCCTGGACAGTTACCTTGTCTCAGTAAGCTTTCTCAGTGAGACATCTCTTGCAGCCTTTCTGCAAAATAAGAGGTTATACAGTTTATAGAATTGCTTTGGGGGTTAAAATAAATAACCCATATAAAATAAGCTAAAGCAAAAAAAAATAATAATAAAATAAAATAAGCTAAAGCTCACTAGCAGGCACATGCAAGCACGCAGCAAATATAAACATGAGGTGCTTAGGTATTTGTTACTCCGTATCAGTCTTGCTGCAGGAGGATGAGGGAGCACCACCTCCATTGTGCTGACAAGAGCCCTGAGGGTCAGAGAGCTCAAGGGACTTCCCCCAGTGTCCTTCAGTCAGGAAATGGTGGGACTTGCAGCCCATCTTGCTAGATCTTGCCAGCATCCCAAAGCAGGCCCTTGGAAGTTCTGCCCCTTGAGTGTAGATCCACCGGGAGAAAGTTGGAAAGACCCAAAGAGGAAGAAGGAAAGACACAGGCCTAAGTCTAGCACAGCAGGCAACTTGCTTCCACTATGGGTGTGAAATCCTTCCTCTGGGGGCAGATCATCCTTTACCAGCAGGATCCTCAGGAGTGCCCAGTGTGCCAGGTTCAGGCCCTGCTCGTACACAGAGGCTATGTTATGTGGCTGAGTGACTTGAGGGCATGCTGACTGCTCTCCAGGACCCAGCTTCTTCCCCGGCCAAGTGAGAGCCCTACATCTTGCCATTCAGCAATCTGTACCCCACAATGCTCCCTGGCTGTCTGGGGGGAAGAAACCAGAACTCTGCCCTGGGGAGTGCTGGTGACGAATGACTGGGTTCTGTCACATGAGCAAGAGATTGCTCCTGATCCTCACTGGAAGTGAGTAACGATGTCCTCGGAGGCCTGGGAGCCAGGCCAGCAGCTTATGGTTAAGATTAGAAGATTCCAGTGAGCATGGAAGACCCACACTGGTCAGGTTGAGCAGAGGCTGCAGTTCCAGAGTGCCCTGGGTTCAGACGGAGAACGCCTGCTTCCTCTCAGGATCTGGGTGGCTGTGTGTTATTGCCCTGCTTTCGGCTGATGTTTTCAATGTGAGCGGGCCAACTGGGAGATGTAATCACAGGCCTTTCATACACACACACACACACACACACACACACACACATGCACGCACGCACACCTAACAAGGCCAAGATGAATGGTGTGGGTGGTGCTGGAGTCATAAATATCACCGACATATCAGGGCAAAATGAAAGCGAGAAAAATAAATCTATCAGGACTCCACAGTCATCTTTCCAGAAAAACACCAGCATGAACGAGGCTGGATTTCACTGACAGCCAGAGTGCCCAACTCCTGAACTGTCTTCACAGGGCACCAAACTTGAGCTGCTTAGGAACAAGGCCGTGTCTGACTCCCCTGTGCTTCTGAGCCCTGCATACCCGATGACAAGATGACACAGAACCACCAACATGGCGCTGATGCAGAAGGTGGGTGGGACAAGCTCGCGGAGGGCGTGTGACTTAGGTCAGTCTGAGTTACGTTCCTTAGCAGCTAGCTGGCTAGTCAGTGAGCCTCCCTCATTGTCGGTTTCCTCATCTATAAAAGGAATCTAGGGGCCTTGATCAGAGTGTGCTTGCACTAAATGGAACCTGGCACAGGAAGCCCTAAGGGGGTATCACACGCCCTGTGTTCTGCTTTTGATGGAATAGAGACTGAATGAGGTCACTGGAAGCCCTACATACCAAGCTGGCAGAACATGTTTTTGTTCTCCCATTGAGAGTGAGGGAAGATGAGGAGCCACAGGGGGGCTACATAAAAGAGGTCACATGCTGGGTTTGCGGACTCTTGCTCACGGCCATATTCAAGCTTGTATCTATGGTCATGGATACTTCCTCCTGACTTAACATTGTGCCTAAATTCTACCTGGGACCATGGAGGACTCTGCTCACAGCTACCCCCTTCTGCAGCCTCTGGGTAGAGTAGGAGGAGCAGAGCCACGCAGCCATCTGGGAGTGGAGTGGCTGGAAAAGGAAAACTCCAACCCCAAGACTGGCTGGCCCCATGCCAGGGTCAGCTTCTGGGGTTACTGCACAGTTTGCCCTGTGGAAGAAAGGACAGGTGAATAAGTGACTAGCCTACCTTCTCCCCTTTCAAAGATGGGGCCCCCAGACAGACCTCCCAGGAGTGGGCTCGGGGAAACTTGGGAGGTGAGGTCTGAGGACTACCGTCCCAGGAGCGCCTTCTAAGGAAACCTTTCTTTGTTCTGGTCTGGAGCCCCCCTGCTACTTCTTAACCAATGGCCTGGCAGGGTGCCCTGGAGGTCTTCTGCCTTCTTGTATGCCCTAGGTGATCTACACCTCTGGCCAGCTGCTGCCTCACCCACTGGGGTTTTCACCTCATGAGGATGTGTACCTCTGCAGATGCTCAGCCAAGACTCACGGGCCTGTGGACTAGAGTCCTTTCTTAGCATCCATAAGTGCTTCTCAGGATGTGCCACAGATGACTAATATGACTCTAGATTTGATATGACCAGACACAGTAGATACTGACTTTTTTTTTTTTCAATAGCAACATCAGAGAGTCTAGACGCTGCAGCTCAGTCCCGAGTCCCCTAGCACCTAACATCTGGCCATCCCAGTCCACCAGAACATATTCAGTCCCCAGTGAGGGGAGTCATGGGAACTACGTGGCTTCGTAAAACAGACACCTGCATGATGCTGGGTGAAAGAGCAGAATCTTCAAAAGTCAGCAGCTGGAAACCAAGGCTCACTGAGGGGTGTGTGGGGAAAAAAATGGGGGGTGAGACACAATGATCCAGAACCTCAGCCTCAGAACAAACAAACAAAAACCTTGCCTTGATTTCTAACACCCCAAGAGTGAAAAGAATGACAATTAAACTAGTCAATGGCAAAAAATATCAGAATCCCAGAAGTTGGAAACACTCAGAAGATGGTCTAGCCTGGTGATTCTGACTCCACCCCACAAAATCACCCCTGGAACTAGTGAAACCGCAGGCCACCCACAGACTTGGCGCAGCTGGGACTCTCTGGGGGCCGATCCTCAGAAATGTGTGCCTTTGGCAAGTGCCCAGGAGCTGTGATGATAGCTGGGTGGTGTGATAGCAATGTTTGGACACCTGGGATTCTGTGAGCAGCCCTGGAACATTCCTGCCAGGGGACTCAGTGATTCAGATACTCTCCTCCAGGCCTGGGGATGGCACCTGAGAGTCTAACTTCCCATCACAGAGGCTGCTGATCCCAGGAGCACGTGCCAACCAGACTGTTCTGCAATTCCAACCCCCCCCCCCGCCATCTTACTGAGAAACAGAGAAAAAAGCCCAGAGGGAAGCCTCTGAGCAGGAAGGGAAGAGAATGAGGTGAACGGAAGCTGCAAGGAAGCTGGGTAAGAGTGAGTGACTGCGCAGCTAGCCCGAGGCCAGCAGGGAACTCCTCTTTGTCATTTTCTGACCAGGTGATAGGCCTGGCCCTAGCTCCCGAATGACCACTGTAGGTATACAACGGGGAGTAGTCACAAATGGCACAGGTAGGTCCCTGGGCCTGAGAATTTGCTGGACATCTCAGGGTACAGCTTGGCATCTGGCAAGCTGACATTAGAGTGCACATGCCAGTTGCTGGGGCTTGTTCCAAAGTGCACTTCAGAGCTGGGCGTGGTGGCGCACACTTGTAATCCCAGCACTTGGGAGGCAGAAGCAGGTGGATATCTGTGAGTTCAAGGCCAGCCTGGTCTATGAAGTGAGTCCAAGACAGCTGGGGCTGGAACACAGAGAAACGGTGTCTCAAAAAACAAAAATCATGCACACATACACACACACAAACCACACAAAAACAAAACCACAACAACAACAACAACAAAAACCAACAAAGTGCACTTCAGGAACTCCCTGACAGCTACACACACACACACACACACACACACATACACACACACCACAAATACACATCACAAATACACAACAAAAAAAGCAACCAAACCTTGTCAGTTAGGACTCTGATCAAATGAGTCTACTCTTTAAAATGTGAAGTATTGAATAATCTAAGACCTCATAAATGCCCTTAATAACAAGGATATTACACAACAGAATTGTATTTTAATTGGATTTTTTAAAAACACAGCCTATGCTTATTCATGATATCTTGGTGCCACCTAGTGGCTCATTTGTTCATTACAACCTGGCTTCAAGTTGGTACACTTTAAAATAAACAACCTCCGATCAATTAATGTTTCAATTCAACAAAATGTACCAGACAGAAGTGGTGAGTTAAGACCTGTGACCGAAGCTGGGCTAAGACATTAACCAAAGACCTGGTCTCACCTTCCTGAGGCTAAGTGTAAAGGTCAGGCAAGCACACCATGCAGTCATTAATTATTGCACATCGTGATGTCAGCAGGAAATAAAGCTGTCATGGGCTAGAGAATGATGTAGGCATCAGAATGGCATTGGTTTTGATTTTGTGTTTTGAGACAGAATTTCACTAAGTAGCTCCGGCAAATCTTGACTTCTTTATCCTCTGGCCTCAGCCTCACAGGTGCTGGGAGTGTAGGCAGGCACCACCATGGTCTGGAAAAGCAACATGTTTTAAATGGAGTGGCAGAGAGGCCATTGAGGTCGAGGTCAGAGGGTGGGATGGAGCTGGACACTGTGAAGACAAAGCAGGTCTGTGCAAAGTCACCAAGAGTACAAGGCTTCAAGTGGCTGTGGAAGGAGCAGAAAGTCTAGTTTGTCCAGAGCAAGGCCAATCCAGGGGACCGTGATGAGACTGGACTACAGCTAGGAGTGTCCTTAAATGAATGCACACAGACTGGGGATGTGGGTGTCCTCCAGGGCAGAGTCTGGTTCAACTTAAACTTTTGATGAGGGGCAGGGAGAGGCTGGAAAGACTTTGAATTGAGTTTGGCCACTTGGTTGGCCCTAGTTGGATCTCAGTCAGGGACTCGGATGACAGCCTGTGTCTGTCTGTGGCTGGCTGCCCTGTTGCTTCCCTCTTAATTCACGGGCACATCTCTGGGGAATTACGGCAGAGCCTCATTTTAAAAGTCAGAAGAGTGGTTCTTAACCTGGGGCCTCTTGGGCATCCCTAAGTCCAGACGGTAACCCTGACTAGTTAAAGCGACATCCCTAGGAGTGGGCAGCCAAAGCTGAGAACATTTGGCCTTGGAACACTCTCAGTGGGAGAGGAAAACATCAAAACATAAGCCTTTGGTACTCTGAGATAGTGAAGACACAGGAGCAATGAGCCAGGCTGGTTTTCTGATTGGTTGGTTGGTTGGTTGATTTGTCTTTAAGACTAGGTCTTGTTCAAGGTGGAAGCCACACTCTTGGACCACAATGCCCCCACTAAGTTTCTACCTAGATGTCAGGAGCTGGTGAGAGCTAATGTCACAGAAAGATACAGTCTCTTAGTGTGGAGGAAGCCTGCTGAGCGGGCAGGAATTATGAGACATCTGTGGCTGCATTACTCATTCACAGTTCTCTCAGGCCCTCTTAGGCCCCAGCTGGAGCCCTGGATTATAAGGACCCAGAGAGCTGTTAGCAAATACTTGTGCTTCAGCCCAGCAGGAGATGGATTTCTGAGCTGAGGGCTGCAGTCTCCGGTGATCCTCATGCAGCCAAGACTAGCCAGGGATGAAACAGCTTCTAGGGAGACCTGCCCAGAACTGGGCAGCTGAACTGCTATCCTGATACCTGCAACTGACACAGTGTGTGTGTGTACGTACATGCACGTATACGTGTGGAAGTTAAAAGACAACATTTAGGAGCTCTTTCCTACCATGTGACATATGGACATAGGTTTTCGTTTACCCAATTATCAACCCTGACTTTCTTTTTCTTAAAAGATGCTGACTCACCTGTATCCTAACGTCTAGATGGATAGCTCCAGAAAGCTGTTTTCATCTTGGGAGGCTAAGTCAGGAGTTTGAGGCCAGCCTGGGGGAAAAAAGCCCTACGGAGTGCTCCCCACCACCTCTCGGGTGAGCACCATGACGTCACTGGTGACCTGCTCTTCCATCACCCCACAGCTGAGGTAGCAGCTGTGTCCTGGCCGTGCCAACCAGAGCATGTCTTTACGGATACTACAAATTGTTACTCCAAACAGGCTAAGATCAAAGAGATAGACAAGTATTTTGCACTCTTATCTACTTCCTGGAGACTCCAATGCCCACATGAGAATTTCCAGAAATACTTAATTACAAAGAGAAATATTTCCAGAACTCAGGAGGCAGGTGCAGGCAGGTCTCTGTGAGTTTGAGGCAAAAGAACTGCTTTTGCTTAACCTAAAGGACCTTAAATCAATCTAACTTTGGGTTTTGCTTTTCTTTTTTCTTTCTTTGGTATCACATTTAATAGAATATATTTTTGAAGGGCTGGAGAGATGGCTCAGAGGTTAAGAGCACTGACTACTCTTCCAGAGGTCCTGAGTTCAATTCCCAGCAACCACATGGTGGCTCACAACCATCTATAATGAAATCTGATGCCCTCTTCTGATGTACAGGCACACATGTAGGCAAAATACTGTATAAATAATAAATAGAATATATTTTGAAATGTAAAACTTCATGGCCTCCAGTCATTATCTGCAAAAACAATGTTTTGTTTTGTTTTTAAACCAGATGTTTTTTTAAATTAAAATATTTTCTCTTGTTGCTTCTTACCTAGCTAGGCATTCCACCACACCACTGTTCGTGTCATAAATGGCATCATGGGGGTGGCAGCCATCCACATGGCAGCCCAGACTGTGCTGTACCCAGGATCTCCTTAATAGTTCCAGAAAGTTCTGGCTAAAGACTGGTGCCACATCTGCCAGGCAATGTTGACAACCTCATCAAAATTAGTATTTCCATAGTATTTTTTAAAAATTAAGTAACAAAGCAGTACCATAGAGAACAACATATTTTGTGATATACCTAGCCCACCTGACCATAGGCAGCAAGTTGTGATTTCTTTACGGCACAAAACGTTCAGTTCACCAGGGCATAACTGAATGCAGCTAGCTTTCTGCTGCTAGACTCAAACCCAGGGCCTCATACATGCAGGAGCGTGACCACTGAGCCACATCCCAGTTCCCTAAAGTCTCTTCCTTAGTAAAACAATTAACAGTTATTGTTGCAAACCATGTAAGTAAAGTTTTTCAAAGAGACGTCACAGCTTTCTGTTCCTAACAACCAAGGGGGGGAGGGGCTACTTTATATCATGTCAAGCAGCCAAGCATATTACCAAACAGGAAAACACTCAGTTTATTAGGATAAAGCAAACAGATCATCAGCCACATAACTATAACTTTAATTCTTGTTTCCAAGCAGTTTTACTTTCTACTTTAAATCAGATGACAGAGACAGCCAGGACTGGCTGTGGGATGACAAAAAGAGTTAGGATGTAAGCCCATGTTCAGACCTCAATGGCAAGTCTTGCAAAGCGGTACTGCAGGGAGGTGGGCGGCCGCAGCAGCACCAGGCCCCTTGTGGCTGCTGACTGGCTGGACAACATTTCCAGCAAGCCGGTCACACTAACAAACCCTAGGGCTTCTCCACAGCCAACAGCCATGGAGAAGTCTCCCTGAGTGACAAAGCCCAGGAGAACTCTGGAGCAGTGTGACGTCAGTCCTGGGAGGGGGCCTGCCCATAGCCCCCGAGTCAGAGCTTCTGGCACAACTGCAGGTGCCCCTACTGCCATGCTTGTGGGGACCGTGTGGTCTCGGCTCCGCCTCTTCTCCATTTTCTTCTTTTCTTTCTCTTTCAGAATCAGGCTCTTGAACGGGTCGCTGTGTCTGGGCTCCCTGGGTCCGTGGTAATGCTGATCCTGACTGAGCTGGAGCAGGTCCTCCTCAGATGGGACACAGATCATGGTGCGCGGCTCTGGGCTGCCCTTCCTGAGCAGGGACAGGCTGACCCACACCAGAGCTCTGGGGAAATCATCCAGAATGGACAAGCAGGCCTTTCTGGTCAGTTCTTGCTGGCCTCTGCCGGGAGCCCTCCTGGCCTCAGAACTGCGGCCACACCAGGCAGACAGCTGCTTCCGTAACTCCCTACTCCTACACAAAGTAAGAGACATACGAAATTATAACTAAAAACTATTTAAAGCATGCAATACATTCAGCACTAATAATCTTCTTTTCATGTGCCTGCCGTTCTAAAACTGAAAGAATAAAAATTATAATACTGGGACAGAAAAAAAAAGTAAGACATAGAGAAAAATAAGATAGAACATAGGGTTGTAATTACGCAAAAGCATGAAAGTTTGAGGGAAAAAAAAAGAGGGATATTCAAAGTGAGAGTACATTAGAGAGCGCTGAGAAGCAGAGCTGAGCCACAGCAGCGAGGAGGGCAGCACTCCCTGTACAGGGAAGCCACACGTCACCACCACGCTACAAAGAATGGCTGCTGGCCCACCCAACAACCACACGAAGAACCTAAGAGGCTACAGCAGAACAGAGGCCCGTCACCAGTCAGGTTCGCCTGACTTACGGCAGCATTTGTAATCTTCTCATCATTTAGTACTATGTCTCAAATCAAATATTAAACTGTTTCCCCAGGCCCTCAGAGAAACGGCTCCCTTTTTAGAAAGTCACCAATTAGCATACAGGAACAATGGTTAACTTTCACATCCCGGAGCATGTTCAATATAGAAAACCATTCAAAATGTCTCTGGCAGCTGCTTACACTTACCGAACAACACAGAGCTGGCCAGCAGGGCTACCAGGGGCAGCCATGTGATTCTCACTGCCACTCTGCTCCAGAACTGCCTCAGTCCGTGCCTGAGGTTGACAGCCTGTGACCTCTGGTTTCAGGGGTTGGTTTTCAGCTATGCCTGCCTCATCAGATGGTTGACAGATCTCTTCAGGGACACAAGACACTCCAGGTGGTCTTGGGACACTCCCTTGAGCACCGGGCACTGAAGCTGTAATAACTGTCTCTTGGGCCTGAGCCCTGGACTCCCAGTCCCGAGTGAGCTGTTCCCACGGACAGCAGAAAGGTGCCAGTGTGCCAAGCTTAACGTAGTTGGGCCTTTTGGCAGGAGGGCGTCTAATGAAAAAGGAAACAAATTTTAAGCAATTGAAGAGTAGATAATTAAAGCAGCCATAACCATCAGAACACATCTCCAAATATCTCTCTCTCACACACACACACACACACACACACACATGCACACGCAAGCCTTCCTACCTGCCTCTGTCTCCCAGTGCTGAGTTTAAAGGTGTGCACCACCAGGCTAGATCTTTGGGGTTTTATTTATTTGTTTGTTTGTTTGTTTTTAAGTTTTTAAATTTTTTTTTTTGTCTTTTCGAGGACAGAGTTTCTATGTATAGCCTTGACTGTCCTGGACTCACTTTGTAGCCCAGGCTGGCCTCAAATCCACAGAGATCTGCCTGCTTCTGCCTCCCCAAGTGCTGGGATTACAGGCGTGGGCCACCACACCCTGTGAAAGAGTTGGGTTTGTTTGTTTGTTTATTATGTATACAGTATTCTGCCTGCAGGCCAGAAGAAGGCACCAGATCTCATTATAGATGGTTATGAGCCATCATGTGGTTGCTGGGAATTGAACTCAGGACCTCTGGAAGAGCAGCCAGCAGAAGCGCTCTTAACCTCTGAGCCATCTCTCTAGCCCAGATCTGTTTTTTTAATTAGCCTCTGAAAACCAAATATAGTACCTCAGTGCTAATCTGGAGCTCCACGTGCATGGCGCCCTGGAGTGGGCAGAGCTGTCCCTGAAGTTACAATGAGGCTTCTCCCTCACTTCTGGCCTGACAACAACAAAACTAAAAGAGCAAAAAAAAAAAAAAAATGACCATGCGCCTGCAAAGCTCTGTGCACAACGCACCTGGAAGGCAACACAGGAAACTGACAGTGAGGCTGTGGTTTTGGAGGGCAGCAGGGACACTCCAGGTCAGACATGAGGGAGAAGCTCCACTATAAACCCCAGTCCCTTGGGGAGAATCAAACTACCAATGTTCTGCTAAACTCTGTGGTCAAAGTGCCTTCTAAACATTTCTGTTTGTATTTATGGACTGTGCTGCTCTCCCCCGTGACCCTGAGAAGCTGCTTTTTGGAGTGGGTGGCAATTAATTCACAGACTTAGAACTTGCCAAAGTACAGAGAGTAAGTGACCGCTGAGTACTCAGCATCCATCTGCATTACCAAGGTCCAGGGAACGGTGGGGCAGAAAGTCCCAGATATGAAAGGGGTGACTACAGTGCAACCTGTCCTCTGGATACAGCGCAGCCATGCAAGCCTCGGACACACAGAGGCTACCCTACCCGCTCAAGACCTGAGAAGCCCAAGCCAGTCAAAACTGCAGCAGGGATGGTGCGATGGGGGAGCTTGTATGATCTACGCTTTTAAGCCGGGCAGTGATGGCACACACCTGTGATCCTAGCACTTGGGAGTCAGTGGACAGTCTGATCTACAGAGTGAGTTCCGGGACAGCCAGAACACCCTGTGTCGAAAAAACAAACCAAAATCTCCAGCACGGATTCGGCAGGGCTCACCAGGCTCTCTGAGGAGCTCCTGGCAGGGAGTAGTTGCCCAAGGAGCAGAGCGGTATAGTCATTGTCAATTAGCCCATCCTCCAGGAAACAGCCCATACCCATACTCAGACAAGCAACCCAAATTTAAAAAAGACAGGAAAGCAGGAGGAGGAGCTGGGGAGGAGGAGGCCAGCAGGATCGGGGAGGGTGAAAAGAGCTGACAGTGGAGCAGCAGCTACAACCACTGTACACTGTATAGACGTATGGAATTATCAAAAAGTGAAATAAAGTAAAAGCGAAATTCACATTGGTTATTCTAAGAAGAAAAGAAAAAAGAAGCTTCCCCATGAAGTCATGGACAGACTTAGTCTTCCCATGCCTGCTGGAGCCACAGAGTGCAGATGCTGTTGGACCCAATCGTGGGCTTGAAATAAGTATGTGCTGAATGAATGAATGATTCAGACACACATATAGAGATACATGCATAAGTTCCCCAAAGCACAGGAGAAGAAAACAGAGGCAACCTAAGGCCACTGATGAACACAGTACATCCACGCTGCAGCCCTGTCTTGGAGAAAAAAAAAAGAAAAAAGAGAAAGAAAAAGAAAAGGAAAACAATCCTACTTTATGATGCTGAACATTCTATGAATTTTAAATGCAAGTGGCCATAAGTAAGCCCTAGTTGGAACTCCACCACACTTGCTTGTTTATATGTCACCTTCCCTGTCACAGTGGCAGAGCTGAGATCATGTAATGGAGACCAAAGGGTTTACAAAGTCAAAGGTGCACCTCATATGGCCCTCTACAAAAAAAGTTTGCCAACATCTGGTTTATGATCATTATTTATCACTATAGGGAAACCAACACAGTATATGATTAAATGAAAGAGCAAGGTTTCAAAATAGTATGGATAATACCATTCTTCTATATAGAAAACTTTGTACCTATGGATAATATACATGAAAGGGTTTAGTGAAAAATAAAATCCTTCGTTACAGGACTCTAAAGCACACAGTATGGGAAGTCCAGATCAGATAAGTACCGACCAGATCAGGTCATAATTTATCCAAGTCATCCATCTGTCTGTCACGCAACAACAGCTAGAAAGGCAGCCAGGCCCCGCCTCTCTTTGTGGTTGTGGTAATGAACAGGGATTCCCAACTCAGCCCCTAGAGCTCCCAGCAAAACCACTGCAACATTCAGTTATCCACCCATTCATCAAACAACAGCTGTCTGGTTAGACAGGCCTAATGTACACCACCTATGGCTAGATCCATAGGCACCACAAACAAGAAACCACTTCCGTGCTTAAAAACAGTGCATATCACTTTGGAAGGCAAAACTGCACCAGGTTAAAGTGTTTTGTGTCCTCCACATGGTTTCATTAAACTTGTATAAATCGTACTATTCTAAAACCATTTTCTTAAAACTGCAATCTCTGCAAAGGGGGGGGAGTTGGTACTGCGATCTATTAGCAAGTATCTGAAATGCATGTCTGCAGGTCAGCTGCCCATCACTGAAGTCAGGAAAGAGTTAGGACAAGGGCTGTACCAGATGAGCCTCTAAAGGACAAAAGACTCTGCTGGCTTGTAACAGAGAACCCGAGGGAAAGCTCTCACTACACACAGGGTTATGCAGTGCCATCTAAGCCATCCGGCAATTCCAGCAGGCGCTTCCCGACCCTGGAGACAGCAGACTAGAAGGACAGTTCCTTACCTTTTATACTTTTCTAGAAGGTCCTTAGCTTGGTCTTCAGCAAACAGAAGGCCAGCTTGGCAGTCTGGGAAATCGCCTGGGATGTTTGGTGACCGTGTGTACTGAGAATGTACTGTAGCCTCTTTTAACCCCCCAACTCTTGCACCTCGGTAGATCTAAAAGAAATGTCAAGAGGCCCTGTCAGTTTACTAATGTGAAACTGCCTAACAGCACAGGGGAAATGAGAAATAACCTAAAAGCCCATTGCAAGGAAAATTGGTAAATACACACTAAGATAACACTATAACCAACCCCATCCAGTAGTGCAACACGGGGAAAACTCAATACCTAGCAAATATAACAGTGAGCAACAGTAAACACAACAGGTCACAGAAGCAGACACATGATAAGGCACATAGATTAAAAGCACGTACTTATTACAGAGACAAGCATCTGACACAGGTAGGAGGATGTGCATGGAGGTAACCAGGTGCTGCTTTAGGAGGAGAGGTGAGACTGCTGTGAGGACGTGAAGCGCTGCAGTGATTCTACTGGCTTCACTTCCCTGGTGGGATGGCAGGCACAGGGCACATAGCGCTCGGGTACGTGAGGACCTCGTCTTTTCTATGTGAATGAAACAATGCCTAATGTCTGCAGATGTAGTACAGTGACAGAATGCTTTGTAGCCTGCCTAAGACCCTCAGTTCAATCCTCAGTACTAAAGAAAAAACAAAACATTTCCTAATTTAAAAAAATTAAATTAAATTAAGGGGCTAGAGAGATGGCTCAGAGGTTAAGAGCACTGCCTGCTCTTCTAAAGGTCATGAGTTCAAATCCCAGAACCACATGGTGGCTCACAACCATCTATACTGAGATCTGGTGCCCTTTTCTGGTATGCAAGTGTACATGTGGGCAGAATACTGTATAAATAATAAATAAATAAATCTTTTTTTTTATTATTAAGTAGAACAACTTAACCTAGGCACTGACATGTCACTTACTGTTGCTATCAAAGTAATGCTTAAACTAACCAGAAGTAACTTACACACGAGTGTTAAAAAAAATTTGGCTACAGTTAAAAAACAGGAGCAGTATATGCTTATAGTTAGCATTTAAAACCACAACAGAATGCTCTGTACTTCTGTAAAAGCTAAGCTAATGAATTTCTGCATGCTGAAAATGCAGCACTATTGTTACCTATTTTTTTTAAAAAATCATTTTACTTCAAGAACTTCAAATACTGTTTGTAGACAGATAGATGATCAACACATAAGTAAGCATGTAGGGAATATCAGGGTAGCCGCACAGTTGACATGCTAATCCGTGAAAGAAAGCAGAAATCCGTACAATGGGAGCCAGCACTGTGTCTCACTCCTGTACTCCCAGCTTGGGCGACTGAACAGGATAACAAATTCCAGGCCAGCAGGAGCTACACAGAAAGACTGCCTTGGGGGAGATGGGGGTGGGGGGCTACACTCCTGTCTGTCTTATTACTAAATTTGTGTTTACTATTTTGTGTTTGTGTACACACACATGGGCACACATCATTGCACATGTGTGAAGGTCGGAGGACAACTTGAGGCAGCCATTCTTTTCCTTCCACTGTGTGAGTACTGGGAATCAGACTCAGGTTGTTAGGCTTGGTGGCAAGCACCTTAACCTGCTGAGCCCTCCTGTTGGCCCTCCACAGGTCTTAACCATGACAGCCTGGCTCCTCCGGGAACTACACATATGAAGTATTCTATATTTCTATAGCCACTATTTCACCTCTAAGGATGGAAACATACCACTCGGTTTCTAAATTGTGCACCACGCACAGAACATTCAGCATCTACTATCTATTATGATGTGTTTTCATTATTAGCTGAAATCAAAAGGCAACTTACAAATGGGATCCAAAAGGCCATGCCCCAACCCTTGGGGAGGAGGATGTCCCAGCCACTTCCCCAGCCCAGTCGGTCTTCGCCAGTCACTTTTCCTGGCTGTTGAACCAAAAGTATAGGTATCTTGGATTCACGAGGCCCTAAAACAAGCTGTGACCCGGGCACCAGCAATTCACTTCTCATCCGGTTTAAGTCCTAAGAGGAGGAACACAAGTCAACACAAACAGCCACAGTCTTCTAGATCTTACTGGGACCCCCTAGGAGCAAATGTAGAAGACAAACGTTCATGTAAAAAGTAAAATGCCCTGAGTCAGCAAACACAAGCCAGCGTCAGTAAAAGTATCCTTCCTATAAAGATTTTCCTCTATGCACAGCTTTGGTGGGAAGATGCCAAATTGTCTTAAATTTGCAGTCTGAGCTAGGGTACGCCAGAAGACTCAAAGTTAACCTACGTGTGTTCATCCTGCTAGCCTCGTATCAAAATTAATTCTACAGTTGTATACGCTACCCCTTTTATTTTGATTATGCTGTGTTCTCATTAAGTAAGACAGTACAAAAATTAACTTCCCAAAGATGAGCAACTGGGGACGCGGTACTATGCTCTTGAGAAAACCTCTCTGCAGGTCTGAATGACAGACGACACTATAAACTGTGAACAAGTACGGTGTGAGGAGTGACAGCATCCTTCCAGAACTCACTCGGAGCTGCTGAGGGAGGGAGGGAGGGAAGCCTTCTGGGCTGAGTTCAGAGGTGCGCAGCCACTGCCTTTTCTCCTCAGCCGACTGGAACTGAGACATTCCTCCATGTTTTGGTATAACTGCAACCTCAACAGTACTCTTCAAGCCTTGGCCTTTTTACCTTTGCTAAGTTTCTATGACTACCTGTGTATTTACCATCCATTCCACAATATTTCCCCAAGCTTCCTACCTGGAATTTAAGACCAGGCTCTAAGACACCCATTCTTGAAAAGCACATTGCCTCTCAGATGTGCCTTTCCCATGGTCCTCTTCCAAACCCCCCACCTAACCGAATGATACACAGACCCCAGAGCTCATTATTCAAACATTTACCGAGCACCTCTTATGTGCCAAGTGGTTTTCTAGGACCTGGGAGTACAACAGTGAACAAACCAACATGGCTGGCTGTCTTTTGGCTGACACCGTAGAGCCAAACTAGAAAGTCAGGAGCTAGTCTACAGACACCGTCTGTCACCCTCCAGCAACCACCAAATGTCGTCTGTCGATTTTACCCTCTGGAAATAGGTTCCCTGGCCCATCCCTCCAGCTACTGCACAATTCAGAGCCCACCATCTTTCCATTCAGCTATTTTATCTATGTGATTCTTTTCAGGCTATCTGACCCACAGTCCTCACCTCCCATGCATGAACTCAGTGCAACCTTCCCTCTACATACCGCTAGAGTGACATCCAGTCATGTCATAGCCAGTCTTAAAACCTTCCATGGAACCCAGACAAATCTTTACAATGCCTTGAGGTCCTCTACAGTCTAGTCCGTGTGTCCCTTCAGCATTCTCCCTTGTGCTGTCTGACCTGGCGGTTATGCGCAGGTTCAGGCCTGGGCCGTTATAAATGCTGCTCTTACTTCCTGACAGCCTTTCCCCACTGCAGCCTTGACCCTGTCCCCGACAAGTCTAGCTCCCATCTGAGAGTAAGTTCAAACACGGGCTCCTTCACACAGGAAGCCAGCCTCAGTGTCCCCAGGCAGTCCTTAGTCTTTCTAGTACCTCATCATCTGACACAATGCCTGACTCTGGGGTTCAATCACTGTGACCTTAAAGACACAATAGTTAAGGAAAATAGACTTAAAAATTAAAAAATTAAACCACAAGATTTTTCACTTCAGGAAAAGGTCTTGTTCTAGAAATCATTCTTTTTTTTTTTTTTTTTTTTTTAAATCTCAAAGTATCGCAGTAAAGAACATGTAAGTACACAGGACTCGATGGAACATAAAGTCCCCTTGTAGGGTCTTGAGTACAGCAACTGCCTGTCCCTCAGCATACCAGCAATCCTGGCCCATTAGTTACCTGATCCGAGATTTTATTCTCTGTGACACTCCTACAGATATCCTGGTTCCAGATAAAGCTATGCGTACAATCCACAGGCACACCCTCCAGAAGCAGCTGTTTAATTTGCTCATTATCTAAGAGGAAAAAGAAACAGCCTTCAAACCACACTCTCAATCCATCAAACCGTAATGCTGGCTGAACCAGAAGGCGTTCCTACTTATTCTTATCATTGGTTTCCTAGTCCATGAATTAACTTTTCCGTGACATTTACTTCTCTGCAAACAATTATAATACTAGTAATAATACATTTAAGATAATCAACTACAGGACATCTTCTCTTATAACTGACGTTTACTGAGCTACTTGCTCCTCTCTGTAAAACATGTTTCTCCATTCCTGTAAGGGGAGCAATATTTGTGAACTACACTGTCTCTTGAGCAAAGCACACTGCACTATAGAAGACTAGGAGGGAGGGTTTTCAGTGATGCACACTTACACAGACATAAGTCACCTCTACATGCAGTCACTTAAACATGACAGAAATCTTTCAAATCTAATTCTGTTAGACTGAAGAATTAAGAAAGGCTGGGCGTGGTGGTGTATGCCTTTAAATGCCAGCACTCGGGAGGCAGAGGCAGGTGGATTGCTGTGAGTTTGAGGCCAGCCTGGTTTACAAAACGAGTCCAAGACAGCCAAGGCTAACAGAGAGACCCTGTCTCCAAAAAAACCAAAAACAAAAAACAAAAAAAAACAAAAAAAATGGGGGGGGGGCGGCAGCTATTGTCCCAAACTTTCAACACAGAAAGTCACTTAAAAGCACATACCTGTGTGGGTCTGCAGGCTGGGAAAAAATAACTAAACCATGGCGTGGCAGATTTTAAGGGAGAAGAAAGTTGGCGAAAGTGTAATTGATAAACAGGCCTGAGAAGAGAGCTGCAGAGAAGCAGCACTTCGGTCTGTGAAGTGCTCTTCCTCGTGGAGACAACCAGTAAGGTCTCAGGTGCAGCTGAGAGCCAGGGAGGCTCGCACTGCCCTGTAGGACCAGCCCCACCCTGACAGCCCTGGCTGACCCAGAGCGCTGTCCTAGGGAGCACAGCACAGATCCGAGGGGCATAGCTGAGCTACTTATTCAGACTGAGCCGCAGACAAGAGAGAGACTTCTCAGGAAACAAAGGCACAGCAAAGTACCAGCTTCAAATATTCTAGATGATGGAGTAAACAAATGTGGTACAGAGTCACAAGAAGACAGGAAGGCTCTCGGCTGCATCTCACGAGGGAAGAGGACCTATCTGAAAAGGCTACCCACTGTGTGAGTCCAACCACCTGGCATCTGGAAAAGGCAAAACCAGGCACAGGGAAAACATGAGAGTTGCCAGAGAGGGAGCTGCGGCCTTCGGCTCACTGTGGTAGGGACAGGCCAGCTCCTAGCTGAAGCTTCTAGCTTTGTCTTCCCAGAAGCAGGCACACAGCAGTACAAAGTGACCTTAAACGGAGCTCTTGGAAGTCCTCTGCTGCGCTGTGCTGTAAGAGTGCTCACAAGCACTGGTAAAGGAGAAGATGACCGCCCATCTGCTATTTTGAAGCAACCAGACACTCCTTCATGGCTTTGGTGGCACAGACGTACAGCCAGAGTATTTTGAGGGAAAATTTTTAAAATAAGCCTAAACATACAATGTAAATGTAGCTCGGTACTTTCTTTCATTCCTTCTGTTTTGGTTTGTTGGCTACATGAATGCTTCCAACGCACACACCTGCCACTGAGCCTCACTGCCTGCTCCACAGCCAAGCTAAAAGCAAGCTCTTCTCTGGCGAGGACCAGCTCAAAGCAGATCAGCAGCTACTAGAGACAGCAAGCACAGTAGCCCAACAGCACAAATGTGGTCTGAGGGCTTCTTTCCGTTTCTCCAGTGCTGGGACTTGAACCAGGGCCCAGTGGTTGGGCAAGAGCTCTATCCCCAAGCCACACCTCCATTCTCAGTTCAGTATTTTAACATCTCACCTCAGGGACCAGTTACTTACACAGTAAACTGCTCAGTTAATGAAACTGAAGTGTTATAAAAGCACATTAATAATTAACTCTTACTTAAGGAGTGAATGCTTCAAAGCATGGGAACACAGCAGTCAGGTTCCCAGGAACCTTTCCCTGTAAAAGCTGCCAAAATACAGTTTATACTAGAAAAAAAAAAAAAAAAAAAAAGGAGCTTGCTACCCACGGCAGGCAAGCTTTTCTTCAAGGGTTACTGCCTGTCAAAACAGGCAGGGAAACAACTTCAGATGCAGACAGACTGAACTCTGTCAGGGATTAGCCCTGACCTTTTAAATGACTCAGGCCACCAAAAAACACCTCTGCCCTTTGTTCTGACTTATCTTCCTAGGTGAGATAGTCAAAGTATTGATACAACACTAGTTCAACTTATTCACGTGGAACGTGTACTCCTTGCCAGGTGTGCTGACTCTTGCCTGCAATCCAAGCACTCAGGACAGTGAGGCGGGAAGACTGGCATGGTTCAAGGCCAGCCTGGATTATTCAGCGAGTTCCAGGCCAGTCATACCTACTTGTGCCAAAACAATTAGGGATTAAACTCAGGAGCTCTCACATACCAGGCAAGCATCCCACCACTAAGCTACATCCCCAGCAAAAAAAGTACACTTCTTTATGTACCTCAAATATCAAATAAAATATATCTGCAAAGAAATTACAGCGCTTAAAACAGGCTTGAATTATCTCAGTACCCAGGAGGCCGAGAAAGCAGAGCTCCACCAGAGTTCAAAGCCAACCTTGTTCTACATAGATTTCCAGACCAGCCAGGGACACCCAGTCAGACCCTGTCTCAAAAACACAAAACAGTAACACAAAGCAGGCTGTGATGAAATACTGTACCAATGCCTAACGCATTGGTGAACTCTACAGTGGAAACTGAGTCATATTGTTCACAACAGACTTTAATTTTCCTGGAACTAATTTATATTAAGCCTGTTGGGAAGGACGTGACAAAACTGCCCATCCACACACGGGTGTGGCTAAAGAGATGGAGAGCTCGCCCGTGGCTTTAGGTATTTACAGCTCTGCATGTAAGTCTCAGTAGACACTCCAACTTCCACGGTTATGCCAGACCATACACACTAAAGGAGAAAGCGGAAGCAATGAAGACTCGGGCTCCACAGCTAACTTACCTATGTGTCTTCAAATCCTCTCAGCCACCTTTTTTATGGAACTCTCACAGGGCCATTTATATTGGTCCCTAATAAACTAGCTAACTACACACAGAAGGGTTAAAAACAAAATTGTGAAGTTGTTATAGCATGCACTTAAATGTTTTTCTCCCACAGCTCACAAGCTATTTAAACTACTCTTAATTACTGGTGTTTAAGTGACAGTTAACCCAATGCAGCATCTCAGATTAGCTTAAAATTCTCACCAGCCTCAACCCACCTTCCCACACTCCCAGACAAACAGCGCTCTCACGATCCGCTACCCTGTTAAAACCATGTGCTCTGAGACTTCAGCACCTGGATGGCCTTGCCAGGATTCGAACCTGGATCATCTGTATGGTCAGACAGAGGCTTCCAACGAGCACAAGACCAGCTGCCGGTGCACATCCCTTCCTCGCAGTGACATCTGAAAGTCCGGGCATTTGGGAGAATTAAAAAGCCACACTTTACTAGATACTGAAAACAGAGGACTCGGGGGAAAATACACAACAAAGGTGAACAGCTGGCCGCGTGGTCCACACTGCCCTCCATACAGTGTTCTCTGACATACACCTCAGGTACAGCGACTACACTACACACGAGGCAGAGGCTGAACTCCTCACAGGACCTGACAGCTCAGCAAAAAATGTGGCAAACACTTTACCTTGGTATCTTTCTGGATCGGGCAAAGCTCTGGACCGCTGTGGGGGCAAATTTACTCTCGGATCACTAACTGTCAATCCCAGAATAGCACCTGCAGGAATTTCTGCAGGTGACGATATCCCTTCAACAAAACAGAAACAGAATGAACGCATAAAAAGCAAGTTTACAGAAGGCACTCACAGGGCCAGCGATACGGCTCAGGGAGTAAAAGCACGTGAGAACTAACTTCCACAAGGTGTGCACTGACCTCTACACACATGTACACGTACACAAACACAAAATAAGGAATAAAGGTAATAAAATGTTTTTAGTTTTAAAAAAAGTCACAATATATATTAACACAGTCTTGTTTGAATTTTGAAACCTTTCAGATTTTTCCAATGAAAGCTTTTTTGGGGGATAATTATTTTAAAACACACATCGCCTTTTCCCATTAACACGTTCAGAGAATACACTAAGACCTTAAAAACAACGTTTCCTGCAAAATAAAAGGTCATAAAAATTACTATCTTACAACATGAACACATGTTTTTCTAACAGCTATGAGCATACAAGGGTCAGTAAATACACACAGTAGGTCAACACCTGCCTGTCCACTTCATCATTACTTCAGAATGCTGGTTATTTAGAACAGGAACAACCTTGTTAGTTCACAGATAGACATGAACACGGTGCTGTAAACCTTGACGCTGGGTTTCTTAGCTGCTTCTCTTGTTACGTCCCAACAAATAGTAGCGACATGAAAAGCAAGAGTCCTGACTAGGGGCCACCTGCACACTGTTCTCCGGAGCCGCCCCCCACACCTCCTGCACCCTCCCGCGCACACACCCCCCGGCCCCCTGCGCCTCCCGCGCCTCCCTTCCCCTCCTCCCCTGTACAACCAAACGCTCCCTTTCTACCTCCCAGCAACTCGAACACTGCTTCCTGTCTTTGATGAAGAAAAACACCATCTGAGCTCTTGCAAGTGTCGCTCCACCAGTGATGAGGTGTCTCCTCTGCATCCTCCTCCCCCTGGAAAACAAGGACACCTCCTCAGCAGAAAAACCATGAGCAAGGCCTACTATCCATGCTGAGCCAGGCCTAGTACCTGCTGCAGCAGCTGCGGCATGGCTCCACTGCCCATGTTTCTGAGTGTGAGGAGAACTATTTCACAAGCAGCAGCAGTGAAGACGCCACTGTATTTAAGACAGCAGTTACTGGGGCTGGAGAGACGGCTCAGAGGTTAAGAGGACTGGCTGCTCTTCCAGAGGTCCTGAGTTCAATTCCCAGCAACCACATGGTGGCTCACAACCATCTATAATGAGATCTGGTGCCCTCTTCTGGCCTGCAGGCACACATGCAGGCAGAACATTGCCTAATAAATAAATAAATCGTAAAAAAAAAAAAAAAAAGGCTAACTCTCTAATTAGAGGTTTCACATACACGGAAATACAGCCGAGCCTTTCATAGAAAAGCTACTTAACTCGGCACTGTCACACTTTCTTATGCACAATTATCTAAGAGTCACCGGCTGTCTTCCAGTTTCACCACCTTCATCATCTTTAGTTTAAGCAATAAAATACTCCTTTCTCAGCAAACCAATGAGAAACGTCAAGTAAACCACTGCACTGTCCTCAGCCACACTGGATGAGATGCGTAAACACCCCTTACACCTTTCTTGGTGAGACTGGGACTTAGCAAGGTTTGCAAGCGTTTCCGGCACTAGACGAGTGACAGACATGACCACCAGGAGCCAAGATTCGTGCTCAGCGACTCTCCCTTGTGAGACAGGCACCACGCACCTCACAGAACACAGGCAGCACAGCTTAGTGGTGCGGAGCGCAGGCTCCAGGACCAAACCTTCCGAATCAAATCTTCACTCCATAATTTATAAGCACATGGAAGACCTTCTCTGTATGCTAAGCACTGTGGACCAGCCCTGTCTGCCACCGTGAACCGCAGAGGCCAGTGAGAGACCCAGATGTTAACACAAGAGCAAATGCTCAGACGCTACAGAAACAGCTGGGTAAGTTAACTTGAGGGCGCAGGGAAGAGTTCTAGAGAGAACAGTTTGGATGAGACGGGCTGAAACTTGAAAATGAGGAAAGTTTAGCCCAACCAAATCAGCACAACAGAATGCTCAACAGGCAGGAAAAAAACAGGTCTGCACCGAGACGCTCCTGCTAGAACTGAAAGGCCAGCATGCCACGGGGCAGAGGGGAAGGAGGCTGAAGGTCCCCGAGGCCACAGGCCACACGAAAGGAGCTGAGTTTTACCTTAAATGAAACGAGAAACTACTTGGCAATTTTTTCTTTTCTTTTTGTTTTGTTTTTTGAGAAACAGTTTCTCTGTGTAGCCCTAGCTTGTCCAAGATCAGGCTGGCTTCAAACTCACAGAGATCTGCCTGCCTCTGCCTCCCTGCATGCTGGGATTAACAGCGTGTGCCACCATCACCCAACTATTTGAGAAGTTTTTATTTCAACAAGTAGTGAATAAATTGCACTTGAAATATAGTTCAGGGCTACAGCAAATCCTTGTCTAGCATGCATAAAGCCTGAATTCCATCTACAAAAAAGCAACGCAACAAAAATGAATGAAATAGGGGTTGGAGAGATGGCTCAGTGGTTAAGAGCACTGGCTGCTCTTCCAAAGGTCCTGAGTTCAATTCTCAGCAACCACATGGTGGCTCATAACCATCTATAATGAGATCTGGTGCCCTCTTCTGAGGTGCAGGCACCAATGCAGGCAAAATAGTGTATAAATAATAAACAAATAAATCTTTAGCTGGGCATGGTGATGCACGCCTTTAATCCCAGCATTCGGGAGGCAGAGGCAGATGGATCGCTGTGAGTTGGAGGCCAGCCTGGTCTACACTGCAAGTCTAGGACAGCCAAGGCTAAACAGAGAAACCCTGTCTCAAAACACCAAAACCAAAAAAAAAAAAAAAACCACACACACACACACACACACACAAAACCAAACAAACAATGAATAAAGTGAATGGTAAAAGCTCACTGTCCATTCTACAAGAGGAAATAACAAGGGACAGTCCTAAAGCCACTCCCTGAGGCCAAGGGGCCAAGGCTGGGACAGAACTCAAGTGAAGGCAAAAGACTGGGGGCTGGAGAGATGGCTCAGCAGTTAAGGGCACTGCCTGCTCTTCCAGAGGTCCTGAGTTCAAGTCCCAGCAACCACATGGTGGCTTACAACCATCTATAATGTGATCTAATGCCCTCTTCTGGCCTGCAGGTGTACAAGTTGGCAGAGCATTGTATACATAACGAATAAATCTTTTAAAAACAAAAACAAAACAAACAAAAAAAGAAACCACAGAAAAGCTGCTTTCCTCCTTTACAGCATCTCTCTAAAAGCTCAATTTGTGTTCAGCTTGGTCACCATATTTGCCACATTACATCTGCGAGGCTCAAGTGCTAAATCAACTGACTAAGATGGGAAAAAAAAAAAAAAACCAGAATCTGAGCCAGAAAGTTGACTCCTGATCTCCTCACGCTCATGACCAGCACTGTCTACATTAAGGCCACAAGCCACAAAGAGCCACCTGAACGTCATCTAGTTAGATAAAATTAAATAAACGTACAATCAGTACCTTATCCACTCGGTCAGTTTAAGTGGCCAGCAGTGTCACTGGTGGCCACTAGTCACCCTGCTCCTGATCTGAAGAGCCAATAGGCGAGTTGTTCTTAACTTTCCAGAAAATGTCATAAAAGCCAAACCCAAAGAAAACAAAAACTAAAGGAAAAGGAGAAAAAAAAAATACTGGCATACAATTTCAGAGATCTTAGAGACATCCATGGCCTATCTATGGAGCAGAGACTATAGCTCTGAGTAACCAAACTCAGTAACTCTGAGTAATTTAAGAATTAAAACTTCAACTGACTTATCACACTCGCTGAGATTTGATTTTCTAAAAGTGAAAGAGTAAAAAAAAAGCTTTGTTAACAGAAACAAGCTGGGAAATTACACATTTACAAGGCAATCCAGTGGGTATCAGACTGCATTACAGACCTGCCCAGGCTAACGTGACCTCACATTTACTCACTGTGTACACAGGAGCGGGTCTCAGTGCCGAGGTCAGGATGCAGTGGGAAAGTGGGCCAATCAGGCGGAACCTGCTCATCTCCATTGTCAGATCACTGAGAAGAGACCATGAAACGAAAACCTCCATCACATAACATCTGCACTACTAACAAAACGGGACAAGTCAGGGTGACACACAGAACAAGTCAGAGCCAGGTGTGGTGGCACACACCTTTAATCCCAGCACTTGGAAGGTAGAGGCAGGAAGATCTGGCAAGCCTGGTCTACACAGCAAGTTCCAATGACAGCTAGGCTACACAGGGAAACCCTCTTTTGAGAAAAAAAAGGAGGGGCAGTCTTCACTGACCATACCCAGGAGTCGCACACTGAACTTGCCTCCTACCTGATTACAATCCCTGTGGTAGGAGAGACCCATGAACGTGGCTGACACGGGTCTCTAGTTCCATCGCCAAGAATTTTCTTAGTTGGTTTAGCACTTTCTTCATCATCTTTCCTTTTCCTTTTCTTGCCAATTTTGTCATCAGCTAGTTCAGGTTGACTTTCTTCTTGGGCTGGTGTCAGGAGAGGGTCAGGGACACAGGCGCTTGGTTTGATTGGTTCTGAACACTGGCACGTTGCTTTTATTTCCTCTAGGACAGCCTAAGAAATATTTAAACATTTACTTTAAATCTTCAAAATTTAAACACAGATCGCTCAAGACATCTCTCAGTGTTTAAAACCACCTTTTCTGGCCTCTGTAGCTACCAGGCATACATATAAAATAGAAAGAGATGCTTAAAAACTATTTTTTAAGTTAAATGTAGTATTACAAATTAAATTGATGGACATGGATGTGTTCATTGTGCCCATCATTACATAATGTGTGTGTGTGTGTGTGTGTGTGTGTGTGTGTGTGTGTGTACCAAATCACGTTCAAGGTAAGTCTATCCAGTCTTTGTACAATAGTTTTAGATTTTTTTAAAAAATTAACTAAAAAAATATGAGTCAGGCATGATGGCACATGGTTTTAATCCCAGCACTTGGTTGGGAGACAAACAGACAGACTGTCTTGAGTTTGAGGCCAGTTTGGTCTACATAGCAAATCCAGGACAGCTAGGCTACACAAACTCTGTCTCAAAGAAAAAAAAAAGAGAAAGAGAAAGGAAGGAAGGAAGGAAGGAAGGAAGGAAGGAAGGAAGGAAGGAAGAGAAACTGTGAAAAAAAATTTTAATTGATTCACTAAAAAAAGTATCACATCAAACTGTTAGGCCATCTTTACAGCATCCAGATTTGTAAAATACTGTCTTCCAGTAGTGATTTAAAATGTAATGGTAAGTAGGTGAGATGGCTCAGCTTGAGATTGCCACCAAACTCCCTGGTACCCACATGGTGGAAGAAAAGAGCAGACTCCCACATGAGTATGACTAAATACCTTTACACCTGTATAACTAAGTAACAGACATACCAGCTTAAGAGTTGGGTGAAGCCAGATCCACAACTGCCTGTCCTCAGAGGTGTCCCCTGTGGCCTTCTTAGACTTCCAGATAAAGGTGACAGGCCCGAGGGGCTCTCTGGGATACCTATTTGCCCGGTAAAGCATGAGACTCCCTTGCCGCTTCCCAGACAAGCAGTGAACCGCAGCGAAGGTCAGCCCTGGCACAGACACAACAAGAGACTGTGAGTGCAAGTGCTCACAAGCAACATTATTTATTTCCTGAGAGCCACTGTCTGTGTCCTTGAGAGAAGCTTGGCTCTGGCCACAGCTTAAAAGAAAACTGGGAACAGAGTAGGTTCTCAAAAAAATAAATAAATAAATAAAAATTTGTTAAATGAATGATTTAGTGAGTTTTATTTTTTTTTATTTTTTAAATATTTATTTATTTATTTATATGTATATGAGTGCTCTATCTGCATGTACATCTGCATGACAGAAGAGGGCATCAGATCTCGTTATAGATGGTTGTGAGCCACCATGTGGTTGCTAGGAATTGAACTCAGGATCTCTGGGAGAGCAAGACAGTGCTCTTACCCACTAAGCCATCCCTCCAGCCCGATTTAGTGAGTTTTAAATTGTTTCTGCCTAAGTTTACTCCACAGAATAATGGCTCGCTTTACACATAAGAATGTTATTAGACTTAAGTATCAGTACTTCACACATTTCCACATTAAACTGTGAAATGCATAGTAGACATTCATTTACAAGCGGACACGGACACACACACACACACACACACACACACACACACACACACACGGAGTAAAACAGCGCACAGCTTTGGAAGAGGTTACCTGTGTCTATGCTACACATCTGAGCAAGCGCCTTCAGAATCTCTTCCTCTCTGCCCTTCAGCTCCAAACAACAGTAATATGACAAATCCTGAACAAAGGAGAAACAGAATTAAATATGCCATGGTCTGTTATCAGGTAAAAAGTGCCAAGAACCCAGTGCTGCATCGGTACCTGTTAAGGAACACAGAAGAGATGCTCAGAGGTTAAGAGCACACGCACTGCTCTTGCAGAGGACAAGTTCAGTTCCCAGCACCCACTTCAGTGGCTCACAACTGCCTGTAACTTCACCCCCAGAGGGGATCAGCTCTAACACCTCTGGCAACAAGAAAACCTGTTCTACTGCACAAAACAAGTCACCCACAGCCAGCTTGTTTTTTAACAACTCAACATGTAAAGCATGCCTATTCCTATTACATTAGCAGATATTCTTAAGCCAATCTGAGTCAAAAATCAAAATGAATCATTTAATTTATAACATACAGTGTCCTACATTTTAGCAAGCATATTTGTGTTTTAATCCACTCTCACAGACAAGTTCAAAATGGGCTATAAAAATTGCTGCGTCAGCTCACAACTGTCAGTAACTCCAAGATATGATACCCTCGCACAGACATACATGCAGACAGAAAAACAATACATACAAAATAAGTAAAAGTAAATAAATAATGTTTTAAAATGTTTTTAAAAACCAGCCTGCTACTTCTAATTAAGGATTATTCATTCTTCAGACCTGCTTAAGGCAAGAAGCCATAGTAAAGGAGTAAGAAAAAAGAATTCCACCAAATTATGCTAAAACTGCTCACTTTGGCTAGCCAGGCCAGGACCTCTGAACACAGGTCTGAGTTCTGGTATGAACAATTAATTGGTCCCGTCTCCCTCCCATGCTCCATCTTGTACGCAGTCTGACTAAGCAGTGGACAAGCACAGTGGAGAGTGTGATCTTACTAACGTAGCTGAGCCGAGGAGCCTGGGTGAGTAC
>OU015748.1:64827775-64856063 GCA_907169655.1 Acomys percivali | reverse complement strand
TCTGTGAGTTCAAGGCCAGCCTGGTCTACAAAGTGAGTCCAGGACAGAGAAAGTCTGTCTCAGGAAACCAAAAGGGAAAAAAAAATCATGAATTTTTATTTGAGATTTGGATAAACTTTCCCAACAACTGGCCCCAATCATAGTTCTGTTTGTAATGTATAGTTAGGCAAAATGTCATCTCGGCACTGATTATTATAAAATCAAATACATCAGCTCTGAAAAAAAAAACCACTTCGGATGCTTTATGTCCTGCATAAAGCGAATACTCAGCCAAGACTCGTGTTTATGAAAAACTAAACAAGCACATCCATCTCGGAGTGCAAATTCGTTTTTATCTTTAATGAATGAAGTTACACCAAATACACTTAAGAATTGCTTTAAAATAAACCCCTTTATGATATTTTATCAGTAACTGATTGCTACATCTACTTTATATTCCCAGGGTTGTGGGTGGGTAAGCTAGAGTCCTGACCTAGAGGAAGATGACTCTACTGAAACCAGATCCCAGTCACTAGGGCTCTGCTCGGATCATGAGGCGATCTTGCAGAGCAAGAAAGCAAGTGACAAGGAAAGGCAGACAACACACACCTCCGCTTGGTTCCCCCCGAATGACCCATCCCGGTCCTTTAGGAAAAGGATTCAAGCGCATTCCCAGAGGGGATTCCGCCTGGCAGGGCAACAAGCATAAAATTCGAGGTCAACAGCTCTAGACTGGAAGAGGCCCGCCCGGGCAACATGGACCTCCCTCCGCACCAGAAAGATGCCGCGAGCTGTCCCCGCCACTGCGGAGCGAGCTGCACACGCGCCCCCGCGAGCTGGCTGTCCCCGCTAGGCACTAGCGCCTCACTACTGACCTGCCAGGTGCTCTGAGGGCTCCGCCGATCAGTATGACAAGGTTCTGAGACCCCTAGAAGTTCGCACCGCGGCTGGTGAGCAAGCGAGCAGAGGGCGCGTGCGCAGAATGGCTGCTTCCTCCACGTGTCCAGTAGTAGCGTGCGAACTACAGTTCCCATCATGCCCCGCGAGCTCCCCCGGAGGCGTCCCTGAGGCTAAAACCCTAGTACCTGAGGCTGTCTGGTCAGTGGGGAGAAAAGTGGATAGAGTTGTTGTGTTGTCCTCTTCTGGAGGGTCTTCAAGAAAGAAGAATTAACATGTCATCCATAATCAGAAAGGTGATCAGCACCACAAAAGCTCCGGCGGCCATTGGTGCCTACAGGTAATGTTTCTTTTGGTAGCTCAGGATCAGGGGTGGGAGTTTTGGAGCTGCAGCCTCCGGAGGTCTGAGCTAAAGAGGGTCTCAGAACTAACCCCTTATAATACGCGAAGAAATTGAGTTCATGGTTCAGAAAAGTGACTGCGCAGCGCGGCTGTGGAGGCACACGCCTTTAGCAAAGGGAGGCGGATCTCCTAAGTTCGAGGCCAGCCTGATCTAGAGAGTGAGTTCCAGGACAGCCGAGGCTACACAGAGAAACCCTGTCTTGACAAACCAAACAAACAAAGAAAACAAAAAACGGGAGGAGGGGGAACAGTGCCCAAATACCCCACAGAATAGGGGAAACATGTGACCAGAAGCTTGGGTTCCTTGGATTTTTGCCCCCATCTGGAGCTGCCTTGCCCCGGAGTCAAGCTTGCTGCACTCTTTCTCTGATTAGAAGTGGTATCGGCTTTCATCTTGGTGGCTTCTGGTTTTGGTTTTTGTATAACAACTTTATTAAGATATAATAAATAAGCCATAGAATTCTCATTCCTTTAATGGGTACAATTCAGTGGCTTTTACTATACTCAAAAGTTGTCCAGCCATCCCCACTGTCTTCCCTCACAACATTTATATCCACCCTGAAGTCATCTTTAATTCCACATGACCTCTTCCCCCAACCTCTTACAACCATCTATTCACTTTCCATCACTGTAGGGTTTACCTGTTAAAGACATTCGCTATAAAAAAAAGAATCATACACTGTGTGGTTCCAGTTGTGAGAAGCTTCTTTTACTAGCATGAAATTCTATCTAACCCTTTACTAATTCACAAGAGTAAACACGCCGACAGATATGCTGTGCCGTGTGGACAGCAACACTCAGCAAATAATTGTATATTTATCCAAGCCCTTGGGTTTCACAGCATGTAGGAATGCGCTATGATGTGTTTGGATGGCCTGTCCGTCCTTATCTACCACTAATATCAAATGCAAGTAACACCAAAGGTGATCTTCTGAAATTGCCCTATTTACTACAGCCAGTCATATGTGTACTGAATTTAAAAACTACCCTTTGGCCATTATCTCCACTTACCAGATGTGCTTTCTTTTCACATCACTTTGTAAGAGCTGTGAAGGACAGGCTCACCATGCAGCTCAGACTAACCTGGAACCGGCTCTTCTCCCGTTTCAACCTACTTAGTGCTGAGATGGAGACCAGCACACCTAGCGTAAAACCTTCTTCTCAAAATGCCTCAGCTGTAGAAATCAGTGGGTTGTGGCTTAGGTGTTCTTGCAAACTTTCCTCTCTGATTTCTAAAGTCTTCACTACTGTATATCTAGAGCCAATTCCTTTAGAAAAAGTAGTTTCTGATGTTCACTGTCATCAGTTCACTGTCAATCAGAGCTGAAGATTTTCAACCACTGCAACATTAAAACTGTGGAGATGCGTGGTGCATGCCAAGTACTTACTCCAGTGTGAAAGGCCCTTCTCCTGTATAAGAAAAGGAAAGCTGGCTGCGGTGGCACACGCCTGTAATCCCAGCACTCGGGGAGGCAGAGGCAGGCAATCGCTGTGAGTTCAGGGCCAGCCTGGTGTACAAAGCCAGTCCAGGATGGGCAGAGAAACCCTGTCTCGGGGAAAAAGAAAAAAAACAAAGAAAGAAAGAAAGAAAGAAAGAAAGAAAGAAAGAAAGAAAGAAAGAGAAAAGAAAAAAAAGCATTAGTTGGTTGAAGTTATATGGCAGGCATCATGCAACCACTTTTTCTCTCCGTTTTTCAAAAAGACAAGCTCAAGGTCAGCCTTTTCAAGGTCATATAATCTCTTAGTGACATCTTGGTTTGAACTCAAATTCTAGCTCCCTTAACACCACACTTTCAAGAGAAATACTATTCACGTGTGCCAAAAATAGTAATTATATAATAGTGTTGGAAATGAAATTTAATGCAATGAGAGACCAAGTGAAAGGGAGGAAAACTGATCCTAGTTTAGAGCAGAGAAAGAAAAAAGAAAGAAGAAAAGCTCCTTGTAAAAGGTAGTCAGGTTAAATTTTAAAGGTTGGGTTTTTTTCATTTCTGGCAGTGTTTGACTATTTATAGTTAATGAGTTACAGGCTGGCACTTCTGCCAGGACAAGTAGGAGGGCACAGAATTAGAAGAATACAGAATGTAGAGATTTAGGGGAGATAGTTTTGCAGTTTTTCTCCCAAATTGTGTACGTGGTCTTTTATAACTTTGGGAATATTTTGTTTGAAATGACAAATGAAGTGTTAGTAGGTTCCAAAATTCTATTTACATATTGCAGTTGGCACAAAACCTTGGCCTGCTCTCTTTGTTAAAAGTGTTTCTGGCTGGGGCTGCAGAGATGACTCAGCAGTTAAGAGCACTTCTGCCCTTCCAGGACAGCCATCAGTCCATTCACTGCCGTTCATAACTCCAGCTCCAGAGGATCCGATGCCCTCTTCTGGCCTTCCTGGGCATACACACACATGATATGCATATACACACGTGCACATAAAAGAATCATCATGACTGTGATGTGTTTCTGGCTGAGGATGGATAGTAGACAGTGAAAGAGCATGCTGAACATATGGGTGGCCCTGGGCTTAATCCTCACAGTATTTATTTAAGGATGGTTTTCTGAAAATAATTTTTTAAACCCTTAACACAGTAAGAGGAGTCGGAGCCACAACTGCTGCTTCTGCCGGTGCTTTCTCAGCACTAAACAGTTTTCCTTGTACACAGTTACTATTACTATTACTCCCTTTTTGGGGAGTGAGTTTCAAGACAGGCTTCTCTGTGTAGCCTTGGCTGTCCTGTGGAACTTAACTGTGGACCAGGCTGGCCTCGAACTCACAGAGATCTGCCTGCCTCTGCCTCCCAAGTGCTGGGATTAAAGATGTGTACCACCACTGCACTACTAAGACTCCATTTTTCAAATGCTATGAGCTGACATATACTAAGTTGAATAATTTGCCAAGGTCATTCCACTAGCACTATAATACAATTTGAAATACAATACAGTTGGCCAGGGCCCAGTCTGAATAATTTCACTTGTTGCCCTCAATTTAGAAGACTTGAAAGAAAACTAAAAAAAAAACAATTATCTTAGTATGGTTCACTGTCTGTGCCTGACCTTCTGGTAAAACATTCAAAAGTTGGCATTAAGAGTCAGACTTTGGGGCTAGAGAGATGGCTCAGTGGTTAAGAGCACCACCTGCTGTGAGTTCAAGGCTAGCCTGGTCTACAAAGTGAGTCCAGGACAGCCAAGGCTACACAGAGAAACCCTGTCTTGAAACCCCCCCCCAGAAAAAACAAGTTGGACTTTGGGGCTGGAGAGATGCCTTAGTGGTTAAGAGCACCATCTGCTCTTCCAGAGGTCCTAAGTTCAATTCCCAGCAACCACATGGTGACTCACAACCATCTATAATGAGATCTGGTGCTCTCTTCTCGAATGTAGGCAGAATACTGTTTAAATAAATAAATAAATAATCATTTATTTAAAAAAAAGAGTTGAACTTTGAAGCTGAGCGTGGTGTTGCATTCAGGATGCAGAGGCAAGTAGAGCTCTTAATTTGAGGTCAGCCTAGTTTACAGATGGAGTTCCAGGACAGCCAGAGCCACACAGAAAAGCCTTGTCTTGGGGGTGGGTTCGGGGGTAAAGTTGAACTATGTTGGGGAGAAGAGGGTTGGACTTTGGATTTAAAATCTTACTTGGCTTATTTTTGATGTTGTGACCTTGCAGAGTAACTTTGTCTCTCTTAGTTTCCTTCTTTATTACCTAAATGAACAGAACAGTAACACCAGTTCGCAATCATAAATAAGGAAGTTTTTTCTCAGCACTGTGATCTGCCTAAATCAATCCCTTTTAAGTAGGAAAGTCTGATAGTAATTCAGATAGAAATTTAGAGCTGAGTCGAAATAGAAGACATTGGTACATAGTTAAAAATGTAAAATGTGGGGGCTGGAGAGCTGGCTCAGAGGCTAAGGGCCCTGACTGCTCTGCCAGAGGTCCTGAGTTCAGTTCCCAGCAACCACATGGATCTCATTATCTCATCTATAATGAGAGCTGATGCCCTTTCCTGGTTTGCAAGTGTACACGAAGACAGAGCACTGTATACATAATAATAAATAGATTTTTTTTTTTTAATGTAAAATGTTCTCCCTCCTCCCTAACCCTGCTCTTTCAACCAGGGTGCTTAGTTGCAGGAGAATACGTTCTTTACTTCAGAACAAAAAGCATTTTAACAAAAGACATTTTGTCCTGAAGCCTAGTAATAACCAAGTATAGGCCTCCCTCAGCCTGTTCAGAGCTGCTCTGCACAGAGACCAGCACCCACATAAGACGTGTGTGTGGTGGCCCTCCTGTGACCACAGTGTGTGGGAGGCAGAGACAGAACCCCCAGAGCAAGCTTACTAGACAGACTAGTGAAGTCAGAAAGCTCTGGGTTCACGTGTGAGACCCTGCCTCGAGGTAATATATAAAGTAGAGACAGATTCAAGACACCTGACGTCCACAGCTGGCCTCCATATGCGCATATGCACATATGCTTTGGGAACCCCTTGCAAATAAAGTCTGTTGTGTATGCAGTTTGTGGTGAGCACACTTTTTGAATTCTAGGTCCTCTCTAGAGAGAACTCTGATGGGTTGCACCTTTCAGTCCTCAGCGTTGGGATGGATGGAGTGTTGTTACTGATTGGCTCGCACAGCTCAGCACATCGTAGGATACTGAGGACAGAGCCTGGAGGGATTGCAACATCGGCGCTAACTGCGTAGCTTTCTGGTCTATCAGCGTTGCCATAATGTGGCACAGGTCATGACTTGCGACTTAATTGGAAGGGCTTTTGAAGGTTTTACTACTCCTGATTCTGATTCTAGGCTTGGTTTAGTTTGACTTAGATGTTTTCTGTGCGTGGTTTTTCAGCCAGTCTCACTCTGTAGTCCCAGCCAAGCCTGGAACTCCCCACATCCTGGGCTGGCAGCACACTTACGGTGCTCCTCCTGAGTACAGGTTTTATAGACTTGGCCCATCATGCCTGGTGTATCTCTGGCCAGGAAGTAGAATAAAATGTGTTTAAAGTTCTGGAACCTGCACAGGTGAGATGGTTCCACAGGTAAAAGCATCAATGCTACAAAACCCAGTGACCGAGTCTGACCCTGGGAGAAGAGAACTGATGCCCCCAAGATGTCCTTTGACTTCTACATGCCCATCATGGTGAGCTTACGTGCGTGTGCACACATTCACACATATAAAATATTTTTGAGCCGGGCGTGGTGGCGCACGCCTTTAATCCCAGCACTTGGGAGGCAGAGGCAGGCGGATCGCTGTGAGTTCGAGGCCAGCCTAGACTACAAAGTGAGTCCAGGACAGTCAAGGCTACACAGAGAAACCCTGTCTCGAAAAACCAAAAAAAAAAAAAAAGAAAGAAAGAAAAAAAAAAGAAAATATTTTTGAAAATTAGGAGCTGGAGCGATAACTCGGCAGTTAAGAGTACTTCCTGCCCTTGCACAGGAGGACCCAAGTGTGGTTCCCTGTCCCCGTATCAGGTGGTTCACAGGCATCTGTAACTCCAGTCCCAGGGGATCTGATGCCCTTTCTGGCCGCTGGGCACCCGCACACAATGTGCCATACACTCACACAAGCACACATACACATAAATAAACTCTACTTGTAAAATGTGCTTGGGTGTGTGTGTGTATACTGACTGCACACCTGAAGAGGTCAGAAGGAGGCGCCAGATCTCCTGGAACTGGGATTACAGACACCTGTGAGCTACCTTGTGGCTGCCTGAGATTGAACGTGGGTCCTCTGCAAGAGCAGCGGATCCTATAACTGGGTGAGTAGGATTCTTAGGCCAAGAAAGTATCATGTAGTCAACTGGTTTTTTTGTTTTTTTGTTTTTTTGGTTTTTTTTCTGACTAAACCTCTTTAAACCTTTGAGAGTTTAAAATTTAAACTCAAGGGGCTGGAGAGATGGCTCAGAGGTTAAGAGCACCGGCTACTCTTCCAAAGGTCTGGAGTTCAATTCCCAGCACATACATGGTGGCTCACAACCATCTATGAGATCTGGTATCCTCTTCTGGCGTGCAGGCATACAAGCAGATGGAACATTGTATATATAATAAATAAATCTTTAAAAAAAATTTAACTCCAGTAATTTAGATATCCTGGAATTAAATGGATTTATTTTACTATCATAAAGTTTTTTTTTTTAATTATAGATAATGCATTTGAGTTTATACTCTATCAGATGTTGGGATAATAGTGTTTACTGATGGTTTGGTTCACCCTAAGGAAAGCTCACACATTAACAAGCTCAGTAGTTGTCTGAAAGCGAGAGTCAAGAGAACTCCGGGCTTTCTGAGTTGTTGGCCACTGAGCTCCAGCACTTCAGGTCCTGCAGAGAAGGTGCTAGCACCAGCCAGGATTGGAGATGCTTAGGAGCAAAGCATCTGCAGGATACACGGCATGCCTGCTGTGTGCAGAGTCACTAGGCCCCACCAGCTACAGGATGTGCTGAGCCTACCCTCAAGCGTTTACAGTCTTGGGTACTCTGGAAGTAGAAGCAGAATAGGGCTTGCCGTAACATTCCTTAAAACCTATCATCGTGACTCACGCCTTTAATCCCAGCTCTCAGGAGGCAGAGACAGGCAGGCTCTGTCAATTCAAGGACAGCCAGGGCTACGTAATAAGACCCTGTCTCAAGAAAACAAACAAGGGCTAGAGAGATGGCTCAGAGGTTAAGAGGACTGGCTGCTCTTCCAAAGGTCCTGAGTTCAATTCCCAATAACCACATGGTGGCTCACAGCCATCTATAATGAGATATGGTGCCCTCTTCTGGTGTGCAAGCATATATGCAGTCAGAACACTGTATAAATAATAAATAAATCTTTAAAAAAAGAAAAAGAAAGAAAGAAAAAGGAAAAAAAAAAGAAAGTTCCATAAAGCCCTGGATGGTGGCACAGGCCTCGAACTCACAGAGATCCGCCTGCCTCTGCCTCCCAAGAGCTGGCATTAAAGGTTTGCACCACCATCTCTTGGCTTCAAATTTTATAACATTTCCATCACCCCCAGGCAGTCCTCTTTGCTGTTGGTGTTCAGCCCCACTGCTGGCCCCAGGTAACCCTGCCTCTGCTCTTACACTTTGTCCTTGCTGGGATCATCAAACAATGCATCGTCATCCACTGGATCTAGCAGTGGCTGGCTTTGTTTATTGGAATGTTGTTTCCAAACATTCATATAAAGCTGTTGCACTTTTTTAAAAATTCTCATTTACATGGTTGCCTAAGGAATGGGGTAATAGGTTGACTGTGTGTTGAAATTTTAAAAAATATTTTATTTAATTTATGTGTGCTGGTGTGAAGGTGTCAGATCTTGGAGTCAAAGACAGTTGTGAGCTGTCATGTGAGTGCTGGGAATTGGACCCAGAAATTTTAAGAAATGGCCCGGTTGAAAACTGGGCATGGTGGCACACACCTTTCATCCCAGCACTCAGGAGGCAGAGGCAGGCGGATCGATATCAGTTCAAGGCCAGCCTGGTCTACAAAGCAAGTCCAGGACGGCCAAGGCTACACAGAGAGACCCTGTCTTGAAAACCAAAAAAAAAGAGAAATGATCCAGTTGTTTTCTAGAGTGTATTCTATTAGCCGCGTATAAAGGCTCCAGTCACTCTGTATTTTTCCAGTGTGTTTTAGTCTCATGGGTGTGATGTGTTACTGGCATTGCTGTGACATCTGTAGCATCTTATGGTTTGGGGGGTTTGGATTTTTTTTTTTTTTCTTTTTTAGGTTTTTCGAGACAAGGTTTCTCTCTGTAAGCTTGGGCTGTCCTAGACTCACTTTGTAGACCGGGCTGGCCTCAAACTCACAGTGATCTGCCTGCCTCTGCCTCCCAAGTGCTGGGATTAAAGGCGTGCGCCACCACACCCAGCACGCATCTTATGATTTTGATTTGCATGTCTCTAATGACTAATAATGTATAGCATCTTTCCTGTACTCCTAGATTGTTTGTATGTCTTATAAATTATCTACCAAAATCAATTGCTTGTATTTTATTAGGTTGCAAATCTTAATATGTTTAATTACAAGTTCTTCATATAGGACTGGAGAGATGGCTCAGAGGTTAAGAGCACCGACTGCTCTTCCAAAGGTCATGAGTTCAATTCCCAGCAACCACATGTTGGCTCACAACCATCTATAACAAGATCTGTATCCATAATAAATAAATAAATCTAAAAAAAAAAAAAAACAAGTTCTTCATATATTCTGGGTGCAAGTCCTTTGTTAGACATATGTTGTAAATATTCTTTTCCAACCTCTGACTTTTTTACATTCTTAAAAGATGCTGTCAATAAACAAAATTTCAATATGTTAAAAGTCAAATTTAACAGTTTTTTTTAATTTTATAACTATTTACTTTTTGTATCTTATTAAATTACTATTTTAGGATTAGCTTTTATCATATCTGTTTTACATATATATGTTGGTTCTTGTTCATTTCAGCCAAGCCGTGCTAGTGGACAGGACCGTTTACGTTTCTGGACAGTTGGGCATAGATCCTTCCACTGGACAGCTTGTGCCAGGAGGGGCAGGGGAAGAAGCTAAACAGGTAAGCCCTGCTCCCCCGGAGAGGCTCCCATTTCTACTCCTTTGTATAGATAGTCCATGACCCGAGCAGTAGGTTGGGTAGAGATCAACAGATAAGATTGTTTTCAGCTACGCTCTACTTGATTTGAGACTTTTTTAGATTTATTTATATGTATAAATATTTTACCTGCATGCATATATGTGCACCACATGTGTACCTGTTGGATACTCTGGAACTGGGGTTACAAGTGGCCATAAGCCACCATGTAGGTGCTAGGAACCCGGCCATGGTCCTCTGCAAGAGCAACAAATGCTCGTAGCCATGGGCCATCACTTCAGCCCCTTTAAGAGGGTTTCACAGCAGAGAAGAATGAAAGCTCCCTCCTTGTCACCTGTGTCATCTAAATCAAATGCTGATGTGTCCAGGTGGATTGGAAAGTTTATTTTCAGGGCCCTTGACCTCCCTCTTCTCCCCAAAGGATGTCACCACCAACACAGAAAAAAAAAAGTCAACATTTGTTAGTAAGAGAAGAATCTCAGCTATTACATACAACATATTAAAAAAAAAAAAGGAGGCCTAGCATGCATAGAAGTCCTGAATTCAATCTCTAGCAACACACACACACACACACACACACACACACACACACACACACACACAGAATTCTATTCTAATCCATTAATAGAATTTAATTGTAATTATTAAATTAAATGTACTGAGTCATATGTAAAACCCAAGATACAAAACAGCCTAAATGTGTAGATTTAAGGAACTGGAATACTTATCCTGGATCTATGTAACTAATTTACATGAAAAGCTCTCTGATAAAATTGCTGCATGGTAAAATCAAACCAAGATACAAGATGATATGTATCATATGCTACCGTGTGTATGTGTTTGGGTGTTTAAGAAAATGTATGTTTAAGATCTGTTTGCAGTGGTGCCCACCTTTAATCCCAGCAGAGGTAGACAGATATCTCAGTTCTAGGCCAGCCAGGACTACACCATAAGACCCTCTCTTAAAAAAAAAAAAAGGAATGTGGGAAAGTCTGTTTATGGATGGGGCTGTGGTTCAGTCTGTCAAATGCTTTCCTAGCATGTGCGAAGCCCTGGACTCAGTCCCCAGTGCCACATAAAACCAAACATGGTGGTACACACGTGTAATCCTAGCATTTGGGACATGAAAACCATGAGGACAGGGAGATCAAGATCATCTTCAGCTACATAGTATGTTAGAGGCTTGAATTCTATCTAAACACACAAACAACATGGTTACACTAGCATACGCATTCACTGTTTCTAGAAGCATATATAAGAAATTTAGTTTTTCTATTTTATGTGTATGGGTGTTTTGTCTATATGTCTGTGTGTGTACTGTGTACGTGACTGGTGTTCACAGAGACCAAAAGAGGATGTCAAATCCCCTGGAACTGGAGTTATAGATAGTTGAAAAGTGCGTGTATGTTTTGGGAATTGAACATAGATCCTCCGAAAGAGCCCACTCTCTAGCTCCATATAAGAAACTTGAAATTGCCAAGCGTGGTGGCGCACGCCGTTAATCCCAGCACTCGAGAGGCAGAGGCAGGCAGATCGCTGTGAGTTTGAGGCCACCCTGGTCTACAAAGTGAGTCCAGGACAGCCGAAACTACACAGAGAAACCCTGTCTTGAAAAACAAAACAAAAAAAAATTAATTAATTAATTAATTAAAAAAGAAACTTGAAATTGTGGCTACATCTGGAGAGTGGGAGAAAAGGGAGGGTTGTATGTGAGTTGTGTGTTTTGGGGGGATTTGGGGGTTTTCCTTTTTTTTTTAATCTTTTTCTTTATTGGTATATTAAGGGGCTAGAGAGATGACTCAAGGTTGAAGAGCAGCTTAACTCTCTTGCGGAGGACCCAAGTTTGCCCACCCACATCAGATGTTCCATAGTAGCCTGCAATTCCAACCCCTAGGGATCTGACACCTCTGGTCTTTGTGAGCACCTGTAGTCACTTACATATACCAACACAGAAACACACATAATTAAGAATAAATCTTAAAAAAGAAACACAAAATAAAATATTGTTACCACCTAAGTTGGGAGGAAGAATGAATTGAAAAGAGTAAGTTGACACTAGAGTTTAAAAACTAATGTTTTCGCAGAGACCTCCTGTCAAACATGTATGTAACTCATTAATAATGATTCAATTATTTGAAGTTTTATTTTGGATTGGGGGGAAGGGCTTGTTTTAGTTTTTTGAGACAGGGTCTCATTAACCTAGGCTGGCTTTGAGCTCACTCTACTGCCGTAGGTGACCTTAAACTCTTGCCCCAACCTCCCACGTACAGCACCATACCCTTCTCCGTTCCAGTGTTCCTACAGAACAGTACAGCCGTTTCACTACATTACAGAAAGATTAAGTCCATCAACGGGAACCAATACATACCTGACTTGTGTGGAACATCAATTAAAATAATTACATGACTTGAGTATCTTTGACTTTCTTGATTTGATTCTCAGGCTCTTAAAAACTTGGGTGAAATCCTGAAGGCTGCAGGCTGCGATTTCACTAATGGTGAGCAACTGGGTCTTTCTTCACATTAACTGGTGGGTTCTGTTGTTTGCGATGCTCAGGAGCCAACTCAGGGCCTCATGGGTGTTAGGCAAGCACTCCACCATTGAGCCACACTCCCAGCACTGTTAATGTGTGTTTGGTATTTCCTTGGTCTTTGTGGAGGACGTATAATATATAATATGTAATTCCATGTCATTGTTGCTAAATGTTGTGTTTTTAATGGTCTGGGAAACTACACTGTTTCATTTCTTCAGTCTTGTTTTCATCAAGACAGTCATAAAATCATAGGTTTTCTTTTTGTCGGTTGGTTGGTTGGTTTTGGTTTTGGATTTTGGTTTTTTTGTTTTGTTTTGTTTTGTTTTTGGGGCAGGGTTTGGTTTTTGGTTTTTGGTTTTTTGAGACAGGGTTTCTTTTGGCTGTCCTGTAGATGAAGCTGGCCTTGATCCGCCTGCCTCTGCCTCCCGCGTGCTTGGATTAAAGGCGTGTGCCACCATTACCCATCTGTGCACTGCTTTTCAAAGTCTTGTTTTGAGTCTCATGAAATGGCTAGACCTAATGAGAAAATATATCTCTTATAGTGGTGAAGACAACTGTTCTTCTGGCTGACATAAATGACTTTGCCACTATCAATGAGATCTACAAAATGCGTGAGTAATTTGTCTTTGTTCCTACTTACTTTAAAAGGGAAATAAATCTGTTAATATAAATGAATATCGTTGTCAAGTAAAAGTGACAGGGATGTTAAAATAATATTTTGTCCTGACATGCCCCATCGTCTGGTAGGAAACATACAGAAAACATATCATGATAAAGATAACTATATTTCCATTACAGTTCCTAAAATATAGTATGCATAAGCCCTACAAATTCATTTTCCTAAAATCTAATCTCATTATTTGTTTCTTTGGCTTTTTAAGTCCTCCCTTAATTTTTTTAGACCTACAGACTTACTGCTATTGCTGTGATATGGCCTAGCTCCTCAGAGTCACTGGGGAGTTACTTAACACTTCGGTGCTGGTTTCTTAGTGTGTGAAGTGAGGACAGGCCTCTGCTGCCTCAGGAGGCTGTTTGAATGACTACATTAATTAGCCTACAAAGCACTTGGGACAGATGCTGGCCTGTCATCAGCTCTGAGCAAACGCTACTGTTGCTGTCATCGTCATAGTGGGGAAAGAGGGTCCTGTCCTGGTGGGATGAAATGATGGTGCAGCGTGGAAAAACCATCATACTATTCTCTGCAGAGGAGGCCAGAAAAGATCCAGGGGAAAGTCCTCGCTGGAGATAAGGAGCCATCAATTCCCTGTGTTGATAACTGGGTCATGGGAATCATTTTCAAGACTAAACCCATTCTCATCACTACCGAACAAAAATCCAGAGTCTGGGTTTCATTGTTTTATAAACTACTTAAGAAAGGTACTAAATGCCACAAAGTGGCAGAATATCTTGTCGGACAGTCTAAATGTTCGTGTGTGGGAACAGGCCAGGCCATGAGGTGCTCCCCAGGTTCTTGCTTCACTTGCTGAGTGACAGCCGCTTCTGCAGACTAACCCGATGCTATCTACGTTCAGATTTCCAGGGTAACCTTCCTGCCAGGGCTGCTTACCAAGTCGCCGCCTTACCCAGAGTAAGTACTCAGTAAGAGCCAGGGCACCCAGGCACACTCGACCTGCCACTCTGAAAGGAGCACCATTAAGGATGTAAATACCCTGGTAACAGTCACATGCGAGGAAAAAGCTGCGAGACCCTGTGAAGCAGCACATGGGTACTACACAATTCTTAAGTTACAAGAAAACCGTGAGAACAGTTGTGCTGTGACATGAGTCAGGGAAGGACGTTTGCACTGGAGCTTTAGGTCTGCAGTACCAATATTCACCTGGAGGAGTGGTGGGTTGCTGGGCCCCTTCTGTGTGTCTTGATGCCATCTGACGCCGTGCCTCTGTCCACCTTTCCGTAAGGACTTGTAAACACAAGCACAACGTAGTTATGTGGAGACTTCCGGACAGACTTTGCTCTCACTGAGGGAAGCTCAGCATGCCAGCCATGTGTAGAGGTTACCCCCTTTGCGAGTTTCTACTGTATTTTAGAGCCCAGAGACTTGGGGTATTACTGCTCTTCATCTTAATAAAAAATCCACTTGACTCTCACTTGATGAAGAATCTAGACCTTTCACTGGAACGATGCCACCGGTCTGGCTTCAGTGTTCCCTCACAGGGGCCTCTTGCCTGTACTGTACAGCTGCAGGGAAGTAGCTCCTACTCCCTTCTGTAACTTGCCAGTAAAGACACCGTGCCACCCAGAAGTTGTTTTAGCTGGTTGTTACTGGGAAGGGTCATTGTCAGACTGACGGTATTGGGTGTAGTTGAAAGAGCTTTAACTTGGAATCGGAAGACTTGGGTGTGTGACTTGGGACCACTTTTCCAGCCTTTCTGAGCTCAGTGCCTTGTTTCCCAGTGTCAGTTCCCACTCCTGAGAGAGTCAAATGAGCCAGTACATATGAGTGTGCCTAGCATGTTAGCATGACACGTTGCATGCTCTTAGTGAATTTTCTCTATTCTTTGCTTTCTATGAAGAGAGTAATGGTAAAAATACTATGCTCCCATTAGGTGCACATGTTCTTAAAAGGAATTATTGAACCTTAATTTGTGTTAAACGATCGAGACAGTGACTTTTTTTTTTCCTACAGGGAGGCCGGATTGAAATTGAAGCAGTTGCTGTCCAGGGCCCCTTCACCACAGCAGGGCTCTAAGTAGCCATGTTGGTCTTGACGCTGGAGCTTTTAGAATGTCTTTCACACCTTAATTTTTACAAAGGATGCTGGGAAATAGAAAGCTGACCAGAGTGGCTGCGGTTGTCATAGAAATGACCATCTCCGTGGAGATTTGACATCAGTTGGAGACCATCCAGTATAGTCACTGGTGTGCTCAGTACACTTGCACACACACCACTGAGTGTGCAAGAAGACTCAGCTCAGTCACTCAAAGGGGGAGAGGGAGGGGAAAGTGAGCACACCTGATTAAATTATATTAATTTGCTCATATGAAATCTCTCATGTTAGTGATAGAAAACTAAATTAAAATACTCAAACTTGAATACTACAGAAGAAGAAAATGGACCAAAATCTTATACAGATATTTCTTTAATGGAAATAAAAATAGATGTGTAACTTTCCCTTGGTGTAATTTTATTCTCTTATTTTCTTAACAGTTTAACTATACCTTAAAGCTACTACTAGTGCCAGGCGTGGTGGTGCACACCTTTAATCCCAGCACTCGGGAGACAGGCAGGTAGATCGCTGTGAGTTCAAGGCTAGCCTGGTCTACAATGTGAGTCCAGGACAGCCAAGGCTACACAGAGAAACCCTGTATCGGGAAAAAAAAACTATTAGTAAGGGGGTGGGGTGAGTAGGAATTGTGAAGTTAAATCTCCAGCTGTTTCACTGCTTAAAGTTTATTTCTGGCTTTCTATGCTTTTATAGGTATAATTAGATTAGTATAATTATTATGTTTATGCTTTAAAGCCTTATGTGTATGACTGGCTTGCCTGCCAGCCGGTCTGTGTGTGCAGTGCCTGCTGAGACCAGGTTACCAGATCATCTTTAACTGGAGTTAGAAGGTTGTCAGCCACTATGTGGGTCCTGGGAATTGAACCTAGGTCCTCTGGAAGAGCAGCATGTGCGTTTATCTGCTAAGCCATCTCTCCATCTCCACTTTGAAGTCTTTGTTTGACTGGATTTTGAGATATGGATGCCTGGCTATGTGCGCTACATAAGACTGGCCTTCCTGTCAGGCTCCAGCAATCCTCCTGCCTCAGCCACTGGGGTAGCTGAGACTAATAGTGCACCTGGCTGTAGAAGGAATCTCTTGTGTCTGTATGGAAGTATCACCTGTCAATAAAAAGCTAATGGCCTATAGCTGAGGCAGGAAATAGGAGGTGGGCGTTCTGGCAGAGAGGGATGAACTCTGGGAAAAAGACAGGGGAGGGGCATGTGGGGGGATTTGCCTCAGGACTCTGAGAAGGAAGGACACATGAAACTGAGAAGTAAACAGTCATGTGACACACAGAATAAATGGGTATTTTAAATTAAAAGCTAGTTGGGCAATGAGCCAAAGCTTATGGCCTAGGCATTTTTTAATTAATAAATAATAGAATCTCGGGGTTGTTTCTTCAGGAACTGGGGCATGGGAGGAGCACCCAGTGGTTAGACCCGGCCCTAGAGCCCTTTTAGACAACTACATGAATAATTTCTCACAGTAGAGTAAATCCTAGCACAGAATAACAGATTAAAAAGCGAACGGTCTGCTGGCTCACATTCCCTCCCACTGCCAGGTGCTGCCCAGGCAACTGGCACATGGCCCTTCACCCATTACACACCCGTTGTCTGTCTTTGTCTCGCCTGTCACCATATATATTGCTTCCACATACGCCTATAGATTTTAAAACAGTCAATTTTTAAAGCTAGATTTTAAAAACATGTTTAAAGTTTTAAAACTACAGTAGACTATCCTTTTGGTTGGCTAGATTTTAGGTGCTTTAACTGCTTGTACAAACCAGTGTTTTCAAGTTTTATTCTGGGGGACTCTGGGTGGTCAGGCAGCGATGGCAGAACTGCCTTGGCGGGCAGAGCCTGCTCCTCCATTGCCACCGCTGGCTCAGTGCTGACGCCCAGTGAAGCGCCCGCACACAAGTACACATCACTGGACCTGCCTGCTGGCTGGTTTCAAACATCCACATCTGCCTGCTTCCTTTGTGTGCTTAGCACAGCAGCCAAACAGAAGGCTGTAACCCTTTGGGGTCATCACGGGCTTGTGGAGTTCCCGGTTTCCACTGCTGTCTGATACCAGCAATTTCATTCTAAAAGAGCTAAATTGTAACACCCGGTAGAAAGTCATTTCTGCCTACCCAAGTGAGTCTGGAAAGCTGGCCTAGGCACCTGGGTCTCAGACCTCACCCTGAGTGCTCCAAGCCACCCCTGAGCAAGAAATGGGACCTTGGGACCTTTGATCTCAAAGTCCGACTTTTCTCATTTGGAAGCAAGCAGTGCCTGGACTTGGAAGCCAGGCCGGACTCTACATGTCAGCAGTCCAGAGTGAACATAACCTTGAAGGGGCCCTGGGAGGAGAGAGGAGAGAGGGGACCAGGAGAGAAAAGGGTAGATGAATAGGGAGCCTAGCAACCAAAACAGCTAGATTGTATAGGGAAGGGCAGCTGGGGAAAGGGAGCTCAGCCCCTGGGCTGGAGAAGTTAAGGGTATGCCACCCATACTCTCTAGCCAATAGGGACTAAGAGATGCTGCTGAGATAACCTGGCAGCCAGGTCCACTTTGATATGTTAAATAGGCACCTCAGCAGTTTGACCTGGATTTGAGACATAACATCTCTTCTAACTTGGTCTTCCAAGGAAGGCCTTGCCATTATAGGGCCCTTGATATGGTCACCAGGGAGTGAAATGTGGTTTGAATAAGAAAGAATGCCCCCTGTAGGCTTATATGTTTGAATGTTTGGTCATGAGGGAGTGGCACTACTTGGGAAGGATCAGGAGGTGTGGCCTTGTTGGAGGAAGTGTGTCACTAAGGGTCTGCTTTGAGGCTTCAAAGGCCAAGGCCCAGTGTCTCTTTTCCTGTTTCTTGCCTGTCTGGATGTGGAACCCTGAGCTCCTACCCCAGCACCATGCATGCCTATGTGCCACCATGCTGATAACAGACCAAACCTCTGAAACTATAAGGCAGCCCCATGTACTGCAGGAGGCAGAGACAGGGGAATCTCTGTGAGTTCAAGGCCAACGTAGTCTACAAAGCAAGTCCAGGATAATCGGGGCAACACAGAGGAACTCTGCCTCTAAAAACAAAACAAACAAAAGTTGCTACGGTCATGGTGTGTGGTGTCTTTTCACAGCAACACTGACTAAAACAGAATCTTTAAGGATTTTACAAAGAGTTTTCATGTAGTCATGTCTGATTTGTATTTAGTTTACTTTGTCCCTCAAGGAGATTTACGTCTGCTTTGTTGTGCACATGGGACTGAGTTCATCATCACCAGAATAACTTTCATCAAATTGTGCCGTGGGGAAATATGCTTAAAGCACTACAACTTGGGGTCAGCCTCCCTAAGTTTGAGCCAGCACTGGCTACTGAGTCATGGTGAGCCGAGCTGCCTTCTTGCTTCCCACAGCTCATCTCTCTGCTCCCCATGAAGGTCACAGAGATATCCTCTCGGCGTGCTTTGTACATTTAGGCCATGGCTTCCTAACCAAACTCTAGATGACAGAGCTGGAAGTAAAATGAGACGTGGCGCCCATGTTAGCTGAGTTGCTTGTGGCTGGGTCAGGACTTTGGGTCTTTCCTCCAGTGCGACTGGTTAAGTGTAGAAGACGACGGCAGTGTTGGCCCTTCAAACATGGCTACGGTGAACCAGGCACATGCCCATAGTGAGTACTAGGGGTAGGGGAAGGAGGGTTAGACGAAGTTCAAGGTCATCATTGGCTGCATAACTGAGCCCCAGGACACCACCCTAGGCTGCATGAGACCTTGCCTTAAATAAATAAATAAATAAATAAATAAATAAATAAATAAATAAATAAATAAATGTTAAATGTTGTATCAGAGTTCTCTAGAATCACAGAATGCTTACAGGCTGCAGTCCAGCTAGCCCAGCAGTAGCCAGCTGTGAATGGAAAGTCCAAGTATCTAGTAGTTGCTCAGTGTCACAAGGCCAGGTGTTTCAGCTGGTCTTCTTCTGTATAAGCTGGAATCCCAAAGAAGTAGGCTCCAGTGGGTGTGCTGGCAAAATGAATGCAAACAGGGGAACAAATGAGCCCTTCCTTCTTCCGCTGTCTTTATATAGGCCTCTGGCAGAAGGTGTGATCAAAAGTGTTGTCATCTCACCTCAAGATCCGGATCAAGGCCAGGCAGTGGTGGCACACACCTTTTATCCTGTCACTTGGGAGGCAGAAGCAGGCAGATCTCTGTGAGTTTGAGGCCAGCCTGATCTACAGAGTGAGTCCAGGACAGCCAAGGCTACGCAGAGAAACCCTGTCTCAAAAAAACAAATGAACAAAAAAAAGACCTGGGTCAAATGCTGTGTCTTCCAGCCTCAAGATCCAGATCAGGGCTGGAGAGACGGCTCAGCCATTAAAAGCTAGGCTCACAACCAAAAATATAAGATCCAGGTCAAAGGCATTGTCTTCCTGACGCAGGATCCAGATCACAGGAGTGCCCTGTGCTTCTGGGTCATAGATCATTCCAGAAATGGTCAAGTTGACAAGTGAGGATAGCCATCACGAACATACTACATGCTACCTAAAAACAACTCAGCCATATTTCTTTACTGTTGTCATATTCTTTTCTATTGTTGTTTTTGAAACAGGGTCTTGCTATGTGGCATTAGCTGACCTGGAACTTGCTTTGTAGACCACGTTGCCCTCCAGCTCACAGAGATCCCATCTCTACCTTCCATATGCTGGTTTAAAAAAAAAATTATTATTTATGTAGTATTCTGCCTGTATGTATGCCTGCCCGACAGAAGAGGGCACCAGATCTCATTATTGGTGGTTGTGAGCCACCATATGGTTGCTGGGAATTGAACTCAGAACCTTTGGAAGAGCAGCCAATGCTCCTAACCTCTGAGCCATCTCTCCAGCCCCATACGCTGGAATTAAAGTCGTGCACCACCATGCCCAGCCTATTGTCATATTCTTTACCTCAGAGAATATAGAGTTTGTCTTTTTTCTGAAGGACATAATAGATCAAAAGAGATTTGTATCTGTGCATCAACAGTTCAAATACACCAGAGTAGCTTTCAAATACTTTATTAGTTGTAATAACATAATTGCTAAACCAAAGTTCTAAATGTTGAGCCAATAATACAAAATCTATAAAATTTTTGGCCATAATTTCTCCTATGGCCAATTACATTTAATCATGAGGAAACTGCCATGGTTACACCATGGAAAAGAACATGTGCCACAGATAAATATTCATAGAATGCCAAGTTTGTCTGGGCATGGTGGTGCACACCTTTAATCCCAGCACTCGGGAGGCAGAGACAGGTGGATTTCTGAATTCGAGGCCAGCCTAGTCTACAAATCAAGTCCAGGACATCCAGGGCTACACAGAGAAACTCTGTCTCAAAAAACAAGCCAAAAACAACAACAAAGAATGCCAAATTTGTTTTGGACCCTGAGGAGATAAATAAAGATGAGCCAGATCTGAAAAAGACTTATACTCTCCGCATTAGTAACCCTTAAGATTTATTAATTTAAAAAAGAAAAAAAAGGATTCCAAGCTGGAGCTTTAGCTCAAGGTAGAGTACTTGCCTTGTACATATAAGGCCCTAGGCTCAATATCTAGTGCCACAAGGAGGAAAAGCAATAATAATAATTTCAGATATTCCATCTCAGGTCACTACTCAACCACCCTAAGTCAGAAGTCTGTGCCGGCCAAATGTAGATACACTTATGCACAGTCTCTTCCTCTGTAGCACTAACTGATAGCTCTGTTACGGCAAGTGTAGGTGGAACCACCGCTAACTGTTCTCTCTAGTGGATTCTAGTGGAGTGAGACCTCCAGAAGAGCTGTGCTCAGCCAGAAGACCTGATACCCCAGTGAGAATTGTGGTTGGTTTTTGTTTTTGTTTTTGTTTTGCAGGGGTGGGGGAGGTTGAGACAGGGTTTCTCTGTGTAGCCTTGGCTGTCCTGGAACTCACTCTGTATACCCGCTGGCCTCCAACTCAGAGATCTGCCTGCATCTGCCTCCTGAATGCTGGATTAAAAGCGTGCACCAACCACCACCACCTGGTGCTAAGAATTGTGTTTTGACTAATTTCTCATAGCAAGTTTTGAAAACAAAAAGTAAATATTCCCATATGTGTTAAAGGCAATGATTTTTAGTTCATTATATTGTAAATAACATTTATCTTCTAAAGTTTATATTTTCTGAAGTTTTTACAATGAACATGTATTCATTTGTTACTGAGAAAACTCTACAATTATTGCCTAAGTAATCCATGTGTGTCTTGGGAGTACCTAGATAGAAACCTATTTTGACATCCCCTCAATGATTAACCTCAAATGACTAACACCTCTGATAGTCAGGAAACTTAAAACTAACCCATAAAATAATTGCTCATTGGAATCAACCTCTTGTTCATGCTCCTGCTGGGCTGCTGGGGTGAGGCGACGGTTGGAAAGGTCACCCTTGGGCCCAAGACTCTAGGGAGAGCTAGAGCCCACCTGTCTTTATAGAAGCAGTATGCTTAAAGTCTCTAAAAGCACAAATGGAAACCCCATTACAGTTGCTCATCTGTGCCGTCCAACATTCTCCGACCCTTAGATATGGAGAGGGCACTTCCTTTTAAAAGGATCACTTAATTCAAGGCCAAGGTTGCAGCGAAGCGCCCGTTAACAGTGCATGGTGCTTTGTCGCAAAAGCTGAGGGCTGCACTTGAGCTCTTCCGGTATGAAGGCTGGATGGGAAAGAATACCATGGGTGTGGGTTGTGGTCGATCACAGAGATCAACCACACACTTCTGTGGCCGAGAGTTCTGAGGTCTGGCCTGGGTATTTCCTAGATTTGAGGCTGGCAAAATAGTTGATGGCCTACTGTAAAAAGTATTTATTCACCATTTCCTTCCCAGCTAGGTACAGAATATGATAAAGTTATCTTTTCTTTTCTTTTCTTTTCTTTTTTTTTTCTTTTTTTTTTTTTTTGGTTTTTCAAGACTGGGTTTCTCTGGGTAGCCTTAGCTGTCCTAGACTCACTTTGTAGTCCAGGCTGGCCTTGAACTCACAGTGATCCACCAGCCTCTGCCTCCCAAGTGCTAGGATTAAAGGCGTGTGCCACCACCACCCAGCTTTTTTTTGGTTTTTCTAGACAGGGTTTCTCTGTGTAGCCTTGGCTGGTCTGGACCCGCTTTGTAGACCAGGCTGGCCTCGAACTCACAGCGATCCACCTGCCTCTGCTTCCCGAGTGCTGAGATTATAGGCGTGCGCCACGACGCCCGGCTAAGTTATCTTTTCTTAAGACTTATTTTTATTTTATTCACATGAGTGTCTTGCCTGCATGTGTGTATTTGCACCATGTGTATGCCTGGAGCCTATGAGGGCACTGGAGCCTCAGAACTAGAACTACAGACAGTTGTGAGCAGCTGTATGGGTGCTGGGAGGCAAACTCAGGGCCTCTGCAAGACAGCTTGTGTTCTTAACGGATGAGCCATCTCTCCAGCCCAACAGCTCCTGTTCTTAACGGATGAGTCATCTCTCCAGCCCCTGGACACAAACTGGGCTACAAAATGGCCATACATTTTTTTTTTAATCTAAAAGAAAAAAAAAAAAAAAGCGCAGGCTTCAGAGAGGGATCAGTGGTTCTAGGCATTTACTACTCGAAGAGGGTCAGAGTTCAATTCTCATAACTCCAGCGCCACAGGCTCCAATGACCTCTGTAGGTACCTGTATCCATGCTCACAGACATAATTTAAAAATAAATTCCTGCTGGGAGGTGGTAACACACCTTTGATTCCAGCTCTCAAGAGGCAGATGTAACTCTGTGATTTCAAGGCCGGTCTGATCTACATAGTGAGTTCCAGGACTGCCAGGTCTACACAGATAAATTGTGCCTGTTTTTTCCCATTTTATTTATTTATTTTAAGATTTAATTATTTATTTATTTATTATGTTTTCAATGTTCTCCTGCATGTAACAACTACAGGCCAGAAGAGGGCACTAGATCTCATTATAAATGGTTGTGAGCCACCATGTGGTTGCTGGGAATTGAACTCAGGACCTTTGGAAGAACAGCAAGTGCTCTTAACCTCTGAGCCATCTCTCCAGCCCCTCTTGTTTTGTTGGTTTTTTTTTTTTTTTTTAAGATTTATTTATTATGTACACAGTGCTCTGCATGCCTGAATGCCAAAAGAGGACATGAGATCACATTATAGATGGTTGTGAGCTACCATGAGGTTGCTGGGAATTGAACTCAGGACCTCTGGAAGAGCAGTCAGGACTTTTAACCTCTGAGCCAACTCTCCAGCCCATATAAACTGTATCTTAAAAAACCAAAAATAAATAAATCCTTAAATTTTTAAAAATGTTTCTAATGTCTTAATAGCCACACTAAAGGTAAAAGTACAGAAAGTACAAAAAAGTATGCAAATTTCTAAAAGTGAGAAAGCACTTTGGCTAATAGAGCATTAGTAGGCAGTTTGCAAAATGTTTTAAAATAATTTTTTCATAATTTAATTTATTCTATGTACATTGATATGAAGGTGTTAGAATCCCTGGAACTGGAGTTGCAGACAGTTGTGAGCTGCCAAATTGAGCCTGGATCATTTGGAAGAGCAGACAGTGCTCTTAACCACTGACCCATCTGTCTAGCCCTGTAAAACTTTTATATTAGAGCTATATCATACTTTTTGAGATAGAGTCCTTTCAAGAATGACTTTTATTTGAACCTACTGTGGTATTGCTTTGTTTTGTTTTGCTTTTTCGAGACAGGGTTTCTCTATGTAGCATTGCTGTCCTGGACTCGCTTTGTAGACCAGGCTGGCTTCGAACCCACAGAGATCTACCTGGTTCTGCCTCCCAAGTGCTGGGATTAAAGGTGTGCACCACCACCGCCACCCGGCTCCCTACTGTGGCATTGCAAACCTATAATCTCAGCACTCAGGAAGTGAAGGCAGGAGGACCTGGTACTCAGGGCCATCCTGGCTGCATGAGGCCCTGACTCAAAACAAAATTGTAAGAAAGGAATGAGTTTTGAGGCAGAGGCAGGTGGATAGCTCTGAGTTCAAGGCCAGCCTGGTCTACATAGTAAGTTCAAGGTTAGCTTTGACACATAAGCAAACACAGAAAGATTGGCCACTCGATGAAGAATGGACTTTTGTGCCTGTGCCTGTTAATTTAATCTGTCCATCTGAGGGCTCACTATAAAGGAAGATTTCACTGTTACAATAATCTCTGACAGCTGGATGTGGTGGTATAAAATCACCAGCCAATTCAAAATGGCACAGAAAAATGTGGACTCTTTCACCGTGAAGAATGCCAAACTTTGCTGTAGCACCCCAGTTTGCATTTCTCTGGAAATGTTTGTTAACCTTTAGTGTGCCATGGTACACAGTGATCTGCAGTATTAGATAGATTTCAGGAGAGCAGGTAATTAGATTTCAGACCTCTAAGGCTCCCATTAGTCTAATTTCTGTTACAGGACAGAAATATGAAGTGTAGTACCCCCTGTATTCTGGGGGTACTTATTCTTATTTCATCATTATTATTATAACTGTGTAACTAACTCTCTTATCACGAGTTCCCCTCTCTGGCCACCTACAGTTAAAGGTTTATTCTTTCCCTCTAGGGACTCATCTTACCCTGAATGGCCACAAGGAAGAAAATCATCTTCATGTACTTAAACGATCTTATATTTTTTATTGGCTCTGACTATAGTCACTTACCTAAGTTCCTAAAAACTTGTGTTAGCTTTACAGTTTTATGGCATAACACAATAAAAAATAGCATCACTCTCTTGGTTCCTACAGTCAATCTACAGCTCCACTCCTTGCATGGACCACGTAGCCCCAGAAGGATGGTATCTGCCCTCAGGGCCTCAGATTTTCCTGCTCTGCTCTGACACTGTGTGCACTAGCCCTCCTGTTGCTGGCCTCTGCTGCTCCATGATCCACAGCTTCTCCTGTGTCTTTTTCTTTGGTTTCAGCTTCTTCACTTTCTTTCTCATTTTTCATCTCTGCTTCCACCTTTTCTCCTGTCTCGCCTAGAAAAAAAGCAACCAAAGGAGACAATAAGAGATATGCTTGCTTAGAGTCTGTTCTGGATAGTTTTATGCCAACTTGACACAGAATTATTTGACAGGAAGAAGCCTCAATTGAGAAAATGCCACCATAAGATCCAGCTGCAAGGCATATTCTTAATTAGTGATCAATGGGGACGTGCCCAGACCACTGTGGGTGGTGCCATGCCTGGGCTGGTGGTGCTGGGGTCCATAAGAAAGCAGGCTGAGCCAGCCATTGGAAGCAAGCTGGCAGTAAGCAGCACCCTCCATGGCCTCTGCATCAGCTCCTGCCTCCAGGTTTCTGTCCTGTTTGAGTTCCTGTCCTGACTTCCTTCAAAGATGGGCTATGGTATGGAAATGTAAGCCAAATAAACTCTTTTCTCCCCAACTTGCTTTTGGACACAGTATTTTATCATAGTAGTAGTCACCCTGACTAAGACACACTGAAGACATGTTACCCCACTGGGGACAATTTTTGCCCTGTAGGTCTACACAGCAAATTTCTTCCATGCTGTCATGCCAACATTCTCCAGATCCTCCTAGGCCAATGTTACATCACTTATATCCCTGAGTCTTGGCCTGCTTGTAAAATCAGGATGCAAAATTCCCTTAAAAATTGACATTTTTGAAAAGTTTTGTTTGGGGATGAAGTGATGCCTCAGTGGATTAGAGCACTCACTACACAAGTGTGAGAACCTGAGTTCAAACCCCCAGCACCCAGTGTAAGAAGTCGGGTACAACAGAGCACGTCTGTAATGCAGCAGAGACAGACACATCCTAGAGCTCATGAGCCAGACAGAGTCACCATTCAGTTAGCTAGAATTAAAGCAATAAGCTACAGATTGAGAGACTCTACCTCAAACCGGAGGCTAGGGAGAGCAATCGAGGAAGACACCCGGCGTCAGCCTCTGGCCTGCACACCTTTGCACACTGGTACACACCCACCCGGACATGTGCATCCAGGCAGAGATACTACTAATAAAATAAAGTAAATTAAAAAATTTTTTGACATAGCCTGTGCTTTAGAAACAATTTGCTGGGAGCTGACAAGGCTTGAGGAAATGTGTTTCCCAAGTCAGTGGAAGTCCTTTATGTTTGGGTCAAGTAAACTTTCAGAGGTCAGCAACTCTATGCCAGCACCTCAGGCCCCAAAGCTGGTGTCCATCCCCTTGGAGTCTGACCAAGCAGGCAGACCCTAGCCAGCCCCCCTTTACCTTCAATGTGCTGCTCCTCTGTATCGGTGTGGATTTCTCTGACAGGTTCCACAGTTGCTGCCGTCTCTGTAGTGGCCGCCAGCTGCTCCCTGCTTTCGCCATTTGCTTCAGGTTGAGATTCCTGGGCACTTCTGGTGCCATCACAGGGTGACTCGTTCGTTGCAGGCATTTGCACAAGCTGGCTTTGCGGTGTTTCATTATCTTTGAGAATGATTTCTAGATCTTGGGGCTGCTCAGCTTTGCCTGGTGTTTCCCAAGGTCGCTGCTGTCCACTGCTTTCTGCAGACTGACTCCTTTCTGCTGTTTCTGCAGAGTTGTTCTCTTTGGGAGTTGCTTCTAGAAGCTGGGGCTGTGCATCTTCTCCCACTGCTCCTTCCGGTGGTAGCTCTTTAGCTGTTTCTGGAGACGGAATGCTCTCAGTGGTTTCTAGAAGCTTTGTCACTCCAGTCTGTGGAATCTCCATGTCGTTCCGTGCTCCAGGGGAGTGCCTCTCTGCTGGCATGCTCAGAGGCTGATTCATTGCTTCTTCAGAGTTTCCTTTTCCAGGCTGGGCCTCTGTGCTTGCTTCCATGTCTTCCTTCATTTCCTCAGTTCCTAGTGTATTGTCTTTGGCTCCTGCCTGAGGTGGCTCACACTTTTCCCCTTGCACTCGAGGCTCAATCTTCTTTGTGGGTCCTGACTGATCTGTGGCATCCTTTCCAGGGGCCTCGTCATTTGCCAGAGATGGTTGGTGGTAGGATTTAACACCATTAGCTGTAGGTACCACTGAAGCCTTGGGTCTCTCTGGTGGAGGATGGCTTTCCCTTTGTGCGTTGCCATAAAAAGCAGCTTCTCTTCCTGGTGTACATGGTTTGGGTTGGGCCACACAGAACTTGCTTTGTTCTACAGTGGAAGAATTCTCATTTGAAGGTACTTTTTGACCATTTAGTTGAAAAATAAGTATTTTTTAAAAAGAGAGAGAGAGAACAGAATTATTATTTAGCTATCCTGGGAAAGTTTAATTGACATCATGTAGATTTAATGGTTCAGTCAAACCATGACCCTCACTCCCAAATCAAAGCCCTATAACATTGTCAGCCTAAATACCTCACCTTAAGCATCAGGGTGCTGTGACCTAGCTTCCTCCTGAGCACCCTGTCAAGGCTCCTCTCCCACATACTAGTTCATCACAATTGCTTTGTTTCTCTTGTTCTCACCTTTCTCCTCTGTAGCTTTCCCTGTGGTCCTTGGGCTGTTAGACTCAAAGTGGCCCTGAGTGAAAAAGAAAGGCCCCACCATAGAGAAGCCCTCAGAGGTGAAGGCTAGGCACCCTGGTAAGGGAAGTGCAGGGACAGCTCAACCTGAGTTTCAAGTCATGCTGGGGGAGGGTGTGGGGGGGAGGGCAGTTGGTGGGGGTGCAGAGATGACAAGAAGAATGCTGGGAAGCGTGAACTCAGGGCTGTCCCAGCTCCTCCATCGGGAGCAGAGCTCTCATAGCCTGACACGTGACATGGCAGCGAGTCCCTCCTCCATCACAGAGATGGCTGAGAGGCATCCGAACATATGAAATAGTGGCTGTGATTAGAAGAAACAACTAGGCAACACATTTGTATTCCCGGGCTCGTGACCTGGTGCTCCAGCTACTGGAAATTTATACAAAATCTTTTAGAAATAGATGCAGGAGTATCATCTGATTTTGTTTTAATAACAGCAGAAGCTGAAAAACAATTTAAAAGTCTAAAAATATATCCCACTGGGTGAAATATTGTCCTATGAGAGACTATGACTGTGAAGACCATGTGCTGACCAAGGACAGAACCTGCAAGTGCAAACGAGAGGTCAGCATTCACACTTGGTTGACCAAATAAGGGGAAGCAACCCTCAGGTGTTAGGGCAAGGTCTGCTGTGTAGTGGACAGCCCACAAAGCCAGAGACTGGTGCTATGTGTGGCCACATGGGACAGCCCACAAAGCCAGAGACTGGTGCTA
>OU015748.1:64805161-64827494 GCA_907169655.1 Acomys percivali | reverse complement strand
GACACTGGTGCTACGGGTGGCCACATGGCACAGCCCACAAAGCCAGAGACTGGTGCTATGTGTGGCCACATGGGACAGCCCACAAAGCCAGAGACTGGTGCTACAGGTGGCCACATGGCACAGCCCACAAAGCCAGAGACTGGTGCTACAGGTGGCCACATGGGACAGCCCACAAAGCCAGAGACTGGTGCTACGTGTGGCCACATGGCACAGCCCACAAAGCCAGAGACTGGTGCTATGTGTGACCACATGGGACAGCCCACAAAGCCAGAGACTGGTGCTACAGGTGGTCACAGATAAGTTAGAAGGAAGAAGAAGAAGGGAGAAACAAATCACAGAGGGAGGAGAGCTGGAAGAAAAAAAAACCCCAAATGTCAAAGTGGGTCAGATATTTTCTTCTTCTTCCCTCTCCCCCTTCTAAAAAGGTGGTTTCTTAGTTTCCCTCCTCTTTTCCCAGCCTGATTGTATATGTACACGGTTTAAAGACTTGTTTCCTGGTCCTCAAGGGAGTTAAGTAATACTCAGGTCTCCTCTAGGGGCAACTATTTTCAATCTTTTAGCTGTTTGGAGAGGATGTTTGTTGTTGACACAGCCTGGCCCCTATATAGGACCCTCTGGCTTCAGCCCCACTGTGCTGGGATTTTGAGTGTGCCCCACCACACCTTGCTGAAGGAATCTTTTCTCTAGGTATAGAAATGAATTGTACTGTTGGGTGTTTTGGCTTGGGGCATTTCAATAAACTCCTCCTGTGAAAGAAAAGGATGCTGTAGCTCGGTTTTCTAACCTATTTCCTCCACCACCCCACTCGTTCCCATTGGACATTAGTACCTTCTTTCAATTCCGTAATCGCTTAAAATAGTCACTGTGTCATAATTTAGAGAACACAAAATGAAAGCATGTTTTCATTGGACCTCAACAGGCACTCTAATGACATGGCTCATCACAAAAAGAGAAATACTTTTTCCAAGTAAACACATAGGTGATGTATAAAGGCAATTTCTGAATATGAAAAGCCACAGACTCTGCCTTCTGACATCGCAGAACCCTGCGAAATACTGTGACAGTCACGTGGACACAGGGGGACGCGATCTGAGAAGCAGTGAGCCTCCGGAGCAGCTTCCCTGGGGTTCGCAAAGAATGCAAATGAAGTCTAGAGGGAAGGGGAGCTGGAGGCCAGGGCTGCAGTGAGATCATGGAGGAGCCTGTAGGTGGCGCTGGTGAGCTTAGAGTGACGCATGTGAACAACAAAAATTGTGCGCAGGGCTTTAGTAAAAGTTTAGTATAGACTCTCTGAGCTTCATCAAGGGTGACAAGAAGAAGAAAGATGCCAGAAAGTCGGCCAAAAAAGACAAAGACCCAGTGAATAAGTCTGGGGACAAGGCCAAAAAGAAGTAGTCCAAAAACAAAGTTGAGGACAAGCTCAACCATCTAACCCTGTTTGACAAAGCCACAGATGACAAACTCTGTAAGGAAGTTCCCAACTATAAGGGTGGTTTAGTTATAAAGGCAAAAAGAGGATAGGTATGGAGTGGAGGTGGGGCTAGTACGTCTCTCCACCTCGCTCTACAAACTGACTGTGATTCTTACAGGAAGGTCCAGAGATAGAAAAGCAAAACTCAGTAACAGTTTTCTGAACAGTCAGGCACAGGCTGTCAGTGCAAGGGCTCATGACTAAGCTGAGATGTCCCTCTCCAGCTCCCTTCCCTACCTCATTCATCATGAATGAAACATTCAAAACCACAGCAAGAAAGGCAGCATAATGAATGTGCTTCCTCAGGACCACAGAGAAACAACTCACACAAGGCTGTCCTGGACTAGCTGCCTTCAGGAGTTAACACGGAAGTGCATTACTGCATTAATCACAGATGTTTGTCCAGGGACACTTCCTGGTGAACTGGTTACTACAGTGAGTGGGAGTGGCACTGTCAGTGAAATGAAGCGAGCCATGTCCACCCACCTGTACCAGCTAGGTACTTTCCCAAGGTGTCACCCTTCTAAAGCAGAAAGCTCCGGAGGGAAGTGTTGACACACCCAAAACACAGGCACAGGTTTTGGGTTTTGTTTTGTTTTGTTTCCGAGACAGGGTTTCTCTGTGTAGCCCTAGCTGTCCTGGAACTCTCTTTTTAGACCAGGCTGGCCTCAAACTCACAGCGATCCACCAGGCACAGGTTTTTATATAGAATTTTTAACAGCAAATGCATTTCCCAAAAAGTTAAATGTGTAAGACTAGACTCAGTTTACTAAATAGGATTAATCCATGGTAAAAAGTGAGGATTAAGTAACTCAGACTATATCTGAATTAAATCCGTATACATCTTTTAAGAATGTAATGAGTGCTGGGCCTGGTGGTGCAGGCCTTTAATCCCAGAGGTGATTGGGAGGTGAAGGCAGGCAGATCTCTGTGAGTTTGAGGACAGCCTGTTCTACAAAGCAGTCCAGGACAGTCAGGACTACAAGAGAAACCCTATCTTGAAAAATCAGAAAAAAAAAAAAAAAAAGAGGGCTAGAGAGATGGCTCAGAGGCTAAGAGCACTGACTGCTTTCCCAGAGGTCCTGAGTTCAATTCCCAGCAACCACACGGTGGCTCATGGCCATCTATAAGAGATCTGTTGCCGTCTTCTAGCAGGTGGGCACGCATACAGGCAGAACACTGTACACATAATAAATAAATCTTAAAAAAAAAAAAAAAAAAGAATCTACTAAGTGCCTGAGGTTGTGGCACACAACTTTAATCACAGCACTTGGGAGGCAGAGGAAGGCTGATCTCTGAGTTTGGTCTACAGAACAAGTTCCAGGACAGCTAAGGCTACACAGAGAAACCATGTCTCAAAAAAATAAAAAATAAACAAAAAGAACCCAATGGGCTTAAAATATAAGTGTTTTTCTTTATTAGTTAACTCTGTTATTTGACATTTAGCAGCAGAAAGAATGAAGTGCAGCAGGCTAGGGCTCTGGTGCACAGGCCCATAAACACTGTGAGCTGTCAATACTGACCTATGTAAGTGCAGCCTTCTCTTGACGGCCTCGAAAGCATCGTCAGTGATGGACAATGGAACCACTGTCACAATGGCAGCTACAATTTGATCAGACGCAACTGACCTCAAAAAGTGTCACTGGCAATTTTTATTTAAAAAATAAAAAAAAAGCTTCAGGGCTACAGAGATGGCTCAGAGGTTAAAACACGTGCTACCCTTCAGGAGGACCCAGCTTGGTTTCCAGCGGCCTCATCAGGTGGCTCCCAAGCCACCTGTAACTCCAGGTTCAAAAGATCAGACACCTCTGGCCCCTACAGGCACCTACACTCGTTCATACACATTCCCACACACAGTCACACACCCATATGAGTAATTGAAAATGATAAAATTGGGCCAGGAGGTGGTGGCCCACATCTTTAATCCCAGCACTCGGGAGGCAGAGGCAGGTAGATCTCTGTGAGTTCGAGGCCAGCCTGGTCTACAGAGAGAGTTTCAGGGCAGCCAGAGCTGTTACACAAAGAAACCCTGTTTCAAAAACAAAACACAACAAAAACAAAAAACAAAAAAGGAAGAAAGAGAGAAAATAATAAAATTGATTTAAAAGTTACAAATAAGGCCGGGCTGTGGTGGCACATGCTTTTAATCCCAGCACTCAGGAGGCAGAGGCAGGCGGATCGCTGTGAGTTCGAGGCCAGGCTGGACAGCCAAGGCTACACAGAGAAACTCTGTCTCGAGAAACAAAAACAAAAATTACAAATAACAAATGCTTCATTCCACTTGCAGCCTTTGATTCTGTCACAGGCAGGTTCTGGACTGGGCACAGGGATTGTAGCAAGCCATAAAGCAGGGCTCTTCTATGCTGTTTTAGGCTTATCGTCCGTAGGAAATCCAAACAATGCCTGCTTCTTCAACAACCACAGGTTGGTACTTCTACAGTACTCGGCATCTGAGCATCTGCATCCACTCTGCACGCGATCCCCATCCTCAGTGTGGACGAGTGGTACATGTCCTCTCGCACCCTAACTTGAAGGCACTGAGCTACTTCTATTTGGGTGCGCACACAGGAGACAGGCCATGGGAAGTGCTGAGGACAGATGCATTGGTTCCACACCCAGTGTGTCTGTTTTCCAAGCCCTCTGTTTCCATCCAATCCTACCCCGCTCCCAGCCTAATCCTTTGATGCTCATTATCTCTGACTCTGTTGTAAACCAGACGGGCCACAAAATTGCTGTGACAGCTGAGACAACGGAACTCTTGTTGCAAGCACCGTTGAGATAGGCACACAAAGAAACTGAATACCAGGCTGCATTACTAGAAGGATTAAAACCAGAGCTAACATACCTGAAATTCATATTACAGTAGATGCTTTCCAATCAAGTTCACTGCCCTGATTGGAAATGAAGTTTCTACCCAGCAAGGAGAAATCCTGTGCTACGCCACACAGGATCCCCAGGGCCTCAGGCAGCCTTGCAGTTATCTACGGTACCGGGAGGAAGTGTGCTGCCGTGTTCCGTGCTGCTACTGTGAAGACTCTCGGTTCTTAGACCGTTTACTTCAGCTTTTCAGCTGAGACGTCCTCCCTCTTCAGATCACAGCACCTTTCATCTATCTCATAAGAAAGTCAAGAAAACCTGCTATTAGGCGCTCTGGGAAATAGAGCTTCAACACCTGACCAACAGAGCAGCCCACCAAGCTCACATTCCCATTGCTTTCTTTCCAGCCGTATTCTGGGAAGGATATTCCCCATCGGAGCAACACCAGGGAGCTGCTGTGGATGCTTTTGTCCTTTGCATTACGAATCACAGTGTATGAATGCACTGTCCTGCTGCCGTGACTCCAATTCAACACCAAGCGTGATTCTCTCTATCCACCAGCTGCTATCCTCATTTTGAGCAAAGGTGAACTTAAGTAATAGTTCATGTACTACAATTTAACTAAAAAGACCTATAGGCATTAAATTAAAAAACAAAACAAAGCCAGGCATGGTGGTGCAAGCCTTTAATCCCAGCACTCGGGAGACAGAGGCAGGCGGATCACTTTGAGTTCAAGTCCAGCCTGGTCTACAAAGTGAGCACAGGACAGCCAGGGCTAACAGAGAGACCCTGTCTCAAAAAAAACAAAAAACAAAAAACAAAAACCAGACACAACACACACAAAACAAAACAAACAAACAAAAAATGTTTTCTTCCTACCTGCTAACATTTAAGTACAAGCTCTCATCTTGGAGCACTGAGGAAGCAGTCACCGACGATGCATAATGAATGTTTAAGTCTGTGTTGACTGAAACTAACTTTACAAATCAGGTAGTGGGCTGCGTTTGCCTGGCAGGCCACTGTGCCTTCCCTGTCTTGGGCAGTATTTAAGCTCTCTATATATATTATATATATTAACTTGTTGATTCATTGGAACAAGTTTCTGAAATAGGCATCACTATTAACCCTGAGGCAAAGAAATAGGAGTGACTAGTTCAAAGTAACACAATTAATAAGTGATCTTGACCCAGGGTCTGAGCCCAGACAGTCCCTCTATAGACCCACATTTTTTTTTTTTTCGAGACATGGTTTCTCTGTGTAGCCTTGGTTGTCCTGGACTCGCTTTATAGACCAGGCTGGCCTCGAACTCACAGAGATCCTCCTGCCTCTGCTTCCCGAGTGCTGGGATTAAAGGCATGCGCCACCACCGCCTGGCTCACACACTTTCTTTTCAGTTTTGAAAACAGAGACTATTCTTCTGCCAACATCTCCCTAGCATTGAGATGATAACTGTGTGCCACCACACCTGCCAGAACCTACATCCTCATTTGTTTTGTTTTGTTTTGAGACAGGGTATATAGCCCTGGCTGTCCTGAAACTCATTAGGCAGACCAGCCTGGTCTCGAACTGAGATCTACCTGCTTCTGCCTCCAGAGGACTGGCATTAAACGTGTGCACCACTATGCCCAGTTCACCTACATTCTTTTTTTATAGATTCATTTTTTTCTAAAGATTCATTTTTATTATTTTTGATTATGTGTGTGGGTATGTGCACATGACTGTGATGCCTTCAGAGGTCAGAAGGAGTCACTGGATCCCTGGAACAGGGTTACAATTGTGAGCCACCAAATGGATGCTGGGGATTGAACCTGAGTCCTCTGGAAGAGCAGTTGGTGCTGAGCCCTCCCTCCAGCCCCTAACTTAAAAAGGATGTATCTATAATGTGTATGAGAGGGGTGAGGGTTGCACTCATGAGTGCAATGCCTAAGGAGACTAGAAAATGGCATCCAATCCTCCAGGGTGGAGTTACAGGTGTACGCCTCCCCACAAAGGGACTGAACTCACACCGTCTGCAGGAGAAGTACATGCTTAGAATCCCCAAGCCATCGCTCCAGTCTTCTAAAGCTACGGTCCCAATCATTGATGCGTGCTGTCCCTCACTATGTTGAAACAAATACATACAAACACACACACACACACACACACACACACACACACACACACACACACAGTACAGATAACTGAAGCATCCTATAGCCATCTAATCTGGGGCAAGAAAAAGAAAAAGAGTTAACAAAAGAAACTATGGCTGGGTGTGGTGGCATACGCCTTTAATCCCAGCACTCGGGAGGCAGAGGCAAGAGGATCACTGTGAGTTCGAGGCCAGCCTCATCTGCAGGACAGCCAAGGCTACACAGAGAAACTCTGTCTCGAAAAACCAAAAAAAAAAAAAAAAAAAAAAAGGAAAGAAATAAACTATATATTTTTTTATCAGACTAATGGACAAATAAAATATAAAAGGACAAGAAAAGTAGCTTATAGACAAAAAGAGAAAAAAAAGAAAGAAAAAAAGGAAAGCCATCATCATTATTAATGAGTACAGGGAAAAATAAACAAAGAGAGGGTGTTGCGGTATGGGTCTTTATTGCTTAGGGTGACTGGCAGCACTGCTAGAAATGGAGGAGCCACAGCCTGCACACTCCGTTGATGCACACACTCTTTCATGTACTGGCACGCACAATAATACACAGGAAGGAAGCTGCTCCTGAAGGTCTTGGGCTGTCGACACCCTGCCTGGCTGTTTCCTGAGGGCTGAAGAATCACCAGCACACTGTAAGTAAGCCATTCATTCCCACAGACTGAGGAACAGAAACACACAACATAGATAACACTTGGTTAAACACACCAGCATTAAAACATCTTTCTTTATTATTATTTTTTACATCCCAACTGCAGAGTTTCCCCCTCACTCATCCCCTCTCAGTCCCTGCCCGCCTCCTGCACCCTATCTTCTCCTCTGTTTCTCTTCAGAAAAGGGCAGGTCTCCCATGGATATCAACCAGCAATGGCGTATCAAGTGGCAGTAAGACTAGGCACCTCCCCTCCTATTAAGGCTGGACAAAGCAACCCAGTATGAGGAGAGCAAACCGGCCAAAGTGTCAGAGGTGGCCTTTGCTCCCACTGTTAGGAGTGCCACAAGAACACCCAGCTACAAACTGTAACACGTGTGCAGGGGCCTAGGTCAGTTCTGTGCAGGCTGCCTGGTTGGTGGTCCAGTCTCTGGGAATCCCTATGAGGCCAGGTTAATTGAATCTGTGGGGTTTCTTGTGGTGTCCTTGATGCCTCTGGCTCCTACAGTCCTTCCTCCCACCTTCGGCTGGATCCCTAGGGGCATTTACACACACACAGACACACACACACACACACACACACACACACACACACACACACTAAATAAATATATATCTTCATTCTTAGAGGGCAAAGGTTGGACAGTCTTGGACTTATATGTAAGAATGCAACACTCCACACTATACACTCCAGGACTTTAAGGAAATTCCCAAGGAGAGGGTCAAAGAAGGTACAGAAGCCTCTGCAGCACCACAGCACTTGGGAGACATTTACTCTCACCGGTCACAACCACACTCTAGTATTTTTGTACGGCGCAGTCCTACCAACACTCACAGACAGAGCAGGTCTCACGCATGGCGGAGCTTGATGCTTTTTAACAGATATTGGTAAGGCTTAGAGTAAACATCCCTGGTGCTGTGATACCCTTTCAGACTTGATGCTGTGAAACATTAACACAGAAGTGAAACTGCCGGTGAGCTTGGACAAGCCAGCCTTGCAGAAGCTTGGCCTCGTGCTACACAATCAAGCCTTGTGTCACAGCTTGCCTTTCTTGCAAGCCTAAGAGACTATCGTCACAGCCCAACACTGCACAGCCTTGGGGTCTGTGCTATTTTATTTAATTTATTTACTTATTGTTTTTTGAGACAGGGTTTCTCTGTGTAGCCCTGGCTGTCCTGGAACTTGCTCTGTAGACCAGGCTGGCCTCGAACTCACGGAGACGTGCCTGCCTCTGCCTCCCGAGTGCTGGGATTACAGACGTGCGCCACCACCGCCAGCTTGTGCGACTTTTTATTTTCTGTTGTTTTTCCACTCCCCCTCCTCCTTCCTCTGCTTTCCTGAGTAGTCCTCTTATCATCCTAGATCCCTGTGACCCATCCATTCACCACTCACAAGCACAAGTTTCTGCAGGGCTGGGACTAGACTGCAGGTGAACTGGAGGCTGCACGCCAAGTAAAGTGGTTTGGAGTCACACATAGGCCTAAGTCCCAGCTCCATCACTTAATACCGCATCTCCACATAGCTTCAGTTTGCCAGCTACATTTGGGACTAATGTTTGCTTTGTAAGGCCTCTCAGGGCACCAAAGGCACAGAATAAATGTGGAATCAAGCAGTTGCCCTCTCTTCTGCGGCCGGCCTTCTCACTTTTTTGTTTGTTTGTTTGTTTTTGAGACAGGATTTCTCTGTGTAGCCTTGGCTGTCCTGGACTCCCTTTGTAGACCAGGCTGGCTTCCGATCACAGCGATCCGCCTGCCTCTGCCTCCCGAGTGCTGGGATTAAAGGCGTGCGCCACCACCGCCCAGCTCTTCTCACGTTTTGATGTGGCTGTAGAAATGTCTGAAGGATTTCTGTTGTGTAGAGGTTGTAAACTCATGCTACTGTCACGGGAGCATTTAGGTGGTTTCCTGTCACAATTGTAAGCGCGTACCTCCTTTGGCCCTGCAGTGACACTTCTGAGAATTGCCTGCAGATAGGCTTGTGCATGTTCAAATGATGTGTGCACAAAGGAATTCACCACAACCTTGCTTACAACAACAAATAGTGGAGAGAGATCGAATGTCCCCCAGTAGGGGACTGGCCAAATAAGTCACACAGCAGATTACTGTGCAGATATAGAAGGGATAACAATACTTTCATGTTGTTAGGTTGGGAAAAGACACAGAACAGCGGGTAGAATGCATGCACTGTGTTTTACAAATAAAGCCAGGGAAAGAATATTTGCAATACATTAAAAAAAAATACTCTCACAAACAGAGGACTTGGATCTCCTGTTCCGGTATAGCCAATGGACAGCTCATTCTCCACATGGGGGGACTGCCTCTGACAAGAGCTCTGGTGGCCGGGATTTGATCACTCACCCTTGGCAGAAAGGCCCTGTGGGGACACAAAGGAGGGCGATACAGACTGTCCGGATGAGACCTGATGGGCTGTGGTCAGTTGTGGGGGACGAGGACCCCACCTGTCAGAGGTCTGGAGGAGGGGAATAGATGGGGGGGCAGGAGAGAGGGGATTACAATCTGGGTATAATGTGAATAAGTTATAGTAATAAAAAAAATACTCTTAGCCGGGCATGGTGGCGCATGCCTTTAATCCCAGCACTTCCAACACTCAGGAGGCAGAGACAGGTGGATCTCTGTGAGTTTGAAGCTGGACTGGTCTACAAAGTGAATCCATGACAACCAAGGCTATACAGAGAAACCCTGTCTCAAAGACCAAAAATAAAAATAAAAAATAAAAGATTGAATTGTCACTGTGTGAAAATATTAGTTGAAGGCTGGACAAAGAGCTTTACAAAGATCATTCTCTCACCTGTGAAATTCAAACCTTCCTGGTTGCCTGGGGAACAGGCTCCAAGCAGTTAGTGGAAGTTCCAGTTAGAACAAACAGATGATTATAGCCGCCAGTGGAAATGTACACATTAACCTAGCAATGGATTCATCAATAATTACCCTGTATTTATTTTGTTCACGTTGGCGCTTAAACTGCAAATGACAGGGGTGGGGAGTCCTGGCAGAAAGATATGACATTTACATCAGGAAAGAATAGGGAAGTCGTCACTCGTGTGTCCCCGGGAGCTGGAGGAGTGGAAAGAGCATGGAGAGACCACGTTAAAGCCTGCGAAGTGGGTATAAGCGCCACGTTCAGATTCCATCAGGCCAGAAACGGCTGTAACGCTTAGAATTTGCTCAAAAAGACTTAAGAAGTTCTAACCTTTGCCTATCCTTTCTTCCCAAAACGAAAGCCTCTTTCCTCACACTTTTCAGGGCTCTTGAGTAAAAATGCAAGAGCCACTGTAGCAAATAGGGCCCTGTTCTAAGCTTGGAGCAGCCAGAGGCCAGTCTCCTCTGTTCCCAAGGGAGGCATACGGCTGCTGCCCTGGCTTCAGGGGTGCCGGGAAGTCCTGGGTGTAGGCCCGGAGCTCACCTCTGCAGAGTGAGAGCAAATATCCACCCACCATCAGTGGAACACATTAGTCCTATGCAGCCCATTAGCTGTCTAACAGTATCCACTGGCTGATTGGCATTTGAGCCTAGAAAATAGGGTCTTCTGGGTCTAAATAGAGTCTTCAGGCAAGCATGGGGACCTGAGTTCAGATCCTCAGAAGCCACCAGAAGATGGCGCCTATAATCTCAGCACTAGGGGCCAGAGACGAACTGATCTCTGAAGCTCCTTGGCCAGCCAGCCTAGTCTAACGATCTCTAGGTTCAGCTAGACAGTTACCTCAGAAGAAAAACGTGGGAGCCAGAGAAACCCAAATTTAGAGTTCTAGTCCCAGCACCTACATCACTGGCTCTCACCACCTGACTCAATGCCACAGGTACCTACACTCACACGCACACAGAGCTTCTTGTTTTTGTTTTGTTTTATGAGACACGGTTTCTCTGTATAACCATACTGGTTGTCCTGGACTCCTTTTATAGACCAGGCTGGCCCCAAACTCACAGAGATCCATCTGCCTCTGCCTCCCAAGTGCTGGGATTAAAGGTGTGCACCACCACGCCCGGTTGCACACAGTTTTTAAAAAGTCTTTAAAATTAAAAATGTTAGCTGGAGCCGGGCATGGTGGCACAGGCCTCTAATCCCAGCACTTAGGAAGCAGAGGCAGGTGGATCTCTGTGAGTTTGAGGCCAGCCTGATCTACAAATGGAGTATAAGATAGCCAGGACTACAAGAGAAACACTGTCTCAAAAAAAAAAAAAAAGTTTTAAATGTCTACCAAATATTCCTATTTCTCTGCCTCATACTTAGGGTTTTTTTGTTTTGTTTTAACTTGGGTTTGATTTTTGGTTTTTTTGAGACAGGGTTTCTCTGTGTAGCCTTGACCGTCCTGGACTTGCTTGGTTGACCAAACTGGCCTCAAACTCACAGCAATCCACCAGCCTCTGCCTCCTGAGTGCTGGGATTAAAGGTGTGTGCCACCATGCCCCAGCCCTTCTGGATTCACTTGGTAAGCCAGGCTGGCCTCAAACTCAGATATCTGCCTGCCTTTGCTTTCCAGTGCTGACATAACAGGAGTATGCCACTGCACCTGGCTACTTAGGGATTATAGTAGATGCTTTATTTGTTGTAATATATTTACTTGTATGCCTCAAAGCACTCTAAAGCGCCATTAGTTTTTCAGTCACTTGCTATGGAAATAACCAAAAAATATAATACTAATGTATTATTAATATTACGTAGTAATAGTAATATGTTGTATAATGTACTAGTATATATAAATTATGTGACAACTATATAATAGTATAATGTATTTTATTCTATGTAATACATTACATATTTGTAAATAATATATGATATATATCTATGCTACATACTTTTTACATAACATTTAGGTATGAGAATACGTACTTCTTCATATGTTTCTTTTGTTGTTTCCAGAGTGAGTGACCACGTGCTTAATGGGGGTCTAGAGTGATCTGAGCCAAAAACATTTAATTATAGTTAGCACAAACTGGCTTAAACAACTATTTCCAAAGCCCCACTTCAACTCTTGGAAGCTCTGACTTGTGGTAAATTATTTACACATTTCTGTAAAGTAGAAATAAGCATAGTGCTTAGCCACAGCATTGTTATAAGGTTAAATGAAGTGACCCATTCGACAGATAATTACAAACAGCAATTTTTAAAAGTTTTTAAATTGTCTACATTTAAGCATACAACATGCTGAGGTTTTCTTTCTTCCCTTCCTTCCTTCCTTTCTTTTCTCTGTTTTTAAAGACAGGGTTTCTCTGTGTAGCCAGCCCTGACTGTCCTGGAACTCTGTCTCTACACTAGACTGGCCTCTAACTCAGAGATTCGTTTGCCTCTGTCTCCCAAATGCTGAGATTGCAGGTGTGTGCCACCATCAGCCTTTGGGGATCTGATTTTTTAAAAAATATTTTCTTTAGTTTTAATCTATGAAAATGTCAGATCTTGGAGTTACAGACAGTTGTGAGCTGCCATGTGGGTGCTGGGAATTGAACCAGGGTCCTTTGGAAGAACAGGCAGTGCTCTTAACCACTGAGCCATCTCTCCAGTCCTGGGGGATCTGATTGAAGAGTGATCTCATGATGAACCTGATGGGGATCTGGCAAAGTCTCTGACATAAAATTTAGGAACGGATAGAAAGAGGAAAGCGTTTGGGAGCCTTTCATGGCCTCCTGCCGTTTTAGACTAGCTGCCATTCCCTTTAGAGTCCTGCACTTCGGCCAGCTGGAAAGGTTCTGAAGCTTCCTCCTCAACTTAGGTTTCACCAAGGGCCTATGCTACACTAAGCACTGTGAGGTGCTGGGACATGCAGTGGCTGGATGCGTGTTACGGACATTTAATGAATGTGGACTATTTGTATCTAAAAGCACACACACATAGGCTTAGGTTGTATCAAGGATTTAAAGAAACTTCAGGCTGTAGAGAAAGTAATGAATTATTTATCAGGCCTCTAAGATCACAAAGTTGAAATGCTAACATACAATAGTATTCGGTTACCGGTGTATTGTCAAATGGAGGCTTAGAGGCGGATACACCTGTTGGTTGATCCAGTGTATGTTTCCAGCAATTTATGCTCCATATTAATCAATTTTATACACACTTCAATTTGTTGGCAAGTGTTTAACATTTCTTTCAGAACAGTATTCATGAAAACTTACAACAAAGGAAAGCAAGGGTTAAAAAAATGAGAGTTTAACTCAAATACCTTCTAAATGGGATAATTAAAGTCCCCATTATATTGATTAGATACATTTGCTACTCCTGGAGTTACATTCCCTGCTGTGTGTGTGTGTGTGTGTGTGTGTGTGTGTGTGTGTGTGTGTGTGCGCGCGCGCGCGCGTGGGCATACTGCTTATATGTTCTACCACTGAGATACACTCACCCTAACCACGTGCTCAGTTCATTAAACAGGAACGCAATGATCTTATGTTCTTATGTTCCACTCTCAGCTTCTGGGAGTTACGTGAGCAACTCCAGCATCTCTGCAGAGTAAGTAGATGATCAAAATGTGCTGGCTGAATTTCTTTACAATAATCAGTGATTATTATCTTTCATCACACACATTTGCCTCAAGGACAGGGGAAATCAGGACCAGGGCAAAGTGTTTGAGATCACTTCAAATCCTCAGGCGGAACCTAGTATATGGGAGGGATGCCCATGTGTGTGTGTGTGCTCCGCGTTTTGTCATCTGACTATGTTGAGCGGTCCACGGGAAAGCAAAATAGGACTCTCAATGGGACATTTCTCATCTGTATGGTGAAAGGGATGTAGCAGCTAGTTTAGTCAGTAATTTAGCACCTCGAACCCTCTCTCCACCAGGCAAGGCAGCACCTTGTGGGCGCTCCGCACTGGGGCACTGGGATGGGCACACTTCAGTAGCAACGGGTCAGCCCTAGATTTTACGGAATACCCTCCCAGTTGCACTCTCCTTCCCGGAGAAAGAGCTCGCCCCCTGCTGGAGAGGCTGGGCCAGGGCCGCACCCTCTTGATCTCAGGGGCAGCCAGCCCACAGATTCCCCTAGTCCGAATGTGTGCGGTGTGGGTCCCTTGCTCACCTCCACCGCCGAACCTGCTGCTGTCGCCCGCCTTGTTGAGGGCACTGCTGGAGCAGCCCATCGCGCAAAGCGCAGTCGGCACGCTCACCTGGCCTAGCCTCACGCGGGTGTCGGTCGCTGGGCGTGGATGCGATGCTCACCGCAAACCTAGCCGCTGAAGTTTCTCCAACTATGCGGTCTTGCCTCCTCCGCCAAGAGCTCAAGGCGCACGCGCAGCGGGGCTCTGGGTTCCGGGCGCGCACCTGGTGAGGCTAGCGAGAGACGCAGAGGTGGATAAAGCCAGAGAGGGCACAGTGTCAGACCGCCCGAGGACCAGCAGGCAAGAAAGCAGAGACAACTTAAACCAAGGGACCGGCAGCACAGGAGGCGGAGGGCGCTTGGAAGGGAAAGGGGGAAAAGCTCGAGAGACAAGGGGCGAAGCGCTGGGAGGGATGGTGTGAATAATCGTCGCTAAATACTCGTGGGGGAAGGGGGCGGTGGCTGTAGCCAGAGGCAATTGATTGGTAGACTAGATGTGCGATGACAGTCTTATCCTCTTACATAATTCTAACACAGTTACCACAAGGAAGTTAAACAACGGATTCCAAACTATTAGACCTGCCCTCAGGCTCCCGATCCATCCGGAACGACACCTATCACTTTGGTGCCCTGGTTCTTTTTGGTTTGCCTCGATCTGGAACAATTCCCTTAATCATGCTTTGTCTTTTTAATTAATTAAAAAAGTACTACTGGGGGGGGGCGGGCTGGAGAGATGGCTCAGCGGTTAAGAGCATTGACTGTTCTAGAGACCTCGGGGTCAGTTCCCAGCATACACACGGCAGTTCATAACTTTGTAATCCAGCTCCAAGCGATCTGACACCTCACACTAGGTAAGACACCAATGCACATAAAATAAACATAAATAAAATTTAAAAATTACTAGTTTTGCTTCTTGAGACGGGGTCCATACATAGTCCTGGCTATCCTGGAATTCATTATGTAGACCAGGCTGGCTTCAAATTCAAAAAGTGTACGTGCCTCTGCCTCTGGAATGCTAAGACTAAAGGCATGCGCTATCACAGCAGGCCATTATTTATTATTTTATGTGTCCGGGAGGTCTGTGTACTACGTGCACACCTGGTGTCCACAGAGGCCTGAAGAGGAGCCTTTATCTTCCACTCAATGATTTACACCAGTAGAGACTTACAAACTCTTAACATAACTCAGTGAGCTTCGTTATCGTCTGTATTAGTTTCCTGGGGCTGCTGTAACAAAACGCCATAGATTCAGTACCTTGAGCAACAGAACTTTATTTGCTCATAGTTCTAGAGTTAGATAAGGTGCCAGACACAGGCTGGTTTCTTCGAAGGCTCTCTCCTTGACTGGTAGATGGCTCTTCTTTCCACATAACTTCATATGTCTATGTCTTAACACTCCCTTTTATAAGACTCCAGAACTATTGGTTTGGGGACCCATCATTCTGCCCTCATTTAACATTAAATGTCTCTTAAAAAAACAAAACAAAAACCTTGTCTACAAAAACAATCACACTGGAAAGTCCATCTTTATCATGTCAATTCGGGTGAAGGACACAGTTCATGGCATAGAAGGCTCCATTCCCGAGCTTTTAAAAATAAAAATCTTTCTCTGTGAGTTCGAGGCCAGCGTGGTCTACAGAGCTAGTTCCAGGACAGCCAAGGGCTACACGGAGAAACCCTGTCTGGAAAAACAAAAAACAAAAACAAACAAACAAAAAAGGCTTTTTGTTTTGTTTTGGTCTGGTTTGGTTTTTCGAGACAAGGTTTCTTGGTGTAGCCGTGGCTGTCCTAGACTCCCTTTGTAGACCAGGCTGGCCTCGAACTCACAGCGATCCACCTGCCTCTGCCTCCCAAGTGCTGGGATCAAAGGCGTGCGCCACCATGCCCGGCTAAAAAAAAAAGGCTTTTTAAATTTAGCTAATGAAGGTTTTAGAAGGTTCTCAGTAAGATATAATTTACATATTAACTAAAAGTAAATATGTGACTTTAAATTTCCTGAATTTAGCTGGGCATGGTGGAACATGCCTTTAATCCCAGCACTTGGGAGAGGCAGGCAGATCACTGTGAATTCGAAGCCAGCCTGTAAGAGAGTTCCAGGACAGTCAGGGCTACACAGAGAAACCCTGTCTCAAAAGACAAACAAACAAATTCCCTAAACTGAACATTATGCTAACTTAGGATTCAGTTAAGTTCCCTCTTTTCCTTTTTTTTTTTTTTTTTTTTTTTTTTTTTTTGAGACAGGGTTTCTCTGTGTAGCCTTAGCTGTCCTGGACTCGATTTGTAGACCAGGCTGGCCTCGAACTCACAGCCTCTGCCTCCCGAGTGCTGGGACTAAAGGCGTGTGCCACCACGCCCGGCTCTGTTCCCTCTTTTCCTAATCAACCAATTGCCTGGAGTGCCTTCAGGGATAATTGTCAACTAAGCCTTGCTGTCTTCTACTATCTCCAAAGAAGGCTGCTAGTGCTTCGACAAACAGTAGCAAGCAGGAATTTAATGAGTATCAGTCTCTTTCAGCAGCCATCCATTGCTTGATAAATGGGCCGAGGAGTTAAAGAGATACAACAACAGGGGTAGAAGCCATACTTGGGCTCAACAGTGTGTTCTCCCCTGTACCAGAGTTCACCTGGCTGCGTGTACAACTTCCCATCAAAAGCGGGGGTCTCTAAAATGATGCTCCCACGAGAGCTAAGGACCTTCTCAACGAAGATAAAATGGGTTGCCTTTAGGACAACAGTGAAGCTAATCTCTTTTGGTTTTGCTTTTATGCTTCTGCCTCCCGAGTGTTGGGATTACAAGCGTGTGCCACCACACCTGGCATGTGAAGCTAATTTTTTAAAGGTAGGGGTGTGTGTGTGTGTGTGTGATGTATGTGTGCATGTTTGTGTGTGTGCCTGGTGTATATGTGGAGGTTAGAGGGCAACTTCGATTATTGTTTGGTTTGGGTGTTTTGTTTTGTTTTGTTTAAAGTTTTTTCGAGACAGGGTTTCTCTGTGTTAGCCTTGGCTGTCCTAGACTCATTTTGTAGACCAGGCTGGCCTTGAACTCACATCGATCTACCTGCCTCTGCCTCCCAAGCGCCTGGCTTTGTTTTTGGATTTTCAAGACAGACAGGGTTTCTCTGTGTAGACCTGGCTCTACTGGAAGTAGCTTTCTAGACTAAGCTGGCCTGGAATCCAGAGATCTGCCTGCCTCTGTGTCCTGGATGCTGGGATTAAAGGTGTGCCCAGACTCCGCCACTGTTGACCCTCACTTCCCATTTTGATACAGACCCTTGTTTGCTACTTGTCTATCATGCATGCTAGCTGACCTACAAGCTTCCAGGGGTTCCTCTCTCTCTACCCCCCAGCTTGTTGTAGGAGTGTAGGGGTCACATGCACTACGGAATCCAACTTTATGTGGATTCTAGGGGTCTAAAAATTCAGGTCCTTATGATTGATTGTTTGTTTGTTTTGTTTTTGTTTGTTCTTTGTGCTATCTTTTTTGTTTGGTTTTGTTTTTTGTTTTTTTGAGACAGGATTTCTTTGTGTTATCTTGGCTGTCCTAGATTTGCTTTGTAGATCAGGCTAGCCTCGAACTCACAGAGATCCGTCTGCCTCTGCCTCCTAGGTGCTGGGATTACAGGTGTGCACCACCAGGCCCAGCAGGTCCTCATGCTCTTAAGACAAGCATTTCACCCACTGAGCCATCCCTGCATCTCTAGGTGAGCAAATCATTTTTACTGTAATGGATGCTAGATCAGACATGTTATTTCTACTCACCAAGTTTTTGCCAGTATCATTCATCAGTGGTCCTGTCATTGAGATATTAGACATCCTTTGCCAGATGTGAATATACCTTATTCCCAACTACTTGGGCGAGGTGAGGTTGGGGGTGCTAAGCAAGGTAAATCATTTGGGTCCCGGATGTTGAATTCAGCTTGGGCAACATTGATTTATAGACCAGGCTGGCCTCAAACTCATAGAAATCCATCTGCCTCTGCTTTTCAAGTGCTGGGATTAAAGGTGTGTGCCACCAAGCCCAGCTGCTACTATATTTTTCAAGGTCAGCATTGATGTTTTATATCTCATAGTTAATAATTTCACCCCCATTGATCATTTTTGTTATTTTTCTTCCATATATCCATGTTTTGATTTTTATCACAAAATTGCATTATTATTTATTTCTCCATTGAGTACATGATAATAGAATGTTACAACAATAGTATTGTGGTTTAAAAGCAAAGCTATTGCTATCTTAGTTGGGCTTTCTTTTTTTTTTCTTTTTTTTTTTTTTTTTTGAGACAGGGTTTCTCTGTGTAGCCCTGGCTGTCCTGGACTCACATTGTAGGCCAGGCTGGCCTTGAACTCACAGTGATCCACCTGCCTCTGCCTCCCGAGTGATGGGATTAAAGGTATGCACCACCACCGCCCGGCCTGCTATCTTAGTTTTTATAACTTTACTAAGTTTTAAAATAGATAGTAGGCTTTCAGAATATTAGATATAATGTGTAAAACACCATACTTTTTGGACATTTTGAAACTCAGCATCTCAGTTATATCCAAACAAAACAAAACAGCCACAACAACCAACAAACAAAAACAAAAAGCTGACCCTGAGAAGTACAACCTAACTCAAAGACCAAGTTCACGGACAACACTTTACTTTCCAAAAGTGTCACTCCCCTACAATAAAGAAACGGAAAAAGAAGCCAGGCGGTGGTGGCGCATGCCTTTAATCCCAGCACTCGGGAGGCACAGGCAGGTGCATCGCTGTGAGTTCGAGGCCAGCCTGGTCGACAAAGCATGTCCAGGACAGCCAAGGCAACACAAAGAAACCGTCCCCCCCCCCCCCCAAAAAAAAAAAAAAAAACGGAAAAAGTATTATCACTTGACTCTTTGTATTAAAGTCTATTTAAAAGACAAAAGCCACCACCAACAAAAAAACTATGTTACCTTGGATAGAAAATGGCAAAATAAAATAAAGTTAGATGAGAGGAAGCATCACTCAGGCTGGCTTTCAATCTGTTACAGGAGTTTGTAGTCTTTTTTTTTTTTAGAGATTCAATTATTTATTGTATATGAGTGCTGTATTTGCATGTACACCTGTATGCCAGAAGAGGGCATTATATCACATTACAGATGGTTGTGAGCCACCAGGTGGTTGCTGGGAATTGAACTCAGGACCTCTGGGAAGAGCAGACAGTGCTCTTAACCACTGAACCATCTCTCCAGCACCCTTGTTTTCTGGTTTTAACAGACTACAGACTCGGGGGCTGGAGAGATGGCTCAGAGGTTAAGAGCCCTGGCTGCTCTTCCAGAGGTCCTGAGTTCAGTTCCCAGCAACCACATGGTGGCTCACAACTGTCTATAATAAGATCTGATGCCCTCTTCGGCCCTGCAGGTATACACACAGGCAGAACACTGTATACACAATAATAAATAAATAAATAAATAAATAAATAAAAACCCAGAAATCTAAAGAGTGAGAACACCCCTCAACTGAGCGGGAGGGGCTAGGGGGAGAAGCAGTTCTGCCTCTGTTGGGCAGGCAGAAAGGATGGAAGGGACTGGGGAGCTGCCGTTCTTGCCCCCTCAGAGTTCAGAATGTTTGGATGGGTGCACATGGGTCATTCACCAAGCTTTCAGAGACTGCTTACTTGGGTTCATTGTCCCTCCCTACCAACACATTTATCAGCATGATTACGTGCAGGCGAACCGGCACAAATATGAAGCACTGAGGCATGCCTTATGATGAACATCAAGTAATTTAATTAATATGATCATTTTAACTCCTGGAGAGCAAGGGCCAAAGGCACTGAACCAACAACCATCAGATGCAATTGTTAGTGCTGTTTGTGCTCTAGCGAGGAATGCAGCTGTCACTTTTAATTCTCATAGCAAGAAAACCAAACCAAACTCCCCCAAAAAACCCAAAACAAAGCAGGAAGTACAAATGAATGTAAGTGTCTCTGTGTGTTTTGTTTTTTTCAGAAGCTTGGAATGGCAATTTCAGTGAAGGAGAAATAGAGAAAAATTTGCGTCAGTTTTCTTCTCTTGTAATTATCTGTTATTCTTTCAAACTCACAATGAAATGCTAGATACAAAGATGTATTCAAGGGCTGGAGAGTTGGCTCAGTGGTTAAGAGCACTGTCTGCTCTTCCAAAGGTCCCTGGTTCAATTCCTAGCACCTACATGGCATCTCATAACTGTCTGTAACTCCAAGATCTGACACCCTCACATCAATGCACATAAATTAAAATTAAATAAAAAAGTTAAAAAAAAAAAAGATGTATTCAGTGGCCGGGTGTGGTGGCCCAGGCCTTTAAGCCCAGTGGAGGCAGAGGTACAAGAATTTCTGTTAGTTTGAGGCCAGCCTGGTCTACAAAGTGAGTCCCGGACAGCCAGGTTTGTTACACAGAGAAACCCTGTCCTGAAAAAAAACATTTCATAGCTTTTTGGTATGGAGATTTTTTTGTTTTGTTTTGATTTGGTTTGGTTTTTTGAGACAGGGTTTCTCTGTGTAGCCTTGGCTGTCCTAGACTCACTTTGTAGACTAGGGTGGCCTCGAACTCATAGTGATCTGCCTGCCTCTGCCCCCTGAGTGCTGGGATTTAGTATGGAGGTTTTTTTTTTTTTTTTCAAGACAGGATATCAGGATATCTCTGTGTCCCAGGCTGTCCTGGAACTCAGTCTGTAGAGGAGGCTATCGTTGGACTCCCACAGAGATCCAACCACCCCTGCCTCCTGAGTGATGAGGTTATCAAGGCATGTGGCACCACAGGCCAGCTAGTATAGAGGGTTTTAAAGGTATCAGAATGCTGACTCAGACAATGGACACCTGTATTCACTCCACTTGGATTCCATAGCTAGTGATACCTTTTTGCATTTGTCCTGCTTAACTGTCTGCAGATGTTTTACTGGAATCTATCTGAAAATAAAGGCATGATAGCAGTACTCTTCAACACAGGCCAACAGCTAAGTTTTCTAAAAATGTTTCATTAGATTTCACTATTCTATAATAAGATATCTGCCAAAAAAAAAAAAAGTGATTATTTCTTTATGGTGAGGACATGAAATGAGGTATCCTATGACAAAAATCACTTCAGGAAAGTTACTTCAAGAACTTGATTTCTCTGTAATAAAGGTTGTAGTAATTCTGATTATTTTGAAGAAAAATGAATATATACTATCAATGGATGTATGGACAAAGTGATATGAATGTATGTTTTAGTCAGGGTTGGTTTCTTGTTGTTTTTCCTGTGATACACCACCAGACCAAAAGTAACTTAGGGAGGAAAAGGTTTATTTTAACTTACAGTTCCACACCATAGGCTGTCACTGATGGAAGTTGGCAGGAACCCGAGGGCAGGAGCTGATGCAGACAATGGAAGAATGATGCTTACTGGTTTGTTTTCCAAGGCTTGCTCAGCCTGATTTCCTTTCTGTTTAGTTTTTTGAGACAGAGTTTCACTGTGTAACAGCTTTGGCTATCCTGGAATACATTGTGTAGACCAGGCTGGCCTCAAACTCAAGAGATCTGCCTCCCATGTGCTGGGATTGAAAGGTTCTCATTACTACCCATTATTCTCATTACTACTCATTATTTTTATTTTAGTTTTATCCTCTATAAAAAAGATTAATATGGCCAGGTGGTGGTGGCTCATGCCTTTAATCCCAGCGCTCAGGAGGTGGAGGCAGGTGGATCTCTGTGAGTTCAAGCCCAGCCTCGGCTACAAAGTTAGTCCAAGACAGCCAAGGATACACAGAAAAACACTGTCTTGAAAAACCAAAAAAAGGGGCTTGGAGAGATGGCTCAGTGGTTAAGAGCGCCACCTGCTCTTCCAGAGGTCCTGAGTTCAATTCCCAGCAATCACAGTGGATCACAGGCATCTATAATGGGATCTGATGCCCTCTTCTGGCCTGCAGGTGTACATGCAGGCAGAGTACTGTATGCATAATAATAAATCTTTTTTAAAATTAGTATATTTACAGAACTAGAATAATAGAAGGTGAATATCTGGATTTGCACCATCTTGAATAATTTATGCAAATAGTATGGTAATATAATCCTAGTGTTTGGCCAAATTCACATCAAAATGGGCCAGAACAGTTAAATAAGCTTTAATGTGATACAATAGGTGTAAAAACTTGAGAATAACAAGGTCACTACCTCACAGGATGCATGCATGTGAGAGAGAGAGAGAGAGAGAGAGAGAGAGAGAGAGAGAGAGAGAGAG
>OU015748.1:64774888-64805151 GCA_907169655.1 Acomys percivali | reverse complement strand
AGAGAGAGAGAGAGAGAGAGAGAGAGAGAGAGAGAGAGAGAGAGAGATATCAACTCAGAGGCTGCCTGCCTCTTGTGGAATTAAAGGCATAGGCCACCACGATCCACATGGCTGTTTTAAGAAGTATTTTTACTAAGCAGGGCGGTGGTGGCATATGCCTTTACTCTCAGTGCTTGGGAGGCAGAGGCAGGTGGATCACTGTTGAGTTCGAGGCCAGCCTGGTCTACAAAGTGAGTCCAGAGCAGCCAAGGCTACACAGAGAAACCCTGTCTCAAAAAACAAAACAAAAAACAAACAAACCCCCAAACAAAATAATAAAGAATTATTTTTAACTAAGAGGGATGGGGAGTGTTTTTCTCTCTTCCAACCTCTAGGGCAAAGTAATACACCATTCAGCTAGTTTACTAACCTGATTTTACTTTTAAAAAAATTTTTGGTTCCAGGCCAGCCTGGTCTACAAAGTGAGTCCAGGACAGCCAAGGATACACAGAGAGACCCTGTCTCAGAAAACCAAAAAAAAAAAATTTTGATTTGTTTTTTTTTTTTTTGAGACAGGGTTTCTCTGTGTAGTCTTGGCTTTCCTAGACTCGCTTTGTAGACCAGGCTGGCCTCGAACTCACAGCGATCCGCCTGCCTCTGCCTCCCGAGTGCTGGGATTAAAGGCATGTACCACCACGCCCAGTTTTTTACTTTTATTTTTTAATTCTTATACTAGTTTGCTAGTGCAGGTGCTTGTGTAGTTGGGCAGACGTTATGAGTGGGTGTGCATTTCTGGTGTGCTTACTCGGTAGTTGTCAACCTTATATTTTCACTGGGTCTCTCACTGGGACTTACATATTAGGCTAGGCTGGCTAGCTAGCCTTGGGGATCTGCCTATGTTCCAGAAATGGAATTACAAGCATGCACAACCAACACGACAGACTTTTTGGTGGGGGGAGAGCTTGGGGGAGGGGGGACGGGAAGGTTTAGGCATAGAATTCAGGTCCTCACGCTTGCAAGGCTTTCAATCTTCTTTTCTTGGATAGCTCATGTTACATTTACACGATGGCCCAAGTTTCGTAGCGAAAAAGATTTTTAAAAATATTTGATTACGACTCTTTCTCACTTCTGTAAATGTGGGTGTGCATCCAAGCGCAGGTCAAATAACTGGCTGGAGTAGGCCCTTTCACCACGTGGGTTTCAAACTCAGTTGGCCACTAGGCGGCAGGCGCGTTTGCCCGCTGAGCCACCTCACTGAATTTGGATTTTATTTATTTATTTATTTAATTTATTTGTTTGTTTGTTTTTTCGAGACAAGGTTTCTCTGTGTAGCCTTGGCTATCCTGGACTCACTTTGTAGACCAGGATGGCCTTGAACTCACAGTGATCTGCCTGCCTCTGCCGGTGCTGGGATTAAAGGCGTGCGTCACCATCGCCCAGCTAGATTTTTTTGTTTTTGTTTTTTTTTTAGTTGCTGTCATTGTGCAAAGTCGTACGGAGCGGCACTCGGGAACATCCAAGGCGAGTGGACAGAGATGACTACGTTCGCGGAGGGCAGACACCGGAAAACCAGCTTCCCGGGTCTTCCAGAAGCCCGCCAGCCCGGCCCACAGAGGCCAGACCCTGGCCGCCGTGGTCTCACACACCCCGGGCCGTCGTCGCCAGTTCCCATCCGGCGGCTCCCGCTCTCCGCGGTCTCAGCCCGCAGCCGAGGCCAGGCAGCATCCCAGCCACAGGATTAACCCGGTCCCCATAACAACCGACAGCAGCAGCCGCTCCCAGCCTGGGCCCTTCCGCTTGTAATCCGCTTCAGCTTCCGCTTCCGGTCCCAGCGTGCTCCTGTCCGCCTAGAAGAGCTTTGCATTGTGGGAGCTCCTTCCTTTCTCGCTCCCCGGCCATCTTGGCGGCTGATCTTGGTGAGTGGGCTCCGCTTGGTGGAGGATTGGGTGGCTCGGGGAGCCCCGCAAGTTGGTGTTTGGCACTCCGGATCGTAATCCTATCTTCTGTGCTCTGTGTATGCTAGGTTGGGGATTGTCCCGCACCTAAGGCAGGAAGATGGTGGCCGCAAAGAAGACGGTGAGTGAAGCCGACCGGGCCCGGAAGCCGATTCACGTGGAGAGCCGGGTCTGGGCCGGGGCGGGTGGATGTGAGCACACTGGGTGGACGGCGTGCCGCTGACGTTCCTGGGATTCAGAGTGAACCCGAGAGACCCTCAGTGATTCCGCAGGTATTATTAAAGGGTGCGGTTCCAGGAATCTGCAGCTGGCGTTCACATGTCAAATGTTTGCGTTGTAGAAAAAGTCTCTGGAGTCGATCAACTCTAGGCTCCAGCTTGTGATGAAAAGTGGAAAGTATGTCCTGGGGTACAAACAGACTCTGAAGATGATCAGACAAGGCAAAGCGAAATTGGTTATCCTCGCCAACAACTGCCCAGCTTTGAGGTAAGGGAACCTGAACGAGTCTGTGTAACCGACGACTGTAAAGGCATGATGGATGAATAATTAGTGATGGCTTTCTGAGGCTTGGACCTTGGTTTTTGTGTGTGTGTGTTCTTTTATAAACGTACCTTTGAGGCACAATTGTGTGACAGGAGGGATACAAACACCACAGGCTCAGGGAACCACAGAGACACAATATGCTTTTTCCATGTTTTATTTGTGCTTCCCTGTTTTTGATCATCTATCTAGGCTTGAAGTGTACACTCCATTGCGTGGGCCTGTTTAAGTTTAGAAAAGTTTTGGCTGGGTTATGGAATTGAAGGTATTAAAATCACCCGTTTAGCAAGGTCCACTTTTCTGAGTATATGTTTATCCTTGACTAGCAATTTTAACTTTGTGAGCTAAAGAGACTTGCAGACTATAAGTCCCTTGATTTTTCTTTTTCTTTTTTTCCTTTTTCCTTCCTGAGACAGGGTTTCTCTGTGTAGCCTTGGCTGTCCTGAGCTACGATTTGTAGACCAGGCTGGAGCTCAGAGAGATCCGCCTGCCTCTTGCCTCCCTGAGTTCTGGAAAGCTCCATGATTTTCTATGGCAGTTGTGCACCCCTTCAGACTTTTACGTAGAGTGCCTATGCTTAGTGGCAGAATGCAGAGTGTTTGGTTGTATTTTAAATGAAACCTTTCAAGTTTGTGTGTGTGTGTGGGGGTTGTTTGTATTTTTAATTTATGGTAACAGCATAGACATCCATTGTTAAAGTACAAGCTCAGACTCAGTGGATCCAGGGTGGGGATGCGGGTTCATGTCTCATAACCTGCTTGGAGCACTGTTGCTCTGTGGAGCCACATAGTAACTGCCAAGATTCTGTGGTATTTTCACATCTCCACCATTTGTGCCCATTAACTTGACATTGATTTGCTTATTCTCAGAGTAAATAGTGTTGGTCCTTACTTATGTAGTAGGTGGTTAAGACGACTTAAAAAGGTTTCTGACCCTCCACTTCCTGTTCTTTGCCTTAGTTTCTTGGAGTTGGAGTTAAAATGGAGTACATAGTGCCTGTTGTTGACATGAGAAATATATAGTTTTAGATACTAAGTTTTTTTTTTTTTTTTAAATTTTAACTTTTTTTTTATTAATTCTTGTTACATCTCAATGGTTATCCCATCCCTTGTATCCTCCCATTCTTCCCTCCCTCCCATTTTCCCCTTATTCCCCTCCCCTATGACTGTTCCTGAGGGGGATTACCTCCCCCTGTATATGCTCATAGGGTATCAAGTCTCTTCTCGGTAACCATGTTCATAGCAGCCTTATTCATAATAGCCAGATCATGGAAACAGCCTAAGTGTCCCTCAGTAGAAGAATGGATAAAGAAACTGGTACATATACACTATGGAATACTACTCAGCTATTAAAAACAAGGAATTCTCAAAATTTGTGGATAAATGGATTGAGCTAGACATGATCATAATGAGTGAGTTAACCCAGAAGCAGAAAGACTCAAATGGTATATAGTCACTTATATCTGCATACTAGTCCAAGGGGCATGTCCCACGAAGGCCTTCACTTACCAGGAAACTGGGACAGAGGGGAGGACATCCTATTGGGACTCTAGATGAGACAATCATGGGAGAATAGCATAGTAGAAGGATCCAGTGGGTCCTAGAAACCTACAAGTAGAGCATTATGATAGGCAGATTTGGGCCAAGGGGTCCCGCTCAAACTAAGGTACCAGCCAAGGACAATACAGATGGTAAACTTTAAACCCCTACCCAGATCTAGCCAATGGTCAGAACACTCTCCACACTTGAGTGGAGAGTGGGATATGACTTTCTCACGTACTCTGGTGCCTCACATTTGACCATGTCCCCTGGAGGGGGAGACCTGGTGGCACTCAGAGGAAGGACAGCAGGATACTGCTAAGTTTAACATTGATTTTTTTTTTTGTTTTTCGAGACAGGGTTTCTCTATGTAGCCTTGGCTGTCCTGGACTCCCTTTGTAGACTAGGCTGGCCTCGAACTCACAGCGATCTGCCTGCCTCTGCCTCCCGAGTGCTGCGATTAAAGGCGTGCGCCACCACGCCCGGCTCTGATTTTTTTTTTTTTTTTTTTTTTAAAGGTTTGTTTTTAATTGTGTGTGTTGGGGGCGGGGGATGAGAATATATGCATGTGCCCTTCAAAATCCAGAAGAGGAGCTGGGCGCTGTGGCACATGCCCGGAGAGGCAGAGGTGGTGGCTCTCTTGAGTTTGAGGCCAGTTTGGTCTACAAAGTGGGGCTATGCAGAGAAATTCTGTCTCAAAAACCAAAAAGAAAGAAAGAAAATCCAGAAGAGAGTGTCAGAGCCCCTGGAGCTGGAGTTGTGAGGTAGTTGTGAGATGGCTGGTGTTAATGCTGCGAACTGAGTGCTTTTTTTCCCCCCTTCTGGGAATTGAACTCAGGACCATTGGAAGAACAGCCAGTGCTCTTAACCTCTGAGCCATCTCCAGTCCTGGAACTGAGCACTATAAGCTTTCAGTGGCTATCTCTACAGGCCAACATTAACTTTTCTACCACCCTAGATTACATCTTTTTTTTTTTTTTTTTCTTTAATTTTAAATTAAACGTATTTAATAATTTGAAACACGAATACAATGTATTTAGAACTGGATACTACTTAACGTGGGTATTAAGTAGATAATTTGCAGGCTACACTTGACCTTTTAAAGGAACTGTGATGATCAGGATAGATGAAGAACTCTTTTTAAAGAGTTGGAAGTGATTTTGTTACTGTTAAAAAGCCTCACCAACTTGGTAAGTCTGTCAGTCCCTTAGTATGGCATGTTGTCTAACACTTTATTGTTGTTCCCTAAGGAAATCTGAAATAGAGTACTATGCCATGTTGGCTAAAACTGGTGTCCATCACTACAGTGGCAATAATATTGAATTGGGCACAGCGTGTGGAAAATACTACAGAGTATGCACACTGGCTATCATTGACCCAGGTATGCTTTTTCAATCATAAAATGTTTTCTTCCTTTCTAGTGTATGAACGTTGTCTTTATTAGGCAGTGGCTGTGGTTCCTGAGTTCAGACCATTAGAACTTTAATATTGCAAGACTTATGTCATAGTTTTATTTTGCAGAGAGAATCGATGATGCATGCCAGTACATTGTAATTGGTTTTTGTGTAAATAAAAGCATTTTAAACTTTGAGGTTATGAATTTTGCTTAATGAAGTGAGGCCAGCCTGGTCTACGGAGTGAGTTCCAGGACATCTGGCGCTACACAGTGAGACTGTCCTGAACTCCCTCCACCCCACTGCACTCCCCACAAAAAAGTTTGGTAGGAGGTGGAAATATCAAGCAAAATAAAACTCAATCTTTGTTGCTTGGGAAGACAGTTTGTGGTGAATGCCTACAAATATACATTGTGTTTTGATAGTAGAAGTTTTAGCTGTCTTGTTGAGTACTGCGAATATTCTCGCTGTTCTGGTTCTGTGATAATCAGGACAGGCTAGACATTCGCTATATTAAGGCCATGCATGTGTCCCCAGACCTAGTTCTTCACCCAGGTCTGGTTTTCTAAATGCTGGTGACAAGCCAGGTCTAGTGTGTTACATGATTGTTCTAGGATGGGTGAGATTAGAAGGTCTTAAGAGTGTCAGTTGCAACTGTAATAATTTGCACGTACTGTTAATCTGCCTCCTGAGCTGAGGAACATATGGGGAAATTGTGTGATTATCAGTTGGCATTAAATGAATTGTAAAACTGTTATTTTTATTTTCTAGGTGATTCTGATATTATTAGAAGCATGCCAGAACAGACTGGTGAAAAGTAAACCAGGAAAGTTTTCCTTTAATAAAACTTTGCCAGAGCTCCTTTTGAAGAGCATGGTGTCCGTTCGGTTGTTTTCTTCCTTTTCTTTCTCTGGTACTTGAGACCACGGTCTGCTGGCAGGGCCTGAGAGAAAAGTGAACACGCCTAGTGTCCATGTTGCTGGGGTTTTATTTGTTGGTGATAGCACGCTATATCACTGCAAAATGTGTGGGACCAGAGGGTTTCAGTTTGTATTTTCAATGTTGAAATACACATTTGCGCTTAATATAATAGCAGACCATTTGGTATTTTCCTTGGGTGGGTGTGTTCAGGCTACAGATTGACAGATATTTTCCTTTATTTTTGCAATTCCAGCTACTCTAGCTAGCCAGCTTCCTCTGGGCCTCTCCTGTCTGCTGACTGCTGGAAGTGCAGGCTGGTTACCCCCACGTCACCATGGTTTTACTAGGTGCTGGAGGCTCAGGTTCAGTCCTCACTTGCACAAAACGTTGCCTCTAAGACATCCCTAGGCTCATTCTAGTCTCAGTGTATTTGCATTGTATATTTGAGTGTCTGAGAAGCATGTGTGTAGCAAGATTTGTGATTGACCAAAGTTATGGAATTTTCATGCTATTTTGAGTCATTTAGAATTAGCTTCCTTTCCAAATTAACTAGTCCTTAATGTATAGTGAACTGAAGAATTTCAAAGCACATGTAGTTTCTATGTTGTGACTTAGCTATAGGCATTTAGAATACACACACACACACACACACGCACACACACACACACACATACACACACATATCCCCCCTCAAGCCGGTTTCTCTGTGTAGCCTTGGCTGTCCTGAACTCACATTGTAGACCAGGTTGGCCTCGAACTCACAGGGATCTACCTGCCTCTGCCTCCCGAGTGCTGGGATTAAAGGCGTGTGGCACCACTACCCGACAGATATATTTTTTAATGTGTGGTTTCTAGGGCTTGGTAGGTGTGATAATATGGTATGAGATAATTTGGTTCTTAGTTTATATATTTTGTGTAATTGTGTATGGTTTTATATATATATATATATATTCCCCCCTCCCCCCCCGCCCCAGATGGGGTCTGTATGTAGCCCTAGCTGTCCTGGAACTCTGTAGACCAGGCTGGCCTCACAGTTACAGAGATCCTCTTTGCCTCTGCCTCCCGAATGCTGGGGTTAAAAGTGCCGCCACCACCGGCTGCAGAGGGAAGTTTAAAGATATACTTTTGTCTGGTGTGTTTCTATGTGCCACTGTACTTTTATTGGGGGGGGGGGAGGTCACTGACCCAAATCTGGAATAGTAAAAGGTGGCATTCTAATAACAAATCAAGGTTTTCTGTTGGGGGGTCTATCTAGCTGGATGTTGAGTATGTTAAAATTGCAAGCAACACTCTGTGGCAGATGTACAAAACTGTCTGACACAATTTGAGCTTGCTATAGCAAAAAAGTCTAACCTATTCCGGTGTTCTCTTCCTCATGAGACAAGCCGTTATATAGGCTCAAACAATATTTAAGGAAAAATAGGCTAGTAATGAATGGAATTGCCTAATGTGGAAGATAATCATGTTTCATGAGAAGGTTTTCTCTGATCTTTGGAACTTTGCTTTTGTCTGTGGTGGCAAAAGATTTCCTGCCCCCATTGTGGGTTTACCTGTATTTGATCTAGGTGCCACCTCGTTAAAATTGACCTTTCTTTAAAAAAGCAGTAGTCATATCTGCCACTCACTAAACAGCGGTCCTAGAGAACTAAGGATTCAGCGCTTTCAACTTCATGCTGCTTAAATTTTTAAATATTTTCTAGTGCTTAAACAGTTCTCCATTAGATCTAGTCCAGCCTTTATGGTTTGTCTTGTTAATAATAATTTTTTCATTATTGTGTGCATTTATTACGTATTTTACTATCCCATCTCATTCAGAGTCAAAGCCAAGAATTCATTTTGTCTTCCATCTACTCAGTATAAACCTCTCCATCTTGGAGAGGCCAGTGCTGAAGAATAAGAATGTCACAGCTAATACTGAGCATTTAAAATACTTGGGGGGGGGGGTTCTTATGTATCCTTTTCTAGAATCTGTGGGCACTTGAATACATAGCATTTGCTCTCCTACATACCTAAATCTTTTAAAGATTTTATGTGCCTGAGTGTTTTGCTTGCAGTTCTGTCTGTGCCACTTGCATGCCTGGTGCCCATGGAGGCCAGCATAGGGCATTGAATTCCCTAGAACTGGAGTTAGTTGTACGCTACCACTACTGGAAACAGCCTGGATCATCTGCAGGAACAAGTGCACTGACGGCTGAGCCATATATCAGCACCAGGATTTGTTTACTTCATCTGGATGAGTAGTTTGTCTACATGCCTTTAAACACCATATGCATGCCTAGTGTCCACAGAGGCCAGGTGCTAGTGTTGGGTCCCCTCGACTGTAGTTACTGATGGTTGTGACTTACGTGGGTGCTCAGAACTGAACCTGGGTCCTCTGTGATACCAGCAAGTGCCATGTTTTGAGACAAGGCTGAGTGTATGTACTCAGTCCTAAGATAGCACTGTGAACCTTACTTTACAGGTGACACAGGCTTAAAGAGGTTAGAATCAGCAATGAAACAAAATACTAAGGCTGATAACACTTGAAAACAATTTTAAGGATTTATTTTTTGATTGCATTTTATGTTTTGCCTGTATGTATGTATGTATGTATGTATGTATGTATGTATGTATGTATGAATGAGGTTATCAGATCCCCTGGAGCTGGTGTTGTACACAGTTGTGAGCTGTCATGTGGGTGCTGGGAATTGAACCTAGATCCTCTGGAAAAGCAGCCAGTGAGTGCTCTTAACTGTTGAGCCATCTCTTGAGCTCCAGCTTAAGTTAAAAACTTTTTTTTAGACAGGGTTTCTCTGTAGCTGTGGCTGTCCTGGACTCACTTTGTAGACCAGGCTGGCCTCGAATTTACAGTGAGTGGTCACCTGCCTCTGCCTCCCAAGTGCTGGGATAAAGGTGTGCGCCACTATTGCCCAGCTAAAACTTTTTTTTAATAAAAGGACTTAAGCTTTTTTCCTTCTGTGTCTGCATGTGAGTATGCATGCCAGCCAAGGACATTGGATCACTTGTGGGAGCTACTGGTGCCTTAGCCCATGTGCCTGGTATAGGAGCTGGAAACCCAACTTGGCAGCAAGTCCCTAATCTAAAGTGATAGCAGGCTTGATGGCAGGCTTGTTTTTCATGAAGCTTGTGTACTATTTGTGGTACCAAGTAGGAGAAAGCGGTAGGCAGTTTTGGTCCACTAGGGGGAGCTTGAACAAAAAAACAGCCAACTGGAGGCTGATTGGCTTACACATAAGTCTTTGTCCTCCAAATCAATACAATGAACCTGTATTTTGAGTCACACCACTTAGATTGTTCAGAGACTGTTTAAGGCTAGGGAATGTTCTTCCAGTCAGTTACCCGATGGGAGGACATTCTGTTGAAAACACTTGAAGTATCAATATAAACTTAAGGTAATTTGGATATAAAAGATTTGAGTTGTAAAGTTGAAGGGCTTTGTTTGGAAGCATGTTAATTTGTCTCCTATAAAGCTGCAGCTCACTGTCTTGAAGTAATACTGTAAGTTCCCCCTAGCTTGTCTCATTTCCTGCACTTAATGTGCATACTAGTATATCTTTGAATAGCCAATTGTGTGTGTTCGTGTTCATAGAAATTACTGGGATGCTAGACTGTCATGGGACTTATTTTAAGGTAGAGTCTCGGTATATAAGAACAGGCTGGCTTTGAACTCAGGCCTGCCTGTCCCCATATTGTCCTTGACTTCTACAGTTGATCTGAGGTCTGGAGTGTGGCTCAGTTACTGAGTGCTTTCCTCACATACACAAAGCCCTGCACTCAGTCCTTAGCACTATGTCAAGCAGATGTGATGGTGCATACTTGTAACCCCAGCACTCAGGAGGTGAGGCAGGAGGCTCAGGAGTGTATGGTCATCCTGTTACATAGTGACTTTGAGGCCAGTCTCGGATATCTGAGGTCCTTTTTGTGTTGCCACCTCTGGGGTTTCAGCATGGATATGGGGGATCTCTATAAATGTATTTCAGTGATAGAGACTACATAGTAATTTAGTTGTAATGGTTAGGATAGTTTTAATTTGTTGCTTTTATGCATTAATGACATTCATTTGCAGGTCTCCCTTGTATGTGTGTTAAAGCCATTTGACTTCATACTAAATGATATCAAATGAAGCAGTTGTAGCTAAGATCTGTATGTTTCAAGATCTTGTATTTCCACATCAGTAACCATCACTAGTCAGTGTTTTGTTGTTTTTTTCCTCATTATATTGGCTTTTCCCATGTATACGGAGTTTATATTTAAAGTTAAAAGTGAGGCCGGGCTTGCCTGTCTTCCCAGTCCTCTAGAGGTGGGCATAGGAGAAATGAGAATTTGAGGTAGCCTGAGTTAGAAATTCACCAATTAATGAGTCTCTTTCTCATGTTTAAACTAGGAATTTTATTCAGTACTGTTTCCTGGAGTGGCGAGTTTTAATATTGTATAAAAAAAGTCAACTTATTACAGAACATAGGTCCCCATGACATGTCATATCCAGATACATCAAGTTAAATTCCAGTACAAAACAGCAATTTGTGGAGTCAGTTTTCTGCCAAATTGAGACTCTTCAGTTGTCAAGTGAAGATTTCAATGGTAAGGCAGGAAGGGGCAGAAGCAAATCATGCCTGCTGCACTTCGCAGAACACTGCACAGCTTATTTATTCTCATGGTAAACTTAGAATTCAGAAGGATTCCTTACCCCCACCCCCACTGAAATTTAGACATCTCAGTGTCTCCAATTCTGCAGCCAAGCAATCCAGTGTAATCTGTACTGGTTGTGTTTTGCTTTCAGGCTCCACCGCCTTTGTCAAGAATGATGGCGCACAAATATGCATAAAGGCATTTCTAGTCTTCATCTGTATCTTATGCGGTTTTCCAAGGCTTCCATTCTTTGTGTCATTTCTTCTAGTGAATCTTGAGTTAAGGAAGAGACATCTAGACTGCCTACTTTAGTTTACAATAAAGTTTAACAATTTTAACTACTAAAAAATTTAAGGTGAAAAAAACCCCAACTTTGAGATTAATAACAAACTATCCAGGCTGGGTGGTGGCGGCTCATGCCTTTAATCCCAGCACTCAGGAGGCAGAAGCTGGTGGATGGATCGCTCTGAGTTTGAGGCCAGCCTGGTCTACAAAGTGAGTCTAGGACAGCTAAGGCTACACAGAAACCCTGTCCCGAAAAACCAAGAAACAAACTGTCCAGTATTTTAAAACACATACATTTATAGTAGTTCCTTTAACATGCCTTAAAGACATTACAAAAGTGGTTCATGTTAAGCTTATTTTCAAAACATCAAAGCCATACAGTTCTATTTGAATTTTGCTTTTCCTTAAGATTAAACTTTTTTTTTCTGGCCACACTCTTGTTGCTTATAAACCAATTTGCCATGGTCCTATAGCTCACAATTTGAGAGATGTGGAGTATATACCATTTGACTCTTTTTGCTTCTGGGTGAACTCATTATGATAATTTCTAGTTCAATCCATTTGTCCACAAATTTCGGAAATTCCTTGTTTTTAATAGCTGAGTAGTATTCCATAGTGTAAATATACCACAGTTTCTTCTTCTTCTTTTTTTTTAACTATAGTTACAGATTTATACCACAGTTTCTTTATCCATTCTTCTACTGAGGGACACATAGGCTGTTTCCATGTTCTGGCTATTATGAATAAGGCAGCTATGAACATGGTTGAGCATATGTCCCTGTTGTGTGGTAGTGCATCTTCTGGGTATATTCCAAGGAGTGGAATAGCTGGGTCAGAGGTGAGGAAATAGAAGGATCCAGAGGGTCCTGGAAAACTACAGGCGGGTCTGGGCCCTGGGGTCCTCCTCAAACTATGGCACCAGCCAAGGAAAATATAGGCAATAAACTTCGAACCCCTACCCAGTCTAGCCGATGGACAGGACATTCTCCACCGTTAAGTGGAGAAGGAGATCTGACTTTCACTCAAACTCTGGTGCCCCATATTGGACCATGTCCCTTGGATGGGGAGGCCTGGTGGCGCTCAGAGGAAAGATAATAAGTCACCAAGAAGAGACTTGATACCCTAGGAGCATATACAGGGGGAGGAGGTCCCCCTCAGTCATAGACATAGGGGAAGGGAGTAGAGGGGGAAGCGGGAGGGAGGAAAGAAAGGGAGGATACAAGGGATGGGCTAACAATTGAGATGTAATATGAATAAATTTTAAAAAAAAGATGTGGAGTACAAAGAAACGGGAATGGGTTTTCTCAATGACAGGCCAAAAGCTAGGAAGTGGATGGCCTTGAGTTTTCATTTATACTCTTACATGTAGTTTCTTAGTAAGTAGCCTTCACATGTGGGTGGAAAAGGACAGGAGGCTTTGTCTTTCCCATAAGCCCCTTCCTCCTCCCTATCTGCCACCATTGCAGAATAAGGGCCCAGTTTATTTGTATTATCTGCTGTCAGGAAGACTTTCCATGTGGGGGACCAAACCCCTTTCCTCAGTTAACAGGGAGCATTCTGGAAGCTTGTTGGAACAGTAGTACAGAATTAAGCCATTTCTCTATGAAGTAGTAGATACCGAAGTCTATCAGCTAGCTTTAGTAGGCTTACTGTGGTTTTAAGTTCAGAGCAGCTGGCAGTGTGTTCAATGTGTAAAAGCATTGAATACTCTATACCAGTGCATTCCTGTTTAAAGGATCCTGATCCCTTGGTAGAAATTTTCATTTCTTAGAGTGCTGATACAAAGGATCTTTGCTGCCAAAAAGAAAAGAGGAAAACCTAGCTCTCCAGCGCCTGCCACATACATGTGGCTTCTGTGTAGTTCAGGGTTTAGAGCTTAGACTTAAGTTTGAAACCTCTTCAATTCTATAACATACTTGACTAAGCATGCATCTCTGAGGCACTTTATTCCTAGTGTATGGCCATCCTAGCACAGAGAGTTAAATGCCTCCTCTCTTAGACTTTATATGCAACCTGATTGGCCTTAATGTGACTCTTCCTATACTTGACAGCAGATGACAACTAGTGACCATGGTCACTAACCCAGGCTTGTCCCCAACTCTCAAACACCTATCCAGGTAACTTATAGAAAAAGCCTTTCCTGGCTCAGTGTTGCTGTCTTTTCTTTTTTGATGAAATCCATCCAGTTATTTGTAAAGTTTTGTCAATATTTGCATTACCTATAGAGCATCCTACTGGGAAAGGATATAGCGTTGGGTTAATTTTCTTACTTCTTCGTTTGCAAGGTTCTGGAACATTATAAGGTTTTCACATGTGCATTTGTCCTGGTTTTCTTCCAAAGGGCTTCCTGAGAAAGCAGATGAAAGAGTTCACCCCCATCTTTCACCTCATTTCCCAGACACAGTAATGGAACTGATCAGTACACAGGAAACCATAATGAAATGCATGGCCAGCCTTTCCCATACGTCCAGATCAGGGGCGTAAGTGCTGGGAAAGAGCTTTGTCTGTTTCACACGCTGTACACTGCGGTCTACTACTTCTAGTTACTGCAGTAAAGTTCCTTTTTCTTTCCTTCTTTAAGCTAAGTCCATTGGTAAGCTGAAAGGCTACTGCAGCTTACTAAGTAGTGATGTTTTACTAGGAATTACCTGAAGATTTTGTTGAGTGGAAAAGTTTTTGTGTAGATCGTGAAAGACTGTCTTCAAACAGATATCTATGTTGCACTGCAAAATTAGAACAGGAAAGTAGGTCTCGGATATTTATGGTACCTCGCTCAGATTCTGTAAAGAGAGACAACTGAATTCAAACCAGTTTCACACTATTGTGGTCTAAAGCAGCCACTAACGAGGCTTTTGTATTCCTCACAACACTTAGAGAGCTGCTGGGTTTTTTTTGTTGTTGTTGTTTTGTTTTGTTTGTTTTTTGGCACGCTGTGACAAAAAGACTGTCAGTAGAATGGTTGCTTAAGGGACAGTACATTTTTGCTGTCTGTCAGAGAAGGGCCTTAGCTGGCATCTGAGTCTTACTGTCACCTTACAATTTCTGTCTGCAGCAGCAAAGCAGAGGTAGAAGTACCAGTGAGACTACTCACCTGTGGGATGCTGGACATGCTTTGCCGGGTCCCCTGCTGGGGAGTCCTGTCTTCCATCAGAGTCTTCTAGAGCTGATCAGAAAGAGATGGCCAAGAGGAGTGACACAACTTTACAACATGCACACACATGCTTTTTAGGACACTGTTAGAACCCAGGATCTTTTGATGTTATGCTGTTGGCTATTGTGATGATCTATGACCACGTTAGGGCAGTTCTCTCCCAAAGAGAACTTAAATTCCATCTAACGAATGTACCATGCCATGTCAAGAAGGTGAAGCTGAAAAATATTGAAGTTGCTCAAAGACCCAGTTCAATCACTGCGCCCCTACCTGAAACATTTCGCTAGGAATGGCAGACACAGGCAAAGCATGCTCCACCCCCTGGGGTTACCCCCTTCACCCCAGAGTTCTTTGCTTTAGAGGAATAAGGCATCATTTAGATTGGATTTTCAGGGTGTCTGAGCCTAAGAGAGGAAATGGATAGAATTAATGTGTAAACATAACTAATAAGTGAACCAGAGGAAAGTATAGTAAATGTCTGAAGTCTAAAGAATAGTCATAAAGCCGGGCGTGGTGGCGCATGCCTTTAATCCCGGCACTCGGGAGGCAGAGGTTGGCGGTTCGCTGTGAGTTCGAGGCCAGCCTGGTCTACAAAGTGAGTCTAGGACAGCCAAGGCTACACAGAGAAACCCTGTCTTGAAAAAAAAAAAAAGAATAGTCATAAATAGACGCCCCTGTGGAAGGCATTCTTAGGCATCCAATAATGAGCCTACAAGGATAGGCATTCCTCTCTAAAAACGTCCTGAAGTAGGACTTAAGTTCTAGGTTTGGCTCTTTGCTTACATGAATTTAGTGAGGACTAAGAATGGCGTGTTTGGGGCTGGAGAGAGCTCTCTTAAGAGCACTGGCTGCTTTTCCAGAGGTCGTGAGGTCAATTCCCAGCAACCACACGGTGGCTTATAGCCATCTATAATGAGATCTGGTGCTCTTTTCAGGCAGGCAGGCACTTGTACAGGCAGAACATTGTATACATAATAAATCTTTAAAGGGGGGGGGGGGGCATGTTTTTGCTGCCAGCACTCCGGAGGCAGAGGCAGGTGAGTTAAAGCCAGTCTGGTCTACAAAGCGAGTCCAGGACAGCTGGGGCTCTGTTACAGAGAAACCATGCCTCAAAAAAATCTAAAAAAGAATGGCATGATAAAATATTTAGTATGCTGTTTGGCACAGCGAGACAAGCTCATCTTCACCTCTTTCATTCTCTTTGGGTGTGGTGTCTGTAGGCATCACTTGTCCTGGCCAGCAGGGAGGCATTTCTCTAGGTTCTAAAGAAATGGTTTGAGGATTTTCTCCTGGGTTTATGCTGCCCTGTGGTTGACTATGGTCTACCTTAGACACATTCTGCAGTACCTTCACAGATGCCTTGCTTCAGCTTTTCACTTATTTCACTCATTGTACTGAAGTCTTCTGCATAGAAGAGATGTTTGTTCGTGGGCTCAGACGCAATCTCCTGTAGTTCTTCCTCAATGGCTTTTCCTACCCCAACAGCATACATAGTAATACCTAAGCAACAGAAGTTAGAAAAAGATGGTTGCATTCCCAGGGTCGACATTATGCTATGCCCAGAATTAGATACTAAGTGATGTGGTTTGAAGCATCAATACCCAACACCCCTTTGTATTTTCTAGCATTTTTATTTTGGACCTATGAGCAAAAGAGGATCCTTAGAGATGCAGTCTACATCGTTAGAGATGTAGGGGCACCTTATTGATTAGCCTCTAGCTAAGACACCAACTTACTGATTAACCAGAAGAGGGTCAGGTAACAAATGTGTAGCTGTCTCTTGAGTTAGTCTTTGTGTAGCTGTCTTGAGTTAGTCTTTAGGACAGTAGGAAAAAGTTTTCTCACAGCTTAGAAAAATGAAAGTTTTCTCTGGGAAAATTGTAGTAATTTTAAAAGCATGGCTCCCTCTCATTTGGGCAGGGAAAGATTGGGCAGTGAGTTAAGAAAAGTGTATAAAATGGACTCTTTCATAAAAACTGGGAAGCACCAGCTTTCTGTGAGGGGGGTGGAGTTCGCCAATAGAACTAAAAGGACTTTAAATCCTGATTGTTATGGACTGAGCAAGTGTGTGTCTATTATCTATGCATCTGGGCCCATCGAGGCCCAAATCCTAGAGTCTCAGGTAAGGCTGTGCACATTCTCTTTCCTCTTAGAGGACCTGATGGAACAGTGTGTCTTTACGACTCAAGGAGTTTGGCTTGCAAGCAGACTGCTTCATGACTTTGAACTTTCTCATCTTACCAGAAGAAATGCAGACACCATGAACTGGGTCTAACATCCATGCTAGCTTTTGGCGTTGCATGAGTCAAGGGCCGCACTCCACCCTTCACCTCTATGCAACTGACATTACACTCCAATCCCTGCAGTATAAATGAAGTCAGTCAGAACCTCAGAAGAGGGGCTGAGCTCCACGGAACAACAAGAATCTGGACATATCCAACTCTGGTTTTTTGTTTTGTTTTTAGGTTTTAGATTTTTTTTTTTCTCCCCCAAAGGTCAGGCTTCTTCTTCTTCTTTTTTTTTTTTAATTTTTATTTATTTACTGGTTTTTCGAGACAGGGTTTCTCTGTGTAGCCTTGGCTGTTCTGGACCGGCTTTGTAGACCAGGCTGGCCTCAAACTTACAGAGATCTACCTGCCTCTGCCTCCCAAGTGCTGGGATTAAAGGCGTGTGCCACCACCGCCCGGCTAGGTCAGGTTTCTAACACAGGTTTTGTTTTTAGTTTTTTAGTTTTTCAAGACAGGGTTACTCTGTGTTATCTTGGCTGTCCTGGACTTGCGTTGTAGACCAAGCTGTCCTGGAACTCACAGTGATCCACCTGCAACACATGACTTTGGAATGTTCATTTCAAGGCTTGACCAAAACTATTCACGTGGTGGCTCATGGTTGCAGTACCTGCACTAGGGAGCCTGCAGCTATGAGTGTGAAGCCATTTTGGGCTACCTTGTCTGCTGCAGACTAGCTTGGGCTAGCAAGAGAACTCTTCCTGCTCCTCTTTTTCTTTAAAGTGTATTTGGAGGGCTGGAGTAATGGCTCAGCAGTTAGGAACACTGGCATCTCTTCCAGAGGACCTGATTTAATTCCTGGCACCCACATGGCAGATTACCGCTGTCTCTAATTCTAGTTCTAGGGGATCTGATACCCTCACAGAGACATCCATGTAGGCAAAACACTAATGCATGTGAAGAAAATCTTTAAAAGTATATTTGTGTTAGTAAAGTTGCCACCAGAAATCCATTAAAAAAATTCTTCAGGTGACTGGAGGAATTATACCAGGGCATTAGAACAGTCATGTGTTGTTAAATAACACATACTGAGGTGACTGTCTCTGCTGGAGGTCACACCATGGCCTGTAGGTGGCAGTATTGTCAAGCTGTATTTTTAATGGCAGTTCTCTCTGACTCCTATGGCTAGCTGTGAATTTAAGAGACCTGAACTTTGAGTCATATAAACCACAACTCCATCCCATTTTACCATTGGCCTTGGCTTTAGTGGCCCACTCGGAGACGTCATCCTGAGCCCGTCCATCGGTGAACACGACAGCAACCCTGGGCACCCGTGTGGAGAGGGGCCTGGCCCCTTCTACCTGCGTAAAACTTCTCTCAAACATGTGTTTCAGGGCCAGCCCAGTCATGGAGCCTTTGCCCATGTATTTCATGTGGGCCACAGCTTTCTTCATGTCTTTGGCTGAGCTGAAGTCCCTCATAGTAAACTCTGTGCGGACCTGCGTGGAATACTGCAGCAGCCCCACACGAGCAGCTTTGGGGGAAACGGCTAAGGAGTCTATAATCCCAGTGACAAAATGCTTCACAATCTCAAAATTCTCTTCTCCAAGGCTCTTGGATCCATCAATCACAAAGACTAGGTCAATTGGGCCTTCCGTGCATCCTGCAGAGATGAAGGTAACATGGTTAAAGGGTCAGAGGTCGGGTATATACAGAGTAGAGAAGTCATGCTTCAGCAGGAGGCATCTGTGAATCTGAGGAGGCGTCTTTCTCCTTCAGCCAGCGCACAGGACAGACGAGTAGGGAATATCGCAAATAACAGTTTTCTCTCTTATGTTGGAGTTACTGATTATAACACTAGTAATTTCTCTAAGTAAGCTACACAGTATGCACACATGTAAAGGAAACCATATGCTGATTAATGATAGTGAGGCCTTCATCATGCATACAGTACAGTAAAGGATTAGACTAGTGGTTCTCAACCTTCCTAATTTTGCCATCTTTTTGGGGTTGTTTTTGTTTTTTGAGACAGGGTTTCTCTTGTAGTCTTGGCTGTCCTGGACTCGTTTTGTAGACCAGGCTGGCCTCAAACTCATAGAGATCTGCCTGCCTCTGCCTCTTGAATGCTGAGATTAAGGGCATGTGCCACATGCTGCCATGCTTTAATACAGTTCCTCATGTTGCAATGACCCTCACCCATAACACTGTTTTTGTTGCTACCCCATAACTAATTTTGCTAATGTTCTGAATTGTTATGTAAATATCCCACAGGTTGAGAATCACTGAATTACACTAGACCAAGGCAGTTCCCCTCACTTTGTTGTGGGGGGGGCTGACACACACAAGTGCTAATATCCTGACTGACAGGAGAGGATATGCTTAATTTCCCCTCAGCCATTATCTCTTCCAAGAAGCTTGCACAGTGACCCAGCTTGTGTCAGTTCCTCACCTGAATACCCCAACACATTCCTTTATTCAACCACAATCAACCCAGCAGGGTTATGATAATGACTAATACAAAATGTCCAACACTATGCTGCTCAAGTCCAATGTGCCCTATCAACTAAACCAAACGCGTCCTGGCTGCTGCTGCTGCTGCTGCGCGTACACATCTATGTTTATGGGAGAAGGGCTAATTATTACTGACAGAAGAACCTGGGAGAGTCCATTTGGTAGCACACTTGTAAGTACTCTGCTGACCTATCAGATTCTATGGCCTGAAAAATGCTCCAAAAAGCAATTGCTCCAAGAGCAAATGAAAGCCGAGAGTCGCCTCAGATCACTTACTCTTGCAGCGTCTTCCATCCTCAGCGAGGATAAACCCATCTGCACACTTGCACACATAGAAATCGCCCTTGTTCACACAGATGTGCTCACAGCCATGGTGGGCTGACTTGCAGACATCCTTCCCTGAAGGAAATGTGGGGAGGTGAACAACCTATTATTGTAGGAAGAAGCTAGTGTGAGCAGTCATGCCAGGGGAGTTTAAGAAAGTGGTCCATTTTACAGAACACATCCTTGCTAAAATGATAATCTTTACAATCCATGCCAGAAGAGGCCAAGATCACGGAGCAGCGCCTCTCAGATCTCCCTTGATTCTCCTGGCTCAGGTGGATTTACCATTTGATTTTAGAATGGTTAGATAGGCCGTGGCTTCCGATTTTTTAGTAGCGATGATCTCAAATACCCCATGTTGGTTGTCTAATGAGCATTTCTCATGGGTGAGGTAATTTGAACTCCTTGAGGTAGTTAATGATCCTTTAATCCTCACAACACGCTGAGGGCAGAGCTAAGTATACACAGAGAATAAATGAAGTAGTGGATGCCAGAGTCTGACTGAGCTGCACAAGGTTAGAGGATGGCCCAACTGGGGCACACTTCTCCTGAGTCGTCACTTCCTGACTGTTGCCAACCTTGGGCTTCTGTACATCCTTTAAAATGAGAAACCTTACATGAAATTGGAATCTGTAACTATGGATCCCTCTAGGAGGAGGGAAAGTGTGGGATTTAATTTAGGGATCAAATTGCAAAGCTCGAAATAGTGCCTTGTGCACAACTGTTGGATGTAGTGAGCCACTACATATGTTAACTGAATAGAAAGAACAGCTCGGGTGGACACATGGACAGGACTGAGCCTGGTCTCCATGAAAGAAGCACTGTAGTGCAAAGCTAGAAGCCCAGATGGTGCAGAGAGGCTGGCAGAGTCAGGCCTGTGCCACGGCATGCACTTAGTCACAGAGCCTCTTGCCAGAGACAAGCCCTGCTCCTGGATGAAAATCACACTAATGTGTTAGCCTGCTCAGCTTTGCTGATGTGTGCAATGCCCCATGATCTCGGGGGCCTATGGGGAAACTGCCCACTAAGCAACCTCAAAAGCAAATAAATTACTTTGTTTAATCAAGAAAGGACTATTCAGTCAGGTGTGGTGACGCATGCCTTTAATCCCAGCACTTGGGAGGCAGAGGCAGGTGGATCACTGTGAGTTTGAGGCCAGCCTGGTCTACACAGTGAGTCTAGGATAGCCAAGGCTACACAGAGAAACCATGTCTCAAAAACAAAACAAAACCAACAAACCAAAGCAACAAAAAAAGGAAAGGAAGGAGGGAGGGAGGGAGAAAGGGAGAGAGAGAACCATTCTGCTCACTACAACAGTGTCAAAAACCCACGTAGCTTTTATCCACCCCTGCCTCCTGAGGAAAACTACTAAGACAGAGTCTGTGCCTATATTCCAGTCACCACCCTACTGAGCAGCTGTCTTGGGTGGTGTAAGGGCTACTTTTGTGTAAACCTTGGCTGGGCTACAGGGCTAGCTGTTTCGCTAAAGGCAAGTCTAGAAGTTGCCGCATGAGGTTGTACATGAGGTTAACATTTAAGTCAATAGGTTCTGAGTAAAGCAGGCTACCGCTACTCTCCATAGTGTGTGTGGGCCCCACTCAGTCACTTAAAGGCCTTCAGAGCAGGCTGAGTCCCAGAGGAGGGGGAGACTCTCTCAACACCAACTCTTCCTGAGTTTCTTTTCTTTCTTTTTTCTTTTCTTCATATATTTATTTATTAGTATGTATACAGTGCTCTGCCTGTACATATACCTGCAGGCCACAAGAGGGCATCAGATCACATTATAGATGATTGTGAGTCACCATGTGGTTGCTGGGAATTGAACTCAGGACCTCTGGAAGAGCAGTGCTCTTAAGCTCTGAGCCACCTCTCCAGCCCCTCTTCCTGAGTTTCTAGTCGGCTTTGCAGACATCCTCTTCACCAGCCCCGGCAATCCCATGAACCAATTCCTTAAAGTCAATTTCCCTTTCTTTTTCTCCCTCTTTCTTCTTTTGTCCCCAACAGGTTGTACATGTGCTTCCTTCACAGAAATACTGTTAGGATCTGTTTTTCTGGAATATCCTAACATGAGTCTATATGAATGTCTGTGCGTGCATGCATGTTTGTATGTGTTTGAAGAGGTCAGAGGTCAATGTTGAGTGTCTTCCTCAGTCACTATCCATTTTATTTTTTGAGACAAGTTCTCTTTCTGAACCTGCAGCTCACCAATTCAACTACTGGCTGGCCCCCAGGCCTCTGGGATCCTTCAGTGGTGTGCTCAGCACGGAGACTCAGGTGTGCTCCCACACTTACTTTCACATGGATACTGGGCTTTGAACTCAGGGCTTCATGTTCACACAGCGAGCTCTTTACCAACTGAACCATCTCTGGGATCCCTGCTAACACACTTTCTATTGAAACTCTGTTCTGAACAACCTGATCTAGAAGAGCAAATGATAGGTTTTCTTGTTTTTCCCTCTCTCAAAACCCATAGAGGCTCCTCCCTCCAACTCCTCTCCAATATATGTGGTCTGCCAAGAAGAAAAAAGCACTGAAATTATCTTTTTGTCCTGGTAGTCAATTGCTACCAATTGCCCATCGACTTGCTAGGCACTACACTAGGTCCTGGGTACCCGCCCAATCACCATGTAAGGACTGAGAGAAAACAGAAGCAGAGAGACTGACAACTTAGGCCTGCCACTGAGAAACTCCTGCAGAACCCACAAGCTGCCTTGATCCCTGGGAAACACTTGCAGAGCACCCAAAGTTGGAACCCAAGTTTGTTTCATGGTTACCAAGTCTGCAAGGGAGAGTGTGGGGGTTCAGTGATGCTCTGTGCCCACCGAGTCCTAGAGGCAGGAATCCTCTTTACTCAGGCTACTTACTTCTGCAGTGTTTCCCATCCTCAGCCAGCCTCAAGCCCTCCGGGCACTTGCAGGTGTACGATTCGCCACTGCTTACACAAAGGTGCTCACAGCCATGGTCCACAGCCTGGCAGACATCAATCCCTGAGGGCAGTACCATGATTAAAACAACTGATTCAACATAAAGTCTACATGAACATCTCCCTGGGAGACCCATCCATCCTGCCCTCTGGACTCAGGTGCCACTTGAGAAGGCAGGTAAAACTGGGGATGGAGTTTGGTGACCTAAATATTTTTGTTTGTTTGTTTTTGTTTTTGTTTTTTGAGACAGGTTTTCTCTGTGTAGCCTTGGCTGTCCTGGACACACTTTGTAGACCAGGCTGGCCTCGAACTCACAGCGATCCTCCTGCCTCTGTCTCCCAAGTGCCGGGATTAAAGGCGTGCGCCACCACACCGGGCAGATTGACCGAAATCTTTAATCTCTCACTGCCATTGACATTCCCATGCACCAGCCCCAGGGTCAGTGTCTCAGCATGCAATCCAGCCTCATGTCTGCAGATGTGGCCTCTGACATGGTGCCAAGCGGAGATGTTTTCAGCATGATTATTTAGGAGAAAACTTCAGTTTAAATCAGCAGCCTGGGAATCTAATCTTGCCTTTGTCCCTGGCATAATCCATGATTTAGGAAAATCAGGTAACCTCTTGGAACCTTGGCTTTCCTGTCTGAAAATGAGTAACGATTCCAGGTACTCATCTTTTCCTCAAAGCTCTCTGGGAGGAGCTTTAAGAAGTCTCACAGAGACAGAGACGAGAAGCGTTCGTGCAGCTTGCACAGTCCTCTTTGCCTGTTGTTGTTACTGGGCACTAGCGACTGCACCCAGAGCCTTATGTGTGCTTGGCAAGCATGCTACCACTGAGCCACATCCCCAGCCTGTTTGTTTGTTTATAATTTTTGTTTGTTTTTCAAAATAAGGTTTCTCTGTCTTGGAACTCACTCTGTAGACCAGGTTGGCTTTGAACTCACAGAGATCCACTTGCCTGTTTCTCCTGAGTGCTTGGATTAAAGCTGTGCACCACCACGCTGGCCTTAGCAAGTGTTCTTAATCACTAAGCCATCTCTCTAGCCCACTTTTTAATTTTTTATTTTAAATTTGAGACAGTGTCTCACTAAGTTGTCTAGTATGGCCTATAGCTCAGGAAGTCTATGAATTTGCCATGCTCCTGCCTCAGCTTTCTATATAGCTAGGATTATAGGGGCATATCACCAGGCTCAGTGAGGCTCTCACTATGTAAGGCAGCCTAGAACTTGCTACATAGACCAGACTGGCCTCCCTAGTAGTGGGAATTAAAGTATGTAACACCACACCTAGCTTGACATTCATTAATTAGTAAAGCTTATAGCTATATATAGTTCCTTTATTATTACACAGCAGCCCTGTTCTGTTCCAGGATCCTGCACAGGACATCACTTGCCATTTGGTTGTGTGTTGTGGCTCACACCGAGGTTGGCATGGTGGGTCTCAGGCCATATGGGCTAGCTCTAGCAAACTTACTTCTGCAGGTCTTCCCATCATCACGGAGGATGTATCCCTCAAAACACCGACAGACAAATGAGTCTTCAGTGCTTACACATGAATGCTCACAACCGTGGTCCCCCAAAGCACAAGAATCCAGTTCTGATTGGAATCACAGAAATAGAAGGAAATTATTCACAGATTAGTGACCTATTCATTCCTAGAAGACATCGTACACATCGTAAGTTAAAACACTGTCTTTCCTCACACAGTTCATTTCAGCACAGAAAGTATCTACAACCAAGAATTCATAATATATACAAAGCACATACATAAAGCAAAACACCAAGCCCTATAGGGGAGAGTAAACAGAAAAAGACAGTTTCTAAAAGGAGATGTGACCATCTAAGACCGTAAGAGTGTAAGCCTAAGACCCACTTTCCTATGGATGTATATGTGCATGAGCCTATTTGCTCACTTATTCAAAGGCAGCAATGATTTTTGTTGTTGTTGTGAGATAGTTTATCCTCATGTAGCCCAGGCTGGCCTCGAACTCATGGTCTTTAGACAATCAGAAAACGTGCTGTGAATTCTTACTGTGGGTCAGACATGTTTTAGCCACTAAGGACAGAATGACCAGTAAAAAAACATTTTTTGTTCCGTGGGGCTTTGCATTTCGCAGTGGGTGTCGGGAATGTATGAGGATGGGTGTGTGTGGAAGACAAACAATAGACAAGCATGTCTTCTTGTGGTGGGGGGAAGAAAGTGCTTTGGAGATAAAGAGGACAAGAGGGACAGAGGGCGTCTGCTGGGTTGGGGCTTGACATGGTGTCAGATAAGGAAGAAGCAGAGAAGAAGTGCACGCTGGTGTCAGCACACAGCATGGGGTATGCATGTCTGAGGGAGAAGGGTGGTCACAGGATGTTTTGATCAATAGAATGCCTCAGTCTGGCTGCCTTCTGAAAGCACAGAATGGTGTGAGAGTAGGGGAAAATACAGGAGACGGATATAGCCAACTGCAATGGTCTGGCTGGCCTAGAACACAGAGGTGATCATGTGGTCAGACTGGCTATGTTTTGAAGATAGAGCCTATCTTTCTCCCCATTCAGCCCCCCCTCCCCCCCACCTCCCTCCATCCTGAAGCCTGTCCTTTGAGCCTTCTCTCTTGCAGCTGTGAGCAAACCTAGCCACGCTGATCCACCGAACACAGGCAACCTGGCCAGATCACATGCTATGGAGGCTGGCCACCTCCACTGCAAACCTGTAGGAATCAGGATGTCCTTTGCTCCTAAAGGCCCAGGGTTCTCTCTGCTCAGCTTTTCTACTCTGGAGTGGTTGTGCCTGTGAATGCTTTCCCACGTCATGGCCTGATCACAGCTGCCCATGACCATCAGGCACTCCCCTAATAAAGTTCATCTAAAGGGCAATTTTGTGTCAACTCCCCTTCATCGGAACTGTTGAACAATCTGCCTTCCCACTGGCTCAGACAGAAGAGCCAAGGATGGCTCTGACGTCACTGGACTAAGCTACCAAAGGATGGCATTGCAGTTTATAGGGCTGGATGGCTTCTGGGGACTTCTGGGTTTCAAAGCTTGAAACCGAGGACCAGGGGCAGTAACATTTTATGAGAACCATAGAGCTACTTGAAAGCTAACCCAGCCGTTTAGACAGGGAACAGGATTTCAAGAGAGAGTGTGCACCTGTCAGCTATTCATACCTACCCCTCCCGGTGGACTCCTTTTGTAAACTTTGCATGTTTTGTAAACCCTTGAAGCAGGGACTGTAACTGTCATTCCCAGCCCTGAGATGAGAGAGCGCCCAGATACAGTCCTACAGGAAAAAGTCCACCAATCCCTGAACAGAAAGCTCTGCCCCCTAAGAAATCCTACATAAGCCCTGCCAACTGTTCAGTTTCCTGCTGTCCTCTCCCAGGAGCAGAGGCAGCCAACCCTAGCTCCAAACCCTGGCTTAGTCCCTCCCAATATATCTCTTTTATGAGATTTGTTGCCTGATGTGACTCTATCATGGCATGAAGCCAAGAAGGGAAGCGAAGAAGGAGGTTGGAGCTGAGGCTCTTGAGCTCCTGAACTCAGCTGGGGATCGCCTCCCCTGGGAGCTGTAACCCTGAGGAGTAGCAGAGCTGTTACACTCTAACATTCAGGGATACTTTCCCTCAGGGTTGCAATGCCTCTGCTGAGGAGGCTTCTTGTCAGAGATAGGTGGCTCCTGGGCTCCCAGATCACAGGATATCCTTAGGTTGGGACACTGTCCCACCTCAGAACTGTGTGATTCCTGGGCTCCCGAGTCCCATGATACCTTTCCTTCTGAGCAGGAACACCAACAGCACCAAAGTGGCCAAAGGTGTGTGCCAGAGATTATAATCAAGAAGACTCCTTTTTTGTTAAGCACATTGCAACATTTCTCAGGGAAAGGAAGTCCCCAGAACCAGCCTGTAGGCTAGTTAAGGGAGTCAGTGTTATTTTGATTTATCCGCAAGAGAAACTAAGGTTGAGGAAGGCTAATTATAGCTCACCAAGACCACTTGCTAATAAGTGGAAGAACCAGATTAAAAATGTTATTTTTTCAATAACAAACCCTACCACACACTATTACCGTCTGCTAAGCTTTCAGACATGAAGAGAATTTTGTCTTTTTTTTTTTTTTTTTTTTGAGGTGGGAACACTGCCAGAATGCTTAAACAATGGGAAACTATGTGAGCTGGAATTTTATCTGCAGAGGAGATTCGAAGTAGAGTTGGGGGCCTCCAGTTTGCTCTGAGGTTGACTTACTTCCCTAGGCACATTCTGGACTCATTACTAATGCAGAACATTTCCCTGTGGCTGGAGTGGTCCCTCACGTACTTGAAAGTACCACTAAGTGAAACAGCACAGACAGCTGGCTGGCACAGATGGGAGCATTTTCCCCCCACCACCATGAATTTATAAGAATACTCCATTTTCCAAGGCAATAAAATAACAAAAGCTCTCCTTGGGTCAGCCTTGCCAAGCCCTAGCCCAGAGTGAACCTTCAGAACATACTCCTGCATGGGACGTCCCAAAGCAGCCACGCTCTGTTAGCCACAGCTCAAGCTGTCTTCTTGAAGACCACAGGGTCTTCCTCAACAGAGACACAGGCAACTGAGCCCCAGCTTCCCAAGCCAGAGTGGCCCAAGCCCACATCTGTCAGATGGCATGGCCTTCAGAGCGCAGGGCAGCAGGCAGAAGCCCCGTGCCCATAGGGCCATGTCCATATCCTTGGTTATATGCCATGCCAGCAGCTCCCAGCCCAGCTCCTTGGTTCTCCTGAAACTGCTATTGTGTGCCTGCTTTAAAGTAAGTGAAGAGTTTTCAAGCTTATCCTCTCCTCTGCACATCCCTTCAGGGCATCTGATCCAGTGTACAGTGGTGACTGTCAATCATAGGAGGCTTCTGCAGATGGCTGCTAAAGGCAAAACAGATACAGCTTCCAAAGTCAACTGTACTAAAAGGCATATGTGCCTGGGCAGGAGTGTCAGCTGAAGGTACAGAATGCACCTTTCACCCAGCAATTCCCCTAGGGACTCCCTTCTGCAGACACCCTTGTACCGTGTGCTTTCAAGTTATTGACTTCATTACTGTAAGGATGAAAAATGAGAGTCCACCAAAGTGTCTAGAAAAAGGGGACTGGCCAAATGCAATGGAACATAACACAGCTGTAAAAAGAAGGAGGAACTTCCCTATGTAATTGTGCTGGTTTGAATAAGAATGCCCCCATGGGCTCATAGATTTGAATGCCTAGTCACCAAGGAGTAGCAATATTGGAGCTGTCATGTGGGTGCTGAGAACTGAGTCCAGGATGGCCTTGTTGGAGGAAGTGTGTCCCTTGGGGGTAGGTTTTGAGGTTTCAAAAGCCCATGGCAAGCCCAGAGTCTCTCTCTCTTTGCCTATGGGTCACTATGTAGCTCTCAGCTACTGCTCCAGTACCTGCCTGTATGCTGCCATGTTCTCTGCCATGATGGTTACAATGGACTAAACCTCTGAAACTGTAAGCAAGCCTCCAATCAAATGCTTTCTTTAATATGAGCTGCCTTGGTCATGGTGCCCTATCAAAGCAACACAAGAGTGACTAACACAGATTTTGGTACCAGGAGTTGGGTATTGCTATAAGCAGCCTAACCATGCTGCTTGATGGTAGAATGTGGACTTGGGCTTAGGAACCAGTTGAATACATTAAGGAGGGCCTACTGGGCCATGCCAGTAGGATTATAGAGGACAGTGGTGCTGTGAGCACTGTAGATTACAGTGTCTGGTTTATGAAGATTCATAGGGAAGAATAGTAGTAACCAGACTAGAGAAAGTTCTTGTGACATCATGGCAAGGAATGTGGCTGCTTTTTGTCCTTGTCCTAGAAAATCTGCCCGAGATTAAATTGAAGAGTTTTGTTAATGGTGTTGGCAGAGGAGATTTCAAGACAGTCTGGTATTAAATGTGTCATGTGGTTACTAGTAATCACTCTTATGCAGATCTATGTGAAAAGGAGCAAGCTACACAAAGAAAATACAAAATGTACAGTCTGAGTCTAAAAGGAGCACCAGAAAGTATAATGGAGCTAAGTCCGTTGCTCAAGGAGATAGAAAGTTTAAAGAAAAGCCTGAAGCTGAATGGTAATACAGGGAACAGTGGCCTCAGGGTGAGACCCTACCTAGCTCGCACCAGATGTGTGAAAAGGAATAAAAGGAAAGTGTCGGCAGTGATGGAAGCTGATGCTACAGGGCTTTGGCTTTGAGGCAAGGATATGTGGATGTAGTCGTGGAGTCTCCCTGCTCAGCTAAGAAAAGTCTCTGCATGGAGGCCCAAGGAGGTCATTTTGTAAAGCTGTGAAGGTGAAACCTGGATTGTGTTGGAGACCCTAAGATATTGGAGATGCTTGAGCTGTGGCATTCCCGCCAAGGAATGCTGCAGACCAGGTGTGGAAACAGCCCAAGAGAGAGAAGTGCGCCATCATCAACAAAGCTGGAGGAGGCCGGAGATCTGAGGGGATTTGGCGTCAGACATGGGCACGCAGAGGAGTTTGCCCTGCTGGTATTCAGTCTGGCTTTGGTCCAGTATCTCCTCACTGTTCTCCCCTTCCTTCCTTTTGGAATGGTAATGTATAGTCTGTGTCACTCTATGCTGAAAGTGTGTGCACTGGTTTTTATTTTTATTTTATGGGGGTTACAGTTAAGAGTCTCAGGAGAGATTGTGAATTTTGGACTTTTAAACAATGTTGAGACTGTGATAGACCATGGAGACTTTTGGAATTTACTTATTTTTTCTTTTTTAAAGATTTATTTATTATGTATACAGTGATCTGCCTGCTTGTACCCCTGCAGGCCAGAAGAGGGCATCAGATCACATTATAGATGGTTGTGAGCCACCATGTGGTTGCTGGGAATTGAACTCAGGACCTCTGGAAGAGCAGTCAGTGCTCTTAACCACTGAGCCATCTCTCCAGCCCGACTTTTGAAATTTAATTAAATGCTTTTGGCATTATGTGGAATGTGGTGGTTTAAATAAGCATATCCTTCATAGGCTCATATATTTGAATGCCTAATCCCTAAAGCTATGTGGTCTTATGAGGAAGTGTGTCACTGGTGTAAGCTTTGAGGTTTCAAATGCCCATGGCAAGCAAGCCCAGAGTCTGTTTCTCTGCCTATAGGTCAGTATGTAACTCTCAGCTACTGCTCCAGTGTCTGCCTACATGACATGATGACCAAAACTCCGAAATGTGTAAGCAAGGCCCCAGTTAAATGCTTTCTCTTATAATAGTTGCCTTGGTCATAGTGTCTCTTCACAGCAAAAGAACAGCAACTAAGATAGTAATGATACAAAGACATCTCTAGGAAATTGTATTGAGTGAAAAAAAATAGAATGGACTATACTGAATACTATATTGTGTGTAAAGAAGCAAAAACAAAAATATGTATTTTATTTGCACTTATTCATATAAAGTAGTACTGGGAAAGTAGGCATGATGTTAAATTCCTGTAACCCGTGACTTGGAAGACTAAAGTAGGATCTTGAGTTCAAGACAAGCCTGGGCTACATTACTAAGCCCTTTCTCAAAAGCAATGAAGAACAGAAAAAAATATTACATTTTGTGTGTGTGTGTGTGTGCATTTATGGGCACATGCTCACAATCATAAACATATGCCATAGTTTACATTTAGCCGTTTGAGGTCCACTTGCAAGAGGTCATTTTTTGCCTTCTACCATGTGGGTTCTACAGACCAAACTCAGGTGAGTTCAAGTCTGGGCAACTTCATGAGACTTCATCTCAAAATAAAAGCAAAAACTGGGCTGTGGAGCTCAGAGACAGATGATGGCTTATCATGCAGTTAGTGCAGTATCTCAAAAAGCACCAGACACCAGGAACAAGAGCTGCTGTTGCTTCTTCTTCTTCTTCTTCTTCTTCTTCTTCTTCTTCTTCTTCTTCT
>OU015748.1:64762271-64774878 GCA_907169655.1 Acomys percivali | reverse complement strand
ATGGTTAGGATTGCACTTGTTTGGAAGCACCTGCGGACTGATGACTGTGCCGGCTGCCTTCAGAAAGGACCTTGGAAATATGCTGATCCAGCTCCAATTTAGAGACGAGGAAACAGGCAGCCAACAAGCAGAAGTGACTTTCTCAAGGTTCCGTATCCTGAAGATATGACTTGTCTTAGATGAACTGACCCCAGTAGGTCACAGACCTATATCCCCTCTGTGTTTCTAGATCCCAGCTCTATGGAGCTAATCAGTCTTGTAAGTATCTTGAAAGACAACTAATAGTTGGCTCAAGGTAGGTTCGAGGAGGTTTCCTGTCACTCTCCGTGCTACAGGTGACAGGTCCCACCTGCTCCTGTGGCTCCCTCTGGCCAGGCCTGATCATGGACGCTCACACGCTACAGTCCACGTCAGGGAAGCGCTGTGTTGCACCCGTGGCTAGCTCCCCTGACTGACTGTGCAGCATTAGACTAAACATTTTCCCCGAGACTTGGGCCTCCCTACTTCACGCTCCTCTGGCAGTTCCGCCCACATCCCAGTGGTCACCACACAGGTTGGCTGACACATCTTAAATATCGCTTCCAGAGAAACTGTAGCCACTGCTGAGGCAGAAATTGAATTAGGTCATCCCCAGGGACCACCAGCACCTGGCATACTGCAGGCAAACACCCGAGAGAATAAGGACAAATGAGCCAAGGGGCTTAAGCAAATATTAAGACTCCCAGCCAGGAAAGGGGATGGGTCAGACTCAATGACTAATCAGTGCTGAAGTAGAAGGGGCAGACATCTCAGACAGCAGGACAAAAACATCTTCCAGTCAAATAAATGCCTTTCTCTTTTCTGTTCCCATGGGCGGAGGCAGGTCACACCTCTCTCTAAAGCCTCGTTGTGAATAGGGCCTGCCATCTGTGACCAGGATGGCTAGGGGTTCACAGTATAGCAGACACAGACTGTGCTTCTCACACCTAAGTTACATGTCGGGTAGGAGCTGCAGGAATTGTGGGTAACGTGTCCAGTGTGGTCAGACTTCGGCAACAGCGACAGATAGCAACCCCACTCTGAACTCCACGTATGATATATAACTAAAACACACCTGACCCTCGAGGGAGATGGCCATAGTGGTAGTCTGCCAAGAAGGTGACTGACCCAAGGTCAATGGCTACCATGACAGTTTCAAGGGGGACAGCCAAACCTTTGGCACCCCTGTAGAAGCCTTTCCCCAAACTGAGAAGCATCCACACCAAGATGCCCTCCAGACCATCATTCTGGCTCCTGAGTTCTGAAGCTGAGGACTCCCGGGATGTGTTGAGATGAAGGTAGTCCCCTCCCCTCATTCATGCTACACACTGGACCGACTGGTCTCCTAATTCCTGATGTGGTGGTAATTGGAGGAAGGGAAATGATTAGGTTTGGTTGTGACTGCAAGGCTGGGGCCCAGATTCAATGGAACTAAGTCTTATCATCATCATCATTATCATCATCAACATCATCATCATCTTCCTCTTCATCATCATAGTGTATATGGCATGATGGGGGAGTTCATATGCTGTGGTGCAATATGGAGGTCAGAGACTAACTTTCTGGAGTCAGTTCTCTCCTTCTGCCTTTATTTACATCCTAGGGACCAAACAGTTCACCAGGCTTGTGTGGTAGGCATGTCTTCGCTGTGTCATTTTGGCACCCCAGGATTTGTATTCTTATTTAAAAAGATACCAAAGAGCTCATTAACTTACTCCCTGTCTCCATCTCTCTCTCTTGCGAGAGGAAACAGCCGCTGGTGCAGAAAAGCCCTCACCAGAGCATTACCACGCTGGCGCCCTGCGTTCAGACTTGTAGCCTCCAGTACTATGAGAAAGACATTTCTGTGGTTAGGAAACAATACATGGTCTGTGGTATTTCGTCATGGCTGCCAGAGCAGACTTAGACTCTTTGCAGGGTGAGGGGTGGGTAGGACTTTGGAACCGAAGAGGCTTTTCAGACTGGGAGTGTGGCCACCTGGATGCTGAGGGGTTCAAGGCTGTGGCTTCTATAGGAGACAGAGCATGGACCCCCTAAGCCTGTCCCTGGAAGATGAGTCTCCAGATAGCAATACAGGGAGCTCCCTGTGGGCCTCTCAGTGAAGAACAGTCTAAAGATGAGGAGTGAGACCCTAACAGGGGTGTCATAGGGTTTAGCGCCCACTACAAATTCTCAAAACATGTCTATGAAGGTAGGTCTCTGTGTCCCTCTAGGACCTGGAAGGCAGGGATAATGGCTCCCAGTTTGAAGATGATCAGACACACAGGGAGGGCCAGCTTCCTTGCCCAGGTTAGAAACAACAGTATGTGAATTTGGATCTTTGGATCCCAGATCCATACTCTTTATATTCTGCTGTGTCCCTGTTCACATCTGTGCACAGGTACCCAGGAGGTGGGAGGAGGAAGTTTCCATAGGGCTGACTCTGTGATAGTCTGTGTCTCTGTATGGCGGCAGCGGCAGTGGGGGGGGGGGGGGGGATGTTGTTGTTCCGAGAGCACTTTAGTTGAATCACAGGAAACTGTGAGAAGACCTGGGAAAGGTCTTAACAGGTGGAAGAGGGGGGGCTCTCCCACAAGGCCAAATCAAGGATTGTCATTGGATTGTTTTTGTTTTTGTTTTTTTCTGAGAGCCATTAAAGGTGACAGTGCTGGGAGTGGAGCCTGCAGCAGAGGGCGCGGAGTCCAAGGGAAGCTAGCTGATCTCTCTTCATTCACTATGTTATTCATTTCACTTTGCCAGGCTGCACTCTGGGAATCCTAACTCCAGGTGAGACCTGGCCTCTTACCTCTCATTTGCCAAGGGCTTGAAGGCAGCAGCGGGCTGTGAACTTCATGCGTATTGTGACCATGGAGTTTTGTTTGGCACTGTGTTTGGCACCTGTCTGGTACAAGCTACATTTAAGGGAAACTGCTAGTGTGGAAAAGAAGCCCCTGAGCTGCCTTCATCATTTCCTTGCGCCCCCAAACTACAGCTAGAACCTGGCACCGGAGGACTGAGAGGAAAAGAGGCCTGGCCTCCTGCCAGTCAGTACCCACTTTGACCCAGTGGCCCAGGAACCTGCACTTTGGCTGTACACTTCAGGCAACTTCCAGAACAAGGGAGGGCTCTTCAGACCATCTGTTGTCAAGGCTCCAAATAAAGGCCAAGGAACCTCTCATCTGCTGAGCAAGGCCTGGGAGACGCCAGCTTACTCCCATCTCCTGTCCACCAGACGTTACTGAGGAGGTACAGTCATCTTATCTGGCTCTGTGTCATCTGGCAAGGGGCAGGGGAACACTCACCCCAACCCCTATTAGCTGTGACCACAGTTACGGTTACAGGACGGAGCAGCTGGACCGAATCACTTGAGAGCAGACAGAAAGTCTTCAATTAGGGGAATGGCTCTGGCGGGGAAAATGTGTTTGTCCTGTATTGTTCTGAGGTAAGTTCTACCCCATCGGATTACCTCACATGTTCTCATAGCCACTGCATAAAGCTCACTTGCAGTTGCACTGTTGGGCTTTTGCACATACAGGAGGCAGCATCATGCCTTCAGTTACAAACACACTTTACATGAGAAGACAGGCGCTGGCCAAAGAAGGTGAAGGCAAAACTCTGATTAGCTGAGGGGCAGGGGAATGATAGAAGGGTCTGCATGTGTCAGGCTCTGTGAGGAAAGTTTACAAGCCCTGCAATGATCTCACACTCTGCTCTTGATTATCAGAGTAAAGAGAACAAAGAAGGGGCCTGAATAATCTAAGATGACGGAGAATCACACCCATGAGCCCCTCACATCTGGCTTTGGCGGCCAGGGAAGCAGAGATGCTTTTAGCTTACCCACCCTTTTTCCACACTCCCAGTGCCCAGGCCATACTCGAATTGGCAGCAGCAGCAGCAGCAGTCTGAGAGGCAGCTGGGCAGGGATCCACAAGCAAGCTGCAACATGGACAACCTAGTTGCCAAGATCCAAGAATCCACCCCAAACTAGGAGAACATTTTCTCACAAGAAGCACAGTTACCACTGCGCAGCTGTGCAGGCCGCTCATCTGCCCATGTGAAGTTCCGACAAACGGAGGATGCGTTAGTGCCGGACCTGCAGCTGTGTCGGTGGCCACGGGACTTGCTCCTACAGTCAGAGAGACAGTGGCCAGGGAAAACAAAGGATGCTCTTTGCTTTCATTCTGGTCCTTTCCCCCAAACTGTTCTCAGACCTTTATCTTGGCCCACTTGGAAATGGGAACGAAGGGAAGAAAGCATGACCTCATCGAGTGGAAGAGATGAGGGAGAACGGAACCTTTTTTCCTTTTGCTTTCCAAGACAGTTTCTCTGTGTAGTCCTGGCTGTCCTGGGACTCAGACTAGCCTCCAACTCACAAGAGATCTGCCTGCCTCTGCCTGCCCCACCCTCACCCGAGCGCTGAGATTAAAAGTGTGTGCCACCATCACCAGGGGAGAGAACCTGGATCTTTTGTTTGTTTAAATGGAGCAGGGATGTGAAGCCAGCTACCAGGAGACATATACCTAGACAGCATCCCTGCCAACCTGGCCTTGGCCTGAGCTGACAGGGCTCAGCGAAGGCTGAAGAGTCTCGGACATCTCCTTTTCAGAACCGACCAGGGTGTCACAGAGAGTGAGCCCCTCCTTAGTTGAAGGCCATCTTGGACTGTTCCCCAAGTCTGAGCTGCGGCTATCCCATCTGTCCCTGATGTGACAGCATGTGCTCAGCACAGTGCTCGGCAGCTGGCATGCAGCCAGATGGCAGCAAGTATCTGCACTGTGAGTCCCAGGCGTGACTGGCGTGGAGCAGAGCTTCGCCTTCTCAGGCTGGACAGAATGTCGAGGAAGGGCAGAAGAGTAAAGACAGAGCTCCATTCTGCTTCATCTCATTGGTGGGAAGGCACAGAGGTGAGGAGGTGTGTACAAAAGAGACGGGGTCAGTGGGGCAGGGACTGATGTCACTTAGAGTTACCCATTCTCCGCTACCAGCCCACACCCCCGAGGAAAGCGCAAATCCTTCCAACCAACACAATCACCTTGGAAAACTTCCATGTCTCAAACGTGTCACAACGGCAACCACACTTGAACATAAATTTAAGTATGAACAAACCACAACTCAAACCAGAGCTGCATGCCAAGAATGAGGGCCTGTGTCCTAACGGTGGGGAGGCAGGGCATGGAGATAGCAGAGCCACTTCCAGGAGCGTGTGAAGGAAGTCTGAGGCTTCGGGATGCAGGCACCCTCGTCACTGGGTGCCCGGTGAAGTCTGGGAGAGGACACTGAGGTACACGCACACGCCAGCAGCCCACTGGCACCCACAAGGGCTCGTATCAAATCCTGTCTGTCCCAGAATATCAGATGTGATTAGACTCACTTGCACAGGTCTTCCCGTCGCTGCGGAGCACATGACCGTCAGGACACTGACAGGCAAAGGATCTGTCTGTGTTGACGCAGGAGTATTCACAACCATGGTCACTCAGCAAGCAGTAGTCCGCCCCTGTAAGACCAAAGCCACGTGAGGTCCCTGGGCCTGTCAGCAAGGCTTCTGGGCTGTGATGGGGACCAAGTAACTGTTCCCATTTGCTGCCACTAACAGCATGTGGTTTCCCCAGCAGACTTCCCCTTAGGAGGAGGAAAAGGGGCCGAGGAAAACATGCTGTCCTGTTGCGAACCCTTCCCTCATAGAGGGATGAGAGGGGGACTCACTGGAACAAGTCTTGAGGTCATCGTTGATAAGGAAGCCTTCAGAGCACTGGCAGACAAAGGACTCCTCCGTGTTCAGGCACAGCTGCTCGCAGCCATGGTCCTGCTGTGCACAGTGGTCCACCCCTGCATCCATCACAAAATAGGAAAACATAAAGGGACCGGGGCCAGTGCTCCACTGACCCAGAGCCTGCAAACCAAAGCCTTCCTGGCAGCGCCAGCAGCCACAGGGAAGGTTCTGCTTTACCTCATGCTGCGGGGCTTGCTGGGAAACCAGCTTTGCTCTGTAGCCAGTTTCAGAGGACTTGACACAAATCTAGAGTCACTCGGGGAGAGGGGATCTGAGCTGAGGAACTGCCTCCATCAGATTGGCCTGTGGGTGCGTGTGGCATGTTCTTGATGAAGCCCTATTGTGGGAGGGCTCAGCCCACCGTGATTGTGAACTTGGATGCAAGTGAGTGTACAGCATGGCTCCACGGTCTCTGTCTCAGTTCCTGCCTTGGCTTCCCTCAGCCCTAAACTGTTACCTGGAAGTGTAAACTGAACCAAGCTGTCTCCTTCCCACGCTGTTTTTGGTCACAGAGCTTATCATGGTAGCAGAGAAGCAAACTAGGCCAGGGCCACTTTCCTCGCTGTGCTGTGACTCTGACCTGGAGGCAGGTCCCTTTTCTTCATTTTTTTTAAATGCCTGCCTGTCTCTGTGTGTTCATGTACGGAAATACACATGCATGTGTGTGAGCATGCTTGCGGAGGCCAAAGGACAACTTCAGCATTCTTGGGAACTGTAGTCTTCGTTCTGCAGACAGGGTCTCTCTCACTGGCTTAGAAGCCCAACCAGTAGGCTAGACGGGCAGGCTAGACTGCCTGGCTCTGAGCTGAGATTACAAAGGCATGCTGCCACACCTGGCATTTTATCTGGGTTCTGGACGTGGAACTCTGGCTTGCAAAGCAAATGCTTTACCAATTGGGTTGTCTCCCTCAGACACATGGCGGTCACTTTCTGGTAGTAATATAGAGAAAGTTAGAGGAGATAATACATCTAAAGTCCTCCAGACAGAGGCTGGCACACACCAACCACCTAGGGCATGCTTATTATTAGTAGTAAATAGTGCTCAGAGAGAATTACTGTTCAATTCTATTGAAAATTAAAAGGTGAAGTTTCAAAAAAAATTCTCTTAATCAGGAAATCCAGATTCAGAAAATAAACAAAAGCCTCGGCTGCCTGTGTGGCCTCTTCTGGCTCCTAAACACCACACAGCTGGCCTTGGGGCAGGGAGAACTGAAGGCCAAGGAACACACAGCTGCAGTGGTCAGCTCTCACAGAGAGCCCCATAGGCTGTTCCCCAGATTTACTAAGTGGAGAAAGTGCAATCCCAGTCAGCTGGACAGACAGAAGTACGCCTTTTCCCTCTGCTTGGCTGAGGCCCAGTGCTTTCTGGAACAGTCCACTGGTAGCGGCACAAACTACAAACACGTGCAAGGTCACAGGAGCCACATACTCGTGCTCACATCCCGAATCTGCTATTTACCTGCAGAGTTGATGGGAGGCACGTGAGAGCTAGAGTGCTGAAGGTGCCCCCAACTGCGCCCGCGTGGAGTGGGTGAGTGCGCCCAGGTGCCCACAGCTGCGCCCGCGTGGAGTGAGTGAGTGCTACGCCTGCGTGGAGTGAGTTAGTGCGCTGCAGGTGCCCACAGCTGTGTTTGCGTGGAGTGAGCACTGCAGAAGAGCTCTTCATGCCTGGGCTCTCAGAACCCTATTCATTTCCCTGGGGACTTTTGGACAGAAACAGCTTTATTTCTGCTTTATAAAAGTTGACAAACCTTACAGAAAAAAACCCTCCCCCTTCTCTTCTGGGCTCATGTCTTAGCTCTTCTAGACTCCCCGAGGCATGCCGGGAGAATCAGGAAGGCCAGGACTCCTTAGTTACTAAGGTACATACAGAGAAATCGGGGATCCCTGCCAGGGCAGCAGCAAGCCAACCCCACACATGCTGGGAAGGGAGGACATGGCAGCTCCATTAGCCAGGCATTTTCTAGTTTAACAAGGATCGCCTGCTCCTCAGCAGCTCAGGACCCAGAGCCGTCCTAGCAGGAAGTGTACAGCACAGTGCTGACTTTCGCATCAACTCCGTTGCTCAGAAGCCCTTTGGCGTCTGGGATTAGGCTTGGAAAGCCAAAACAAGGCATTTTGTTCCCTCTCAAGATGAAGGAGAACGAGGTTCCCCCGGGTCAGCTCCGTGTGTCATACTTGAGCTGTGAAACTTCCTCTCCTGGCAGTCGAGGGTCCAAATGTTCAACAGCTGCGTGGTTCGTACGTACAGTCTACTTCTGCGTGCAGAGCTGACAGATGCAGAGCATCCGGGGCACAAGGCTACACAAAGGGACCTTCCTATGGAGGTCAGTGTCGCTAGCACCAGCTCTTAGTGTGTCAGGGCCCTAGGATCCACCACAGACCCAAATATTCTCAGCTTGCTGGCTTGGGCCTGTGGAAACTGTACCTCAAAAAAAATGGGGCCCATCATGCTGCTAAGACTTGAAAGTTCCCATGTGTTTATCTCACCAAGCATTGATGTGGCTCCGATACAAGGAAACTGAGGAAAGAGTTAACAGAAGTCCCATATTGTGCAGTTCTACCCTCATGCCAGCCTGGATAGTCCAAAGTGTTCCAAGGTCCACCCCTTTTGGCCTCTTGTTCCAAGCTAGAGCGGGTGGTTCACTGTCATAGGCTTGAGGATATGGACTAGGGTTTTCATCTTTAGTATTATGTTTACCACAGGCCAGGTACTAGGTCAAGAGATGGCAATGGCCTCCATCATTCCCCATAAGCACCAGGGAGCCGCAGCTATTAACGTCCTCACGTTTTGAAATAGACAGGCAATTGAAGCTTGGAGAACAAACTGTAGAATGTGACAGAGCTTAGGCTTGAATTTCAGGCCTATATGACTTAGTAAATGTTTTTTTTTGTTTTTGTTTTTCCGAGACAGGCTTTCTCTGTGTATCTCTGGCTGTCCTGGAGACCATGCTGGCCTTGAACTCACAGAGATCCACTTGCCTCTGCCTGTAGGAACCAGGCCAGACTGGGCTGCCTGCCTGTCTTGCTGTTTCATGTCCTGTTTCTAGCAGCTTCCATGTCTGTGTTTATCTTGGTTAGCTAGTCATGTTTACTACTCTGAGAACGTGCCCCTTCCTTCCTAGAGACTTGTCCTCCTGTGTGCGATCACCTCTTGAGGGATTTCACCTGGGAGGAGGAGTCCTGTTTTGCTGCCTATAAGAAGGCTCTTTGGAACTTTGGGAGGGAGGAGAATAATAAACCGCTGCCGTGGCTGCTGCTGTCTTAGCACGAAGGACCCGCTGTGTTAGTGTGTGTGTGTGTGTGTGTGTGTGTGTGTGTGTGTGTTAGTGTGTGTGTGTGTGTGTGTGTGTGTGTGTGTGTGTGTATGAGTTAAATCTGCAGTCCCTCGCCCTCGACTTGGTACCGCGGTGCGGGCACCACATCTGCCACCCGGCTGTGTAAATGCTTTTGTTAGCAAAGAATAGCAGCTAACAGTCCTGTTCTAAGCAGTCTAAATACACTCTCCCTCCCTCCCCCCTTTCTCCCTCCCACCCTCCTAACTTTATTCGGTACTGGCTGATCTAATGTGCTTTGTGCACATTAAGGCTAAGCCCTCTTCTTCCTGACTGAGCTACACCCACAACCCCTACACGTTTATTTATTTATCCATCCTCCCCATCTTGTTCTCTTCTAGCGTTTTGAGATGACATCTTGCTGTAGGGCCCATGGGGTCTTGAAGTCACCATCCTTCTGCCTCAGGCTCCTGAGTTCTGAGACTGTGACCTGTGCACCACCATACTCAGCACATACTAACTCTCCTTAAATTCTTTTTAGATTTATTTATTTAATGTGTATCAGAATTTTGCCTGTATGTGTATATGTGTATTATATGTGTGCCTGGTATCTGTGGACTCAGAAGAGGGTGTTAAATCCCCTGGCACTGGAGTTACAAACAGTTGTGAGCCACCGTGTGTGTGTGCTGGGAACAGAATCTGGGTCTTCTACAAGAGCAGCAAGTGCTCTTAAACCCAAGTGTCTCTCTAGCTCTTACATGGATTCTCTTAATCATTACACTCAGCCTTTGAAGTGGGTAGTACTATCAGCGCCATTGCTGGTTATAAAATGGAGGAAACCCAGAAGTTCTGGAAGGACACGGCTGCTAATGAGCCCAAAGGACTGTGCATGGGCCCCACCCCATCAGCGCCCATACCCCTGGGACACACTCACGGCTGCAGGTCTTGCCGTTGGGGTCCAGGGTATAGCCCCGCCGGCAGCGGCAGTAGTGGCCCTCCTCTGTGTTGACGCACTCATGCTCACAGCCTGGCTTGTTCAGTGCACAGTAGTTGATCCCTGAGGAGAGAAAGCAAAGAGCCTTCTGTTGCTGTTAATTACCAGTACAGCCTAATAATGTTTATTATTAGGCCTATACTTATTATTAGAGCAGTATTTTCTAACCTGCTAGCAATCAATCAAGACACAGACACCTGCTGTATTTTAAAATAGCCTTAGTAGGGCAGATATTAACCAGACTCTGGGAGGTTAGGAGGGTGGGCTCCGGGGTTCCCATAGCCCCCATGGCGAGAGCTGGTGGATACTGCTTGCCGAGGCTAGCTGGGAATTATCAGTCAGTCAGTCATTTACCAACCAAGGGCCAGGCCCTAAGTTAGCTATGTAGAGGCAAATAGTAGTACTGCTGGGGTCCTGCCTTCAAGCACTGCTGCGGCCCCACTTTCAAGGGTTTGTGCTCTGGAGACACAGCAAAAAGGAGTTAGGAACGTTGGACGCCAAAGATGTAATTGCATGTCAAGAAATGAGGTGAGCCTATTTATGCCTCCTATGCACTCCACTGCTGGTTAAACCACAAACTGAGGGGCAGTATAAAGGGGCCAGGCATGATGTAACTTCATTTAGTAGGGCCTGGAATAGCCAGATGTCAGAACTGTCACATGAATATGTCCTTTGTGCATGCAAATCAGTAACGAACTGGAGGCGGACCGGGAAGGTCAGACTGAAAATGTGGATGATGAGCAACCCCCATGTCACGTCATGATGCCAGATCAATAACCCGGAGAAGAAATTCCAGAAAAACACGAAAGTTAGAAATGTTGAAGCAGAGAGTCCGAACTCTTCATTAAGGAAATCCAGGTCCAGAAAAGTTGAAGTAGCTGGTCCAAAGTGGCGTAGCTGATGTGAATGGCAGTGCCCAGACTGGACCAACTAGGGAGTTCACGCTGGCTCTTAAGGATGTCATTTCAGCTATGCTGAGCCCCAGTGTGAGCCCACCCTGGGTCCCACTTGTAAGTGCTTAGCCTCAGAGCCTGCTGAGGTTCCGGGCTTGGCATCACCATCGTCCGTCGTTATAGCATCTGAAGTCGATGGCGCTCTCCAGGAGGAGATGAGGAAGAAGACCGATTCCTGGCGAAGAGTCTGGCGCTGCCTTGAACTACTCTTCCCAGTCTCATTGGATGATACTGATTTCTTTCTTTTTTTTTTTTTTCTTTCTTTATTTATTTGCTTGTTTTGAGACAGGGTTTCTCTTGTGGTACTGGCTATCCTGAACTTGCTTTGTAGACCAGGCTGGCCTCAAACTCATAGAGATCCACCTGCCTCTGCCTCCCAAGTGCTGGGAATAAAGGCGTGCACCACCACACCTGGCCTTGATATTGAATTCTTTTGAAACGGATTTTTAAAAATTAGATTTGAAAATAGCCACTTTCTTCTGTTACATGTAACTGGCCCACTGTCTGTAAGGCCAGAGCATTTGAGACTTCTAATTACAAGTCTCATATTTTAAGCCAATTGCTTTGCTTCCCTCTGCCATGTAATGCTCTAGGGAGACCACAAGCATCCCCTTCCACTCCCTGCTGCCTGCCATAATCCAGGACTGAGTGTGAGCATTTAGCCGGGGCAGTTCTGACAGGCTGACCTCAGAGGTCCAGGCCTGGGCTCAGAGCAGAGACAACAGAAAATGTAACGAAGAGGAGGAAGACCAATAGATGGGCCAATGATGACACCAGCTCTTAGGAACAATCTCTTTTTCCTGGATTAAAAAAAAAAGCAGGGCACCTGGCTCTGGAGGATATGGAGCTGTCACCAGCACATATGGATGGATGAGTGTTAGAGACTGTGTCAAGAGCCACAGTCTACCACAGAGCCCATCTTTGGGCGGATTTAGGGTCCTAAAGTGGCTCTCTCAGCCTCTGTTCTCCCACCACTCCCCTTAGCCCCTTGATGATATGTGCGGATGACTGCATTGGAGGCTTCTCTTCCTCAGTGCCTCTCCAGCTGGGTGTGGAGGCAATGGCATAGGTCCAGGGACTCTCGGAGGACTGGCAGGAGCTGCAGACTCTCCGATGAAGCCTCCATCACTGGCTACATGCCTGACTTGTTTCCTTTTTCTACTCCATCAGTAGCGCAGGAATCACCCACCCACCTGTCCCTGTCGAACCAGATCTAATTATCTCCCTAGAAGCGCTCATCCACTTATATGTCCACGTGCAGCTGATTTCCCACGGTGCAGTCAGCCCTCTGGACATTTGTCCCTAGCCAAAGGTGTCGGCAGCACAGAGGGGAGCAGCTAGCCGTGAAGCCGGCCCTCCCACATACTGTCGGATGGCTGTGGTCTAATGGAGCTATTCCATCTAACTGGCTTCATGTACTGAATGCTCGTCACTCAGGTTGTCATTCAGTGCTCGACTGTTTCAAGGGCCTAGGCTTGGCGACCGACTGTTTCAAGGGTCCAGGCTTGGCGACTGACTGTTTCAAGGGTCCAGGCTTGGTGACTGACTGTTTCAAGGGCCTAGGCTTGGCGACTGACTGTTTCAAGGGTCCAGGCTTGGCGACTGACTGTTTCAAGGG
>OU015748.1:64726120-64762261 GCA_907169655.1 Acomys percivali | reverse complement strand
GGGTCCAGGCTTGGCGACTGACTGTTTCAAGGGTCCAGGCTTGGCGAATGACTGTTTCAAGGGCCTAGGCTTGGTGAATGACTGTTTCAAGGGTCCAGGCTTGGCGACTGACTGTTTCAAGGGTCCAGGCTTGGTGAATGACTGTTTCAAGGGTCCAGGCTTGGTGATGGACTGTTTCAAGGGTCCAGGCTTGGCGAATGACTGTTTCAAGGGTCCAGGTTTGACAACAGGAATTATATTTTTAAGAGAGGCTCAGTTTCAAAATATAGGCTCTGTAAACATATGAAGTTTAATCCTTATTAGAAAGAGCGTGGAACTTAATCTGTGCCATAGGAGGGCGTGGTTTGTCTAGATTCATATGGCCCACTGTGCTGTACATGGTACAGTCTTGCCACAGCACACGGGGGCTAGGAAGAAGTAGCAGACGCAGCACACAGGGAAGTGTTGCACCAGGAATGGGAGTGCATACCTGAGAACCAACCCTCAGAGGCTGAAGAAAGAGAGGGGCAAATCTGAGGCTAGCCTGTACCACATAGCCAGAGTGTGTCTCAAAACAAGCCAAACACAAAACAATAGGAAGGAAGGAAGGAAGGAAGGAAGGAAGGAAGGAAGGGAGGGAGGGAGGGAGGGAGGGAGGGAGGGAGGAAGGAAGGAAGGAAAGGAAAGGAAATACATCATTAATCAGAAGTTCCAGAGAATTCTACAAATGCCATGGTCAGGAAATCATACAAAAAAGATGGAGACACTCCAGTTACATTGTAATTTCTCCAGAATGAAGTATCTCAGAGCAAGTTATTCCACAAGCCTGCACTCAACCCACACGAGCTGTTGAGGATTCAGTGATGTAAAAATGCAAGCATCTCTGTCCTGGTAGGTCTTCCACTCTGGTGGCCTTCAGGAACAGTCGTGTGTGTGTGCGTGCGTGTGTGTTTGTGTGTGTATGCATGTGTGTGTGTGTGTGCATGTGTGTGTTTGTGTGTGTATGCCTGTGTGTGTCTGGTTTGGAGTATTTCAGGTGACAGGCACCTGAGTCACTTGGACTTCCTCACCCCCATCCTGCCGATGCTCTGTCCCCTTGAGTGCTGTTGTAATGACCTAGTGTGTTACTCTCCTCCTTCCTTCCTATCAAAGAGAACAGAACATTAACATCCCACACTCAGAAGTCACCGAGTGCCCCCTCTTGCAGGACATGAAGAAACCAGCTCCTCTGCTGCTCCATCTCTATGCCCATCTCTATGCCCAGCCTGTTTTCTCCCTCAATGTTCCATAGGCACTCTGTGGGGCACAGAACAGGGATGGTGCCTTCAATTCAGGAAGACTCAGCATGGCCAGGATACTAGACAAAGCTCGTGACCAGACCTGGTGCAGTCAGTCTGTGGAAAACATTCCATGACAGGTTCTAGTGACCCACAAGGAAAATAAGAGCAGAGTAACATAAACACAGTCATGCATCACAAATACAATATGCTAAGGTCTGTCAAGGAGGGACACCTGGAGGACATTTGCCAGACCAGGCGAGGGCCACTTACTCCGGCAGGTTTTCCTGTCTGGATTCAGCATGAAGCCTTTGAGGCAGCGGCAGAGAGCGGACTTCTGGGTATTAACACACTCGTGCTGACATCCGTGGTTAGAGGAGGCGCAGTGGTCTATCTCTGGAAAGAAAGCAAGGCCCTGGACATCATGGATACGTCAATATGGCTACCCATGAAACACAAGGATTCTCAGTCCCCATTTTCCCCAAGTGTGTGAAATACACACCTCAAAATTTAGGCCCAGAAGAGTTCTCTTCAAAAAAGCATTTCCACATCTAGAGATTATGTCCTCCTCATTTCAAAGATCTTTTTGACATTTTATTTTATGAAATATTTATACAACAGGGATTTATGAACACATGCTCCTTGTTTTTTGGTTTGGTTTGGTTTTTCAAGACACGGTGTCTCTGTGTAGTCCTGGCTGTCCTGGCCTCACTTTGTAGACTAGGCTGGCCTTGAACTCATGAAGATCTGCCTGCCTCTGCCTCTCAAATGCTGGGATTATAGGCATGTGCCACCATGCCCAGCTAACGCATACTCCTTGTAAAAAGCCACTGAAATTAAATCTACCTTGGGGACTGGGTGTGGTGGGTGTGGTGGTGTACCTTTCTTCCCAGACCTTAGGAGGCCCTTGAACTCTGTGAGTTCAAGACCAGCCAAGACTACATAGTGACATTTGGTCTCAAAAACAAAACAAAGCGTTGTGTTGGACTGGGGAAGTATCTCAGTGGTAAAGAATTTGCATAGCACATACAAGACTTGGCTCAGCATAAAAGAAGAAGCTAACCGCTGATGGGCTGGGGACGAGGACTCGGTGCACAGAGCACCTGCTGGTGAGTTCAGACCTCCAGGACCACGCAAATGCCCATCTGTAACCCTAGCACTCCAGAGGCAAGAAGGGTGTTCCCAGAGCAGGCCGCCTAGGGGGATTAGTCGAATTGGCAAGTTCTGGGTTCAGATCTTCACGTGATGCATAAGGACATGGGAGGTACCCCATGTCAACCTCGGGCTTTCACATGTATGTACACATATGTACATGCACACCCTCACACAAGTGTGCTCATACATATGTGAACACACATAAAAAAATTAAAATGGGATTTTCTTTGCTGTGTTACAAGCAGGGATAGAGTGTAGCTGATTATTTAATTGAATTTATGCAAGGAAAGAGATTACAACTTTCCCAAATCAAACTCCAAACCACTTAAACTTTACACAGAACTAAATAATCAGATCCTGGGAAACATAGAGCCTAGAAGCGAAAAGACACAATTCTGAATTTAAAACAGAGCAGTGGTGACACAGACCTTTATTTCCAGCGCTTGGGAGGCAGAGGCAGGCAGGTCTCTGAATTTGAGGCTAGTATCGTATACACAAATTGAGTTCCAGGATAGCCAGGGCTACACAGAGAAACCCTGCCTTGAAAAACTGAAAACCCAAGGTCGAAACAAACAACAACAAAACCTCTTCCCTCATTATCTTGGTAGACTGAATGGACATAAATAGTATCCCCTACAACACACACACACACACACACACACACACACACACACACACACACACGTGCACACACATAGGGGTCAAAGGTTAAAGGACTGTTCCTTGATTACTTTTCACCTTTTTGAGATAGGATCCTTCAATGAACCTGGAGCTCACTGACTCAGCTAGACTGGATGGCTAGAAAGCCCCAAGGACCCTCCTGTCACGGCCTCCCCAGCACTGGAGTCACAGGAATGTAGCACTGTGTCTGGCTCTTTACCAGTCGGGCAAATGCTGGGATAAAGCTTTGGTCTTTATGCTCACATGGCAAGCACTCTGCCAACTCAGTCATTTCCTCAGCCCCACAAATCTTCCCAAGAAGATCAAAACTGTGATCTCTAGGGGGTTTCAGAGATATTCACAAAGAAAAGTGCGTATGGGATTTTTTTTTAATGAGGAATTTCACTTGCATAAGCATCTTTAAATATGGAAGGAGACTTCTGTATTGACAGGTCTGAACAAAACATTTTGCTGTAGTGGATTTGGGCATATTGCTTAAAATTGCCCCCAAAAGTGGCCACTTTTGTTTCATTGAGGACTTTTATTGCTTTGAGGAATGTTTGACTATGTATTTAATTTCCAAAATGAAGAATTCAGTGTGAGGTTTTCTTAGTCCATATAAAGGAGACAAAGCGAGAAGAACGCACGTACTATTCTGTTAAGGAAAAGCTGCCAGAAGCTGCCTCAGCTTTTTGATTAGAAGGGATGGAAAAGCTACACACACAGAAGTGGACCGAGCAATACAGCCATCCACACAGACGCCACAGCCCGTCTGTGGCTGCACTTCAGTCTAGACGCACAGCGCTGAGATCCCATATTACTTTGAGACAAATCCCAGACATGATTTTGTCCATAAATATTTCGTAACACATCTCTAAAGACCAAGATGTTAACATAAACTACATTTTAAAGGCTTCTTATTTGGAAACTCCAGTTTATAAATGGTCAAATGTAAAAAAAATAAGTAATGTTACAGGGAACCCACATACTCCCCTCTGAGATTCACCTGCTAACACTTTGCTCCACCGACTGGGCGTTCTCTAAACCATTGTAGAGTGAGTGATATGTTATGCACATACCGCCCTCTTTCTTTGTATGAAAAGCAAACAACTCCTGTAGAACCATAGTGTACTTATAAACTTCATAAGCTCCAATTGATACAATAATTTCATTCTGGCTAGTCTAATCTTACCAGTTGGCATTTTTAAAGATAGAATCTCATGCCAGGTGTGGTGGCACATGCCTTTAATTCCAGCACTCGGGAGGCAGAGGCAGGCGGATCTCTGTGAGCTCGAGGCCAGCCTGGTCTACAAAGTGAGTCCAAGACAACCAAGGCTACACAGAGAAACCCTGTCTTGAAAAACAAACAAACAAAAAAGATAGGATCTCACTATCTAGCTCAAGCTAGTACAAATCCCCGACTCAGCCTCCTGAACACGGCGATTACAGGCGTAATGACTGTCAGTGCAACTATCCCACCATCTGGTATAGAACACTGTCCGGGGCCAGAGATAGGATTCTGTTTTCATACCTGCTTAGACCTCATCTAAGCATGCTGTCTAATGCGGATACTTAAATTACAGTGATTAAAGTTAAGTAAAAAATTCAGTTCCAGGCCAGGAATGGTGGCACACGCCTTTAATCCCAGCACTCGGGAGGCAGAGGCAAGCAAATCGCAGCGAGTTCGAGGCCAGCCTGGTCTACAAAGTGAGTCCAGGACAGCCAAGGCTACACAGAGAAACCCTGTCTCGAAAAACTAAACAAAACAAAAGATAATTCAGTTCCTTGGTTGCACTGGCTGGGACTTGCTAGTCACCCCAGCTGTTGACCATTGCATACAGTGATAACGGGCGGGGCCTGTCACCCTTCTACAGCCTCTCTTTGGGTTTTATGTCCTTGGCATTCTTGAATAATGCAACATTCCTCTATAATTTTGTTTGAAAAGTAATTGATTGCTACATCTAGAACACAAGCCTTACACCTAAGGCTCAGACAACATCATGGAAGACGCAGAAGGAGGAATCGAGGAGCCAGGTGGCCAGGGCAGCTCTCATGGGACAGACTCCCCTATATAACAAGGAAGCCACTTATGAAATTTCAACCACACAGTCACCTAAACAAGACCAACAAAATGACAATGCCCATGCATACTGGCTGGTTTTGTGTCAGGTTGACACAAACTGAAGACACTAGGCAGGAAGGAGCCTCTGTTGAGGAAATGCTTCCATGAGATCCAGCTGAAAGGCATGTTCTCAATCAGTGACCAATGGGGGAGGGTCCAGCCCGTGGTGGGTGGGGCCATCCCAGGGCTAGTGGTCCTGGGTTCTATAAGAAAACAGGCTGAGCTAGCGAGGGGAAGCAAGCCAGTAAGATGCACCCCTGCATGGCCTCTTCATCAGCTCCTGACTCCAGTTGCTTCCCTGTTTGAGTTCCCGTCCTGACTTCCTTTGGTGATGAACAGCCATGTGGAAGTGTAAGTTGAAGCCAGACAGTGGTGGCGCACGCCTTTAATCCCAGCACCCAGGAGGCAGAGGCAGGTGGATCTCTGTGAGTTCAAGGCCAGCTTGGTCTACAGAGCGAGTCCCAGGACAGCGATGGCTACACAGAGAAACCCTATCTCAAAAAAAACAAAAACAAAAACAGAACAACAACCATAACAAAAATGTAAGCTAAATAAACTCTTTCCTTCCCAATTTGCTTTTTGGTCATGGTGTATTGTTGCAGTAATAGACACCCTAACTAGGACAACATGCTAATGTGGAAGGGGAAATCTCACAAGGACCTACCCCAGAATGAGGAACTACAGACAATTAACTAATTAATAACCAACGAGAGAGGGGAGAATCCATCTTGTCCAGGGAAGAGTCCCCTGATAGGTCGTCCAGTCCCAAGTGGTCAGCCCTACAGGTACATATACATACCTGTAACACTAAACAGACCCAGCAGGTTGTATTTACACATACATACATACTGCATGCTACACACACACACACACACACACACACACACCACTAAAAGTTAAGGAGGAAGACTTGGCCATGAATTTGAGCGGAAGTGGAGGAATAGGCTGGGGTGGAGGCCTAGAAATACAATACTTATATATGAAATTCTCAAAAATTAAATTAAAAAGAGCAATTGGTCCAACCTCAGTACATATTTTAGGCCAATAATTTAATTTAGAGTTTTGGCATATATATTACTCCTATGAACCATAGCCATAACCAGGATACTGTTTATTTGGGGACTGAAGAAATGGCTCAGTGGTTAGAAGGACTTAATGCTCTTCCAGAGAACTTGCGTATAGATGCCAACATGCATGCAGGGTAGCCCACACCCATAATTCCAGCTCCAGAGGATCCAATGCTCTCTTTTGGTCTCCATAGACATGTTTGCAAGTGACACATGTGCACACACACATGCATGCACGCACACCCACATGCGCACACACATTATTAAAATAATAATAATAAATCTTTAAAAGATAATAATATTTGTTGATGATATTAACCTTTCCCCAATTAGTCGCCTTGACACCTTTATTTAAACAAGTCATTTCACAATATATGTGTGGCTCAGTTTCTGTCACATTGCTCTGTATGTCTATACTTGGACAGTTCCATATTGTTCCATACTGTTTTGATTGTTGCTGCTTTGTAATTAGTCTTAAAAGCAGGTAGTTTAAACTCTCCAACTTTGTTCAACTTTTTCAACTTATGAGTATTTTGGTATATTTTAGAATCAGTCTGTCATTTAAACACAGAAAATATTGCTTAATTTATGTCTATAGGGCAAATTGAAAAGCTCGGCTATGTAACATTCTATCTAATTAAGTTGTCTTCAATTTCTCTTAGCAATATTTTGTACTTTTTCATTGTACAGATATTTCATATCTATTTTCAAATTTCTTCACAAATATTGTACATTGGTGCTATTGAACATTTTAGTTTAAATTTTGATTCTATGTTGCAGGTTTTTGTATGTTTATCTTGTCTTAACAAACTTGTTAAGTTCATTTAATAGATCTTATAAATTAAAAAAAAATTAATTGGATTTTCTACATAGATGATAATGCTTGTTAGTAAGATAATTTAAATTCTTCCCATCCTATATATGTGACATCTATTTGTTTTATTATTTTTCTTTTCTATTTCACTGGCTAGAACTTGTAGAAAATGTTAAATACAAGTTTTCAGAGTGGACATTCTTTCGTTTATGATTTCTGCCTCTGTCTCTGTGTGTGTGCGTGCACATGTGCATGTCACAGCATGCCTGTGGAGGTGAGAGGACAATTTCTGGGAGTCAGCTCTCTCCTTCCATCATGTACTGGGGTCGTACGTCAGGCAGCAAGCACTTTTACCTGATGCGCCATCGCGCTTGCTCTGTTCCTGATCTTATAAACAGAGAAATAATTCAATCTTCCATCGCTAAACATAATGGAAGCTGACAGTTTTTCATTAGTGCACGTTTTAGGTAGAGGTCAGAGGTCGATCGCGGGTGCCTTCCTCAATTACTCCTGACCTTACTCTTTGAGATGGGATCTCTCACTGAATCTGAAGCTCACTAGTTTGACTACGCTGTCAGGCCAGCATACACCAGTTCTCCTGCACCTGCCTTCTCACTTTTTATGTGGTAGCAGGCATCGAATTTACTTACTCACTGATGCAGTTACCTTCACTGCAGAAAGCTTTTTACTCATCACACTGAGTATCGTATCTTACCTGTGATTTCTGCACCTAATGCAGTGGCTCCTACATTTCCTTTAGTATGTTAATATTCTAATCAGGCTGGTTGAACATTGCATATCAAGCCAACCTTGAATTCCTGGACTAAATACCACATGGTCATGATGCATTGTTCTTTTTGAATAATTGATTTGATGGCTACAAATATCTAAAGAGCTTGTGCATATATTTCCTGAGGAATATTTGTGTGTGTATTTTCTGATAGCTTCTTCTGGTTTGATCGTTAGGGCGATGCTGGCTTAGGAATCAGCTGAAATGCGTTTGCTTATCACTAATTTTGAGGGACCATTTGTATAGAAATAGTATTAGTTGTTGCTCAAATAAAAGGTAGATTGCAGGAGTTAAGTCAACTAGATCTAAAGAGTTTTTTATGTAAAAGTTTAAGGCATAAATTAAAATTTATGAGACATAATTTAAGAGACACAAGATTTAAGAGGCACAGGACTACTCATATCACCTATTTCTTTTTGAGGAAACTGTAGTAGTTTGTGTCCTTGAGGGGATTTGTCCATATCATATACTTTATTGGCATATTTTTGTGTGGTATTTTTTTCTTTCAATGGATCAATAATGATATCAACACTCCTAATACTGGGAATTTCTATCTGTTCTCTCCTTTTTCTCCTAGCTGGTCTGGTTAGAAGTTTATTGGTTTCCTTCCTTCTTTCCTTCCTCTTCTTTTTCCTCTTTCTTTTCTTTTCTTGCTTTCTTTCATTTCTTTTTCTATTTCTTTTTTTTTTTTTTTGAGACAGGGTTTCACTATGTAGCCCTGGCTATCCTGGAACTCATTCTGTAAACCAGGCTGGCCTCAAACTCACAGAGATTCACTTGCCTCTGGAATTCTGGGATTTTTCTTGTTTTTAATTTTTAAAACTTAATTTTTAATTTTTAAAATTATGCACACACACATATACACACGTACACACATATGCATACACATATACATACACACACATACACACACAAACGCACACACATTTTGTGGAATCCATTTAGTGTTGCGTGTATTTGTATGATTTCGTGGCTGATCATTTGGTATGAGATAACCACCGTGGGTTCTTCCTGGGGAAGACTTATTCTCCCAGTCCCCACATTCCCTAGTTGCCTGTAGTTCTATGTCTATGGAGTGGAGGTGGGATGGGGGACTTGCTGCTAAGCCTTGGAACTCACAGAGTAGAAGAAGAAAACTGATACCCAAAGCTGTCTTTGACTTCCAGATATTTGCCATGGCACACATGTATCTACACACATATACATACATTAACAAACAATTAAATCTAATAATATTTTAAAAATTTAAAGTCTGGAAGTAAAGGTACCAAACTGGCATGGAGTATAGATGATTTTATTTTATATAACTTCATTTCTATAAGAACCAGTTGTCTATATGTAAACCTACATTACTTTTGTAATAAAAATAAATATATTTATTCATAATTTCAAAACTAGTTGCCATGGAAAATAACAAATAATATAGGAAAAAAAGAACAGTGTAGGAGGTGAGATTTGAAAACAAAATAATCAGCGAACATGGCTAATGATACTATATATAGCCAAAGCTGTCACTATTAAAAAAATAAAAACAAAAGTGAGGCTGGAGAGATGGCTCAGTAGACCGGGCCTGGGCTACAGAGTGAGTCCCAGACCAGCCAAAGCTACACAGAGAAATGCTGTCTCAAAAACCAAAATCAACAACCAAACAAACAAAACAAACAAACAAAAACAAAAACAAAAAAAAGATAACGTACTGCTCTTGCAGAAGTGCCAGGTCCAGTCTCACTTATTTTCTGCCACCAACTTGCATGTCCAATGTGAGCTCTCAGCTCCGGCTCCAGCACCATGCCTGCCTGCCTGCCATCACATCCGCCATCATGATAACCATGACAACCAGATAACCCTCTGAATCCGTAAGTAAAGCCCCTATGAAGTGTTTCCATTTATAAGTTGCCTTGGTCATGGTGTTTCATCAAGCAATAGAACATTAACTAAGATAAGGCCTCAATCTAGGGAGGAAGTAAGGGCTTGTGGCATGACTGGGATTGGGGGAGCCGTGAAGGGAGGAGGCCAAATGCTCTTCAGTTTACAAGGCCCCATCACAGCCTTTCTCTCTCTGTCCTAGTCCTACAGGCTCCCAGCTGCCTTCAGCACTGCTGGGCCTCACATTTCCTGCTCCTGGTATTTGCACTGGTGCTACGCTCCTGTGCTGAGACTCTCCTTCCTGCCTCTTCCCAGCCTTTGACCAAATGTTGCTTTTTCTTCTCTTACTCTACCCCAACACAGAGAAAGGTCTGTACAAACTGTGAGGTAAGCCCTGTGTCTACAACTACATCTAGCACGTAGCAGATATGCAATAACTGTGGTTGAATGAATATATGTTGCTACGGCCCCTGGTAGGGTAATACCTGTGCGCATGTGTGTCTGTGCACCACGTGCATGCCTGATGCCCCTGGAATCCAGGAGAGGCTGTTGGATCCCCTAGAACTGGACTTACAGACAGTTGTGAACCACTGTGTGGGTGTTGGGAATCAAACTGGGGTCCTCTGGAAAAACAGCTAGTGCTCCTAACTACTGAACCATCTCTCCAGCCCATGGTGGCAAGTTTGATGTGATATATATTTACAGTTATAGTTATAGCAATAATTTAAAAAAATCGTAGCCAATGTGTTTGCAAACTAGTGCTGAGTGCTTTTCTCTTTTTCCACTGGGATGTGTTCAGCTGATTTGGTAAGGAATTGCTGTATCTGTGTGTGTTGGTTTTATTTTTTTGTTTTTTGTTTTTTGTTTTTTTTCTGAGACAGGGTTTCTCTGTGTACCCTTGGCTGTCCTGGACCCTCTTTGTAGACCAGGCTAGCCTTGAACTCACAAAGATCTGCCTGGCTCTGCCTCCTAAGTGCTGTGACCACCTGGCCTTGGTTTTGTTTTTTTGTACTTGATTTTAGTCAAAACACAGAAGTGATTGATTGTGTTTTCGGTTTGTTTGTTTGTTTGTTTGTTTGTTTGTTTTGAGACTGGATCTTTCTATAGAGCCTAAATGGCTTGAAATTCACCATACAGCCAGGCTGGCCTCACCCTGCAATGATGTCCCTTCCTCTGCTTCCCCAGTGCTGGGGTTACAGGCGTGCATGGCCACACCCTGCATGGGGATGCTTTTGGATATCACTAATCTCTATTGAATTACATTATATGCTCAGGAACATGGTACACTATGGCCCAATCACACTTTAGTCATAACTGATGGATTATCTTGACTAGAAAGCCTTCTCTAGACAGTAAGTGCACAGTTACTTCTAAGTATACTTTAGAGAGATAACTCCACAGTGCATACAGTTCTTGCAGAGGACCCCAGTATGGTGCCCAGCACCTACACCCAGTGATTCATAAGCCCCTATAATTCCAGCCTCACATGTGCACATATTATCCCCCCCCAATATTTTAAAAAGAAATATAAGTCTTGGGCTGGAGAGATAGCTCAGCGGTTGAGAGCATTGTCTACTTTTCCAGAGGTTCTGAGTTCAATTCCCAGCAACGACATGGTGGCTCACAACCATCTACAATGAGTGCCCTCTTCCAGTGTGTAGGCAGAACACTGTATATGTAATAAAATAAAAATCTTTAAAAAAAAAAAGAAATATAAGTCTTTAAAAAATAAAGACTGAGCCAGGTGCGGTAGTACATACCTGTAATCCCAGCACTCAGGGAGGCAGAGGCAGGTGGATCTCTGTGGGTTCAAGGCCAGCCTGGTCTACAAAGTGGGTACAGGACAGTCAAGGTTACACAGAAAAACCCTGTCTCAAAAACAAAAAAACAAAAACAAACAAACAAGTAAATAAATAGACTCAAATGTAAGGAACTAATTTTAAAAAGAATTTTACAAATATTTTGGAAGTGTGTAGGAACTGGATTGATTGATTGATTGATTGCCATCATGAGAGCAGTGGCCAGTAGCTGGGACTGTGACACCTCAAAGTTATTATCAGGGTGGCTGCCTGGCTGCTCCTGGGTCTGTTCCTCATGTGGCTGTCCTTGCCACTGGCTGTTTCGGTCTTGCTGGAGTCAGAGACACTCCAGTGTTCTATCTGTACAAATGGGCTTTTTCTTACTTTGAGCATCTCTTTTCTCTTGACAGGCTGTTCCATCTGGCTCCCGCCTACTCCCAAGGACTGTGGGAAGGTGGCCTTTCCAAGGGGGCAGTTCACCCAGGGCTGCTGGCCTGGACCCTACAGCTTTCCCAGCATTCTTTTCTGCCCACGCACTGGGCTGGCTAGCTTCAAGGGCTTGCCTCTGACAAGGCCTGTAGATGTCGGGCTGCTGGCTCTGAGCCTTGCTGGGGAGACCTCCCAGCTGGAAGCGCCCTGTCCTGACTCCCAGCCAAACCTCTCCCAAGTCCCTACCCTGCACTTTCCACTTCAGGATCTGACAGCAAAGCTCAGACCTCCTTGTCTGTACCCATCTCAGGTTTGGAGTAGGTTCTAGTAATAGGGGACATGCTGAGGGCCAGTGTGGGGAGATGACACACTGGATGGGAGTGAGACTCAGGACTCCTCCAGGGAGAAAATAATGAGATCAGACAGATGTGTTACCCCCCCCCACACACACACACACACACTTTCCTCTGGCCACTGGGCAGTGCTTCTACCTGCCCCAGTCCAGCGTGTCTGCATCACGCCGTGGACCCTGGGTCACATGTGTCCTGGTGCTGTGACTGAGTTGCTCTGTTTGGTAGGACTTGTGTTCCTACCAACTTTCAACGGAAGTCTTGAGTTTTTATGTACCTTTATGCTTGGTCAAGCCATATAGCATGTGCACATTAATACTAAAATATTTGGGGCCAGTATTATTTTTGTCTTAGTGTGTATGTGTTCATGTATGTGCATGTGCACACATGTGTAAAGGTCAGAGGTCAATGTTGGGTAACTTCTTCAATTGTTCCCCAACTGATTCTTTTGAGAGCAAGTATTTCTCTGAACCCTAGAATTGGCCCATTCATCTAGACTGGTGGGCCAGGGAGCCCCAAAGAGCCTCCTATTTCTACATCCTCAGTGTGTGCCCTTTTTTTTACAGGGGTGACAGAGATTCAAACATCATTGCTGACACCCCAGATCCCATCTTTCATAAAAACTCAATTAGCTTCGCAATTTGATGAGTCATTCCTAAAAACAATCTCATTTAACCTTCAGGACCACAGAGTGAATTGTCTTCAGGTGTTATCATCTGTTGCAGCTGAGAAAATTGCAGCATGAGCCTTGCCCGGGATCACCCAGAGAAAAGGCAGAGGCTGAGATTTGAGTGAGTAGCACAGGGTCCCCCGTTGGTGGGGAGTGCTGGCTCATTGGCCCAGCAGCCACAGCTCCCAGCTGCAGTGACAGCCTGACTGTTGTTTGCTCAGTCAGAATGTGGTTTCTTGAGGGTGGGGTGGGACTAGGTGGATAGCATCTTGTTGGGAACTGCTCAAGGTCTGTACAGAAGGGAGGGGAGCTGGGAGCGGAGCAGCGTACCCAAGCACTCATTCCCTACGTAGACAAACAAACAGCTGCGCACTAGCTGAGCACTGGGCATGGAGGTCCAGGCGCCTGCCCTGCTGGTCCTATTGAGCACTCCTCTTGGCATCCCCATGTGCCCTGCTTTGTGTGGGAAATGATGGCTTCCTTTAAACTCCAGCCAAGGTCTGTCCTCATCCAAGAAGGACTTTGCCTCCCTCACTTCTACAAGCTGGCGCCTGGGGCTGCGGGAGCATATGTTTCTGATGCAGTGTACCCTGTCTCCGGCTCTAGGGTTTTCAGCTGTTAACATTAGGGACTGGAGACAAGGAAATAGGAAGGATGCTTCTGAAACACGAACAGCAGTACATACTGAGTAGAGCTTTGAAAGGTGGAAGGTACATGAGCTTTTGATAATTAAATTCCTATTTTCTCATAGATATACATTACAGAGATGCCTTGCTTTACTGTTAGTTATTGATGCATCTCATTAAAATATCGCCAGGCCCCACTACTTCAGAATCAGCTCTCCCGCAAGCGGCCCTTCCATTCACTATATCACCAGATAATCATCTGCCCACAGAAGCCACAACGTGTCCCACTGCACCTTTATATTTAAAAGACTACTTCTGGCATCTTTTTATACAACTGGTGATCCTTTTAAGCTTATAGATATTTCTGTTCCAATGTTAGTTTAGGTTAATTTCAATGGTTATGCATAGAGCTAAAATCAAACAGAACTAAGCAGTTTACAGAAAACTTGAGCCGTTCTCAGCAAGATGCTATCCACCTATGCCACCCCACCCTCAAGAAACCACATTCAGTTCCTTTTGCCTCAGCGATTTTCTGGTTCTAGTGTGGAGTCAGAGCTGGAGCCCACAAGCCACAAAGCTGCGGTGAAAATATTCTTCAGGCCCTGTTATAATGATAGACACAGCCACGCTGAGGCAGCACATGCAATGCTGGTTTGGTTGGTAGCTTCTTTGTCTTCAACAAAAGACTCCGTCACCAAAAATTTTAACTGGAGCAATTTAGAAAGGCCTAGCAGAGGAGGAATAAGGGCAGAACCTCATGACTTAATATGTGCTAATCCATGCTTGGGAGAGTTCTACGTCTACAGTGTCCACACCAACAGCACTGTATGTGTGTGTGTGTGTGTGTGTGTGTGTGTGTGTGTGTGCACGCATGTAACTTACTTGAACATGTTTTCTTATCTGGGTTGAGAGCAAATCCCTCATGGCACTGGCACTGGTAGGAACTTCCAGCATTTACACACTCATGTTCACACCCATGATTTTCTGAGGCACAGTAGTCCACAGCTGCAGAAAACAACATACATAGAGATTTTAATTAGAGGGGGCAGAGAAGGGTGCAGTATAATGTCAGAATACTTATAACAAATATAATTTGATGTTGCCCCCCAAAAAAGTATGGATGAATAAACACGAATCCAAGATCCCTCCTCAAAAAAATATTAAGAGTCTACATTAGGCTTTCATTCCAGAACATAAGGAATACATGGACAATTATATTTAAAATTCAGAGAAAGGTAAATCAAAATTATCACAAGATACATTTACACCTATTGAACTGGGGAAAATAGAGATCACATAAAACTGAATGGCAGCTGTGACCATAGCTCCATGATAAGGCATTTGTCTTGTATGCAAGAGGCACCATAAAAACAAGCAACAAATGAATAAAAACTCAAAGCAGCAAGTCAGCACAAACATCGTGTTATTGTATAAATTGTGAATTCGTGAATGGTGCTACAGATTGCTAAGAATCCCTATGGAAGCAATTTGATAATTTTATATTGCAAATCTGATTTAAGGAAATAATTGAGGAGTGGAAAAGTTACTTATATGCAATAAGATACTTATCATTGCATCATCTACAGTGACCAAATATGTCTGGAAAATAAGATGAACTTACATTAAGGGTAAATTATTTAGTAATTCATGAGAAACACACTGTTTTATATCTCATTAGCTCCATAAATAGTCACTGAATATTAACTATGAATCAGGCCCTGTTTTAGATTCTAGAGACAGAGTAAATAACACATGAGACCCACCCAGCCTCACGGTGTTAACATTGGTGGTGATAGTGGTGGTGGAGGCAACAGACGAAAGCCATTAAATATCATAACCCATTAGAAGATGGAGAATGTTCTAGAGGAAAACAAAGTGAGAAGGACCTGTCAGAGGAGGAGGCTGGGGTATGATGGAGGTGGTCAGGAAAGGATCTCCAAAGACGCAGTTGGGCAGTACTGAATTGGGTACCAGACATAAGGACATCTGGGAGTGAGCATCCCAGGTAAAGAGGGTAAGTGCAAAATTTAGGAGGTGGGAACATGTCTACGGTGCTACAGGACCAGCAAGCGGCCAGTGCAGAGCATGGAGAGAGGCAGAGATGAAAGTGGTTAAGAGATGTGGGCTTCAAATATACTAGCCAGGCATAAGAACCAGAGTTCAAGCCCCAGGCCTGTATGGAAAGGCGGAACTGGTGGATTGTATCTGTAACCCAGCAGTCCTATGGTAAGATGGGAGGTGGAGGCAGAATGGCAGGAAGCTGCAAGGCCAGCAAGCCTGGGGCACACGGGGACCTCGCCTCATACAGTGGAGGAGGAGAATGTGTTCCCCAATATTTGTCCTCTGACTCCCACATGAATGCCACAGCTTTCTGTCTCTGTCTGTCTGTCTGTCTGTCTGTCTGTCTGTCTGTCTGTCTGTCTCTCTCTCACACACACACTCTCTCTTTCTCACACACACTCCTTCACATACACACATATACACTCACACACATATACATTCTCTCCTTCACATTCACACACACACACTCTCACACACATTCTTTCTCACACACACTCTTTCTTTCACACACACTCACACACACATACATATATACACTCTTTCTCTCACACACACACACTCTCTTTCACACACACACATACTCTCACACACATGCATACACACACTCTCTTTCTCTGTCTCTTACACACAATGTATACACACACACTGCATATATACACACACTCTCTCACACACATACATACACACACACTCTCACACATACACTGCATACATAAACACACTCTCACACACACACTGAATACATAAACACACTCATACACATACTGCATACATACACACACTCTCTTACATACACACTGCTTACATACACACATGCACTCACATACACACTGCATACATACACACACTGCATACATAAACACACTCTCACACACACACTGCATACATACACACACTGCATACATACACATACACTCCCACATACACACTGCATACATGCACACATACTTTTTTTAAAGGAGATCATCATGTGAAGATGAACCATCAAGATTGCAGGTTGGTATCACAAACTAAAAAGAGGCCAGGAAGACCCCTGCTGTGTACATTTCAGAGGTGGCATGGCCTTGCTGACACCTTGGCTCAGGTTTCTAGTTTCCTGTACTTTTGACATTGCTGTTGCTTTAAGTCCCCCAAATTTGGTGTTTTGCTTGACAACCTTAGGGGGGAAATCCCTGTATATATGCTGAAAGTGGGGCAATGGGATTCCTGCTGAATTAGAGAGAATCCAGAGAAAACTATCAAGACCGACTCCGGGCAGTTGGGAAGAGCAGTGGAGAGTGCAGCTCTGCTGTGAACTAAGATGGAGATGGTTTGGGGATGGTGGAAGTAGACCCAGAGTTCTATTTGGAGCAGGCACTAACATTACAGTTGTGATGGCTTCACTGTAAACAGAAATACAAAATCTGGTGAAAACAATTAGATCTCAGGCAGGCAAGATTGCTCAGAGTAAAGCTGCTTGCCTTGCAATTCTGATGATTTGAGTCTGAGTCCTAGAATCCACATAAGTGGGAGAGAGAACCAACCCCATGAAGTTGTCCTGTGACTCCACATGAGAGCCCTGGCACATGCATTCCCCCACCCTGGCAATAATAAATGATAGAGTTTGAAAAAGAAGATCTCAAAACTGTATGTCTATAGTGATTATAGCTTTTTATTCTGAAGCAGAGAAACGAGGAATAGAATTTCTGTTACGTTCAGGTGACAGGACTAGACAGATGGTAGATAGATACCGTTCTTTTTTAGAAAGAAGTTTCAGCCGGGCATGGTGGCGCACGCCTTTAATCCCAGCACTCAGGAGGCAGAGGCAGGTGGATCGCTGTGAATTTGAGGCCAGCCTGGTCTACAAAAGTGAGTACAGGACAGCCAAGGTTACACAGAGAAAGCCTGTCTCGAAAAAAAAATTCTACTGGTGCACACCTTTAATCCCAGCACTCAGGAGGCAGAGGTAGGCAGATCTCTGTGAAGTTTCAGGCTAGCCAGAGCTACATAGTGAGACCCTCGCTCAAAACAATAGACAGACAGACAGACAGTCAGATAGATAGATTAATAATAAAAAGAAGTTTCTGTATATAGTATTTTAGGCTACACAAATGTTACATTTTTTTTCAAATAAGAATAAGGAATCTGAAAATTAATACACATGTGCCTTTTTGTTGTGGTTTCTGTACTAGAGATTGAGCCTGGAGCCTGTGCCTGTTCGGCACCTCCTCTTCCTGCACTACACACCCTGCCTGCATTTGCAGTCTCTTGCAAGCAAAACCATGCACGGAGCAGACAATCACACACCAAACGTGGCAACCTAGGATGCAGATGGGAGCGAGGACCTTTCAGGAACAGCAGCCTGTGTTGTGAGAATCCTTTGCTTTGGGGTTCATCAAGCTTCAGCTGGAAATAGTTCTGTGGCTTTGCCTCCATGAACAACAGTTCCAACAGTACCTGGTATTTGTGAATTTAATACACAGCACCTGCCTCTCAAGTCCTCCGATACTTCCGTGCTCCAGCGACAAGTGGTCAGATCCCTGTGTCACAAAGATCAGGCTCGTCACCTCTTTTGGCCTTCTCTTTCACCTCATAAGGTACAATCCCTCTTTCAGAAGCTATGGAGGAAGGTATATAAAGTAACATTCCATAGAGCAGCTTTTAAAGCTGAGCACATGTCACCAATTCTGGATAAATCAGTGCTATTCTTTCCTCTAAGGCCTCTGGGACTTTAGATGGCCGGGGCAATTGGGGCCTCTACTTATTAGACTGTCTGTTCAAAACTCAGCTTGGCTGGGGTGTGTGCTTGTAAAGCAACTGTCGCGCAAGACTTGTGCTCTTAAATGCCTTTATTCTCCACTAACCATGTAAGGCAAATGTTCCCAAGGCGTGGTCTGTGAGCCACTCACATGAACAACCACTTGAAAACTTACCCATAGTATCAGTTTTCAGTTCCTGTCCTAGACAAACGGGATCAGAAATTCTGGGTATGGAAACCTGGAATCTGTGTTAATAAGCCCCTAGGAGATTCTGGTGCTAAGTTTTAATAGCCTCTGTTAAAAAGCAAGAACATACTGTACATGGCATTTGCACATGACATTGTAATTAAATAGAATAACAAGTAAAAATAAACACACAGACTTTTTCTTAAAAATAAAAATTAAGTCAATGGCTTTGGAGAAACTTGAGGCCTTATGCTGATTAAAATTATTCTGAGAACAACAATTTTTATCATATTATAAATATAAAAGATTAGAACGCTTTTTAATTGATAGCAACAAGGATTCTGACCTTAGATTATTTTATAGAATTTTCCAAATCCTGTGCCGACTTAAAGAACTCCAAGCTGAAAAATCACAGACACCATGTTGTGGGAACAATTTATATAACAAACATTTTAAATATCATGTTTTTTCAAATAAGCCAATTTAACATTTTGAAAGTACTATTAAATAAAACTTTTATTAAATGTAACTTGTTTTAAAACAAAAACAATTAAGATACATTTGTATATGTAGATGTTTGAGAGTGGCACTCTTTGTCTTGCGTTTTTATGGCAGGGGCAGAGTCTCGGTATGTACACCAGCCTGGCCTAGAATTGGCATGCTTTCGTGCTTGAGTTACAAGTGTGTGGCACCACCCCCACCCAGACCAATGGGTAGTTTTTAGGACAGCCCTTTCTGGATGGTATCCTCCATTCCTTAGCCAGGCACTGTCACAGGATGAGCTTCTCCCAGGCTGCCATTATCCAGCTGCTTTGTTCTCTGTGTGCACACCCCTCTGAACTAAGGCAAGGCCAGATTCAGGGACTCTAAGTTTCTAAGACTCGGGTCTACAAAATCTCAGGGTTACAGTGGTATCATCAACTCACTGTCAGGCCACTCAGGGGTTGCAGTCCAGGCCACCACTCAGCAGTTGGACATGAAGACACTCCTGTCTACATATATGAACATTGAAGAGTCTTAGCATCCGGAGAGGTCTAGTCCACTCAGCTCTGAGCTCTGGTCCACTCAGCTCTGAGCTCTGGTCCACTCAGCTTTGGCATCTTCACCAAATATTTTGGATTTGTTGTATAACTTTGTCAGTTAATAAAAACCATACTTTGCAGAGGAAGGCCAAGGTTAGGGAGCAGACGCATGGTGCTAACCACTCTCCCCATCCACTCAGACAAGATCCCTCCCGCCATCTCGGCCTGGAGTCTCTCTGTGCACCTTCATAGGTGGAAAGAGCTCTGTAACTCTATGCCTGTCATTCCTTGTCCAGGCAGACCACAAAGTCACAGTGAGCCTTGCCACGTCCAGTCTCCGCCCAACGTGTGAGAAACCGCTCCGCTGTCTTCAGTACATCAGCGCAAGGTAATAAAGACGAAGATGGACATTTGTCATGATGCTTTATAACAGCAACAGAAAAGTGATACCTTAGAGACACTGTTAAGTACAGTCACCCATAAAAGCATTCATAAAGGAAGTATAAACATCTAAGGGAGATCGAGTGCCTACCCACTAGACACTGTAAGGAGTAAATTACCTGACTCTAATATAGTCACACATTACACTGACCTGTGAGCTAGCTACTATTATCCTTAGCTCAAAGACTGAGGTGGCTGGACCACGAAGAAATTCAGAGACTTATAAGAGAAACAACTATTGTACTTTTCACACAGGATGGTTGTGATACCTGTAAAGTACTTCAGAGAAGTCACAGGACTGGTAACATTCAATAAATGTAAGCACGTTTTTCTCATCCTGTCCTTCTAATAAGGTAAGGTTGGGCTAACACATAAGCCATTGCTTCAGCTCAAGCCACTTATACTCAGTGATTACTGAATCAGGTGACATGTTGCACCTTGGATAGTAACGACAGGCCAATACCAGATGCTAGTTACCTTAGCCAAGCTTTTATGGATGTGACTTCTAAGCAAATTAGTGTAATGATCTGAATTCTCATGCCCTTCCAAAACTCATGCTCAACTTTAATTTCTAATGCAATAGTACTAGGACGTGTGGCCTCTAGGCAGTGGCCGAGCCCTAGGGCTGCACCTTCACTAATGAGTTGGAGTAATGACGCAGTGTGTAAGAGTGGGCTGCTCTCACAGGGCCCAGGTTCTGTTCCCAGCACCAATGGATGGCAGACCACAACCACCTGCAGCTCTAGCTCCAGGGGAATCTAACTTCCTCCTCTGGCCTCCACGGCATCTGCACTCACATACAGACACCACACACACACACACACACACACACACACACACACACACAGAGTCAAAAATAAAACCAATCCTAACAAGGTCTCAATATATTCAGTCGCTTTTGCCCTTCCACCTTGCATCGTAAAACCATTCAGACTTCAAGGTGCCACCTTGAAAACAGAAAGCAGCCCTCACCAGATAACAAAACCTGACAGGAGCCATGAGGAATAAATTCCTATTTATGAATTACCAGTTTCAGGTATTTTGTTGTCAGAGCATGAATGAATGAAGACAAAAAAAAAATTGAATCTGCAATTTAAAAACCAATTGAGGGAGAGCCCATTTAAGAGACATGCTTGCGATTGTAAGTATGTCACCTTCAGAGAAATGGTGATGCAAGTTGACCCTGACAAGTGAAAAGTACAACTTGTTTCTGCCTGGAGGGTTTATACTCTGCTCAAATAGATAAAAGGAAAACAGGAACAAAGTTATCCCATAGACAAAGCAGCCAGTGAACATCAGGCAAGCAAGCTCAGCAGTAAGCACACACTCAGGGTATAGATGCATATTCCGTGGGCGATATGCATGTTGGGGGGCACTACAGCTTCAGCAGCTAGTGCATCTCAAAGCCAGGAGCTCCACTAAGTCACAAGGGACCTCTCGGTGAATAACTCACCTCTGGTCAGCTGCATCTGGAAGTAAAGTCAGTACTGTCTGCAGTGAAATGGGGGTCAGCAGAGAACCTTCTACTCAGATGCAACGTTCCACTAACTCAAATGGGTGGAAATGCTAATTAGAAATTTCTGAGTCAGTACCTAAGGAACGGATACTCACACAGGTCACGGTGACAGTTCTGGGTGAGTCATTGTAAGATGTGCCTAGTGCACACTGGGAACTTTACTCAATAGCTTATCCTCCCAAATCCTAAGCAAGAGGTTCATAAGATAAAGATGTGCTTTCACTGGGAACTGAGATGTAAGGCTTGAAGGTCCAGATGCCTTCAAAACAAGTAAAGACACATAGACATTTAAAATGCTGCAATCTAAATGGACACTAAAAGGCATGTTGCTTTCTGCCTGCATTGCTGGCTTTCTAAGCATCCTCTTCTGCTCTGGGGCTGTTTCTCTGTCTCTCTGTCTCTGTCTGTCTCTGTCTGTCTCTGTCTGTCTCTGTCTCTCTGTCTCTGTCTCTCTCTGTCTCTCTCTGTCTCTGTCTCTCTCTGTCTCTCTCTGTCTCTCTCTCTCTCTCTCTCTCTCTCTCTCTTTCTTTCTCTCCTTCCCACATCTTAGCCTCATCTCATCAAAGTTCCAACCTTGCTTTGCCTAAAGCTTCTGGCTATCTTTCCTTAAATCCATTCCCCTGTCTCTTCCATCACTGTTGTGTCATTCTCAGAGTCTTAGAAGCTCAAGATTATGGAATTACAGGCGTGTCCAACCTAGGATAGGCTTGAAGTGGCCAAATATCACATTGTAATCTTACATAAAACATTACAAGATGATTTTGTTTTGTTTTGTGATATTTCGTAGCCCCTGGAGCGTCTGTCTTTGAGAATGGTCCTTTGTGAGGATGCTTGTGTACCTCTTGATATTTCACTATGACATCTCTCTTTTGAAAGCACTTCCACCTCCATCCCATCACTGCTCATCACACTGGCTCTTGCTGGGACATCTGTCCAACGGCTATCCTTCCTTCTATATGCAAATCGCCCAATCTAGTTCTTCAGATGTCTCTCTTCTCTACTTGTGTCCTCCCTGGGCTCTCAACACAGCTCCATGGAACAGCAACTGACTTTTGAGAATTCTGACTCCCTTAGCTGAGGCTACTGGCTACAGAGATCTGTCTGGTCATCTCACGTCTAGCTTCCCACAGAGCTTGGTCCATGGCTGTCAAGGACAGCTGTAATGCCTCTGTTACCAAACAAGGGGCATGAGAGCTGGGTGAAATTAGGATGCACAGATTCTCTTGGCTTCTGCTTGACTGCCTAATACAGGCAAGATAGTCTTGACATTTTGGTTCTGAACCTAGCCTTTAATGGCTGAACCGTCTCTCCAGCCCCAGACATTCTCATGTGCACATAAGCGTCAGCAGAGAAAACACTTGTCTTGGATGAATACAGCACAGCACTGCTGTCTGGCAACGATGCCATGTACTCGCTCTTTCTGCTCTTCAGCAAATGTCAAATTCCAAACTTACAGCAGAATCCTGAGAGACACAGAGATCCTCAGCTGCACTGGGACAATTAGACAATTATTTGGTAACAGGGAGGACTGGGGTCCCCATGCCCCTCTACTTTTCCGAGGGCCAAGAGTTGGCCTCCTGCTCTTGTAGCCTCTGTAGCTCCCACAGGCTCTGGGTCCATCCTGTTTCTTCCCTCAATTGGAATTGTTTTCCTGGCTCCTTGACACTGATCACCTGTCCTTCCCCACAAATGCCCCATCCTATGCCATTTTCTTTTCTTTTTTCAGTTCACAATATTTCTACTTATTTAACAACAGGAAGGGGCACACACAGGTGATAACTAAGCAGTATAACTTTTTGCTCAACATGAACAAATGCTTTGTAGTAGATATTTCTATGGGTAAAAATATGGTAGAAAATACAATGAACTACTAACAATGATTTTCTCATCCTTTAAGTATTAGCTATATGATAAAAATTAACGAAGCAAAATAATAATTGGTGGGTACATGTTGGCTTCTTTTTTTTTTTGTGATGTGTCAACAGAAGGCCTTAATGCTCTGACATGGTTACCACCAGTAAGTTAACACCTGACTGCCTCAGTCATCTAAAGTTCCAGAGGAGTTAGAGGAAAGAACAGCACTGATTTATTCAGAATTAGTGACATGTGCTCAGCTTTAAAAGCTGCTCTATGGAATGTTACTTTATATACCTTCCTCCATAGCTTCTGAAAGAGGGATTGTACCTTATGATGTGAAAGAGAAGGCCAAAAGAGGTGACAAACCTGATCTTTGTGACACAGGGATCTGGCCACTTGTCGCTGGAGCACGGAAGCATCAGAGGACTTGAGAGGCAGGTGCTGTGTATTAAACTCACAAATACCAGGTGCTGTTGGAACTGTTCATGGAGGCAAAGCCACAGAACTATTTCCAGATGAAGCTTGATGAACCCCAAAGCAAAGGATACTCACAACACAGGCTGCTGTTCCTGAAAGGTCCTCGCTCCCCCTGCATCCTTGGTTACCGCGTTTGATGTGTGATTGTTTTTTCCAGCCTCTCCTGCCAGTTTCCAGGGAATTCCCAGAGCAGAATCCAGGTACCAATCCTGTCCTGCTTTCTTCCATATCAACATACCCCCCTTACTCTCCATTCTCCTTCTTAGACCTCAGCATTTTAATATGTGGTAGTGTAGATTTTGTTTTATTTTATTTTTAAAATTTTTGTTTTTGGGCTTTTCAAGACAGGGTTTCTCTGTGTAACCTTGGCTGTCCTGGACTCACTTTGTGGACCAGGCTGGCCTTGAACCCACAGCGGTCCGCCTGCCTCTGCCTCCCAAGTGCTGGGATTAAAGGTGTGCGCCACGACACCCGGCTGAGATTTTATTTTATTTTTTAAGGGCTCAGCTCAAGCTGGAGAGACGGCTCAGTGGTAAAGACAGTGGCTTCTTTTTAGAGCATCTGGGTTTGACTTCCAGCACCCACATGACAGCTCACAGCTGCTGTAACTCCAGTTACAGGGGATAAGGTGCCCTCTTCTGGACTCCTTGGGCAGTACATGAATGGATGTGGTACACAGACATACATTTAAAAGTGAAAAAAAGCGCTCAGTTTATTTACTAAACATGCTGAACTGGATCATTTTTTCCATTTGCTGATCTCTGATGATGGTAGTTTTCAAACATACCAGTGTATAAGAATAAAGCCACAATACTCTCCGCATTCCCCGGCAAACAGCAGAGGACCGGTTGTTGTTGCTGCTGCCCTTCCCCCGTCATACACCTAATAATTGAGGTGTGCTGCAAAATATACATTTTAAATGCAGAAGAATAAACATACTGTGGGAGGAAACAAGGAACGAGGGGGTGCAATGTGGTCTCGAAAGCAATGGGGAATAGAACAGAAAAGCAAGATTTGGTCACTTCAGCTTACTGAGCACCTGTTATTTGTCTATTTCTATCTTTAATGATCAATGAGATCAGGCAAGGATGTTACAGCCAACCAGGATGGTCCTGCACACAGATTAGGGGTTTGCTGGCCTGCTGTGCTGGGGCTAAGGAAAACTACAGTCCATCACTGAAAAAATAGGATGCCACCCCCATGTCTAACCTGATCACTCAGTACAGGGCCGCCAAGCTGGGAGGGGGTTCAACTAGGAATCTGTGCTTGCAGCTCCAAGCACTCCCTAGAGACCCCTCCCCGGCTCTTTGAGTATATTCATATTCTATGACCACGATGTCAATGCAGACAGTTGGTTTTTCATTGAACTGCAGGTCCAAAATGAGGGATCTGCCAGTGTCTTTGAGGTACTGCACAGCCCATCACCAAGTAAGTTTTATATATAATGCATGAGCTATATAGTTAGGTCCCCAAGCTGTGCTCCAAATCCACCCTGCCCTTTTCAAGCAGTGAAGTACCAGCCAATTATATCTACATAGGCTATCATAAATATGCTTTATATGCTCTACAATGAGCAAATATGAAGTCTTTAGAGTTCAAATTCTGCCTAAAAACTAGACCATAGAACCAAGTACTTCAAAAGACCCATGGGACTGTTTGGGCCTCATGCATGTTGCGTTCTACTAGCTTTTCCTATTCTTAATGTGTCCTTCCTCAGCACACAGGACCAGAGCGACACTCACCTGCACATCGCTTCCTGTCCTCGGCCAGAATGTAGCCACTGTAGCACTGGCAGACGAAGGAGCCCAGCATGTTCACACACAGCTGCTCACAGCCATGGTCCTCTGTGGCACACAGATCCTGGACTGAGGCAAAGATGCACCATTAGCACATAGCTCTGGAGAAATCCTCCCAGCCCAGGGCAACTCAACTCTATAGCACTTACTACAGTAACCTTATGCAACATTACACATTACATATTTTCATTGTAGAAAATTGAGGGGCAAAATACATAAAAGGAAAATCCACCTGTAGTCTATCTACAACACAGAGGCAACCACTGCTGACATTTTATGCATTTTAGTGTAGATTAAAAAAAAAAAACAATTCCAAAGTTGGAATTATATGGAAATCATATGTTGGAATTACATGGAAACTAAGTAATTTTAGTATAAATTTTGTATTTTCCTGTGGTAATAAGAACCACTTTAAACATATCTTGAGGGCTCATTAGAGTTGGGCTGTGAGTGAGAGCTGCTTTTTGCTCCCATAAGGTACCATCCCTAGCCTTTGGGCAATCACAGCGTAACCAGTATCTGCTGAGTTGACTTTGTGCTGTGCTGCCTTTGACACTGTGCAGATAAGGCAGCCAAGGGAGCTATGGCCTTACCACTCTACAGGAAATGTGGCGAGAAAGAACGGCTTTCATAAGCTCCCACTAGGGACTGGCACTGTTAGGAGATGTAGCCTTGTTGGAGTAGGTGTGGTCTTGTTGGAGGGAGTGTGTCACTGGGGAAGGGCTTTGGGGGTTTCACATGCTCAAGCTAAGCCCAGCATTCTCTCTTCCTGCTGCCTGCCTGTCAAGATGTAGAACTCTCAGCTACCTCTCCAGCATCATGTCTGTTTGCAAGCTCCCCACCCTGACAATAATAGACTTAACATCTGAAACTGTGAGTCGACCCCAGTTAAATGTTTTCCTTTTATAAGAGTTGCCATGGTCACGGTGTCTCTCCACAGCCATAGAACACTAAGACACACAGCAAGTCTACGCACAACCCCATGCCCAGATCTCCATCCACCTTTCTGCTCCCCATCTGACCACAGGCAGGGCGTTGAAAGTCCTCTACGCACACTGCTCATTTGTCTGCCCAACAGGTGAGGAAAATGGAGAAGGCAAATGCCAGGAGAGGAGCTAAGAAGGATCACAGGGAGAGACGGAGGAGTGATCTAGTCATCACGTATCCACAAAGTGCAGAGCTGGCTAGTCCTTCATTTGGAATGCGGGAGTGTGTGTATGCGCATGCGTCTCCAGCCACAAGCAGAGGAGCATGTACGAGGACGGAAAGGTTAAAGGCTCCTTCAACCCACCACTGACTCAGCCTTTCCTTGGCACAGACGGGCAGACATGATGGTGCTGTTTCCTGGCAAGGAGACTGCTCAAAGGCCATGAGATGACTAGCTCTACCCACGATCCTGCCACTACAACCAGAGAAATACAGAGAGCATAAAAGGGACTGAAAATATTAAAGGGACGTTCCTTTGCCTAACGAGTGTCACTACATTAAAAACTCAGTTACCCAGAACGTTCAGTCAGTCCTGACTATAACATTTATACTTAAAAGGAAAAACAAAACAAAACCAACCCCTTTCCCAAAAAGCCCAAAAACCTCTACAGCACTTACACAAAGGTTGATTTAATTTTTAACTGTGTGTGCCTGTTTGTACGTGCCCACCATGAGCATAGCGGCCCACAGAGACGAGAGTAAGGCTTGGATCTTCTGGACCTGGCGTCACCGGCTCTTGTAAGCCACCTGATACGGTGCTGAGAACTGAACCCAGGCCCTGTGCAAGGCACTCTTGGCGGCTCAGCCACCTCTTCAGCCTCATCATTCTTCCTTGTTAAAATATCCTTTATTAAATTTGTTCATTGACAATTTTACACATGCAATGCTTTCTCATTTCTCTCACTTTTCCACCTCCCTACCAGTCTCTTTCCCATCCATATTCATGCCCTTTCATTCTGTTTTGTGACCCACTGAGTTTAAGGGAATGGGGGGTGGGGTGGGGGTGGGGGTCGGGTGGGGTGGGGCTGGGTGGTTGTCTGTGAAACCTTGAGTTTGGAACCATCCATTAGAGGAGCCTGAGGGCGGGGTTACCAATGGGTCTACAACTAAAGATAATGACGGTCCCTCCCCAGGCATCCATCAGTACGCAATGGCTCGGTGAAGAGGGGTAGGGTCCATGAGCCCCTGTGGACCTGTGGCTAACTATGCGCACACTTGTGAAGGCCCAGTGCAGGCAGCCGCCGCTGCTGTGAGCATGATTGCAGTGGGTACCACACCCTGGAGACAGCATTCTGAAGCCCCTCTCTGTATTTCGGCTCTTAGGTTCTGTCTGCTCCCTCGTCCATGGTATCCCCTGGGATGCAGATGGGGTGTCGTAAGGAAAGGCCCTCAACTGTCACTTATTCTCAGCACCATGAACATCCACGAGGATATATTTTTCTCACTTGCACTGTAAAAACCAGCTTCTCTAACATTTATATTTTACCATCACCTCCTAGGGATGAGGGCTCAGTCTGTAAAGTGCTCGCCTTGGCAACATGAGGACCCAAATTTGATCCCTAGAACCCACATAAAAAGCCAAGAATGGCAGCATGTGCTTACAATCCTGGCAGTGAGATAGGAGGCAGAACAGAACAGCTGTCAGTCCCTGGTAGCTAGTGTCACCCACTTGGTGAAGACAGAGACCAGTGACAGACTCTCAACAAAGGTGCATGGTGCCTGAGGTTGCCCTCTGACCTCCACAGACATGTACACACACCTGCTGGCACACACATGATCACACACAAATAAACATATCACCTACTTGGCATGTGAGTTTTGTATTGTGCTTTAAGATAAACATATTAAAATGATAACATAATGATAATAAAATGATGAAAAGATAAAAACTGATCCGATTCAGCATCTTTAGTAAATAAAGTGAGTTTGTTTTTTTTTTTCACTTTTTGTTTTTATATGTATGGTTGCAAGTATCTCTGGGATGAATGCTGGGAGGAAGTCAAATTAGCTTAGAGAGTTAAGAATAGAGTTAAAACTGCTCAGTTCTTATGCTGTGAACCTTGTTAAAATAATATAATAGAATCTCAATTATTTGTGTGATAGCCGGGTTAAGAGAGAAACTGAGAAACAAACACTGTTTTGTAAAAATAATATTAACATTTTAGGACAGAACTTAGGTAGAATCTAAACTTAAACAGAAAGCCGTTCTTATTTGTGTTCATTAAGAGAGCAACGGCAGTTTCTAAGGTAGCAGCTCACAGCTTACTGACTAGATCCCGCCCAGAGATGCAAGGCCTCCCGCTTCCTGCAGAAAAACTAAAACTGATACAACACCTACCAAGGCACTTCATTTAGCCCTTGCTAAGAATGAACACAGTGGCTCTTTAACACAAGCAAGCTTCTCAAAGCCAGACTAAATCCCTTTGAGAAGGGGCTCTTGCTGGCCTGACTTGTATAGGCCAGAGGAGAAAAGACTTGTGGACCAAATAACTTCCCAGAGTGGAAGAGAGTTCAGTGAGAGAAACAGAAAAGCCTCTCTCTAGAAGCAGGAGCTGGAGGCAGACTGAGAAGCCTCATGCCCCTGAACTGGTTAGGTTTTGAAGGGAAGCCAGGTCTAAGGAAGTAAAGTCCTTAGGGAGAGGTTTTGAGATTAAAGAAGATTATTTTCTATGTTGGAAATGGAGGATGACACAATGACACCAAGCCTTTTGACTCTATAGAATGCCATTTTAGATGGATTAGGGATGAGATTATGAATACTACCATTATATTGGGAGGCATAGATTACCATTCCTCGAACTTCAGAGACAAACCATAAAATCAGGGATATTCCTGATGAAGATATTAAAAATTCTTATCAGGAATGATCCTGGCCTGTCCAAGTCATCCATAAACAGAACACAGTAGAAGCTGATTTTCCAATTTTATATGGAGAGGACATTGCTGACAGAACGCCAATGGCCTTACCACTAAAGTGTTTGACTGACCAACCTATTTGGATAGAACAATGGCCTATGACAAAAGAAAAATTACAGGCACTAGAACAGCTGGTCCAAGAGCAGTTGGAGGTTCAACATTTAGAAGAGTCTACCAGTCCTTGAAATTCTCCTGTATTAATCATTAAATTTTTGGGGGGCAAATGAAGGATGTTAAAAGACCTAAGAACCATTAATAAAATTATTCAGCCAATGAGCTCTTTACAGCCTGAAATCCAGTTGTCTTCTTGTTACCTAAGGAATGGCCTATTATAATAATTTATTTGAAAGATTGCTTCTTCTCCATTTCTTTACAAGAACAAGATAAAGGTTTGCTTTCACAGTACCCACATTTAACAGCTCTATGCCAACCAAAAGGTACCAGTAGGTCTTGCTACAAGAAATGTTAAATAGTCCTACTTTATGCCAAAGTTTTGTACGATAGCCATTAGAAGTAGTTTGTACTCAATTTCCTCAATTCTTAATTTATCATTACATGAATGATATCTTATTGGCTGATTCAGATACAAATACCTTGGAGGAAATGTTTGATGAAGTACAGAGAATTTTGCTTTCCTGGGGATTGCAAATTGCTTCTGAAAAAATACAAAGAGGAGAATCTAAAATATAAGATAGATTTACAGAAGATTCGACCACAGAAGGTAAAAATGTAAAAAAATCTATGGAGAACGCTTAATGATTTTCAAAATTATTGAGAGCTATTAATTGGTTAAGGCCCACAGTTGGATTAACTACCCAAGAGCTAAATAATTTATTTCAAACCTTACAAGGTGACAAAGGCTTAAATAGTCCAAGAAAAATATCAGCTGAGGCTGAAAAAGAATTGGCACTGGTAGAAAAGAAATCATGTGCTTTAGTTATCTTGGCTGCTACTCATTTTCCCTCAGGAATTCTTATACAAAAAGAAGATTGTATCCTAGAATGGACATTTTTAGCACACAAACAGAGTAAAAAAATTAAAGATCTATATAGAAAAGTTTTCTGAATTGATTATGAAGGGAAATTGAGACTTCATCAATTAGCAGGAATAGATCCATGAGAAATTGTTGCACCATTTACTAATGCAAAGATTGCTTCATTATGGGCAGAAAATAAAAATTGGCAAAGAGGTTACAGTAACTTTTTGGGAGAGATTAACAACAAATACCCCAAAAGCAGGCAACTCCAGTTGATTAAAAAAAAAAATGAATTGGATTTTCCCTTGCATAGTGACACCAATTTTTGAGGCCCCTACATCCTACACTTATGCAAATAAATCAGAAAAGTCAGGCTGTAAGTCAGAAAAAAATAAGTAAGGTGGTTAAGAGTCCTTATGACTCAGTTCAAAAATCAGAGTTCTATGCAATTCTTACAGTGCTCTTAGACTTTCCAGAGACTTTTAATATATCAAGCAGCTCTCAATATGCAGAAATAGTTGTTTTGCATATAGAAACTGCTGAACTTATCCAGGATGATTCTAAATTAACTTCACTATTTATTCAGCAACAACCAGTAATTAGAACTATAAATCATCCTGTGTATGCAACACATATCAGATCCTATACCTGTCTACCAGGCCCTCTAGCACAGGTAATGATGAAATTGATCAGCTATTAATAGGAAATGTGCTAGAAGTCTCAGAATTTCTTAAGAAACACCATGATAATAGCAAAGATTTAAAAGGGTGGATTTTCTATCACTTGGCAACAAGCCAAAAAAAGTATAAGAAAATGTCCTATTTGTTCTTTATATAATCTAACTCCATTATCTGCAGGGAGTAACCCAAAAGGTACTTAAAGAGACAAAATTTGGCAAATGGATGTGTTTTACTTTGCAGAGTTTTAAAAATATGTGCATCATACTATAGACACATATTCAGGATTTCAATGGGCAACTGCTTTAAGTTCTGAAAAAGCTGATTCAGTAATTATATATTTATTAGAAGTTATGGCGCTGGGCATGGTGGCGCACGCCTTTAATCCCAGCACTCAGGAGGCAGAGTCAGACAGATCACTGTGAGTTCAAGGCCAGCCTGGTCTACAAAGTGAGTCTAGGACAGCCAAGGCTATAGAGAGAAATCCTGTCTCAAAAGAATTAGAAGAAGAAGAAGAAGAAGAAGAAGAAGAAGAAGAAGAAGAAGAAGAAGAAGAAGAAGAAGAAGAAGAAGAAGAGGAAGAAAAAGTAGTTATGGCAATTATGGGAATATCTGTTCAAATTAAGACTGACAATGCTCCAGCAGTTTTACAGAGATCCAATAGGACTTTAAAGGAAATGCTTAGCAAACAAAAAGGAGTAACAAAGACACACAGAGATAAGCTACATAGAGCTTTGTTAACTCTAATTTTTTGAATGCTGATGAACAAAAAGAAACATCAGCTGAGAGACATTAGATTATGGGGGAAAACTGCTAAACTAAATCAACCTGTTACATTAAGGATGTCATAACCTCAGAATAGACGGTAGGAAATGTTACACTGGGGAAGGGGTTATACATATGTTTTTAAATAAGAAAAAAACCTATAGATTCTGTCCAAATTCATTTTTTAAAAATCAGATTTGACAGGGGGAGAGCTCCTGAAGATCTTGGCTTCAAACAGAAGGAAAGAAATCAGAAAGGCCAAACAGAAGAGGTAACATGATTTGCTGATCCATGCACATGGGAAGAGCTCCGAGACTGACTGAGCCATGAAAATGTCTCCAGCCAGGACTTTAGCTATGCATCTATAATAAATCTTTGGCTACAAAAGCCCCAGAACTTACCATGTAATTCTATAAAATGGCATAAATAAATATTTATATTACAGCTTGGTGCCTTACCTGCTCAAACAGAGAGCAGAGATTCATCTTCAACTGAACTGTGTTCAGTACACAGCCCAAACATATATTAATACAAAATGTATAATACCTTTGAAAGTTTATATATTTTTCAGGGCAAGAGGACAAGACACCAAAAGAGATAAGACACGTAGCTCAGGTAATCCTGCCTCACTGATGGCCTCAATGACAATGTTTTCTCAAAACTCTGCATCTGGGACAACTTCAAAATTGCTAGCTAGCATCACACACTGTTCCAGTCAGGACTTCAGATAAGCCCTGAGCTTTCTTAGCATGCAGAGATTAGACAGCAAAAGGTACAGCTAGATTCCTTAAGACTGGGCAGTATCCCAATTTTCTTGAGCCTCCAAAAAGAAAAAGTATGCCCCAAATCAGCACTAAGCAATTTAAGAAAACTACGCCCCGTTCCCAAGAGGGCATGGATGGTTTTTGGTCGTTGTATGGGTGACAGATGTTTGTTATTGTTTTAAAGGAGTTGGTTATAGAATAAGTCAAAGGTTATATTATTGAATCTACTTTTAGACAAAGGAACATTAATAAGCCAAAAATATTGCATTGGTATAGATCTTTGTATATTAATACAGATGTAAGATTATATTTGGTTGCAGCATGCTAAGGTATTGCACCTATGTAATTCTTTAAACTGCAATGTTAAGTCCTAGTCCTTTTTGGAGCTGCTATTAGCAACTGTTTAGGATATTAAGAAATACATATTAGCAGTCAGACAATCAAACTCATGGTCTAGATACTAGTTTAGTTAATTACAAAAATATGTTTCCTAGATTGACAGATTAAAAAAAGTAGCTAGAAACAAGCAATTCAAATAGATAGATAGATATAGTCTTTAAAAATCTCAGAGATCTACAGAATATGGAATTTATTAACTTAAAACTTTTTTGACATGAGACAGGTCTGCTCTTGGCGGCATCTCATTCTACTTCAAAGAGCATCAAAGCCTTCGTATGTGGCAAGATAGCCACTGGGTGAAAAATGTCCTTGTGTCAATTACAGACAGAATACTGTCCCAAACTAGACAAACTGAATGTGAGAAAGTTGACTATGAAGCTTTGCAAGGAAAGGGTAGGCAAGTCCTCTATCATTGCTGCTTCACAGAAGAGTCTGTCAGATATTCTGAGCCTGAAGGCTAAAGACGATGCTCCAACATTATAGAGAAATTTGGGGGGACTGTCCAGGCAGATAAATATCTCTGTCATTTATATACTTTTGGAAGCTGCTTGCCTGTACTTCCTATATATTTAGGTAATATTTATTTCTTCTTACATATATGGTGTGGTTGAAGACTAGATAGTTATAGTCTCACTGTTAAACTTAAATTGTTTAGGATGATAGAAATTGATAGATAGTAGAATACTTTATCCAAGGATGCCAAATATACAAATGTAAATCTTACCTAATAATTTTCATAATTGCTATTATTACATATCATTTGTTATTGTAAGAGAAAGAGCCTTTTATTAAACTAAAAGGGGAAGATGTAGGCATAAGGTTATTGTGTAATTCCAATGGTGAGACCCTTCTGTCTCAATGTTGTGTAAACACTAATCCCCAATTGTCTCCTGGTATGCCAATAAATCAGCTTGCTGCCAATCCCTAAGCAGGGGAGAGAATAGGGCGGGACTTCCTGCCAGCCAAGGGAGGAAGAAGTAGAGGATTTGAGCCATGGGGAGAAAGTTCAGCAAGGAAAGCTACAAAGTGCAAGTATCTCTGGGATGCACGCTGAGAGGAAGCCAAATTAGCTTAGAGAATTAAGAATAGAGTTAAAACTGCTATGAAGCTTGTTAAAATAATATGATAGAGTCTCAATTATTTGTGTGATAGCTGGGTTAAGAGAGAAACTGAGAAGCAAACCCTGTTTTGTAAAAATAACATTAACAGGAGAGACCAGTGATTGTATCTGAACTGTGCTTTGTGCTCTCAAAGATGTGTCTAGGAGCATCTATCACAGATATTTTCAGCTCTGGGGACCTTATGGCACTTCCAGTACATTTCAATGAAAACTAATGCTTTTATAAAAACAGTGATGGGATCCTGAGTCCCAGGCTTCAGGGTACCTGTTGGGTGATAGGCAGCTGGCCCCTTGCTATGAGGAGCTTGAGCCGCTCAGAGCTTTTGCCCTCACACACTGGCTGTCAGTGAACTGCCGCTGACTTCCTCCCCAGCATGTACCATGATACTAATGGTATATGTGTTAGTGATGCAGCCACTGTGTCGTCCTTACCAGACTCTAAGTCCCTTTGCAGGTGGCCAGCACTCCGCACAGAGTCCTGCTGGTGGAGAAGTGGGGACCCTCACTAGCAATTCCTAAGTCATCTCTTCCAGGAGGCAAGATCTTCTGCAGCTCACTTACTTACAGTTGCCTGGATTCAAAATTCTTAAGAAGAGCTTTTGAAATTAGTGTATTCCAAAAGAACCTTTTGAAAGTAGCATTTAAAAAGGAATGAACCAGTCCTTTAGGTAGTGTTTGGTTTTGTTTTTCCACCGAAAGATTTTCCCCTATAGAAGAGACAGCAGATGGCAAGAAAATGCTGATTTCTTTCTGGACAGGCTGGGACTCTGGCAAGTCCAAGGGATAACTGTGTGGCCCCGTCTCTGAATGCAGAAAAGTCTTAACGCAACCACCTACTGGAAGATGCTCAGATAGTAAAGTGCCTGTTGTGCAAGCATGAAGACCCAAGTTCAAGCTCAAGCCAGGTAGAAAGCCAGGCATGCGCTGCTTGCAAGCGCAGCACTGCGGAGACAGAGACTAGGGGGTCCTTGGGCTCATCAGTGAGCCAGCCTAGCCTGGTTGGAAAGCTCCAGGTCCCAGTAAGAGACTCTGTTGGGGGCAGGGGAAAGGAGAGGAAAGGAAGAGGAGAGGGAAAAAGGAAAGAAAAGAGAAGGAAAAGAAAGGAAGGTGGCAGGAGAAGAATGGGATGGTTCCTGAGTTCTATGAAATATAATGCCCTGGGGGGGTGCCATGGTGAGCCGTGGCAAGGTGTGCCCTCTGAGCAGTTACGCCATCGACAGACCTGGTGTGAGAGGATTTTACTGGGAGAAGAGAGGGGAGTGGGAACCTGGGAAAGGGATAGAGGCAGCCAGAGAGCCATGAGGACAGAGAAAAGGGGGGAGGAGAGGGGTACAGGCCAAGAACGAGGTGGGGAGGGGAACACTGAGAACAGAGAAAGAAGAGGTCTAGGTTGGGGGTGGTCTTTTTATCCAGCTGCACACACCTGAGAGCAGGCCGGTGGAACCGCCTGAAAGCTAAGACTGAGGAACAACACTTGAGGTTGTTCACACACACACAGACACACAGACAGACAGACAGACAGACACACATACACATACACACACCCCTCTCCTGATGCCACCTCTTTCATTAAGCCAGACTGTCCAAGGGTAGGATTTTAGCAATAGTGCTTGCTAAACATCCTCAAAGTCCCCAGAATACGGTGGTGAGAATCACAGAACCCCATGAACAAAAATCCTCATGGTCCTCTGAGGGAAAGGTGCTCAAACTCCTCTTATGACCTGGAACCTCAAGCCCCAGCTTTCTCTCTGCAACAAGCCTTCGAGTGATGGCTGCATTCCTCATTTCCTCTACACACACACACACACACACACACACACACACACACACACACACACA
>OU015748.1:64710336-64721688 GCA_907169655.1 Acomys percivali | reverse complement strand
ACACACACACACACACACACACACACACACACACACACACACACACATACACATAGAGAAAATACCCTGGATGATGTTCTGAAATAACACTCATTGTGGGAGAGCAGGGCTTTTCTTCCTTTCCTTTTCTTTTTTTTTAACAGGTGTATTTTTATTCCACACGCCCACATACCACTGCAACAAAAGGCATTTGGATTCTTCATTGACGTGCTAGGAGAAAACATGCAATACAGACATACGGGGGCTGAAGTTAGTCATATAGTGTATTTGTTTCCCCAAATTCAGCCTGATTAGTTAAGAGACCTGACATTTCCCCAAGTCATCAGTTTACTGTTTCTCTTGGGACAAAAAAAAAAAAAAAAAAAAAAAAAAGAATGTAACATTTATATAATTCCTGATGTTATGGTTCTTCTTGCTGTAGGTAGTTTTGTATATATATGTGTGTGTGTGTGTGTGTGTGTAATAATGTAACTTTATATGTAAAAAATAGAAATATATTTAATCAAAAATAAAAGGAAAAAATAATAGTTATGTTAAGCTAGCATATAGTTTAAGGAAACAATATTAATCATGTTACTAAAATCCCTTTCCATAAGCAGTATGAAGCTATTATTGAATACAAAAATACTTAATTGAAATTTTTTTTTTAATTAAAAAGGATGACAAGAGGCTACATTGACTTTTATCCCATATGTTATACCACCCTTCATTATGGTAACTTGAGTTTTTTCACTTTTAAATAGAATGCTCTTCTGTGCTGCCTAACTGAAATTTTTATTCTTTAAAAGAGGCATTACTTAAGTAAATTCTAAATAAAAAGAAAGAGCCCAATGCTCTGTAAACAATGAGGTAAAGTTATAATTTTACAGAAAAATGAACCAAGTCTCAAGTGGCTCCTGACCCGAAGCATCCAGCAAGGACATTGAGGGACCACTGATGCAATGAAATACCTGTAACCAGACTACAAACCTACCAAAGGAGACGTCCCAAGAGAAACAGTAAACTTTTCTTTCTTTCTTTCTTTCTTTCTTTCTTTCTTTCTTTCTTTCTTTCTTTCTTTCAGACTTATTTATTTTATTGTCACATTATAGATGGCTGTGAGCCACCATGTGATTGCTGGGAACTGAGCTCAGGACCTCTGGAAAAGCAGGCGGTGCTCTTAACCACTGAGCCATCTCTCCAGCCTGAGAGTAGCACTTTTCAATTTCCAAAGTTATCACATCATTATGGTTTTAGTATGCACGAGCGAGCATGTGCACACATTCACACATGCACACGCACACACATGGTGCTTTTCATAGTGAGTTAAACATCTAGGTTTAACTAAGGGCTTTCCTGGAACTTTCTTTTTAGACCAGGCTGGCCTCAAACTCACAGAGATCCACCTGCCTCTGCCTCCGAAGTGCTGGGATTAAAGGCATGCGCCATTGTGCCCGGCTCAACTAAGGGCTTTAAAATAGAGTGGACATTAGAATTTACAGGTGGCTTGTGGGCTCTGATGGGAGGTCCTGATTTATCAGGTGTAAGCAGGTCAGAGAACCTGTATTTCTAACAAGCTATCTGGACAGCTGATGCTACCTTCCCGGGCACACCTGTGAAGTGGGTGCCTGGGGATACAGCAACGCACAGAAGTAGCACACGGTTCATGCGAGGAATTCTTTCAAAACCAGGATAGCTTCGTGTTCAGTCAGTTCAGATCTGCTAAGGGCCCTCCCCCGCCCCCCCCCCCCCAGATTCCTTCTGTTTTCAACTCTGTATCCTCACACAGGCAGAAAGCAAGCACATGATCTCTAAACCCTAGGCTCAGCAGCCAGGAGTAGCAAGAGGTTGAGAGGTTGGATCTATGCTTCTCAGCGAAGTCCTCTGCCCATGCACAGGCACTCTTAACAGCCGCTGGGTCAGCGTCTGGCTTTGTTGATGATGCCTTGTTAGCTCACCTTCCTTGCTTCCCTCCTCCGTCCACCCTCACCTCCCCTCCCCCCGCCCCTGCCCCGTCTCTCCCTCTGTTGTCCCCCACCCCCTACCAAAGCATGTCTAGCCCAGGCTTTCCCATCAGCGATAATCTTCCTTTTTAGGCACTTGTGTGGCCTAGCTCCTGGACTCCGTAATTTGCTCTCAAAACCATGCTCCCAGGTAATTTCAATACTACTACCCACCCGCCAGCCCCACTTTTTGTCATCCTTGGGACAAATCATTGCTGTGGTCTAGTTAATTCTGTAGGCATAAAGAATGCACACTGGAAGAAAATTAAAATAAAAAAATAAAAAAATAATGCACACTGAGTTGAAACTGATCCAAATTGTAAACTGTAGACTTGATTTCCTGCACTGCATGCGCAAATTTGGGGAAGCTAAAATGTGACTCTCCTAAGTCTCACATACACAAGAGAACTGCCCAGGCGGAGTGCCCACCCACAGAAAGGAGTCCATGGGGGATGAATAAATGAATGGCATCTTTGAATCACTATCTCCCTTCTAGCACAGAGCCTACACTGATGTCAGATCCAACTGTGATTTTAATATGCAAGAGTATTTGTGACTCATGTGAACACACATGTTCAGCTTCTTGTTACCAAAGACCCAGTCAGACATCAGCTTGAGTTTCCGACTGCTCCACTGTGTGTTCCAGGCTAGTTCCAAGACTCCTTTCTTAATTAAATATTTAATTTATTCCTCAAACTGGAGTTTCAGACAATTGTGAACTGCCATATGGGTACTGGGAATTGAACCTGGGTCCTCGGGAAGAGCTGCCAGTGCTTTTAACCGCTGTCATCTCTCTAGCCTCCCAAGGTTCCTTCTATAACCTTTTATTCTTGTAGCACGTTGTCTGAGTACCACTTACCTTCCTAAGCCTTGCTCTGATTTACAAATGCCACCTTCATTGACTTGTACTCGGCACAAACAAACTGCACAAAGTACAATCTCAAGCAACTGCTGTGGTGCGCATTATCAATACAGTCAAGATACAGCAAACACAGTCATCACCCCCACAGTTCCTCATTCCTCCTGTGACCCCTCCGCCTGCCCTCTTCTTGCTCCCAGAGCAGCCACTGACCTGCCCTCTGTCAGCACAGATTAAATGCCATTTTCTAAAATTCTATAGAAGTGGAATTACACAGCAAGTATTCTACTTTAATATCTAGTTCCTTTCACCAGGCAGGGTGAGACTGAGCTGCACTGGCTGCTGCCTGTGGTATCCGTTCCTCATCACTGTGTAGTGTTATGGTGTGTGCTTGATCACAGTGTGTTGTCCATTCACCAGGTGAGAAACATGGAGACGGCCGCCAGTGTAGGATTATCATGAGGGAAGTGGGTATGGACATTTGTGTTCAAATCTTTTGACATAACTCACTTCTTTGGGCAACTATCAAAGTGGAATGGTAAGGTCATATTAGGAACCCAAGTTTGCAAAAAATTGCTAAAATAATTTCCAAAATGGTAGAACACATCCAAGCCTTATAAGCAGAGTGTGGTGGTTTGAATAAGAATGCTGTCCCCGACCCCCAAGAGACTCATACATTTTAGTGCTTGGTCAGAGTTGGTGGAACTGTTTAGAAAGAACTAGGAGGTGTGGCCTTGATGGAGGGGGTGTGTCACGGGGAGCTGGCAGTGAGATTTCAAAAGCCCGCGTCTTGCCCAGGTGCCTCTCTCTGCCTCTGGCTTGTGGATCAACATAAAAACTCTCAGCTAATGCTCCAGGGCCATGCCTGCCAGTGTGCTGCCATACTCCCCAACATGATGGCCACGGTCTCTAATTTACCCTCTGAAACTGTACATCCCCAGTAAACTTGTCTATAGTTTGCCTTGGTCATGGTGTTTTATCACAGCAATAAAAAGTTAACTAAAACACAGTGTAGGAAAGTTCCAGGCTTTAACTGTGTCAGTCACTCTTCGAATGTATGTATTTTAGGGCTGGAGAGACAGCTCAGTGGTTAAGAGTGCTCATTGGCTTACAACTGTCTGTAACTCCAACTATAGGGGACACACACACACACACACACACACACACACACACACACAAACACACACATACATGTGAGGGGGGGAGAGAGAGGGAGAGAGGGAGAATCGTTAAAAATGTATCTAGTCTAGTGAGTATGCAGTGGTACATCATTGGGGTTGGGTCTCATTTTCCTCCTGGTTAGCAATGAGCATCCTTTTGTGAGCGTCTGTGTCATCCACAGGTCTTCATTGTTTTATTTTTCAGTGCTGGGACTGAACCCAGAATCTTACACACACTGTGAAAACATCCTACACTGAGCCACACACCAGATCTGCTGTCTTTGGCTTAGTGTCTATTCACATTTTTATTGGGTTGTTTTGTCTTCTTTATGTATTATGAAATCCTTTGTTGGATACGTTTTACAAATATCTTATCCTAGGCTAGCTTGCCTTTTCTTTTTAGCAGCAGTATCCTGAAATGAAAATTGGACTTGCCCCAAGGAACCCAATGACCCTAAACAGCAGGAAGAAGCCAAAGAGAACAAGCCCCCTTCTCCCCACTAATCTTCTTTCTCTCCTACCTGGTGTTGGGGTGTTGTAAGGGATTGGGGTGGAGAAGGGAGAAAGATATAAACAAAAAAAAAAAAACTAAATTAAAATAGATTTAAAAAATAGCTCCTAAAAGTTGCGCCCAGACATAGGGCTTGCAATAATGGAAAATCTGGGCTCTAATGCCATAGAGGAGACAGTGGGGTATGAAGAAATGAATACACTGTTTCAGGATATCAGCAAAAGGTTTTCTACAGCTTCTGCCCCTGGGATCTTCCCCACTGCTTCCAGAGAGGATTTCCTGTTTTTGCTTAATCTTCCACCTCTATTCCATCTCAAAAACGGTTGAGAGAATGGTTGAACAATTGGAAAAGTTGCGAGTGAATATGGAGGGGTCTGAGAAATAAAAAAATAGCTGAAATAGGAAAATCGGAAGTGTCACTTAATTCTCTCATTTTTTGAAAGAATTGCAGCTTTGGCTGTGCAGCTAAAGAGTTTGCAGGCAAAGATGGAGGCACTTGGAAGGGAATAGTGCCGATGGAAAAGGGTTCAGACCTGGTAATCGAGAGTTTCCCGAAATTGTTGCCCTGCCCTGCTCCTCAAACTTTTGGTGTCAAGTTCCCAACACCCCACAGCAAGCTGGGGAGCTGGGAGGAGCAGAAGGCCACACAGGCCAAAAGGGTTACAGATAAACTGTCCATTTCAAGAGATTGGGTTATTCTTGAGCAAACTGAGCTGCCAGAGGAGCAGCCTCAGGTTAGGAGATTACCACCGTTGGCTTTCCCTGTAGCCACCAACAACCTTAGATATCAAAATGCTTGGGGGCTTCAATTGTGGTAGATTTTGTCATTTGAAAAGAACTTGTGACCAAGCTGCTAAAAGCCTCAGAGCTAAAAATGGATGCTTTCTGCCAGAGAAGTGAAGGAGCCATTTCTGGCAGTATCGCGTTCCCAGCAAGAATGCCTAAGCTTCTATGGGTTTGTGGACACCATGGTAAAAGAGGTCATTTGACTCGTGAATATAGGTCCAAGAGGGACATATGAGGTAACCTCTTGCTATTAGGAAATAGCCTGGGGGCCTTAGCTTGAGGCTCAGCAGCAAAAAGAACGAGCTGTCCCAGAGAAGAGCAGCTGAGAATTACCAGGTTAGAGTAGAAACTCTTGATCCAAAAAGTGCTTGGTTCCTTGATCATTCCCTTTTTAAAAAGCAATAAGTCTCACTCATATTCGAGAAAAAGCCATATTTTAGACAAAAAGGGGGAAATGTAGTGGGATGTTTTGGTGTCTTTAAAAACTCGGTTATGTTATATAAACATATTTTTGTTTTAATCCGAGGTGTGGGAAATGGGGCTGGTTCAGACTATCCACAGCAGCAAACTATTTGCCTTGTGTGGGCTCTGAGAGGAGGACTCTGGAGAGGGAATAAATGTCAGAGCCCAGAGAGAGACAGGAGGCTCTGAGAAAAACAAATGCTGATGTTTCCCCCCTGATGTTCTTGGATGCTGTTAAGGTAGTTTGACGAGAAGTTGAAGATACCCTGAAAGATTGGACTTGCCCCCAAGGAGCCCAATGACCCTAACCACCAGGAAGTGGCTAAAGAGAGCTTTGCGCCCTCTCCCCACTAACCTTCTTTTTTCTCCTACCTAGTGTTGGGGTGTTAGGAGGGATTGGGGTGGAGAAGGGAGGTAGAGGTATAAGAAATCACAATAAAATAAAGTAGATTTAAAAAGCACCCACAGGACCCACTATTGAGCACAGTGAAAAAATGAACAGCAAGCACCTCTTAGAGAGCATGAGGTGCTTCATGGAAAGAAACACAGTCCATATTTCTTTTTAACTGGGAGACTTTCCAGCTACAATCAGAGCAGGACAATAAAATGGAGCATAGCTGTGTCTCATTTCACCCGGGCACCAGCAAGTTGTGATGGCGTCAGCAGGGAGGCAGCCGGTAAGTAGGTCTGGCGGCTCAGTTTTGCCTCCCACAGCTTCTGCAATCCAGAGACCAGACACAAGGCCTCACCTGGATCTATCCACAAGGGTTGGGAGGCAGCGCCAGCCAGAAGATGATAATGTTGAGATCTAAGGTGAAACCCAAGGACTACAATGGCCTTGTTTGTCTCACAAGCCCCTTTTCAGAAATGCAGTTGAGCCAGCAGGATGTGCACAGCAACAGCCTCAGGGCAACTTGACTGGGCAGAAGTCAGGGCTGAGGCACACTTTAGCTCCTCCCCCTTTCCCTATCCCTCACTGCCCGAGGCTACAGGACCTCCAGGGGCAGCAGCCACAGGGCAGAACTCTGCTTCCACTCCTTGTCTTTCCTCTGTCTCTCTGTCTATCTATCTATCTATCTATCTATCTATCTATCTATCTATCTATCTACGTCAGAATTTGTTTGACATGGCTCATCCACACCATGGAAAATAGGCATTTACAGCTTCCCAGGGCCCAGCCTAGCATGGGGCATGAGACATAGAGAATATTTTGTGCTCCTCAAAGAGGAGAGGGCAGGAAGAGGGGTGGGCATGATGGCTGAACAGATCTGAAGGGGATAGGATCACCAAGAGACATTCAAGTTGTTTGCTGAACAGCGTGAGATGACTCCAGATGACCCTTCCCAGGCTCCCCTGGCTGGTTAGTAAGTTTTAGTAAACCCATGAGTATTTTCTGTAACCAAGTTTTGCCAGAGAAACTGAGGAAGTGTCAGTGGTTGCAGAGAAAGATGAAGATTCCAGCCGGGGTCCTGAGACCACAGAGGAGCCCCAAAACACAAAGCTCTCTCACCTTTGGAGCCCCAGAGCAGAGAGCCAAGCAGACAGTGCCTACTACTGGGGTACAGGGAGGTCCTCCCATCAAGCAACTCAGTGCTGAAACTAAAAAGTGAGAAGAAAAGTAGAGACTGTGGCTTGGCTCTATAAATGTGGTGCTAATTAAAGCCATTTGTTCAAACTGCTCTCTATTAGTGCTTAATTGCTTGCCATGTGGTATAATAACAATTTTGCATTGCATGAACTACACGTCAGACTTAGCTGAGTTCTATTTGCTTCCTTGCAGGCTGTCTTCTCAGGCCTTGTGTGCATAGTCCAGTTGCATGTGGCTAAGACAGTGGTTACAACTTGAGGAGGAGGAGGAGGAGGAGGCCAGGCATACACTCACTATATGGTTAATTCCTGATCTGGGGTACTTCCTGCTGGCTTATATATCAGTATATTGCCTAGTTTTGAAGCCAGCTCAGAAAAGAACAACATAAGTTCTAATGCTTTATATCTGCTTGCTCCCCCCCCGCCTTTTCTTAAATTAAGAGAACAATAAATTGTCTGTTAACAAAGCAGCCAGACCCCCACCATCTCTTAAACAGGGGTGCATAGTCATTCCCTGCAGAGGGTAATAACTCATCCTTGGTCCAGCTTTGGGAAGAAGATAAAACAGAGAAACAGCCCCATAGGGTCCAGCTAATAAAGTCAGGATGGAAAGACGCTTTGGTAGCTTCCACCGAGAGGCAGCACAGAGGCAAAAGAGACTGATTCTGAGACAGCATCTCCAACCTTTTACACATTGCTTGGTGACCTACTATTTGCCAGGCTTAGGCACTGTGATAGGAATGGGGGAATGCTAGAAAGTACAAAAGCTGTTTCCAACTTTGAGGAGATGGTAAGTGGGTTGGGAGGGGGACTATGGGTGAATAAGATATGCCTAGCTAAAGAGCAAGCCATATTGACACGTCAGCAAAGTGGCCTTACTTCTGCAAGTCTTCTGATCCATGTTGAGAATGTAGCCTTGCTTGCATTTGCAGATGTACGAGCCAGGTGTGTTGATGCAGAAGTGGGCACAGTTGTGTTCCAAGATGCTGCACATGTGGACCACTGCAAAGAAAGACAAAGAAAATGAATGTTGGCAACACGCCTTAGTTTCATGCTATCCAGTAAATGTCCATTGGGAGCCTGCGAAGAAGAATGTTGACATGAAAACTTCGATCCAAAACTTACTCTGCCTACAAAATGTGCAGGGTTAAAGATAGAACAGATAGAGCAGAGACTGAGGGAAAGTCCAACCAATGCTGGATCCAACCCAAGACCCATCACATGAAAGAGACAACCCCTGACACTATTAACGATATTCTACTATGCTTACAGACAAGAGCCTAGCAGAGTTGTCCTCTGAGAGGCTACATCCACACCCACAGCAGTTCAAAACAGATACTGAGACTCACAACTAAACATTAGTCAAAGCATTGGGAGTCTAGAGGAAAAGTGGGGGTGGGGGAGGATAAAAAGACCTAGAGGTGACAAGAGCTCCACAAGAAGACAAACAGAGCCAAGTAACCAGGGCACCAACCATGGACCATACATAGACTGGACCTAGGTCCTATACATAGATGTAGAGGATGAGCAGCTCTGGCTTCATGTGGGTCCCCTAGTAATGGGAACAGGGCTGTCTCTGACATGGACTCTGTTGTCTGCTTTTTGATCGCTTCCCCCTGATGGGACTGCCTTGCCAGGCCACAGGGGAGGAGGACAAACTCAGTCCTGATGCAACTTAATGAGCTAGGGTGGGAGTACGTGTCTTCTCTTCTCTGAGGAAAAGGGTGGAGGGGGAGGGTGGGGGCTATGACTAGGATATAAAGTAAATACATAAATTAATTAATTTTTAAAAAGAGGGTTGAGGCCTCCATCGGGGGTTGGCGGCCCACGGGGCGCCTCGGCGGGCGTGAAGGCGGGTGGGAGGCCGGGCGGGCCGAGGTGCTGGGCCTCAGCCGCCGTCCCGTGCCCGCTCCCCGCAGCCATGGCCCTGCGCTACCCCATGGCCGTGGGCCTCAACAAGGGCCACAAAGTGACGAAGAACGTCAGCAAGCCGAGGCACAGCCGGCGCCGTGGGCGCCTCACCAAGCACACTAAGTTCGTGCGGGACATGATCAGGGAGGTGTGCGGCTTCGCGCCCTACGAGCGGCGCGCCATGGAGCTGCTCAAGGTGTCCAAGGACAAACGCGCGCTCAAGTTCATCAAGAAGCGCGTGGGCACGCACATCCGGGCCAAGAGGAAGCGGGAGGAGCTCAGCAACGTGCTGGCAGCCATGAGGAAGGCCGCGGCCAAGAAGGACTGATGCCCCCTCCCTCCCTCAATAAACGTCTGTGCACAGTTTTGTGTGTATTCGCTGTCACAGTGACTCGGGCTCTGCCAAAAAAAAAAGAGAGAGAGTTGAGCCCAAAGAGCATCCTTTCACCAGGGACGTTCAGTGTCTAAAGCTGACAGACTCAGATAAATAAAGGACCGTGTAAGGTCAAAGGGGAATGGTGTTAGGCTGAGCCATATGAAATTGCTGATATATTTGGGTTTTGACCTACAAATCCAGAAATTTCAGGTTCAACTTAATAAAACCATTTGGCAGGCAGAAAGCTCAGAAGAGTTTCAGATTCCAGAATGCCTTCTATAAGATGGAGTCTTGAGTAGGCGGAAGTGGAATTGAGAGGACTGCTGGTTAACGGAAGGTGTGTTAAAGTGATCATAAATCTTAAGAGCAATGCACTTTTTTTTGAGGAATGTTCTTTTAAATCTGCATAAGTACACACAAATTTGGAATCACACTGCATTTAAATGTTTCATAATGCCATGATTTTTGTGCCTCCATTTTAAATATTTTTGCATTTAGTTTCTGAAAGTACCTCAGCTTCAGATATATAAATTTTGGGTAAGTCTGTCTAGAGTTCATGCAATTCTTGCTGTTTTTTAACATCTCACTTTATGACTTTAATCAATATAGTACAACTTGAGCACATTTAAAAATTAATAAGCACCAGTGTTAACAGAACATGTTATGCAAGTCTTCTCATAAACAAAAGATGTTCGAAAGAGAAAATAGCATTCTGAAGCTTACAGAGTAAAGGGGACCCTGATTGACCCCGTAGGTAGGGAAACTCAGCTACTCATGGGCCACTTTCGATCATACAACTGTGAACTTGACACAAGCTACAGTCACTTGGGACGACGGAACCTCAGCTAAGAAAATGTCCCCTCCTCAAGTTTGACCTGTGGTGTGTTTTCTTATTGCTGATTGATAGGAGGGGCCATCTCTGTTGGGAGCACAACCCCTGGGCTGGTGGTCCTAGGTGCTAAAACAAAGCAAGCTGTGCCAAGTGTGGTGGCTCACACCTTTAATCCCAGCACTTGGGAAGCAGAGCCAGGTGCATCTCTGTAAGTTTGAGGCCAGACTGGTCTACATAGTTAGGACAGGCAGAGCTATATAGTGAGACTTGTTTTAAGATAACATCGAAGAAAGGAGGGAGGGAAAGAAGGAAGGAAGGAAGGAAGGAAGGAAGGGAGGGAGGAAGGAAGGAAGGAAGGGAGGAAGGGAGGAAAGCAACCTGAGCCAGCCATGGAGAGCAAGCCAGCAGGCAGCCCTACCCCATGGCTGCTGCTTCAGCTCCTGCCTCCAGGTTCCACCCTGACAGCCCTGGGTAATGGAGGTTGGCCTGAGAGTTGCAAGCTATTTTTGGTCATGGTGTTTTATCACAGCAATAGAAACTCTAAGACAGCAATATATAAGATAGGGGAATGAAACTTTTATAACAGCACAATTCAGAACATAGTGTTCTGAGATCATAATTATGTTTTAACTCCTGTTAGAATACAAATCACAGAAGAGAAGTTGTAGGTTTAATCCAATCATTATTTTTTATTACAAGCTGAAATATTTGACCTTTTTGCGACCCTGAGAACTCTTCATTTCTTTATAATACTGAAAATAAACATTGCACCAGCTTCATAAGGGCCTTGTGAAGGTTAACTGAAGCAACCAGATAAAGTGGTGAGTGTTATTGGACAGGAGATTCAGCTGGCCTGGCTTCATGGCCCTAGCCATGTCTTATGTGT